>OX359296.1:42428237-43628237 GCA_947179395.2 Pulicaria dysenterica | reverse complement strand
TTATTATTTAAAACAGTAATATGTATCTATTATATACGATAACTACCCGTGTCCTCCGTTTAACTATACAGATGGACTTGTAGGGCACAAGTGAGTTCATAGGTTAGAAATTGATTAACGGGTCATAAACAGGTTAAAAGTAGATATTTGCATCTCTTTTGTGTATACAAACTTCATGATACACGTAACTATATTAACTAATGACTTGACACATTCGGATATTAGAAAGCAGAAAGATAAGATGATGTCAATGATATTCTAAATCATCCAAATTTAATTACACAATCATATTCAGTTATAAGATAACAAACGAATCCAAATTACAGTACACCGCCACATCAAGCTCAACTTTATAAACTAAATACAAATTAAGTAAATATATTGTTTTGTTAATATATATATATATATATATATATATATATATATATATATATATATATATATATAGGGGAGGGTTCATGCGAGAACCGTTGTTAGTGCGAGAACCGCGAGAACCAATCTCAGCCGTTCCTTGGATATGGGAAGTATCATAGATGGAGAGCGTGGAGGGATAGGGTGTGGCAGGGTGCATGTGAGGAATTCATGGGTAGGCAATGATATTGAATGAGGGGGAATTGGACGCCTTAGATTGGTTCTCGCGCTAACAACGGTTCTCGCATGAACTTTTGTCTATATATATATATATATATATATATATATATATATATATATATATATATATATATAAAAGTTGCATGTTCCATATAATTTAGAGATTTATATTTATGTATTTAGAGAAATATAATAATTTATAAAAAAGTTGGGATAAGAGAAGAAAGGAGGAGGAGGAAGAGTGTCCTTAAAAATAGGAGTTTGACTTACCGACAAGGAGAAAAAGCAAAGGAAATAAGAAACAGGCCCAAATCCCTTAAAATTGGGATCATTGCTCCAACATCTCTAATTTTTTGATTTGACACTAACTCCTGCTCTCACCTCCTCTACAGTACTTGGATAACTTCACTGTTTCTTTGTCTACTTTTTCCTTTTTTTTCATTTTTAATTATTATTCTTACAGATGTCAACCAAATCTTTCAATTAACTTATGAGCTATCTGAGTTTTTTTTACTACTGAACTTATCTTAGTGGGTTGCGTATGTAGTGATTGTAAAAAAATAAAATAAAGAAATCAGAAAAGGTAGAAAATACATTGATAGGTTGAGTAATATCGCATTTCATATACGATACCCTACTTATTAAATCAAACGTGTTATCGAGCACAAACTATTGAAATCGTCGTCGCATTGTGTGGGTGCAATGCTAGTTCATATATAATAGTATACGAATCTCAAATTATATACTGTCAGGGAGTAAAACACTCTCTTATTTTTTTTGGAAACCATTACAAGATGTAGGTCCGATATCAAGTATCAATTAATTAATGGAAGCAATCAACACAATGATTAATCACTTGTATGTACGTATGAATGTGATGAATGAGTGAAAAGTATAAGGCTGAATGTGATTGCTTAAATTCATTAGAGTAGACTACAAAGTTTATATACCCAAAGGTATTTACCAAACTTACCCTATACTTCTAGGAAATACAACTAGATGCAAAACTATTCTAAAATAGTAAAATGAACACAACTTGGTACTAACACAAGAGTCTCGAACTCGATACCTTATACTACTTGATTATGAGCTATGTGAGTTAATTCACATTTGTGTTTATTTTAACACTTTAGTTGTAGCTCACACATATACTACTTGATTCTTTATAAGATACAAAATCTTACTCGGATCAAATACCAAGTACGTCAATTTCAACATGATATAAAACTTTGGGCAATAAATGGGTGACACTACGAGGGGCCGTTAAGGTGTGCCAGATAAGCGAACACACAATACTCATGGCTAAAAGGAGACTGATTTTTTTTATGTACGCTTATATATGGATCAAGGGAGAATACCTATGGGAGAAAACAAAGAGAACACTTTTGAAACTTAAATTAATCAAATTTAGTGGTAGATATTTTGTTACGTTATTATGTTTTATTAGGGGTGAACTGAAAAAATCGAAACCGAACCATAAATCAAAAAAACTAAACCAATATAGCAACCGACGGTTTTGATTTTTAAAATTTCTGAAACCAACTTTTTTGGTTCTGCTTTGGTTTTTGAATTTTCAAAAACCGAGAAAACCGAACTGAATCATTCCAAGGAGCAATGTTGTAAATATCACTTCATTTCGAATCAATGACGACTTTTTTGGTTCAGTTTTGGTTTTTGAATTTTCAGAAACAGAAAAAACCGAACTGAATCATTCCAAGGAGCAATGTTGTAAATATCACTTCATTTCGAATCGATGAGTTCACTTCTTTTATCCATTTACAACTTAATATAAAAATACAATTCTAGTTGCTTATCTCGATTTTAGGTTCTTGCTTTTTGAGTTGCATGCAGTTTTTCTGAAATTGGCTGATCAGCTCGTTTTTCAGTTTTGCTAATATGTTTTTGCTTTATGTTTTGATTTGTTTCAACTTTGACTTTAAAGTTTAAACATTTGATAGACATTTTGATATATCAATTGAAATGTATATAGCTTGAATTAGGTGGCACCCGTCTTAATTTTATTATGATAACTTCAATCCTATTTAATTTCATAACTTTACAATGATGATTGTATGATCTCGAGTATTGACGGTTAAAGATGAAAAGCTGTAAAACCGATAAAAAAACGAACCGAAAACTGAACGACTCTATAACCGAACGGTTTTGCTTTTGGTTTTTCAAAAACCGAACTGTTCAGTTTGATTTCGGTTTATGCCAAAACCGAACCAAACCAAACCATGCTCACCCCTTTTGACAGAATCATACGGCGGTAGCGATGGAAGATTGATGGTAGAGGAAGTGATAGATGGATGGATTTATAGTTCAAAATTGCATCTGGTGCGATAATATTATTTAGATAAGATTGATTGTGTTCTTCATTATTTCACTTAAAATGATGATATAAATTGATTTATGCTCTAAAATTTCATTACATCATGGTTTTTCCGTTTCTCTTCCAAAAGCAAAGTGTCAAGTCATGAATCCTTAGAATTGCTCCAAGCAATTGGTGGTTCCTCTGGTAACTCCTCTGGGATGAGGATGACAATAGTTTAGGATTCTAGTGACAAGGTTAGTAGAATTCTATTTTGGTTTCAAAACACATATGTGATCAATATTTGAAACTAAGGTTTTGTTTTTTCCATATAAGATCTTATTTTAAAGAAAACGTCTGCGGATGCGTAGACGTTTGTAATAGGCTTGTTTGTTTTTTAAGAAATAACAGGTTTGTTTAATTTTTCAAAAACATAAGACCTTATTTTGTCTTATTTTTGTTTATTCAGGGAAGCTAAAAACTAAAACTTTTTTCGCAGACGTTCACAGATTTAAGACCTTTTAAACCAAATCTTCTTCTTAAAATTTATAGTAAGACACAAGACATTTATGTATTCGAAAACAAACAATACTTAAATTTATTGATGTAGTTTTTTGTATCTAAAACTTCATATTTTTATGTTATTTTAAATTTTAAAAAGGGGGTTATTTTAGTTTTTTGTTAAATGGATGCTACTATTTGGACCCTTCTATTACATATCAAACATATTACATCATTCAATTATATTTTTCAATACATATTATACACCCACATATTACTTCATATTTTTCAATACATATTATACACCCACATATATCATATTATACACCCACATCAATCAATTATATTTTTCAATTATACACCCTTCTATTACATTTTAGTTTTTATGTTATTATACACCCAAATATTATACACCCACATATGTCAATAAATATCAAATTATGAGTCAATGTAGATTTTAAAAAGTTCTAAATATTACCATCTTTTTTAATTAATTGTAGCCGTTTGGGGATGGCTGAAAGCGTGATGACACTCACCATTTTATATAACTATATTCAACGTAAGAAGTGTCATTGGTATAATTGTAAGTATATGTCTTTACCAATTATTGATACTAAAATACTTGTTTCGAGGTGACTCCAAATAGTATAAACCTGCTTGATTTGATATGTACGTTAAACGCGAAGTTTATTTGAGAGCTTTTATTAATATTAGATCGTGAGAATCATCTGAAATTATCATTAATGCTTATCAATAACTCATTAATACGAGTATTTTGATTATTTGTATATTTATCTAACCGTAGATTGCTACTGGGTGACTCATTATTTAATGAGACACGATTTTACAGAAATATCCTATTAACGAGTCATTAATGAACATTAATGAGAGCTCATCAATAAGCAATTAGCATTCTTAGCTATTAGTTTAGAGTTTTTTTACCAAACAAGTGTTATCTAAAAACATATTTACTAAATATGTGTACTTTTAAACATATTTTCTTATAAATATAAGAGTAGTTTTTGTTTTTACTGCTGTTTTTACAGTTTTTTTAGTTTTTTTACTGCTTTTTAACTCTTTTACTGCTACTTTTTAAACTGCTGTTTACTGCTCCTTCATCTTCGATCTGTATCGTCATCATCTTCGTCTTCTCAATTCTACAACCTCTTGAAACTTCAACACCCCCACCACCCACATTCTCCCCCAAAA
Source organism: Pulicaria dysenterica (assembly GCA_947179395.2). Lineage (NCBI taxonomy): Eukaryota > Viridiplantae > Streptophyta > Magnoliopsida > Asterales > Asteraceae > Pulicaria > Pulicaria dysenterica. Next base: position 43,623,625 of record OX359296.1, on the reverse strand, counting down.
TTCAGTTTCATCTTTTATAAATCAATAAATCAAATCCCCTTCTTGGTCTCGATCTAGCCTAATTTCCAAGGGTTTACATAACTTCTAATTGAAAACCCAAACAACTGAAAGTTGCTGATTTCTGAGCTAAATCCCCATGTGCGATTCGCTATAAATAACAAACCCACCAGAAAGTTTTGAGCTTTGGTTATAAACAATACAATTCTTGGATCCAATATGAGCAGCTACCATGATTCATATGTGGTTGAGCTCGCCGGAAAAATCTTGAAAATTTCAATCGTACTACTGTCTATGTGGCCTTAACCCCTCCTTCAAAAACAACTAACAAAAAACAGAAAGAATCACCGGCTATGAAATGGTTTACAAAAAACAGAAAGTGTCGCCAGCTGTTGCATTAATATACCGGCGTTGGAGTCGCCGCTGGCCTTCTACAGCTTGAATCAATGGATGAAAAAACTTACAGCTTGAATCGATGGAGTCGCCGACCTTCGTTGGAGTCGCTGCCTTCTACTAAATCGACCGCTACGAAGAAAAATTATGCAGGTTTTGACCTTCGTTGGAGTCACCGACTACGGGAATGGAGTCGCCAACCTTCAATGGAGTCGCTGCCGGCTTTGATTCTGACCGGCGATGGTTATGTCGGCGATTAAAACGTCGTTCGTCTAGGTCGGGGGCGGATGTAATGTTTTTTTTTTCCAATCGATCGTGGGTATAAGGAGGGTAAAAAACAAATAATGGGTATAAGGAGAGTAAAAAAAAAAGTACACTTATTTGAAAAATATGTTTAAAAATACACCTATTTAGTAAATATGTTTTCAAATAACAACTATTTAGTAAAAAACTCATTAGTTTATTTAAGAGTCAGACTGGTTCTCATGATTTTCACAATAAAAATGGTTTTCAAATAAACTTTTATATATAAATTATTTTCTGAATTATCCATAATTTAGATCACGATATTCTAATAAGTATCGAATATTCAATTTATAAAAGTTATCATACATTATTCTCACACATAATCCAAAAATATTTTAAAGTTATTCAATAGATATCTTTTTTATATGAGGTTTAATAAAAGGTATCAAACTTGTCAAGTTTTATTATTATGTGTATCAGACTTTACAATCTTTTATTATGTTTATCGAATCTTAGTTTGTTACAATTGTGTGTATTAAACTATTTATTGTATGTACTAAATTTATATGTTTTTTTGTGTAACCCAAATACATACAATATATAGCAACAAGTTTAAATTTTGATACATAATATATAAAAACTTTTAAAGTTTGACTCATACCATAACAAAATATAAGAAGTTATATGTATTTTAGTATACTAAACGTTTCTATATACTCTCCAACATTACACACACCCTTTAAAGAAACTCAAAAGCACATGAAGTGGTCTAAAACCTATTAAACAAATCACCCAAAGAGTACAAACAACCAAAGAAAATCCATAGTCAAATAGATCACAAACATAGTGACGAATAACATACCTGATCGAATCAACCCTAAAATAAATCATGAAATTGAACTAGTAAAATTAAAATGTTTGAAAATACCGATTACCTAATAAACAAGTTATTAAACAATTAAACATAATATCATGTTACCCAAATTAAACTTAAAAGTTATAGTATCTAAAAAAGAGGTTTTATATATTCCTACTACTATATTCATATTCATATCAAATGGATGCAAATAAGTATTTAAATTAGAAAAGTGAATTAGAAAAGATAAGTAAATTACACATATTATTATTTAGTGGTAGAAGGATAAAGTAGTAATATTTTAATTAATAATTTTTTTTAATCTATTAATAGATTTTTTAATAGTTTTTTAATAATCCAATAATATAACTTTCCCTTAATTTAATGACATGTAACAAGCGGACGGAAAATGTGTGCTTTTTGACTCGCTCGGAACAATATCTTAATTTGCTAGCTATTAACACCCATCATATCCAAATGGATTATGATGTTGAATCTTCCATATGAGTATTTTTTTTTCTTAATTTAATCAGAATACAAATAATAATATTATATAGAGTGGATTGTGCTTTGTTTGGTCCTTTCATAACCCCTTAATTCTTTGAAAAAAAAGATAATGTTTTACTTAGACCATTTGATTAAGAATAAAAAGAGAGTTATATGAGGAATGAATCTATGTTAGTGGTGGTGTTTTAGAGGTTATTTTGAAAATACTATCTCTTCTTATTAAAGTAGGGAATGAATTTGGGTCTTAAAAGGCATGAAGTTTATTGGGTTTAAAACATTGAAAAACACCTTCTCTTGATCAGTTATTTGGAAATATAGAAACATGAAGGCATGCAAAAATGTTTTATGTTTTAACTGGTGTTTTAAATTGGTTCAGCTTGATTGGTATAAAATAGTTTTTTCATTTGGCTTAACTCGATCGAGAGAGGGATTTCGAAGAAATTTAGATTGAATCAATTGGTGTTGTGATATTTTGTCTGAAATTTCTTTATAACTTGTTTTCCATATGTTCTTTCTTTACTGGTTTTGTACTGCTTTTGCCATTTAGCAGCTTGTTAGTAGCCTTTAATGAATTTTCAATTGCTCTAGAAAAAGAGAAATGAATCACTATTTTTAAAACATTACTCTATATTTGACCAGCTTTTATATCACTACTTTTTAACATACTATTATTTTTAAAACTCATTAAATCTAATCGATTACTCGCACTAAATCAATAGGTTACTCACTTACTCCTCAACCCCAAAAAGGGAAGTGAAATTATATCCTAACCCTAAAAAATATTAAGACATTTTGGGTGTGTTTGATATGAAACTTTTTTAAAGCTTATTGAATCTAATAGTTTTTTGTTTTGAAAGAAAAAGCTACAAGTCATGTTCGTATGAAAAAACTGAAAGTTCTTTTAAACAAAAAAACCTTAAAAACAAAAGGCTTCTTAATGTAACTTTTAAAACTACGTGTAAAATATTTATATAACAAATTACCTAAATAGTAAATACCCCATTTAATTATTTTATAATTCCTCCTACTATAATTTGTCTTTTTTTTGTCATTTTATATTATTAAGCTCCAGCTACCACCTAATTTTCCAAACACATATATAGCTAGAATATACAGTTTCCAGCTACCAACTATTTTCGTCAAATGTACCTTTTATAATGTCATGTTTTTATATTTATCAAACTAACACTCAAATTGTCATAAGAATTATTCAATCATTTCGTCAAATGATTTATAAAGTAACAAAAAGAGAATTAATAAGGAAAAGAATTAAAAAAGAAGGGCATCGTTTATATTTGGATTTAGTTCATAAAAGTGTATCCAACTTTACACATTTTGCTATTGTATGTACTGAACTTTCAAACTTACCATTCGATGTATTGAACTTTCAAACATTTACTATTTTATGTATCTAACCTGCTATAGCAGGTTACAAGCTAATGTGGCACATGTTTTGCTTATGTGGCATATGACTTGGCACATGACTAATATACTAATAATAATAATACACTTTCAGATCTTGATTTCATTCCAGATGAAATCGACACTTAGGGTTCAGATCTTCAACCATCATCTTCATCCACCATCATCTTCATCAAGTGTTCTTCTTGGTTCCATCTGCTGGGTTTCAAGATATGAAATGGCTTACGATTTTGGCTTACGATTTCAGATCTGTGCGACTTCAGATCTTTGCGATTTTGGCTTACGATTTTGACTTCAGATCTTAAGATTTTGGCTTACGGATCTGTGCGATTTCAGATAAACAATTTAAGATTCCATCGTGTATTTCGAAAACCATCAGATCTCATCTGGGTTCGAGGCTGGATCCACCATCTCATCTGGGTTCGTGGTTCTTCGAAAACCATCAAATCCATCGGCGGCGGTCGTTCTTTAGGGTTCTTGGGCGGCGGCGGTTTGTTCTTGAGTTTTCTTTAGTTTTTTTTTCAAGTTCGTTTTCCATCAGATCTATCGGCGGCAGTTCATGGTTCTTCATCTCGTCTGATTCGTGCTTCATCCATCGGCGGTTTAGGACTTCATCTCATCTGCAAAATATGGTTTGCGGCGGTTTAGGGTTCCATCGATGCTTCATTTACCTTCATCTTCAAGTAAGTTTAGGGTTTATTTATTAGATCCCATTTTTTATTCGCCGACGAAGATGATGATGATGAACGAATCTTCAATCTGTTTCGATTACATGAGTTTATTGTTTCGATTACATGATGTAACACTGTTCTCACTAACACTATTTTAAACACGCGCGGAAGCTTAATTAACAAAATATAATATAATATATATTTGATCAAACACAACTTAACAGGTTTTCTTTACAAATCATTTACAGAGTTACTACAAAACAGGCTCTTTACAAAAACATCAGATATCAGAGTTAGATCAGTCCTAAAAATCCAGTTTAGCTCTTTAATCCATCTACCTGGATTCTCCTGAAAAGAAATCAACAGTGGGGAATTAGCACAAAGCTAAGTGAGAGAATAGATACCACAAACGTACAAGGCATAAAGCCCAAACAAACAATGCTCAAACAAACAAGAGAACCGGCGGTCTTGCGGACCTTCAACCAAATGCCGGCCAAAGCAAAGGTTTACCGATAGCCTAGTTACCACAGACAACAATAATAGCACTTCTTGATTACAACAAATGTTTATAAAGACAAATACTAATACTGTATATCTCTAAATATAGGCTCAGGTGAATAACAACCGCCAAGCTGATCTCACAATAACGTCATGTATATACAGAAAAGAGCAACAATCAGGTGATATATTGTAACACCCTCTTTACCGGCCTAGATTAATTAAGGTAATTAAATTAATTAATCTTGAGTGTTATATTTAATTATGGGTTTTACTTGCTATTATATGTTATTTATTAGTTGTTTGTTGTATTGGTTATTTTATTATTTTATTTGATTAGTTAATCAATTTAATAAAATAAAAGATATTGGATATGGGAGTTATGGGGGGTATTTGAGTTTGTCAAACAACCCCATACCTCATTTCTTGTTAAGTTATACATAGTGTGTGTGTGTTTTGGGTGTTCTCGGCCGAGAAGGAGAAGAAGGAAGAAAAGAAAGGAAAAATCAAGTTTCAATCTTGCTTGCATTTTGTGATTATTTGTTATCAATTTAAAGGTTAGAAATTCCATGCCATTATGTTGATTGTAGTTTAAACTCGGTTTTATAGATTTGTGTATTTATATATATGAAATCCGATTGATGCATATATGATGATTTGATGATCATAGGACGTATGCATGTTAGATTTCATGAGTTACATGTGTTAGTTATATGTTAGAATGATTTCTGGAAACTTGAATAACTTGAATGCATGAAATCAGTTTAGAAAATGGAAGTAGAAATTGATAATGTGCTGAGTCTTGAAGGACTCGGATTGTAGAGGTTGAATGAGTCGGATTTCGACTTGAACCCGGATTCCGACTCTGCTGGATATGCCTTAACATTTAATCGGATTGTGATTTACTCGGATTCCGCATCTTCTATCGGATTCCGACTAGGTTGAATATTGTTATGCATGTTCTCGGAATCCGCTTATTCAATCGGATTGTAACTTTTCTCGGATTTGAATCATTTACTCGGATTATATCCTTTACTCGGAATCCTATTCTTTTGGAATTGGACTTTTAATCGGATTTGGTATTATCGGATTTTGGACCTTTGCTCGGATTTCCATTTGATCGGATTTGGTTAATCGGATTTGATGATTTAAAGATAAACATGATTGGTATATCTTTGGGGACTTTTGTATGATGAATATATATATATATATATATATATATATATATATATATATATATATATATATATATATATATATATATATATATATATTTAATGGTGATCATACATGATTAGATATGATATTTATTATTGGATCAGTATTATGAATTGAATACTGACTTGGGTTACTTCAATCTCAGGAACTGAGAAGACTCAGTGAGTTAGTCACTCGAGTGAACCAGAGTTTGAAGACTTTGGTGAGTGGACTTATATCTTGGGATATACAGGATTTAATATCCTATTTGAAAATGCTCTTGTTTGGATTGTATATACATGTTAATTTGGAGATCAGTTTTATGCTGGGCCTATTGCTGGGGGATTTACGGTATCTGGCCTTGATGTACATTCATGTTATTCAAGGAGGCTGATACTGTAGTCCATATTTGCAAGGCTATCGGTAAACCTTGGTTTTGGCCGACCTTGGTTGTAGGTGCTTGCAACACCGCCGGTTCTCCTGGGATTCATGAGCTATTTGGGTTTAGGCATGTTTGCCTTGTATATGTTTGGATATCTGTTCCCTCACTTAGCTTTGTGCTAATTCCCCACTAGATTGTTTTGCAGGTTCTCTTTTGGTGAGCCTAAAGCATTTGGGCTAGGAATATGGACGGACCAATACTCTGATGTCAAAGTCTTTTGAAAGAGCCTGTTTTGTATTAACACTGTATAAGTCTTTGTACATCAAACAAGTTAAATCTTTTGTATCTATTATGTAATCAAGGTTATTATATGTAATTAGCTTCCGCGTGCAGTAAAGTATATGTTTTAAAAAGTACAGTGTTACATATATCTTATACATCCAAGATATATATCCACTCACCGATATCTTCAACCGTTCAGGAAACTCAGTCTTGCTTACTACTGAGTCTTGCTACCACCTGAACAAACAACTACCAATCAGTATTTGCTTAATCAACAAACAATAAGCATAATACTAGAATCAACATATATGTACATATAACCACAAGTACATATCAATTCATATATATACAACCAATATACCACAATTCACAATTACCCTTTACTTACTGTAATCTTGTGAATTCATCCAACTCCTTAGCTTAGGCAATTCATACATGTCTTTCACAAGCCAAGGCAACAAGTTCATGTTTATCTTCAAATCATTCAAGAGATGGTCTTTCATAACACAATTTTCATCAATTCCAAGCATAGGTAAGTTTGGAAATCCGATTATGTTCAAATCCGATAAGATCAATTCCGATTGGACCAAATCCGATGAAATGAAATCCGAGAAATGGCAATTCCGATAAAACATGAAAACTGATCAACCAATTCCGAGTAAGGGCAAATCCGATACATTCCACAATCCGATAAAGGTCAATTCCGATTAGGCATAAAATCCGATCCATTCCACAATCCCGATTAAACTTGGAATCCGATAATCTTGAAATCCGGTCAATCAAATCCGATCAAAGGTAAATCCGGTAAAATATACAAATCCGGTAAATGACAATTCCGAGCAAACATGGAATCCGAGTAAAGGCAATCCGATTACAAGCTAAGGCAACTGTTAAATTCTATCGGATTCCTATCAAATCCAATACTTTTATCGGATTTCACAATTCCGAGTCATTCATACTCTAAAATCCGATTGATTCATAACTATGAATTCCGATACATTCAAAGAACATTTCAACTTCAAATTTCAATCTGAATTCATACATGCAACTTATCTATGATTTCCAGAACTAAATTTTAAACATGAATTGATTATTCTAACATCATAATCTAACATACATACATCCTAGATCATGAATTCATCAAACAAAGGCATTCAATCGAATTTTCACATAAAATCATATAAATTCGAAATTACACATCAATTATCATATGATTCTGAATTCTAACCTCTATGATGATTCAGAATACTTCAGTATATCAGTTCGCACAATTAAAATCAACAATTCGAACTCAATTCCTTCCTTTCTTTGTTGTTCCCGGCCGTAGCTTCTCAAAACACACACACACACACACACACACACACTATTTGATTAATGCATGTAATGAGAAGAGATGTGGCACTAAGTGGGTTTAGGTGTCAAACCGAGACACCTCATCATCCATTTAACAATAATAATTATTTTAATAATAATTGTACACATTTTTAATTAAATAAGTTAATTAAAACACACAAACAATTAATTAACAACTAATCGATCAATTAATTAAGATAATCCTACTTAATTACCTTAATCCCACTAGACCGATAAGGAGGGTGTTACACATGAGTTCATTTGTTCTTCGATTTTGTTTGATTGATTTCCAGATTTGTTCATACGATTTTAAGATCCTCTTTGAGAGTTTGATTTCCAGATTTGATTTCTAGGTTGCTGTTCTTCTTCAAATATTCTTTGTGTGTTCTTCATTGATTTTTTTAATTTCTTGAAGATATACACACATGGCAATTTTTTAGTGATGTGTAATTGTAAAAATTTTAAAAATCAAACAAATTACCTGCAACCTGGAGAAGAGGTAATACAATACATTAAATTGTAACTTTTAAAAAGTTTGATACATCAAATGGTTAGTTTGAAAGTCCAGTACATACAATAGCAAAAGGTGTAAAGTTTGATACACTTTTATGAATTAAACTCTTATATTTTGGTCCAGGGAGGTTCATAAAAAATCACGCGAACCAAAATCTCATGAGATCACAAATTCTCATTTGTATATGACACTAAATTATATACTAAAAAAATTGGTTATATGCACTGAAATGTAACGAAGTATACGCGGTTTAATATTTTATATAACAAACTAAAATTTCTTGCAATTGATAAAAACAACTACCCTTTATTAACATATAATGTAATTTTAACCTTTGATTGTAGGTAGATCAAAATGTAATGAACTATGCTAATGTGGCACTCCACAGATATCACGTAGGACTCCTCTACCACATAGGATAAGGTTAGTATTATTATTATTATTATTATTATTATTATTATTATTATTATTATAACCATCTTCATCTCTTCATCATATGCCATCTCAAAGAAAACCTAAATCCTTCCATGTGTGTATCTGAGGAGAAGGGCGGCCTCCTCTGCCGCCATCGCCTCCGACGTCCACCACAACCGCTGATTACAACCACCACTGCCAGTTTTTGGATTTCCCTTTCAGATTTGTATGTGATGGTTGAATGTTTAAAGGGATTCATTTCAGATCTGTTTAAAGTAAATATTAGGGTTTTCATCTTCTCCAGCTCTGTTTGAAAACTTGGTTATAAATCTTTGTTTTAGGTTAAAATTTTTGAAACTTTGTTTTTTTTTTAAGTTTGGAGATGGATGATGCAAGGTTGATAGATATAGGCATAGCCAGCATTTGAGTTTAATATTTTCGTTTCAGATTCTCGTTGGTGGTTGAATGTTTTAGGGTTTTCGTTTAAGATTTCTCGTTGGTGGTTGAATGTTTTAGGGTTTTCATTTCGTATTAGAAAAAAAGAATAAAAGGAAAATTTGTACCCAGTACCTTGAAAATGCATACAGATTTAGGCTCTTGAAGATGAAGGATATGATGGCAGGTAGCGGTTGAGATGGTGGTCGTGGTGGTGGTTGAAAATGGAGCTGGCGGTGATGGCAGATGAAGGTGGTGGTGGTGGTAAAAACTGGGTATTGAAGATGATGAACTAAATAATAATAATAATAATAATAATAATAATAATAATAATAATAATAATAATAATAATAATAATAATTAATAATACTATTAATAATATAATAATAAAAATAATAATGACACATCATCACACAATGACACTTGGTATTACTTTAGAAAAGAAAAAAGAAAAATAGCATATTACCGGTCCACGTCAGCAATTACCTGCTTTGCAGGTCAAAATTACATTTATTGTTAATTTTCGGAAGTTCATTGTATTAATTGCTAGAAGTTTTAGTTCGTTACATACAATGTTAAACTACATATACTTAGTTTCATTTCGGTGCATATAACTCTAAAAATTTTAATAAAAAATTATTTTATAAGACAAAGTGGTTGCAAATACATAACCATTAGAGACCTTTGGCCTTATAAAATTGTTTTGCCTTGCTTTATTATAAGCGTACGTAACACATTAATCTTGAATACATCTAGTACTGTGGGACTAGAAATGCCTTGATACAAAGATGTGTTGTATGATTCTACTTCTAACTTCAGTTTCGCCTATAATTTATACGATTAAGGTTAGTAATAGTAATTTCTTTGCTTTAATTTAATCGTGATTTCATTTTGTTTCCTATTTATTAAATGACAAAATATTCGAATACGATATGCCACTGTTCTAAAAGGCTCCCAATTGTGGCGTCATAGCATGAGGCGTGGCTTCGCCGTTACGAAATATCCTAGACGTGAGTGTATGGCGTGGCGCGTGCCAAGGTATTCCAAGACACGTCTTTACGCGCCAAATGACAAGTTTTTTAAAGCGTGACGCACAAAAAATAGTTTTTAAAAAAAAAATATAATTTTTTTATACATTTTGCTATTGCATGTATTGAACATCTATAAATTTATATTTTATAATTTGTATATGTTAATTTGCCTCTCATTTATGCAGCTTTGTGTAATTTATATATTAATATAATAAATTGGATATATCTTCTAATTATAAATAAAAGACTAACTATCATTAGTTTAATTAGAAGATTTTAGCATTTCATTTAATAGAAATTAAGTATTAGCCATACATTTAGGTTATAATTAAAAACTCAATTTTAACTTAAATAGTCAAAATTAAAACCTTATTTTAAATTTATATGAGATAAGGTTATATTTAAGTAGATATAAATTTACTATATTTACATGGTGTTCTAAATTTAAAATCGACATATAAGTTTAAAATTTTAACCCTTTTGATATCTAATTTTTTTAAATAATTTTTATTTCCGTTTATTACATTAATATTGTTTAAATGATTTTTATTTCGAATATGATTATAATTTATAAATTAGAGATTACTATTTTGTATTATTTTTAAATTAATATTAATCCCCTTAATTGTATTTTAATATTGATAATTAAATTAGATGCTCGTATATAGGTTGGTTATAAAAAATAATAAATATTAACAAAAATATACTAAATAATTATATAAAGTCAAAATTATGATAATTTAAATAATGACAACCTACAGCTTCAATTTGAAGTCAAAATTAAATATAATTTTGACCTAAGTAAAATTAAAATTGGATTTTGGTTTTTAAAAAAATGGTTGATTCGGATTAGCTTCAATTTGAAGTCAAAATTGAATCTAATCTTGACCTAAGAAAAATCAATATTGGATTTAGGTTTTCTAAATATGGTTGTTTTAGATTAAATAATTAAAATTTGTTTCTAGGCCGTGACCCTTTTCCAGGTTTTATTTTATTAAACAAATCTTATCGTAAATAATTTTACATCATTCTAAAATTATTATCATTTACTTTATAAAGTCGATCGGAATTAATATAAATTTTTTTGATATTTTTCATCCGTACAAAATAATCATATATTTAACCAAGTTATTTTTCTATAAATAAGTATGTTTGACCCATGTTTCTACACACACATTTAAAGTAATATACTTATTAAATATATACAAAATTATCTTCTTAAGTGACATTTTAAAAAACCCTACTGACTTAACTATAACTTTTAAAGCTTAAGGTTTGACCTTACTCTTATCCCACACCTTATATTATTTAGTATCATGATATATGTTCATGTATTAAGCAACTTACATTAAATATTAATTAAAGAGGTAGATTGGATAGATGGTCAATATAGGAAGAATGTGAGAATTAATGAATAAAGATGGAGTATGTGACATGACTCAGTTTAAATGAGAGTCATAGTGGTGGAATGACAGAATGTTGACACATTGTGTCGTTAAATAGAGGACAAATATTATAATTATGAAGAAATCCACTGTATATCGTATATATGAGGATTATTGTAAGAATATATATTTAGGTGAAAATAAATGTAAACAATCATAATTTATCCGTTGTAATTCATGGTTGTTGTAATTTATAATTTAGTAATAAATATTAGAATGACTAAATGTAAATAATTCCATCAAATCAAATCAATAATCATAATTAAGTCTTTCATTTTGACCCAAATATATATTTTCATTTGAACTTCCTCTCTCTCTCTCTCTCTCTCTCTATATATATATATATATATATATATTTATATGGTTCAAACAAGAGCTGTTTTTCGTACGAGAACTACGAAAACCAATCATAGCCGTTGATTTGATAAGTGGAATTCATGGATGTAGAGCGTGGGGGATCAAGTGTGGCGGGTGCATGTAAGTATTTATAGGTGGGTGATGACATTAAAGTTAGGGGAATTGGACGGCTTAGATTGGTTCTCACAGTTCGCGTACGAAAAACAGTTCTCGTTTGAAATTTTGCCTATATATATCTATAGATAGATAGATAGATAAATTGATTGATTGATTGATAGATATTTATAAGCAAAAGTTTAAATGAAAAATGTTTTTCGTACGAGAACTGTTTTTATTGTCATTAATGACTCATTTATAGGGGTATCTTGGTAATTTATATTTATTACCCAACTGTGAATTGCGTCTGGTTGAGTCGTTATTAGTTTGTGAGTCTTGATTTTTCTAAATAACCCTAATTAATACGTTATTAATGAGTTGTCAAACAATAGCTAAAAATGATTCTTGTAATTATCATACGAAACACGGTTTTTATTTAAACTATTTTTATAAAAACTATTTCTTATATATATAGAGAGATTTTTGTTTAAAGATTAGTATATGTAGTGGTATATATATATATATATATATATATATATATATATATATATATATATATATATAGAGAGAGAGAGAGAGAGAGAGAGAGACAAAATTCCACGCTCTCCATCCATGATACTTCCCATATCCAAGGAACGGCTGAGATTGGTTCTCGTAGTTCTCGCACTAACAACGGTTCTCGCATGAACCCTCCCCTATATATATATATATATATATATATATATATATATATATATATATATATATATATAGGGTAAGGTTACACATATAACCTTACTTAAACATAGAATCTAAAGAACCACTTTAGGTGATGACACGTGACATCCCCCTCCCTTCCAACAAACTTTAAAAGAAAACCCACTCAATCTTTAAATGATCATAATTCATTCGTTTTTAAGAATTTTAACAAAAAAAGTATATCGTTAGATTCAGTTCTTCGTCCTCTTTCAAACAAGACCAGACTTGATATATTTCTGAAACTTTATTTTTTTTTGAAAATGTAAATTTTTCAAAATTTGCATTTTTACCTGGGTTTCATTTGAAAATGCAAAAATGCAAAAACCGAAAATGCAAAAATCGAAGATGCAAGTTATGCATATGCTTCCAAAAATGCAAATTTTGAAACCAATACTGAAAATACAAACAATAACTAACTGAAAATACAACCCAAAATGCAAAACAAAATTTGCATTTTCATAAAAAAATTTGAAAAATATGGCAAGAGTGATCTTGATTGAAAGAGGATCAAAAAACTAAAATATTGGTATAATTTTTTTTTAAAAATTCACAAAACTTAAAAAGTTATGACAATTTAAAGTTTTGAGGGGTATTTTTTAATTAAAAACGTGGATTTGTTGGGAGGTAATTACAATTATGTCATCCTTAATCTCAGCTATTGATTTTGATGATTCAATGGTCCCGATTAGTTCTATGGTTTTATGTTTAAATAATGGTTCTATATTGATCCATTATATATATATATATATATATATATATATATATATATATATATATATATATATATATATATATATATATATATATAGTGTGTGTGTGTGTGTGGTGTGGGTATGATGGCAAACAAAAATTATGTCCAAATCTGGAAAGCAACATAAGTGGTGTGGGTTGTGTAGCTTATTTAATATTTTAATTATAAGCTTATTTAATTATTTATAAATTAATAGTAATAGTTGTATTCAATTTGTTGTGGCAAACACCCCTCACGTGGGAAGTTTTTATTCATTTTTTTTTTAAATGCAACATATATATGTATATTATTCCATTCGTACGTACTTATTGTTTGGATTATATCTGTTGGCCGGATAAACATTTGATTAATGAAATCCGTACGTAAGAATCTTAACTAATTCACTCTTGCCCGCACTATCATTTCACATTTTAAATTTAACACTCCAACTTGCATATTTCGATCTATTATTGTTTTTATTTATTTATATTTGACAAGGGGAATATAGCTAGGTTAACGCTAATTTTCGATATCTATATATTATATTAAAAAGCTTACCGTTTCCACTTTTAGAAGTTTTTTGCACTAATAGGAACCCTCCACTTCATCAAATTTCTTCCACATCAGCTCTACCTCACCATTTTCCTTACTTAAATATCCAAAAGTGGAAAGCCCTTTAAAAAAAAAAAACACGCGGGTCTTGGAGTATTCGGATCCTCCATCCGGGTTTCTTCCTTTATGCGGCTTTCCTCATACGCTTCATTCGCAAAAACCCTAGCTCCGAATTATCTCTCCGTCGATCGTTCTTACGGCTGCGAGATTTCTTCCTCTTTCGTTTGAAGGATCCTCCGACTGGGTTTGAAACGTTAAACCCTTTCTCGCCTCATTCATTCATCAATGGAGAAACCCTAAAACCTTCTTCTTTGTTACGCTTCATCGTCGATGATCTGCCTCTTCTCGATCTTTCATTACAAGGTAATTTCTTGATGCTAAATCGTTACTTTTTTTTGATATTATTCACGGATTGTGTTGTTTTCGCTGCTAAATCGTTCCTTTTGAAGGTTTTTTTAGGTTCAGCCGTTCGTAATGGAAACCGACAGGTATGCTTTAGGTTAATTCACCGTCTTCTTCTTTAATTTTTTTTATCTTTTTCTTGATTTGGATCCGATTTATTTCGTCTTAACAACTCTCGATGAAATCTACGATCTGTTTTGTGTGTCTTTTCTCAACTCAATGATTTCAACAGGTGAACTTCAATATTCAATCTTATTCATCTTCTTCTTATTCATCGAGGTATTTTTATTCATCTTCTTCTTATTCATCGAGGTATTCATGCTTTCTTTGATCTATCTGTTTACATGATTCATGATTTCTTCTTTCTTCACTGCTTTATTTATATGCTATTTTGTTTATTAGGTTTATGTTTTTCTGTAATTTTATTTTGTAACATTATTTGAAACCTATTATGCTAATTCGTTTTCTTTTTATATACACGTAAATGTTTGAATTCTCAATTTGTTTATTTGAAGTCTGTATGCTTTGTCGTTCTTCTATCTAAGCCACATGGAAAAGAGCTATAATAGATTTGCTGATTTGATTATTTATGGGACTTTAAGAATGTTTTATATATATATATATATATATATATATATATATATATATATATATATATATATATATATATATATATATAACACCAACTGTTTTTTAATATTACCGATTGAAACTATTGTTATATGATTTTGTTGTCGAAGATTTTTGTTGGAAGATGTTAATAGTTCTTTACCATATCCATCTCTACATTTGTTGAAAGATGTTAAGAATTCTGAGGATGGATTCAAAAAATGGAGAACTTGATGGAAACCAACCTACAGTGGCTAACATAGCTACCAATCTGAGTATATCCGGTTTGCGACTTTGACCTCCTACTAATCTTTTCTCTTTTTATCTAATTTTGTATATCTACCATTCTTCCCGTTATTGAATTGATATCGACTGTGTGAAATGTAGTGTTCAATTTAATTTCCCCAAAATTGTTTTGTGATTTTACAAAGTAAGATAAAATAGGTTATGTGGTTGCAATTGAATTGGATAAAGAACTTCGTTTTATTTTATTGTGGGTTTACATACAGAATTTCAAATGAATTTGAGAAATTTATTCGCAGAGTATTATAACAAACTAAATTTTGTGAAGGAATCTAGAATAATAGTCAAAAGTGAAAATATCAAACAATGAAGACGAAGCAATACAACGGATTAGAATTGAGAGAGAGAATATTAACGCCAACAGTGAGATAGCAAGACTATGATTTTGAAGAATCTACATGGGAATGAAAACTATAACGCTAACTGGTTAGTTAATTTAATTATTTATATATATGTTTATTTGTTCTTTTTATGGAGGTTTACTCAAGGTCAAATTCATTTCTTCGTTGGTCTTACTGTTGTGTGAAGCATGATATAGTTTTTGAAACAATAAACTTAAATATGCATCAGGGTTCAATTTTTTACCCTGAAGATGTTGTATTTGATTAATATCGTTTTGATTAATTTTTTATTGACTTCAGGTTCAAAACCATGCCTTGCTTGCGTGTGGTTTTGGGTAAACTTCACCTAATTTTGTCTCATCTAATATCCTCCATTCTAAAGCCAAATGCATGGTGATTTCAGCAAACCTTTTTCTAAGAAAACAACCATTGAAGAATTCATTCTGAATAATTTATCACGACTGCAACACCTTCTATGATTCTAGCCATCATATTTTGTTGTATTCCTAATTTCAGGTTCAGTTTGTTCTTTAAACTCCTAATTAATCATCGTCAACACTGACATGTTTAGGTTTTGATCAATTTATGCTTCTGCTTAAAGGTATATCTATATTGTGCTTTTAATTTATGAGAAAGTGTTTGCATATTTGTTTTAAGATGAGTTTCATTATCCATTTGTCTCTCATTGCACATTGATCTCTGTATTTTGTACAAGAGGAAAAAGCTAGGTCATGAGATTTTGAAGAAACTTACTAACAGAAAACCATTGTTTGCTAATTCCTTTCAGATATTGTTGATTCAGTTCCATCATGTACAAAATATGCGATTGAACATATGCATTTTGCTTAACTTAACTATGTTAATCACGATTACGAAAAGGAAGATTATTACAATAATAATCATTTTTTTAAATAAAATCATTTCGAAAATTGAATGTACTAAAAATATATTTCCCCCCCATTTACCCCTTTCCATTCAACCCGGTTTCTTGCTTCCTTTACCATGGACTGAGGGGGAAATATGACTGTGATTTCAGGTAGCAAATAGACACAATGGTTGCAGAGTGAAGAGGGGGCTCAAGGCAAGATTATTTGAGGTGTTCTCATTCCAAGGTATTAATTATGGTTATTTGCTACAGATGTAATTATTGTGGTTATATACTACAGATTTAGTTAACACGTCGTTGGTTGGTAGTGGTTATGGTGTTTCAGTATAACATGAATGAGAGATATGAATGTATCTGAGTTTATCAAAAAGAAAATATGAGGTCTATATATAGATTATACAATGGGCATATGCATGTCAAGAATGAATAAAAAAGCAGTGTCATAGGCATGGCCGCATGGGGTTAATACTTGAGAGGATGTCAGCAAGTAATTTATTTATCAGACAAATATTTAATTAGTACATTGTAATAGTTACTTTATTTATACTTTCTTTTATAAAACTTTCTTTTACTATGTAACTATTTACATTGTACCTTATTATTTAGGTTTAATTATAAAATACCCGGATTCAACGGGTCCATACACTAGTATGTAGTGAGAGATTAAAATAAGAATTTATAAGAATTTTTATTTTAAATTAAAGTGAGATATTTAATTTTGGTTCTTTATTTGTAATTTTTTTCGAACAGAAAAAAAAAGTCATTCTGGAGGAGAGTTTCGGCATGATCCTTCATTTGATTTAATCACATGTTTTATAATAGTCCCCTCATTATATTCATAACTCAACCATGAATTGCGACGGTTTAAATCAAATTAATCAATATCTAATTAATGACTAAGATTTGTTCTTTAATTCTCCTATATATATATAACAATGATCAATATAGAACCACATTTTAAACATAGAACCTAAAGAACCATTCTCGGCCTTTAGATTAACTTGATCAATGACTCATATTACATGTGGCAAAATTGTAATTATTATATATTAAATATGAATTAAAAAGGCAAATATGGAAATTCTCCTTCCCTCCCCCAACGATTTGCACAACATACATTAAAACCCATTTAAACTCAAAAAAAGTTTACCCCTCAAAATTTTAATTTGTCATAACTAATTATGTTTTGTGAATTTAAGCAAAAAAAATTATACCAATCTTCTAGTTTTTTAATCCTATTTCAATCAAGATCACTCTTCCCATACTTTTCTAAATTTTTGTTGAAAATGCAAATTCTGAAAATGCAGATTTAGATATGTATCATTTTGTTGGTTTTTGCATTTTCAGTGATGGATATTGTTTTTGCATTTTAGATATGTATCATTGTAGTTTCTCATATGAGTGTTTGCATTTTGCATTTTCGCCTGTATTGAAAACCTAGCGATCTCTACTTTCTCTGTTTTGCATTTTCGCCTGTGTTGATTTTGCATTTTTGAAAGTCATGATTTTTTGTTAGTGTTTTTTTTTTGAATTATAAGTTTGATCTAAAATTAGAGAAACAACATATCATCGTCCTTCATTCTAATTGTTGAATTTCTATAGTAGAATTGTAGTATTATGATTAATTTTTGTGTTTGGGTTACATTTTCACTTAGATATAGTTTACATTTTCATTTTTCTCTCATGTGTATATTCGTTTAATAACAATAAGAATGATGTATAATCTTTGGGTTTTGCATTTTTAGTGATTAATATTGTTTTTACATTTTTAGTTATGTATCATTTTGGTAAGCATATGTTTGTTTGCATTTTGCATTTTCTCCTGTGTTGAAAATCTAGCGATCTCTACTTCTTTTGTTTTGTATTTTGAATTTTTGCCTGTGTTGATTTTGCATTTTTGCAGGTCATGAATTTTTGTTTGTGGTTTTTTTTTAATTTTAGGTTTGATTTAAAATTAGCGAAACAACATATCATCGTCCTTCATTCTAGTTGTTTGAACTTCTATAGTAGAATTGTAGTATTATGGTTAATTTTTATGTTCGGGTTACATTTTCACTTAGTTATAGTTTACATGTTCATTTTTCACTTATATGTATATTCGTTTAATAACAATAAGAATGATGTATAATCTTTGGTTTTTGCATTTTCAGTGCTGGATATTGTAGCTCTCTGTATTTTGCATTTTTTTGGTTCATTTTGAATATAAGGTGAATTGTGTATTTTAGTTAGCTGCATATTAGTTATTTTGCATATTTAGGTCTTGAATATGGGTTGGAAAATGCAAATGAGATGTATGAGTTTTGCATTTTCATTTGCTAATGTAATGATCTACTGGAATGCTTTTTGATTTTGCATTTCATATTTACATTTTTGGAAGCATCTCATGGTCTGCATCTTGGTTATTTGCATTTTCGATTTGCATTTTGCATTTTGAAATGAAGGAAATGAAACCCAAGCGAACATGCAAATTTTGAAAATTTTGCATTTTCAAAAATAAAAAAAGTTTTAGAAATATATCAAGCCTAGTTTTGTTTGAAAGAGGACGAAAAATTAAATCTAATGATATAATTTTCTTGCTTAAACTCTAAAAAATAAACGAGTTATGAATCTAATGATATAATTTTCTTGCTTAAACTCTAAAAAATGAACGAGTTATGAACATTTAAAGATTTAGGGGGTTCTTTTTCCCAAAAATCTTGTTGCCTGGAGAATTTTAGAAGAAGGCGCGTGTATGTGTAAGTTATTTCAATCTTTCAATTTTACCCCTCAGTCAAATTGCCACGTGTCACCACTAGAAGTGGTTCTTTAAGTTCTATGTTTAGAGGTGGTTCTATATGTATCCTTACCCTATATATAGTTCATTTGAGAACCATTTTTATTGCGAGAACCGCGAAAACAAATCTGAACAGCCCTATTCTTCCTCATTTAATGTCATCACCCACCAATGAATTCATCACATGCATCATGCCACACTTGATTCCCCTACGCTCTATATCTATGAATTCCATTTATCAAATCAAAGGCTAAAATTGGTTCTCACGGTACTGATAATAAAATCGGTTCTCAAATGAACCTATATATATATATATATATATATATATATATATATATATATATATATATATATATAGGGGACGGTTCATACAAGAACCGTTGTTAGTGCGAGAACCGCGAGAACCAATCTCGGCCGTTTCTTCGATATGGGAAGTTTCATGGATGGTGAGCGTGGAGAGATAGAGTGTGGCAGGGTGCATGTGAGGAATTCATGGGCGGGCAATGACATTGAAAGATGGGGAATTGGACGGCTCAGATTGGTTCTCGCGGTTCTCGCATGAACTTTTTCCTATATATATATATATATATATATATATATATATATATATATATATATATATATATATATATATATATATATATATATATATATATAGAGAGAGAGAGAGAGAGAGAGAGAGAGAGAGAGAGAGAGAAAAGTTCATGCGAGAACCGTTGTTAGCGCGAGAACCGCGAGAACCAATCTGAGCCATCCAATTCCCCCTACTTCAATGTCATTGCCCACCCATGAATTCCTCACATGCACCCTGTCACACTCTATCACTCCACGCTCACCATCCATGAAACTTCCTATATCCAAGGAACGACCGAGATTGGTTCTCGCATTAACAACGGTTCTCGCATGAAACATCTCCTAGATATATATATCACAGTTAACAAAATATGTAAATAGTCAAAATACCCCTATTAATAATTCATAGTTTTCACAATAAAATATTTTAGTAAATACTTTTCTATATGTATATGTAAGTTTTTAATAATATAAATCAGTTACGATCTCATAGAGAGTTTTTATTATATAATTTTATTAAAAAATCTATTTAATGATGTATGTTATACTGTTGAAGCGGAAAATGCATGTTATTAGAAAATGATGGTATCTAAAGTTGAAAAACATGACAAGACCATTCATAAATTAAAGAAATGATTAAATATGTCATTCAAAGGGAAAAAGAAAGGTGGCTTTCTTTTATTCCAAAAGCAATAAAAAAAACCAACCCAAATGCATGCATTAGATTATGTTATGTTATCTTATCCATAATGTCTCGTATTTGATAACTCATAACATTATATTTTGTTTTTCAAAAAAAAAATGACTTTATATTTTTATTTCAAAATTGCCATGTTAGCATTTTTTTTACAATTTTGTACTTTTGTGATATAACGTATCTGCCACTATAGCATAAATTCTCATGGTTTCTAGAATAAATTTTACGATTGGTCTGTTGTTATAATATGATAGTTTGATCCTTTAAAAAAAATTGTAAAGTTTTTTCTTGTTTTTTGTTCTTGGTTATAAGTCTTTTTCGTTAACCATCCGTATTTGCCTCTCACAAGAGTGTAAAACAACTTTTTTTTTGTGATGATAATCTTTACTACTTTATAAAGCATTTAACCTATTTTTTTAAAGATTTTTTTAAGTTAAGTAGTACAACACATTTTGCATATATTACAATACATTAAAGCAACATTTTCAAACATTAAAGTTATGAAAATTAATTAATTGTAAGTTACAATACAAACTAATTAATTACATTAATTTCAAATTATTGTAACCAATTATTATGATTTATTGCATATTAAATTGAACTCAAGTTTAGTTTAATAATTTATTGCTTTAAGGTATTGTAAGTAATCTTTTAGTAATTGTACTACTTAATTAAAATAGTTTTCAAAAATTAATAAATGTTTATTTAAGGTATTAAATTTTTGTTGTGATTTAAATAATATTAAATTCAACATAAATTTTGTAAAAAAAAGATTTATTAAAGTATATCTTGATTACTTATCTTAAATTTAGTCCTTTTAAAATGGTTTTAATATAGACAACACATATTATCGACAATCACATTCTTCTTCTTTTAATTTTACTTCAAAAGTTACATATTATCTCAAAAAACATATTTTACCCCGCCGCATCGCGCGGGTAAAACAATATATATATATATATATATATATATATATATATATATATATATATATATATATAGGGGAAGGTTCATGCGAGAACCGTTGTTAGTGCGAGAACCACGAGAACCAATCTCAGCCGTTCCTTAGATATGAGAAGTTTCATGGATGGTGAGCGTGGAGGGATAGAGTGTGGCAGAGTGCATGTGAGGAATTCATGGGTGGGCAATGACATTGAAGGATGAGGAATTGGACAGCTCAGATTGGTTCTCGCGGTTCTCGTACTAAGAATGGTTCTCGCATGAACTTTTTTCTATATATATATATATATATATATATATATATATATATATATAACTGAGCCGAGGCTCTGATACCACTGTTGGGTTTTACAGGTCATAATTCATGCTTACATTGTCCTGATTCACAACCAAACTGGTTTGAACTAACTTAGAATTGTACAGATATAACACAGTTGACATTGAAGGATGAGGAATTGGACAGCTCAGATTGGTTCTCGCGGTTCTCGTACTAAGAATGGTTCTCGCATGAACTTTTTTCTATATATATATATATATAACTGAGCCGAGGCTCTGATACCACTGTTGGGTTTTACAGGTCATAATTCATGCTTACATTGTCCTGATTCACAACCAAACTGGTTTGAACTAACTTAGAATTGTACAGATATAACACAGTTATTATTCATAAAAGCGGAAATATAACTGGCAACATTAACTGGGGAGGGCAGCATTAACTGGCAGCACTAATGGTGATGAGATCAACGGCTCAGATTTGGTCTCTCGTACTTTTTTTATTTCCTGGTCTCTTTTGAACCTCCCAATATATATAGGGTTTAGTTCCTAAAAGTACATCGAAGTTGACACCTTTTGCTATTGTGTATACTCATCTTTCATTACTCCCATTTAATACACCGAACTCTTCAAAACTACCGTTTAATACATCTTAACCTGTGATAGCAGGTTAAGGGTGATGTGGATCCGGTTTTGATGATATGGCATGTGTTTTGGGTGATGATGTGTAATTTTATATTTAATAATAATAATAATAATAATAATAATAATAATAATAATAATAAAAACAAAAAGCTTGAGAGCAGAAGAACTCAGATTCATCGATTCAGAAGCTTCCATCGATTCAGCCACCATCTTCATCTTTCTCCGCCGATCTTGAAGACGAACACCATCATTGAAGAACTCCATGGTGGCGATTAGGGTTTCACACAAGCTTCAGTCTCCAAATCATCGTTGAAGACGAACACCATCATTGAAGAACTCCGCCGATCTTGAAGACGAACACCATCATTGAAGAACTCCATGGCGGCGCCTCCTGTTTCAGTCTCCAGCGATTAGGGTTTCGCACCTCCTGTTTTCGTCTCCTGCGAATTCAGATCTGGAACAACAGATTCATCTCCTGTGATTTCAGGTTAGGGTTTAGGGTTTGGGTGATTTGGGTTTCTTGTTCATCTGCATACGATTTAGGGTTTTTGTTCATCTTCTTATTTTCTTCGATCTAAGGTTTCTAATGAAGATGGATTCCAGATCTGTAAGCTCTTGATTTATGCTTGTGTTTCGATTATGCTTCTGTTTAGATTGTTCTTCATGTTTAGATTGTTCTTCATGTTTCGATTATGCTTCTGTTTACGATTCAGATCTGGGTTTTGATTGTTTAGATTGTTCTTCATGTTCAAGATTTGATTTTCTTCTTCATTAGTTGTTCTTGATTGTTTTAGGGTTTCAATCTTTCATTTACGGGTACTTGATTCTTCATCAGGTTTAATTTAAGAGTTCTTGATTCTTTATCAGGGTTTTGATTGTTTAGATCTGGGTTTTGATTGTTTAGATTGTTCTTCATGGGTTTATGATGTTCTTCATTTTCATTTGGGACATTTAAATTATAAGAGATATATATGACGTGGCAAAAATTAATGACATGGCTACATATGTGGCATTTGAGGGATATTAAAATAAATAAAAAATATCAGAATTATTGGTTATCTGCTAAGCAAGTAATCCAATGTATTAAATGGTAGTGTTAGGAAGTTTGATGCACTAAATGGTAGTTTTGAAAGTTGGGTATACACAATAGCAAAAAGTGACAACTTCGATGTACTTTTAAGAACTAAACCCATATATATATATACCCGCGCAATGCTGCGGCGGCAATAGTTTATATAGTTTATATATATATATATATATATATATATGTATAGGCTAAATGGTTTATAAAGTAGTAAAGATATAATTCGGTTTGAAAAATCCTAAAATCGTAACCGAACCGAAAATCGTTTATGGTAATCGGTTTCGGTTTTTAAACCGAACCGAAAACCGAATTTGAAAACGGTTTCGGATTTTTCGGTTACGGAGCGGTTCGGATTACGGTTAAAACGGTTTATATCCGAATTTTGAACACCCCTATGTCGACAAATGAAACTATTTTACTCCGCCGCATCGCGCGGGTAAAATACTAGTATATGAAAACCCTAAAATGTTACTTTCTCACTCTTCACTCCCCTCCCCCCCCTCCCCCGCCACCACCCACCTGCATCCACCTGTTTCTTCTTCGCAATAAATTCGTCCACCCAAACTGCGACAAAATATGAACAATGATGAAGCTCCCATCTCCTGCTATCATCTCATCTACGACACAATCACCCCTCCTAATAATTACTTCCCCCCTCTAATGCTCAATTGCAGTTTATTCAAGAAGGAGATGACGATGATGGGTTATATCTCAACGTGCATGGTGAGGGTCGGGGTGATACTATAAAGATATGTTTTAAAAAGGATAACCTTGATGCAAGGTAAGTTTTGACATTCAGGGTTTTCAAAAGTTAAGCTTTCGAATAAATGAAATCTAAGTTGGGTGCACCACACCCGTTGCGATATCCATCCGCTAGCAAAATTGTGGGTGGTGATGGTACTTAACATGTGTAGATTGACAAAGGTTATTTTCAAAATTCACATATGTTCAAGTTCTGTTATCTTTTTTTATAGATTGATCTATTGCACATGTGTCGCCTCATATGTGGCTTGTTGAATAGGTGGCGTTTGTGAAGATAATTGACTCTATGGTGGTCGATTTGACAAGGCAAACATGAATACGAGGTTAACCGAAGAACACAGTTGTTGACATGTCTAGGGGTACTATTAAATCAAAGAAGATTGTTTTTATGATTGTTGTTAAGAACATATATTTTGATTCCAAACACGTTTATGATTACTTCTTAATTGCTTCAAATTCGTTCTATAAAAACTAGAACGGGGTTGAATAGTTTCTATATCCTTTTAGATAATTTTTTTTATTAATTTTACTCTTTTTAAAATTTGGAGGATGATAACAACAGCCCGTAGGGTTGTGATTAAGAATATATAACTGGAAATTTCATTTTTCAAAAATGGAAATCACAACTTCCGCCTTAATAATTAACTTTTCATATATTTTATGGTTACCTTTTAATTAGTTTTCAACTTTTTATACATAAAACAAACTTACCTTTTTTAAAAACTAAAAATTAATTTATTTTATTCTTATACATAACCCTTATGGTTGTACTTACCAAAATCGTTAAAATTTAACTAAGTTTTACTTTTAAAAGTCAAACTCTTTTATATATATATATATATATATATATATATATATATATATATATATATATATATATATATATATATATATACAAGGGAAGCTATCCATGATAATAAATGACAAGAATATAAATGCAAGTGAGTAAATAGTTGAAGAGTTTAGAGAGATGACACCAAGAGTTCTACTTCTTGACCTCCGTCAAGAGTTCCACTACATCCACTCCTTAAACTCCAACCTATATATACTCCTTGACCTCCGTCAATACTTCCACTAATACAATGTGTAAAAAGTCTTCTTAATGGTAGAGATCATCGATTACAATCACTTTTGATACGAGGACATGTCATCTCACGATATTCTAGTCCAAGAACACCAAACACGAGCTCTTCACCAAGAACCCGCAATGCCTCCAAAGACTTTCTTACCTTCACCGAGGTTTCAACAAATGCCTTCACAAAGGACTTTTACAAGTGTTCTTTACCAAGAACAATGTGAAGAGTAGTCAAACCCACACACACAACAAGTTTTACAACTAGAGCTATATCTTAAGAACACAAATGTTCTTTTTTAATAACACAAATCCAACAATGGTGTGTACAAATAATTTCACTCTTAAAATCAAGAGTCAAATGAATGCTTTCTTTGAGTTGTTGAATGTAGATCCCTTTGAGCTTTGAGGATTGAACAATTCAAGAATCACACATATAAATTATAAAGATGAATTATCACAAGTGTGTGATTAAATATTACATAGAATTTTATGTGCAAGAGGGGTGAGTAAAATGAGGGATCAAGTATGCATTTTATAGGCAGGATAGAGAAAATTTCAAAGCTGTCAGGAGAGCGGACGGTCGCAGCTCACGGTCGACCTTGAGTTTCTCATACAACTTTATTTGTTAGTTTAAAATGTTATTGTTGGAGGCTGACAAATATTCACATTCTCTATCATAAGAGAATACAATACTCAATAAAGTAATATTTTAATCGTGTACTTTTTATTGGTATTTATGAGATGAATTATTTAGTTGCTTTAACACAAATATCAAATATATTAAAATGAGTGGATGAGAGTGTGTCACCACATAAAGTAAGTTGTAATTTTTGGCACAAATATCAAGAAAGTTGTACCTTTTTTATTTGAGAGATGATCTTTACACTTATAAAGTTGATTCATCTACAACAAATTAATACTTCACTAACTTGTAACATAGCTTCAAAGATGTTGTACCTTTAGTGAATGAATCAAATTTATAAGTGTAAGAACCAAATCCCTTTTTATTTTGTATCTCTACCATTTTATCACAATAACTAAGATAATAATATCTCTTAACAATATCTTTCACATAAAGATTAGGTGTTTATTTAGTACACTTTATCTACAGTTTCATGTGTATAATATTTGTCAACTAAAATATATTTCATTTTTATTGGCGGCAATATATTTATTTATAAAAGAACATTTCCAGAACATGTATATTTTTTGAGCACATGAAAATGTGTTATAAAATATGAAAATGCATTCTAGTCCAAAATCGAATTCTATATATTTGTTGGTGTTCGATCAAACATCGTTTTAACTAATGTATATTTTTATATGTTTGGTGTTTTTTAAATTTGCATATACAATTCCTTTTGAATTAGCTCTTAATATTTCATTGTGATAATGTGATCACTGCAAATTTATATTTAAAGATTTATTTGGCAAACTTATTACTTTAATATTAACTTAGATTTTATAAGGTATTAGATATTAAATATTAAAACTGCGATATCAAAACATTTAAATTGATGTTTATTCATTGATTGCACTAACATATTTCATGTTATTCCCAAATTTACAGAGTCTATGATCACAACATTTCAAATGTTCATGTAGGGTGTTCATTTTCGGATATCCGCAATTTCGGATAGTGGATTTTGGTATCTGAATCCAAATCTGTAATTTCGGATATCGGATATCCGAAATATCTGATAATTTTAAACAATATGTTTTTACATAATTTTTAAAAATATTTAAGTACTAAACAACCATATTTTAAACTTTATTCACCAAAAATAGCTCAAGTATGTTTAAAAAAAATACATGTATATAAAACTATATATGTTAAGAAAACTAAATAAATAAGCAATATAAAAATTTATAAAATAAAAAATAATTTTTTCGGATATCGAATATCCGAAATATCCGAAACTTCACAAAATCACTATCCGAATACGAATCCGAAATTTCGGATATACGAATTTTGGATAATTTTTGATCGGATTTTCGGATTTTCAATTCGGATGTTCAGATTCAGATTATTTTGAATACCCTACATGGATGTATAGTGTTTTGGTTGGATATCCAACATATATCTACTCCTTGGCCTTCAACCAATTAATTTGTCTTCACTCATAACGTCTCTCTTTAGCGGAAGAAATCACTTTCACAACATCTCACTAAGAAGACAGTGATCACCATTCACAATGTCTCACTAAGGTAGCGATCACCTATTGGTCTCACGAAGTATAGGTACTGATCACATCTCACTAAGTAGGTATTGATTACCTCTCACAACGTCTCACTAAGTAGGTAGTGATCATCTCTTCATAGTTTCACTAGTTACAAGGATCACAAGACAGCGATCATCTTTTACAACTTCTCATTAAGTATGGTGTATGCAGTGATCACCAAACACTATGAATAATCACAAAATTTTATTTTGTCTAAACCACGTTCATAAACAAGTGAAAGTGCATCCAAATCTCGCTCACAACCCAATAATTCACAATTTGAATTTTGTAATGAAAGCTCATGATATTTTCAGAATAGAGAGAAAGTTGAAGTGACAAGAGGAGTGTAAAAATAACTATAAACGTGGCTTTTATAGAGAGAAAAAAACAATGACAAAAATCATATATGGTTGACCAACAATCACACCCGATGATCAACCGTGGACAGTCAGATTTGTCCGAGCTTTTCTTTTTCTAGTTTGATCGTTATATGTTGTCTCGTACATAGATTTCGAAAATCTTTAAAACCCTTTCAAAACTTGCCTAGAAAGTTTCCCCAACATATAATCCAATATGTATAAAGATTAATATTTATATATCTAATTAAAATGCGTTGGGGCCTATGGAACCGTGCCCGGATCCGGGTTTGGGTAAGAAACCGGGTTTGGGCCGGATTTCGTTATTGGACTCTTTGTTTTTTTGGGCCGGATAATGTGATGGTTGCTGTGATGAAGAACCAAAATCAAACAATGTCAGTCGATGGAGAAGACCTGCACCTTGCTCTCAGCTTACAGGCAGCATTGGAGAAGGTAGACTGTCTAGAATGTGAACGGCTAATGTTTTTTTTTTACAGATTAGGGTAGATATAATGTTTTGATAGAAGAGGAGCCTTGAAGATTGGAGACGGCGATTGTGATGGAGCGGAGATAAGGAGATGGTTGGCGGTAGTCGGTTGTGTTTGAAGGTGCGATTGAGGGTGGGAGATACATGATAGTAGGCGGCTGCGTACGAAGGTAGGAGCGGAGGATGAAGACGGTCATGGTGGTGGTGAACAGAGGTAGGAGATGGTTGATGGTGGTCGGTTGTGTTCGAAGGTGCGCCGGAGGGTAGGAGATGGCCGTTAATGGGGCTGCGTGTGAAGTGGGAACGGCGTTTGAAGAGCATGCTGGTGGTGCGGCAAGGGTTTTGAGGAGGGATTTAATGGGATGGTAATATAAGGCCTAGGGTTAGAAGTTGGGCTGGGTAAAAACATTGATAAGTTTTTTTAAAATATTTTGGGCTTAGATATACGGTTGTAAAATATTAATTATTAAAGGTTCGGATAAGAGCCGGGTTTAGAATGGGTAGGGTCGGTCAACCCAAGACCCGTGCACTCTTTTCACAAACCGGGTTTACGTTTTCAGCCACGATCAGATTTTAGCCCTCCCATACCCGTGCAGAGCACGGGCTCAAACTAGTTTATATGAATTTAAGTTCACATGCCACTTTGGTTTAAAGTTTAAACATTACCTAAAGTGTATTGATGACTCTCTTTTCACTAGATAAATTATGTTTAAGTTCAGTCAACATTATAAAGATTCTTTATTGGATATTTAAATCAACTAACTCATAGCCGGTGTTTGAATTCTTGTACACATTAATATTTTTTATGAGTTTAAATTTTATTTGTAAAACTTTAAAACCAAAGTTTCCATTTTTATATTTTAAATCTTATAAAGTCATACGTTTACAATTCTCTCTATTTATTTGTGATAAAAAATGTATTTATTCAAACAGTAAGTAATTTGGTAAAACTTATCATTTTCGTATTAATTATTTAAATTTATAAAAGTCATAGCATATTAATTCTAATATAAAAACTAGAATCAATATTTCTATGTTTTTGTAGCATTGATTGCACTAAAAGTTATATTCATTGCTTGAATCAAGTTAGCACTCATGGTCCACCTTGATCCAACCCCTTTCTCTTTGATCAAGAACTTTGATGAAGATGATGACACCCAACAACAAACAATTTGGTTTTTGTTCTTTGAGATGTTTATTTTAGATTGGGTTTGTTTGAAAGCTAATTTTTTAAATTTATTTTAGAGTGTTTTACTTTGTTGCATGTGACCTATATATCTCTCGACGAAGGTGATGTGGCTTCCTCGGTTTTACGGAGATCATCACCATGCCCAGCTTCACCCTGCAAAATCCGAGCTTCTAAACCTTCCACTGTCCGACATTTCTCACTTTTCGGTAATTCCATCGGGTTTGAACGATCATTTCAAACATATATTCATTCTACCAACATATATACATGTCATTCTATTTAATTTTATTTACAGTTTTCCTTTTTTCTCTTTTTCACGCTCTCACATTTTATTCACATATCATGTTTCACGTATTTCCTCGTCTTTGTCCAAGTTTGATTTATTTTAAACTTTTACATAATTATTGTAACTCATTTAAAGAACAATACGTAGGTGAAACCGAGTTTAAGGGACCAAAAAAGACTTTAATATATTGCTAGAACATATATATAATCAACGTGGATGACTTTAATTTTTTCGTATTTTTTAATTACTGTATTTCGTATTTTTCAATATCATTTTAATTGTTCTTATTTTAAAGTTTTAGGTTTATGTAATTTTTGTTTTAATGTAATATCTATTTTTAAAGTGAGTGGAAGATAATTATTTTCTTAAGTTGAAAGATGCGAAAGAGAAAGCTACGTGATACGAATGTGATAAAAATACGAGAATGATGGAAATACATTTTTCTCAACCTACGTTGATGTTCTTTTTTACTGTTGAATCGTGATATTTTAAATTGTTTACATGTGAACAAAATTTTAGTGATTTTATAGTTTTTTATGATATGGTGTTAATGTTTGTTGTATATTATTTGATATTGGACAAGTGTGATCACTTTGTAATGTGTTGAATAAGAGATCAAAATTACTTCATTTATTGTTAATTCGGTTTTGAATTAAAATCCCACAACTTACATGGTAATAAGGTCATGTTCATCCTGGATAGTAGGGGTGTGCACGGTTCGGTTTGGTTCGGTTTTGGGGTAAAACCGAAACCAAACCGAAAATTTCGGTTTTTGGAAAAACCAAAACCAAAACCATTCGGTTTTTCGGTTTTCGGTTTTATGTTCGGTTTTTGGTTCGGTTTTCGGTTTTTGGCTCGGTTTTTAGTTTTTTTTTTTTGAAATAGGCTGCTGCAAATCATTAACTTAGGCTGCTCATAGTCTCCTGTTTGGGCTGCTACAAAACACAATATAGAATGATATATACAAGATTTTATCCGAAAACATTGAAACAAAATAATTAATAAAGTGTCAAACTTGAAACACATTTAACCCATCATAGAAATGTGTTGAACACATGAAGAGTTGAAAACATAAATAACAAAGTTTGATGCTTAGTTACCTTAAAAGTTAAAAATAAATTTAAGTGTAATGGTTCGGTTCGGTTTCCTACAATCGGTTCGGTTTTTTATGTTCGGTTTTTAAGTTCGGTTCGGTTCGGTTTTTGTGGGCGGTTTTAGAAGCAGGAACCGAACCAAACCGAAAATTTCGGTTTTTGGAAAATTGAAAACCAAAACCATCGGTTTCTACAATGGTTCGGTTTTTTCGGTTCGGTTTTTTCGGTTTCGGTTTTATCTGCTCACCCCTACTGGATAGCCAAACAACCACACACTACACGTAACCCATAAATATACACATATTAGACACAAATGAATGTCAAAGATAAGGAGACATGTTAAGTATTGCCCATATTGAATGAGTGTGACTTTGTAATTGTTTAGTAAGTGTCTTAAATCACTCTACTCAATATCATTAAGTTTTAAATTACATTGTTTGCTTGTAAAAGTTTATATATACTTTTACAATCATTATTTGTTTGAAATTTGCGTTTATGTTTGTTGTTTACATATGAGTACGGATATATTCATGTGTTAGGCAATGAGTATAGCCTCTTTCAACTTAAATAAACTTAAATGCCACCTTTTCTTACATTTTATTTTTCAACCCAAAACCCAAGTAGTACTAAACCTAAATAAACTCAAACAACTTAAATATTTTCTCTCTCCTTACTATCTCTACAAAACGAAAGAGAAAAAGAAAAAAAATGCTCGGGTAGAATCAGGTGTAGGAAACCGAAATGGAAAGGGAGGGGAACCCAAATTGGGTGTAGGCGTGTTCCTGAAGGACCCAAGCAACCCGAGAGCCTTCGGACTATGTGCTATGACTGACCTTATATTTAAACGGTTGGGGTTATGCATGGTTTTATGTTATTTCATAAGAGAACTTGCTCTATCCTCGATATATATATATATATATATATATATATATATATATATATATATATATATATTTCCATTAATGTTTTAAGCAATTTAATTACATGATTTTTTTTTGACATTTGAACAACTAATTAACTCTTTTTATTATTAACTTGTTAATATTCAATTGCTATCATAAACAAACGGAAGGTCATTAATCCATCGTGGTTTGTTGTTGTGTTAAGTTTGTCATGAACCATTGATCTGAATTGAACTACAATAATAAATATTAAATTAATAAGAAGATCTAACATTATGGATGTTGGATTATGATTATTTTATTCACTAATTAATGATGTTTAGTGTTTCCTAATCAAATGACAGTATAAGATTATAAACAAATGATGGGGAGGGGAAGCTTTTATTTTAGCCGGCTGGCCCATTGTTTCATGTCGCCGGGTTGGGACCCAAACCCACTTTCCTACTCGATTACTACTCTTGCTAACCTCCACATTAAGGGATGATGGTCAACTCTATGAGAAGAATATTAATTTACTACTATAATAAACATCATATTTTGCGTTTAAACAAATAAATCATGTTTATCTGGTAATCTGTAAAAAGGTTAAATTTTATAAGAATGAGATGTTTTTGAAACTTGGTTATTGTTTTCGGATGATTTGAAATTATGATTGGCCTGATTATGATAATATTGAAAATTAATTACTATATCTATGATATAAACCTTTATTCGTTTATATCTAATATTTATTTTACCTGTTTAATACACGATTACACGAGATGCTTAGCTAGTCTTTTTGATATGGTAAATTCATTAGTATGATTTAAAAAGTTGTGTTACTTAAATGATAATATAGTTTTTATATATTGAATGTTTTAGGTTTGGAAGCACTAATAAAACCCTACAAACTACTTACAACCTGATTGGTCTATTAATGATACATTATAGTTAACCTACATCAATTGATTCATAATTAAGTAAATATATAGAAATTATCTACCCTTATTTTTTATTACACTCCTTATATAAACGTAATGATCCGTACACAACAAAATTAGGTATACACAACAACTTGATACATTATTAACTTGTACCATATGCTATTAACAACTTATACTTGTTGTGTATTGAAAAATTTTGTTGTATACAAATTAGGTTCTATACAATGTCAATCAAAAAGTCAACCATGAAAAGTGGCCCACTACAATGTCAAAGCAACAAAAAAAACATCTCATTCTTATGCTACTCTTTTTTCTTGTTGGTTATCTGCAACTAATATTTAATACTGTCATATCCTAACATGGAGTTGGAAACTAGAACTATATGTTGTGAGCTAGGAAATCAACCAACGATATTGTTTGTTTTGTGTTGCCCCTCATGGCTTTAAAACGTTATCATATGGTAGGAGTAAGATTCACCATCCTTATAAGTAAGAGTGATTCCCCTTGCCTCATCGATGTGAGATGCTCCTGCATGCATTGCTACATGAGTGACAAGTTTGAGAGTCGCGGATTTGACCGGCTTGAGGGAATGATGAGCCCCATAAACCTAACACATTTCCACCAGTTTGTGGACGTGGAATCAACCATACAAACATGAAACCATGCTGATCTGCTCTTCTTTCCAATAAGAAAAGCTGTTTTTGAGTAAACAAGCTCGATCTTAACATAAAAAACGTCCCGTTCTAGTCGTTGGTAAGCTACACATGTGTGCTTATAATAATAATCGAGCTGAAAAATGAACGAGCATGTGGGTTGTTACGAGTAAAAACGAGTGGATTTACAAGATCAGTCGGTTTGGGTTGACCACTCAGCATTCTTTGGAAACTTCTATACAAGTAATTAAGGTGTAAATTACAACTTGAGAAACTATACTAATAATAAATAATGCTCTAATATTTTTAATTATACTGATTTAGGAGCATAATAAAACAACCCCAAATAAAAACAAATGTGTATCTGACTGAATTAAAACCGGGTAAAAGATCACTAGAAGTAGCTTTTTAATGTATACAATCTCCTGAGTTGTTATTATTGTACTAATATTTTCTAGCAAACACAACTAACATATTAATACATAACAGAAATATAAAAAATGGACAACAAAGTGTTTCTTGTTGTGACTATTGATATTTTCTGTAATGAGTTTGTGCCTTTTCGCTTCCTGATCAACCAACAATGGTTTCCAGTTCTCAATTCTGAAACATAAAAGGTCTCCCAAAGACGGAAAGATATAGAGTTTTCGAGTTTTGATTATGATTTAGCCATATGGTTCTTACATATTGAACATGGCCCGTAATTAGCGGCTGTTGTTATCCTTATTCGGTAACTTTTGAAGCCATCTAATTCTCATGATTATAATTCAGGGGGTGCTTATTTTAGCTTATTATTTTTCATATGCCTATTTCTTCGATTTATTTTTAGTTTTGAATCATAACAAGCTCGTAAGTGGTTTCGATTTTGAACTTTGTAGAAAAAATGAGTTATACTATTATTCAAGGGCTGGTTTATTTTTATCGGGCCACCTGGCCACATTGTGTTTTTAATTTTGTAACAAACCATTTGAATTTCAGATTCCAGAAATAAATTTTTTGGAAAAAGAAAATAAGAGTATGGAAGAGCTAAAAAGAATATGGAATGTTGTTTTGATTATTGACTTCAAGATATACGAAATTAAGTGGTTGTTGTGATTTAATGATTTATGATGGGATTATGAAAGGATTCAAGTATGATTAGACTAGGTTTTTATTTGAATAGTTATAATATTATATTGTTTGTTGGGAAGGCATGATATGATATGTTATATGCTAGTTTCATTTGTGTTACTTTTAATAAGTAACATTTTAATATATGTGTTACTCTTATTATATTTTTTATAGGACTAATGATTGTAACATATTTTATAGTATTATAACTAATATTTTATGATATTGTGTGAATTCATTAGTGTGATGTTATGGAATATATAGCCTACAACCTATAAAATAATGGGTTGTGTGGTATAACTAATAACACCTTTGTCTTTAGGGTGTGTTTATTTAAGTATGTCTATTTAGACATCTTCTTTGTCTAAATTAACCTGCTATGAAATGTGATATAATGTTCTAAGTGTGAGAGATAAAAAGTGATATAATGTATGTGAGTACGTAAGACATGTAAGAGAGAGAGAGAGAGAGAGTTAAAATAGTAGCACAAGGAGTGTGTCTATTTGGATCATTTTATGTTTAATTTGGCACATGAGATGTGATATTA
The DNA here is from genome assembly GCA_947179395.2 of Pulicaria dysenterica. Taxonomy (NCBI): domain Eukaryota; kingdom Viridiplantae; phylum Streptophyta; class Magnoliopsida; order Asterales; family Asteraceae; genus Pulicaria; species Pulicaria dysenterica. The sequence continues at coordinate 43,588,297 of OX359296.1, read as the reverse complement.
GTGATATAACTTCATTGATTGGTGTGATGTGTCTTGGATGTGTGTATGTGAGAGAAAGAGAGATATATATATATATATAGTAACTTTATACTTGGATGAGTGATTATATATATATTTTTTAATAATTTAAATTGACACTTATGATATAATATATGTAAATGTATAACTTGTATTAGAAATTGTAATGGAGTGATGCGATATATATATACACACATATGTATATATATTTTTTGAACAACAATAAAAAGAAAGTTTCGACTTGATCATCACCCTCCCATTACAATCCAAATATTTTATTTATTTGCAAATTCTAGCAAGACGCTAGGAAAACAAAGTATACAATATTACAACCCAAAACTGAAAAAGAAAAAACACCAAACAAAACATTAAAATTACATGAATATGGACTTCATTCAATCTGCACACCAATCTCCCTATGTGATTTTCTTTTTCACAACATCCCTTGTGTTTATCCAAAATAAAAAGGTGCTTTGTACAAAGCACATAATGCTCAAGTGTCCTAGTCTTTTAGATTAGAATATAATCTCATTTATCAACCTTCACATAGCCCAGAATAAGAGAAGTAGTGCAGTTGAGAATACATTAAGTTGCTTACCTTTTAAACCAATAGCGTATCCCATCTTAAAAAATCATCCATCGAATTGAATAGAGGTCTCTCTCACTCCGTAACACCTGCAAAAGTCTTCTATCACCACCAATTCGCCAAAATAGTTGGACAAAAACAAAACAGATGGATTTCCTTGCTTTCAGGAACTAACTTATAAAAACCATATAAATCTGCAACTATATGTACCACGCTTAGAAAAGATTAACAAACATAGTTAATTTTTCATGTTTAAATATGATAAATAAAGATTGATATATATATATATATATATATATATATATATATATATATATATATATATATATATAAGTATGTGATATGCATTGAAATAAAAAAATAATTAAAAGCTAAATTTTCCCATATCTATACTACCATGTAAATATTTAACATCTCTCTTCTTTTATATGTTAAGAATTCTTAAAATTCAATTAAGATAAAATCTTGACCTTTGATTCTATTAAAATTAATCTTATCAACTCAACATTTAAACATTTCACTCCATTTCTTAATTTATCTTAACTTTTCATTCATTTAAAATATACGCTCCACACTAACACAATCTCTTACACAAACACAATTATCCACCTACATCAACATAATATCTAAATTTTTATTAAGTTCTTCATTTCTTAATTTATAAATATAAATATTTTTTCTAATTTTAATGTCTTTTAGAATTTATTTATAAAGATAATAAAACAGTTGAGACAAATAAAAGAAAAACTAAAAAAACGAAAATATTGTTCTAGATAACCTTTCGTAACATTAAATCGCATTAATAACATGTTATTACATTTTTTGAAATCGACATTCTATAGAGCAGAAACTATCTACCGCCTTTACATTACGCGAATACGATTACGCGTTTAGGATGGTAGTTTAAATTATTTGTGAAAACCATATCAAACATGTTAGGTGAAAATAACACGTTTAACCATTTTCCCTTAAAAAAAAAAATACCATGGAACCAGATAATTAAAATATGACGAGTGGACGAGTGGTGCACCGTGGTCACATCCTCTTCAAATCAAAAAAAAACTTTCCGGTAACGCCAAATCATAAACAAACACATATATATAGCTCACCCTAGATGATCCGGAGGTTTTCTTTCTGTTCCACTTCCAAATACTGCTATTTCTACTCTGTTTTAACTCAACGAAATCTATCCAATTAGAATAATAATGACGGTGATGAGAGCTCTGCCGGCAACTACGTCTTACGCCGTCGGCTTCGGCGTTTCGTCTCTCAGAACACCTCCTACGCACCGCCGTTTTCGTCCAGCTGTCACCGCCAAAGGTAATTCACATACTCGCGCTCGTAGACATTCCAATCGAGTCGATTTTGTTTGGCGTACAAACCCTAGCAATCTGTTATTATATTTTATGAAAATTTCTGCGATTTTTCTACGGAAAATCGCCTTTTTATAGTTTACCTGATGCTAAAGTAAATTTGTGTTACTTTTTCTGCAAAATATGGGTCTTTACCTTGATAAGATGATAATGTAATCGCAATAACTCTTTGTTTTGTTCATTTCATTCGTTTTCGATTAACGCAGATTATAAAGGAGATAAGCATGATCATATAAATCGTGTTTGTATTAATTTGATTTAGTGCATATGAACGCCGTATAAGTGTAATTGATGCTAATTCCACAAATTATCTTTAGTGTTTGAAAATTGAAACCATATCTTTGTAGAATTAGTTTGGATATAATAGTATATACATTGATATAGTTACTCCAGGCAATTCACAGGATCTTACTGCTTGCACTAAGTTGAGGAGATTAACACTGCAAACTTCTAACCATTATTCTGAAGATCTAGTTGAATCAGAATACACTCTTTAAGAATTAAATTTTTTATCAGTGGTACACTGGTACCTGTTGCTCATTACTTAGATATTTTTATATTTTATTTTCAGCTGAACCTTCAGACAAGTCTGTTGAAATTATGAGGAAGTTTTCAGAACAGTATGCTCGTAAGTCTGGCACTTATTTTTGTGTCGACAAAAGTGTTACCTCTGTAGTTATCAAGGTACTACTTCTTTCCTACTTTTTCTCATGTCAGACTAAATATTTTGCTTCATTAAGATTTTGTTTTAGCTGCATTTAGCATGAATTTAATTCACAATAATCTCTTGCCTTACATTTGCAATGAACTTATAAATAATTTCCTTCTTGTTTTCAAAATATTTCTAAGTATTTCAAACTAGAAGACTTTTGCATACTTTTTCACTCTGGGCATCTTTATCACTCTTAGTAATATCGGTTGTTTAAGGAGCTTGAAAGTTCTGATTTAGTAATACTAACTTAAATTGTTATCCCACTTGAAATCATATAGTTGAACCAAATATGTAAATATATTGCTAGATAAGGAGTCCTTAGACACCTTAGGTGAATTCCACATTGGTCGTATACAAGAGAGATGTTCGGGTTATAAGTAAAATCCTGTACGTACATAATTTGTTTTCGGGCTACGTGCAAGGTAGATTCTCAATTCTGTTAGGTTTGCACTCATGCCGAGTGGGAGCAGTACCAGGATGGGACGATGGGTGACCCCCTGGCCCTTGGAAGTCCTTGTTTGGTCGTGAGAAACAAACCTGTGCTTTAGAGAAGCAAAGCAGACGATCCCTTCTTATCCAGCCATGAAATATTAGTATAGATACGGTCATACAAATCAAAACATTTCTCCTTAGGATGTAAGTGATCCTCTAGAATAAGCATCAACTCTTTTTTCAATTTGGATCTGCATATTAAGAAATCCCTAGACCTCATATGAGTTTATTCATTTCACAGATCAAGGATACGGATGATCTATCTTCATAGGATTCTTGTAAGCGGTTAATATATATATATATATATATATATATATATATATATATATATATATATATATATATATATATATATATATATATATATATAGGGGAGGGTTCATGCGAGAACCATTGTTAATGCGAGAACCAATCTCGGCCGTTCCTTGGATATGGGAAGTTTCATGGATGGTAAGCGTGGAGGGATAGAGTGTGGCAGAGTGTATGTGAGGAATTCATGGGTGGGCAATGACATTGAAAGAGGGGGAATTGGACGGCTCAGATTGGTTCTCGCGGTTCTCGCACTAAAAATGGTTCTCGCATGAACTTTTTCCTATATATATATATATATATATATATTCTGCTATAGTGAACTGTTATGGAAGTGATACATTCTACTTAAATATGTCGAGAGTATCTTCTAATGAATTACCTAATCATGTAACATAATAACATATGAGGCAAAATAGTCTTAATACAATAATTCTATTTCCAAGGTTACTCAGGCTAGGATATAAAGGAGACCCATGTTGACTTTGCCTACCCCCTAATAAAACATCTCTCCATCAAAAACCTTGTTTTTTGCTATATTCTGGGTTTTCTGATCTCTTTTGTCCTGTTAACTTCGACCTACTCAATTACTTCTCTTTGGAAAATGATGGCAATGTTGCTGCTCAGAATTTTAAAAAATATGTTTGGATATATTATCTTAAATTGAGATTCTCTAGTGAACAATATGTTTTAAGATTTAAATGATAAAGAGGGCTGATTGTTATTGCATCAGAAAATTTAGAAGTCAATAAAATGATAAATTAGCAATTTAGGATCTAAGGTATCCAAAACATGTATCGATGCTTGCTTCTTCTCCTTTCGTTATTCATAGTACATGAAAACTTTATTCCAAAGCTAACATTGTTTAGGAAACGTAAGTAAAAGCTTAATAAATAACTAAATACTATCCAACCCTGATTATATTAGAATTACCCAGAACCCCCCAACTTGGTTTGTATCAATACTCCCCTCTCTAAAACATATTTTGCCCTCAAGATATGGCTCAAAACTTCTCTTCTTCCCTAAATTTCTCAATCACTCTTGTGATATTATGATCTGAGACTTCTTGTCAATTTACCTCCTCTTCTTCCCTTGTCGACGTGTAGTATGCGCAAGGTTTTACCACCACATCGATGGCTTGGAATGAATTTCGTATATTTGAAACATAGCCCTTAAGCTCGTTTTGCTTCCCATGGCACTTTTCCACCGTAAGTTGTGGATGAGACTAAGCTCTTGTCAATGTTTGGCGTTTCTAACAAAGGAACCACTACCTCGTGAAGCTTTGCTTGGTTTGTCCATGGATAAACATTGATAATTGTATTAAGTCCTTGGTGTAGCATGACTCCAATTGCTAAATGTAATTATGTAAGTCTAGCTTGTGGCCTTTGATAAACCTACCCTCCAAGATTTAATATTGCATTGAGCTAACTAGCCAGTTTTTCGAATAACGATACATACTCACATGTTGCACTCTCATGAGTGATGACTTAAAAGTTAAAACTGCACATGTAAGGTTCTTTCATAAGATTGTCGAAAATGGAAATCTTTAACTTGCCCACGGAACCAAGATGAAGCCATCCCTCTAAACATTAAACCATAGCATGAAGTGTTTAACCTCTTAAACTCTTGAAGCTACAAATGTCAAGTTCATGAAGAAGAGCTTGAAGCGACGTAGCTCCGCAACAATTTTGATGAGAGCTTTGTATTATGATTCGGTATAGGAACATGAATGCTCATGTAGTAGAACTTGTCGTTTATAAAATAAAGAAATCAATCGTCAAGGGGAAGAATTAATACTGGTGTGGGTTATTAAATCGAGTAGCTTTCTGTTTGGCTGATGTATATGCATCAATTATCGAACTATTAAGTGATAACAAAATCTTCATCAAGAATTGATACCTTCTTTCGTAAGTCCATGATCTACTAGATCAATTAAAGCTTATTGTTATCTATACCAGACTTAACCTATTAGATATCACCATGTCTGGTTTCGAGAAGGCAAGACATAGAAGACAACATTTAAACTAGGGCTTAGTTTGTATTAGTGGTTAGTCATGCTTTTCGGCTTTTGTAACAAGTCGGCTACTTCCATATGGGATCAATGATAGGGGTCTTTTGTTTATTAAGAAGTTCTAAGTCTGAATCTGTTTTTTTTCTAACATTAAGAGGTGATTCTGACGTTTGAATGTTCATTCATATTTTGCTGTTTGTTTTTTGAAATAATTGAATGGATGTAATTATCTTTTTTGTAATATTTTATATTCACTTGTTACATATATAACGAATTTATAACTTTTCTAATTATAAAGTAAATTATTTAAATAACAAGTATCAAACCATAATACTAAAGGGAATTAAAATAAAAAATATATAGAAAAGAGATGCATGGCGGTGTGGGGCGCCCGACGGCGACCGTGAAAGGTGTTCATATATGTAGAGTGGTGGAGGAGTAGATGTTGACGTGAATTAGTGAAAGGAGTATAATTGTTATAGTACAATGAAACATAAATTCTGTTAAGATGTTATAAGAGGTAATTTTATCTCTTATTCATTAAGGGGTTTTAAGAAGTTTTTAGATCATAATGAAAAGAAAAAACAAACAGCTCTTACATCTTAATACCTCTTATTGATTCAGATTAAGATGTATTAAGACCTTTTTCAGAAAAACAAACGACCCCATAGTCTTCAACTTCATATTGTTGATTTTTTTGTTCTTTACGTTGACATATTCTCATAGGCAGTTGGACTTAAAAACATTCTAGCATTTGGCAGAAGTCTTAGGCAACACCAAGCTTAAGCGAGGCACTAGTTTTTATCCTAGTTTCTAGGGAATTGTGTTTTTTGTGGTTAAATAAAATAGGCATAAAAGCTTAAGCGAAGCACTACGGTACAATTTTCGTCTTCAAACGGAATGTTAAAGAGAGGTGGTTAATCGCATAGTTATTTGTCTTTGATGAGGCTATAGTGCAACCATTAGACGAATATGGGATGGAAGTGTTCCAATTCTTTAATGTGCTATCGACAACCAACCATGAAGACTGCTTAGGATTTTTACCTTAAAGCTCTTTCAATGTTGTATTCCTAATCAATGTTAAGGAAGACACGGATGTAGGTAAACTGGTAAAGCTTAACGATTCTTTGAAAGATGTATCATGAGGTGGAGCGGCAACTACATCCATCCAAACTAATGTACCAAACGCCATGATCAACATCGGGTTTAGGTAATTTTCACAAAGGGACCTTGTTTGTATCTTGAAAAGGAGCGTTTGAAGGACGAGGATGAATAGCCTAAACATATTCGTTAAACACCTTTTAAAATTTTGAAAGAGATCGGTGAGAATTCTTGCCAGCTCAAACTCACCTCTTGTATGGAATTATGTTTTATGGTCAATGTTGATAAGCTTAAATATTTAAGCCATGGATGCTTGATGATGAGTTCTCTAAGTTTTCACCATGAGTTAGATGACATGGTGACCAAGAAAGATGCCCTTTTGTTGACCGCTAGACTTGGTGAATGGAAGTTGTATCAATTTAGAAAAAAAAGTATGATAATCAAGTGCGTTGAGATGGATTTTATGGAACTTGGCGAAGCCTAATTTGTCATCTTCAATTAAGGACCACCAAGGCCGCTGTCCTCTTCATCGTAGAAGAGGAGTAGTGATCTAGGTCCTAGGATGAACTTTTGCACTCTTAGCAAAGTTGGAGACTGCATGAGAGGAAGTGAAGGGACTGAACTTGAAACTGACTGTCAAAGCACTTGGACGTTATACCTTGTCTAAAAGAAAACGTGTGGGAAGAGAGGCTCGTTTGAAAACATTTTGCTAATCTCCCATTTTTGACCGGTTAGAAATAGATATATAAAAGTACTTTGCCTCCATAAATGGATTGTGGGTTACATACTATGAGAAAATTGGTCTTTATGGTTTTGACTTTCTAAAACATTTTATTATAGCATCTAAAACAACACACCATACTTTTTGTATGATAGTCTACCGTCAACATCACTACATCATTCATATTATAGTCTTTCATGTAGCTTTTAAATCCGATACAATTTTTTTAATAATATAATGATGCATAAAATCAGAATGCACTTTGTAGATGACTTGGCACAAGTTGCCTATGCTACCATCTGATTATGGCATTTTGTGTGCTCATCTCGTCTTTTCAATGTTATAGCTTTATCAACCCAGAAGTTATTAATCACTACGACCAATAATTCTAATATGTACAATATAAAAAAAAAGTAAAGTAACACCCAATACCGTCTTTCACGGGTTATGGGTCCCAATACCGTTTGCACGGTGTATGAGGGGAGGTTGAGATGTAGACACCCATACCTCTACCTATGGTAGAGAGGATGCTTCCAGTTCTACTAAATGTAGAAAAGGACCTCCGGCCTTGCAAGGAGTGAGGATCGAACCCTTGACCTATGTCTCCTGAGGCAAGGGTGATAACCACTTGATCCAACCTTGCTTGTTCTAATATGTACAATATGTATCTTTTAAAGTATCTGGAGGCATATGTTAAGGATTTAAGAACGATAACAACTAGAATGCATGAAACAATCACAAACAAGGAAGAACACACAAGGATTTACGCGGTTCACACGATAAGAGTAATCATGCATTCATGCTACGTCCACAGCAAACTAGAGAGAGATTTTATTATTATAGAATTATAAAGGCTTTCTGCCGTATGCATTAGGGTTACAATGATAAGTAGAGTGCGTTAGGGTTACAATGATAAGTAGAGATCTATTTACAGACAATAAGTTTGACCAAGCATTGCCAATGGGTCAAGCCCACGAGCTTAAATGCGTCATCGCTTTCTGTTAGCACTCAACAGAAGCTAGTCATCAGCACCATGTGTCAGCGGTGCAGATCCTCCAACACTAGTGTCGGCGATGAAGTTCAGCATGCTGAACTGCTTATGTGGTTGACAAAGAAACTGCTCCTCAAAATATTCTTCCTGGGTCGCTACCCCCTTGACCCCTGCCCGCTCTTTCGGGAGGGGACCACATTTGCTAAATCTTAATAGCGGCAATGAGGTCAGGAGGGCAGATCAGTCTCCTTAACTCAACAGCATATGCTGTTATGTCTAATATATACACATCTATATCATTTGTTTGGATCTCTAGTCAACAATGTTCCTGCATTATTCTACTCTTGCAGTAGTGATGGAAAGTTTCAGTAGTGGTTATCTGATGGATAACATCACCAAGTGGAGCATTACATCATCAACTTAATGTTAAGATTGAAGTTGTTGATCTTAGCTGTATAGCTGCTTAAGTCTTCATCATATATGATAAACTGAAGTTTTGACCTTATTGTTGATACAGGGATTAGCAGACCACAAAGATTCATTGGGTGCACCACTTTGTCCCTGCCGGTGAGGAATCTTTGTAAATACTTCTAGTAAAACCGAGTGCATCAGTGTGTAAATCTGATAATATGTGATTTTGTTCATAAACAGGCACTATGATGACAAAGCAGCTGAGGCAACACAAGGCTTTTGGAATTGCCCTTGTGTACCCATGAGAGAAAGGTAACTGGCTTAAAATTTTCATCAGATGTTAGATTTTAGTTCTTTTACGACTCAAATGTGACATCTGATCATTGTATGATCTTTTTTCTTTTGCGTGTATGTGTCGCGCACACAATTTTGTGATGTCATTTGTAGTTTACTGGTTTGTATATTTAAGCTTTCCACTACCAAAGATCTTTTATCTGATAAAGGTCATTACCTTGTTTTTTCTCAGAAAGGAGTGCCACTGCATGCTTTTCCTCACTCCTGATAATGATTTTGCTGGCAACGAGCAGGTAATACATACCAACCTAAATTATTTGTAACTTAGAATTCAATAAAAAAGGTGTTGAATGAGTCATAACGACTCCCGGTTGGTTAACATGTAACACTTTTGCCTTCCTTCTAATAGAGAAAAGAATTAATATATTTATGCCTCACGGAACTATTTACAAGGTTAATTATCCAACTGTGAATGTGGATTTATCAATGAATGAGTCTATTTGGATTATGTTTATAGCTCTGATAACCCAAGTCATAAAAATTAGTTCAATAGGGAATGAGTGTTATTTATAATGTAGGTCGGGGACCTTATAAATTATCTTATTCAAAGATTTAGATTGTTATGATAGAGCTGTATTCAATAAAGTCTATATAAAAACATAGTCCTAAAATGTAGCGTGCAATCACAGGTGATTCATTATACAATCACATGTGATTTGTAAACGCATCACATGGAATTACGAAAATGTCCCTCCGTCCAAAATTTTAAAAATGCAATCTGGATCATTGATGTCATTGATCCAAAGACTAAAATTAGTCTCTTACTCCTTTAGGATATGACTTAAGCATGGACTATATTGAGCATTTTTCTGTTATTAAAATAGTATAGTTTTTAATGTAATTTTTTTAGTCTAGTATTTTGTATCGTCAGTCGTCACTCTGGATTATTTTCACTGTTGTGAAACTTACCAAGTTGTACAATCTCTCCCTCAATTAATGCAGGTTATATCTCTGGAAGAAATCAAAGAATCAACAGCCAATATGTAGGATTAGGTGCGCCTTCTTTTTGGTACACAAAGTATTGATTCATTACATCTACATATGTTATATGTTCATATTATATCGAGATAATCACTTTTGGCGTATCTAGTTTTCACATTAACATGCCTTACAAGCACCCAACAAAAATAATACAAAAGCGAGAACCGTTTTTCATACAAGAACTGTGTGTACCAATCTTCGTCATTGATTAAAATAAATCAATAACTAATATTTTTTTAGTGGCTCATTAACGAGTGGTATTCAGAAAAAGCTAGTCTCACTCATTAGTTACAGTCGACCTGGATGTAACTTACATAGTTAGGTAAATTTATAAATGACCAAAATATATGTATTTATAAATTATAAATGGTGTAACGAACAATTATCGGTGTTCTCGCACGAAAAACAGTTTTCATTTGAACCCTCTCCATGTAACTTCATGGGAAGGTTTATTCGAGAACGGTTCTTAATGCAAGAACCAAATCTTGACCTTTGATTATAATATATTAATGACTAGTAATAGTAATGCTATAGTTTATTAATGACTTATTAATGTCTAGTTAGTAACTCATTAACAAGGGGTATTTTGAAAAAGTCTTAATTATCCGAACTTGATTTAAGGCAAAATACTCCTATTAATATGTGCTGCCAGCGGCGTATGTCATTTCCCCTTGAATTAAAACTAACAAATAATTTCTTCTATTAAGTGTACCATGAGTGTTGATGTGTATCCAAATTTATTTGTCCTTGTGTGTGTGCGCACGCGCAAACATGACTTGTAAGCCTTAGCGGTTCTGTTGCATAGCACAAGTTATTCCAATTGTTTATTAAAATCAAGTTTTAAAATTAAGTATGAGAAATACAACACACCACGAGCAAATATGACCGGATTGTGTATAGTATAACATAGGTAATTTAGGATTTGAATCCCGAGAGAACAGTTGGTGTTGTGTTGAACAAATAAACCACTACTAATTATCCTATCAAATGTTAAAAATATAATTTTACTTTAAGAATAATAAAAACTAGATGAAAGAAGAAACAAGAGTAAAACAATGAACCATATTAAGAAAATAACGAAGATGTAATTTATTTAGACTCAAATCCCCGACCAATATCGACATTGTTTCTTTCCCCTGGACTTGGCGCTTGAGTTGAAGCTCTACTCACTCATTCAAAAGAACAATCCAGTTTAATTATTGTTCTTTTCCTTGGTTTGAATGAGTATTACCGAGTCCTAAAACTTAGTGTGGCAGATAGTGATCATTAGGGTGAGAGCGGAAAGGTGACGTGACATTTGATAATGAGAAGATTTTATTTTGGTATTTAGACTTAAGTGTTGTGATTTTTGTTATAAAAGGTCGGAGTTTTCTTAAGAATTTGACATAATAGACTATACATGTTATTAATATTGCCTCTTTAATTTAACAAACATTATTATGAACTTCCTAATTAACTATGAATAAAATTTTATATAGTATAATATATCACGACTATTATACAATTATTTGTTTAACACTACTTCTGATTTACATATTTCCTCAACATTTAATAATATTATAATCCTTTAATTTAAATATATAAAAAAGTAGATTTTTTGAGCAGATTTTAAAAAGTAGATGATTTTATCGTGTCTTATAAATATGAAAAAAGTTAAAAATAAAATAAGGGTATAAAAAGTCAACGATGATAAAGGGTATGTTCCCCGCATTTGCCAGCCTACCAATCCAACGGCTACTGTTCGCTTCACAGCAAAATAGATAATGGCGTCATCAACGTGTAAGGATGACACTGGAATGCAGTGTGTGCCCATTTAAATGGTTGGGGAGTTTCTAGGTTTACATTTCACTTATAAAATTAGTTTATTTATGTATAAATTTATATTACTTTAGATAAATCAATTTTATAAATGAAAATATCATCTCTCATTTTTAAATTTATTTGATCTATATGTTCTATTAGTTACGATTATTATCATTATTGCTTTAGTTTAGAAATAGAAATAATTTTTGTCTTTTTCATAGGGTAGGGGGTCATATAAAAATAGAGTAGGGTGTGGAAAGAAATAGCTAAATTGTTGGTGATCCAAACATTATAAAATTAGAAAAGTAACTCCTACCCACCATAAGGTGATAAGTAGGAGAATGAAGTAGGTGAGAAGAAAGTATTAGTGGACTCCATACATAATAAAATTAGAAAAATCGGAACACACATAAACCTCCAACCACTAAACACACCCAGGTCACCCTAAAAACCTTTGTGCACCAAATGCCTTGTACTTGCAGCCGGCCACCGCCACCTCCATCTTTAACCACTACCTCCATCTTCATTTACCAACTTAGACTTCAACAACCATAACCATCATACGTATCCAACTATACAACAATCGTTGTAAGAGTATTTTTGTCTTTTTACTTTTGATCTGAGATGAAAGCTAAAGCTGTAAGAGGTTAGAATAATTAGGGACCAAATTCATAAATTAGAAACCAAACCGTAAAAATCATAAAACCACGTGAACTAAAATGTAATTTACTCTTTTGTACTACTCAAGTACATGATTTCTTTAGAGTTAGGATAATGTTTGTAGATTTTTATTAGCAATAATATTATTCATGATAAAATTCCATTGTAGAGAACATGTTAAACAAATTAATGAGGTGAGTATAAGTGAAAAAATGATTGCAAAATTGTCATAGGCATTTTGATTTACTGTCCGACCCATTTTATATTTACGAAAAGGGTGATGATCCATACACCCTAATCTATGGATCTTCACACCTTAGTCTATGATTTTATTAAATTTGATTGGTTATGTGGTTCACTTTTTATGTTTCCCAAGTGATTATGATATTATTATATTATAAAAATAGGTATGTAAAATCATAAACTAGGGTGTCTCTCTAAACACCCTTACGAAATTTTTGACATGTAAGATATGTTGAAAAATATCTTTAGGTATTTTGTCTGATCCCGAGACCCTAATCCCTCCATTTACAGCCTCGATCTTAGATTTTTCTCAATGTACATAATTTTTCTTTCTATTTTGATCCAAATTCAATGAAAACCACATTGCTTACGAAATTTTGGCTAAACACACGATGTCATATTAGTAGGTTTATCTCATATTTAGTAGGTTAATAGAGATCGATCTTGAGTTGCAAGTCGAGAGTTGCAACGATGCAATGCCAATACTTTTTTCCAAAGAATAATGGAAGGCATGGCTTCTTAAGTAATGACAACTTTGTAACCAATTAACTGATTAAGGTTTTTTTGACTTTTATCTTTGTCCATTTCTTAAGATAAGTTTAACATAAAGTCATTTCCTAATTAATATATTACTATCGAAAGTTGTCCTTGTCAACATTCATAATTTTTTTTATGCGTGACAGCAATTTGACATCTTAACTTTACTAGAGGTAGAATATTAAAGATGTCTATGTTTATTTAATTACTAAATATTTGGTTTATTTATATTTAAAAAAAAGTTGTTGAAGGGGAAAATAAATATAAAATGGGAGTTGACTAAGGAAGGAGTATAGGGTTATGGGTTTGACTTGATGTCATCTCATGGAACACGTATATAGCAGGTCAAGATTTATAGTCAACGCACAATGATTTTGAAGCTTGATTCTTATCTGGCTGCATACTAGCATAGTAAGTGGTGCTTGTTATTTTGACTTTAAGCAAATAAGTCTTCACAAAGTTGTGTCGCTTTCTCCATCTTCTCATTGCTTACTTTTACTAGTTTTCTATGCATCAGTATTTCAATATTAAGACTAAATACTAATATACATACATACATACGTGTATATATATATAAATATATATATACCGATAAAGCGAATTTTTTTAATTAAGAAAACTCTAGTAAGGTGCTAGTAATAAAACGGAGAGTAAAAGTATACTAAAAACCTTATAATTACAATACTAATTCATTAAAGGCTGATTAAATGACGAATTTGATGTTGAATTGAGGACGATATCATGATTCGTGTATGATATGCACAAAACTATGAACATCGTTCCTACTTAAACTGATTTATAGTATGGTCAAAGATGACAAGCGGTGAAAGCGTTTCTGTTTAAAAATTACAAAAATAATGAACCCAATTAACTTCTCTGTTTGTCTATCAAATTCATTTGTCCCGTTACCAAGATAGTCTAACATCATTTATGTTTTTCTTATGGTTCAAACTTAACTAAAAAAAGTTGTGCAATAAAACTGTCAATTTCAAGCTCTGAAAATAAGGCAGGTTTGGGCTCCACAGGAACACGCGTGGACCCTCGCGTTGACTGTTTTCTAGTTTAGAAATATTAACACAAGTCAAAACAACGAGTGACGTAAGTAATATATAGGCGTCGGTCGGTCGGTTCTCCGCCGTCTATTTCAGCTAATCGCCACCAATTCTTGTCCTGCCGCCTCTTTACTTTTTCATTCTCCTAAAATTTGTTTTTTATTCAGGAAAATATCATTAGGAGGCCTGACTCAGAGATCCACTATGTATCATTTTATATATCCATCATTTGTTTATTCAAGTCACTTTCAATATTATTATATACGAAACGTTTTTTTTAATCAATGATGAAAATATCAAGGGAAGTGCATTTGTCAAATACATCTAACAAAAGAGATCGTAGCCCAAACAATATCACTAGTTATGTCATCTCGGATTCAAGTCTGATTGTGAAAAATGAAGTAGATTTAATAAGTCTGTATTTTACCGATTAAAAAAAAGTTGTCAAATCTAAATAACTCCGTAAAAATTCCAAAATATCATCTATCTAGCTAAGGCTATGAAAAATTATAAATCTTTAAAACTAAAGTCATATATTAAAACATATACAACTTGTTCATGTATATAAGATTACAAGTCATAAGAATAGCTATCCTAAAATGACTTAATTGTACGTTGCCTGAAAAGTCGCACGAGATCCGCATTCAGTCCTAGTTAACTAAATAGAAAATCCTAATTTTTTTTAATAAAAAAAGTTATGATTATAAGTATGAAAACATTGCTACAAAACTAGTTAACTAAGTCTGGACAAACACATGTAGCTTTTTCTTGTAAAAACTAGCTAGTTTTTTTTTTCTTTTTTCTTTTTATAAATAAACTACCACTTCATCACAATAATAATAAGGAAAGAGGGGCACTTAGAAATTTTAGTTGAGAAGAAGCCTCAACTTTTCTATAAGATATACTACATAAGGGAGGAAAAGTTACAAAGGTTGGAACCCTTAGATACATTTACAAAAATCAAATTTTTAGTGTTAAAACTATATGTCATTACTCATTAGCTTGTTTTAATATCATGATCTGATTGGTCAAGCACAAATCAACTTTGCATTCGATAACAACAAAAACTAATTAAACAAATTCTTTCTAAAGACTAAGACATTATCTATTCACTAACTTCAAGTAAGGGGTATTGCAATAAGTTAGTTCTAACATAGAAAACCCAGAAAATGGGTTGTTTACTCTTTAAGGACCTCCATTAACCGGTTTCGAGACTAATATAGAGGAGATAAATAACGTAACTCAAAGTTAAAACACATGTTCTCTTCAGATATATACATTAATGATTTAATGTACATAACTGCTATGCTACTATTGTTGAATTAGAATACTAATTTAGTACTATATATTAACGTACATCAATTATTTTATTAATGTAAATCATAAAACTAATCAAATATATGTAGTTTTTTTTTTAATTTTTTTTTTGAAAGACATGTGATCTACGAAGTTGTGAGAACTATTATTTACAGAAAAAAAGGAAAAAGAAGATCTATGTTTTTAATTGTGGGAACATTGAGAGGGATAGCTTAAGATGTAGGTATGTACTACGTCAATCTGAAACTAATTATATGTATCAGTTAGGTCAATTTTTTTCGGTCTTTATATAATGTTGTGAGTTTGTAAAGCTTCAACTTCCAAAAAACCATTCGCTATAAGTGGAATAGTACAAAACTCTTATTAAACATATTATAAAGTTATTTTTCATTTGATTTGATATATAATACTCAACAAACGCAAATCGGAAAGACGCTTAGTCAAGTCGATGATCGATAACCAATTTAGTTGATTGAAAGATTTAGAAGTTCATAAATCTACATGCATGTTTATATAATTTGAGTGGAACACATGGATCCCAATTAACTAAGGTAAACATTTGTGGGTGACGACGGATAGCTATAATTAATTACTTTTCATTAACTAATGTAAATCGAATCATATTGATGCGAAAGGTATAATATTATACAAATTCCAAATTCTCTAATTAAGTCAGCTAGGCTTGATGATATTTTTAAAAAAAATCGAGATTTTATATTTTTATACTAAATCTTATTATTTATCTTACTACTTACTAGATTATAACAAGTGTCAAAATCAAGAAGGAAAATTAGAATTAAAAATAAGTATATTACACATGTTATTATCTAGTAAGTAGAAAAATAATGTATCAAAGTATTACAAATTTTCACACTTTAATTTGTTTCGATTCTTACGCCCTCCTAAAAGCTCTTTTTCACGGAGTTTATGTTGTTGTATATATTACACTTGATTATATTTTATTGATCGTATTCTAATTAGTTCAAAGTTCGATTTATTAATCCATGATATTGAGTTTTATATAATTTATTGATATTTTGATAAGTGACTTGATTAGCATATGTTTAATTATATAGTTAAAATTTTTATTATTAAAAGCAAAAGTAGAATTGAGATGACGTGTTGTTCTCGATCTGTATTCCCTTGAATAAAATATGTGGTTCTATTAATTCCAAAGATTTACATATAACAAGAATTAACAGAACGATTGTGTCATTTTACACTTATAAACTTGTAATATATTTTTCCCATTCATATATTTAGGACAATTTTGTTTAAACACGTACATTTTGTTATTGTTAAATATTGGATTGTCAACATAATCACTAAACTACCTCGTAAAAATAGAATTCAATGATGACTACACTACTCAGTATATAAGAAAGAGGTACATTTTGTTGTTGTTGGATATTGATAAATATTTTTTTATATAGATTGGAGCGTAATGTGACAATAGATTAGGTCGATGTAGGAAACACCCATTAAGCACTATAATGACTACTAAATTTGCTTTAACAAATCATCATTTTTATAAGAAATTATGAGGTCTTATGTAGTCAGATAGATCCTCATTAAGTATTGGATGTTAAAGTTATGTAGCCGAATGTTGAATCTAAATGATCAACACTATTGCCAAGTACTCACTAACGTTGAAGTTAATAATTTAATACTTATGCCAATGGGGTGTAGCCCATTTGGTAAGGTGCCCTCTCTCCTTGTAAGAGGTTGGGGGATCAAATCCTGTTGCATGTAGTGGATTGAGGTTTTCCCTTGGGAGTTTCCTCCATAGAGTGAATGTGTGGTGCTCGAACCTTGGTTAAAGTCAAATAACGACGGGTGGTTGAAAACCCGCCACCAAGCAATTCGAACCCACATTGGAGAGGCGGGGAAGTACCCCATTTGCTGGTAAAAAAAATACATATTCTGTATTTTAATACATGCCTTTTATTATATACCTTATTTTAACTAGCTATAACTAATTTTGACAGCTAAAATCTTAAAATAACTGATTTTTGATATATATAATTCTATAAACATACCTTATTGGTATAATGATACAAGTTAAAAGAATGATGATTAATTAAAAGGAACGAGTAACTATTCTCGCGCTTCGCGGCGGGCTAAAATTACTATTTTCTCTGTTTTGGATTTGTATTTCTTTAATTATTTTACTAAATATGTTTAAACGACTATAAATAATAATTTAAAAGTATTCATAATTTCGTCCACAACTTATATAACTAATGTGCTAAAGACTGAATTCTTATTATATAACAAACAAAATAAATAAGCTAATATTGTTTAATACTCCCTCCGTCCCATTTTTATTGTTCACTTTTGACTTTTTGAAATCTTTCTTTTTCAACTTTGACCTTATGTATTTTTGTTTGTATTATATAATATTTGATACAAAATATGAATGCGCACATTGTATCTTAAATGTATTTTCATTGATATAATTTTCATCAAGTATTATATAACAGAAACAAAAATATTTAAGGTCAAATTTGAAAAAGAAAGACTTTAAAAAGTTAAAACTGAAAAATAAAAATAGGATAGAGAGAGTATAAAATAATAAAAAGTTGCTATTTATTTTTCTTTACATATAATTTTATAGAATAGATAGAATAATTAAATTAAAAAAAGGTATATGCCACCTTGTTGAGTAAAAAATAATATTAGTTATTATAGTACATAAAATGAAAAAAAAACATCTTGGAGGTTGCACGCGGAGAAGAAGGAAAAATGAAATAAAAAGTAAATTGTATATATATTAAATTCTTGATTAATCGAAAATTGATAAATGTCGACAAAGAAAAAGAATACTAGAAATTTGTTATACTTTGTAAGTAAAACTAGTTAGATCATGAGTATGACATGTAATTCGGATTACTCAATTCGAGTGTTACATCATCATCACATCACCTTTCCCTTCTTATTTCCCTTTCAATTAAAAAGATAGTATAATCTAACATAATATATTTTATCCAAAGATTTTATTATTTTAATAGAAAGAGAGAAAGAGGAAGAGAGGAGTGATCGAAATAAGAGAGTGAGGGGAATTTGCTTTGGGTTGGAGGACTCGAATAAAGAGACTCGGTCAGTTTGGAGAGGTTTTCGTATCGGTGTTCTCCGCATCTCAGTCCTACTCGAAGGACCTGATAGAACCGAGGGGGGTTCGGGTTAGACGTTACGAAAGGCCTTGGAATACTCGGTCCTATTGATAGTTTGAGATTTGTTTCAATCTATTTTTAATATTATTAAATTATATATCTACGTATAGGAGACAATTCAAACGAGAACTGTTTTTGTACGACAACTTCGAGCACCAATCTTAGCCCTTGATTAAAATTAATCAATGGCTAAGATTTTTTGGCGGCTCATTAATGACGCATTAATGAGAGTTATTTCGAGAAAATTAAGACTCGCAAATTAATGACGGCTCACCCGACGCTATTTACGGTTAGATAAATATATAAATGACTAAAATACCTCTATTAATGAGTCATTAATGGTGATAAAAACAGTTCTTACAGTTACTGTACGAAAAATAATTCTAGTTTAAAATTTTGCCTCTACGTATATATCACAAATATATAATATAAAATAAAGGTGGGGCGGAGGGGAAAAAAACAAATTAATAATTTAAGAGAACGAAGGTAGCAAGATGAGTGATGAAAATCGATAGATAGAAATGACGAATTAGAAATTGAATTTCAACAAGAATTTTATGTTGTCTACTCAATTCTCATTTGAACAACCAAAGTCAACCATACATATTCTTGTCATATCATTCCATTGTTTACTCCCACTTCACCCCCAACCCAACCCTAGCTTACCTACACTCTCTCAATTATATCTCATCTTCAATCATATATAAATACCGAAATCCATTAAACCCTTTTCATTTCCCAACGATTTGATAAATTTAAGCATCAGATATATAGCAGTTTGCTAGCTTCAATTCGATATCACATGGCTGATAATATTAATTGGTGGGATTCATCTTCAAGAACAAGACCTCCTAATTGTACTTTGGATTCAGTTTCTTCTGTTAGCAACTCCGTCAATCTCTTCCAAGATGCTCAACCTGCCGCCGTCACCACGAATACCACAACCACCACGAGCGGCGGCGGCACAGGCGCCAACACCAGCTTACATATGATGGGGTTAGGCCTTTCATCACAATCATCACTCCCACAGTCGTCGTTGGATTGGAATCAAGCTTTATTGTATGTCCACTAACATTTCTAGATAACTTTCTTTTTCTTTATTGCATTATTTAATAATCTTGAATTTTATTCTCCTTTTCATCCATCATATTAATGAAGGAATATATATACTTGTGTTAATTAATGTTAAAAATGTTTACTTTTATATATAGCCGGGGAGATAAAAAAAGTGATGGTGGTTTTCGTAATTTACTTCAAGATCAAGATAATATTAGCTCAAACACCAACAATTTTCAGCTAGAAAATAACCAATGGAGAGCCCAAAAGATGACTTATTCGGGTAGTTCACAAGATTCGTCATCGGATTTCAAGCAAATCAACGTTCGGGGTTTTCAGTTGGATCAACCGATGCATGATAGTGATAACGAGAGCATAATTACAAGCCAAGGATTGAATTCAAGCTTTCAAAATATGGATTTGTATGGTAGCCCTTCTACTATAATGCAAAGTATATTCGGCTCAGATAACAATCAACAGCAACAAGATTCTGGTTTTGATCAAAGCCAAGGAATGGTTTATTCCTTATATCAAACAAGTTACGGCGGGATTAACATGCCTGGCGGAGGCGGTGGTGGCGGCGGGGAGGAGTTGTCAACATCTAATTGGTCTAAATTTGCTCCACAACTTCAAGAGTTTGGAGTAAATAATAATACAACATCGAAAGTGGTATTAGGGGAGATGGGTGGCAGCCAGTTGCACTTTACTAACAACGCAAGATTTTGGAATGCATCGGTAGGTGGTGTAAATGATATCCGCACGGGCTTCTTTCCATCATTACAGATGCAGTTACCTTCATCAACATTTAATCATCAAGATAATAAACCAAAGGTATTTAAATATATATATATACACAAATAAATGATTAATGGGTTACTTGATTTCACTCAAAACCCTAACTTTCAATAATATTCTTTTGTTTTTTCTTAACTTAATGGGAAATTTTGATGTTTATATACGCAATATATATATAGATTACATCCAAAGTAGTGAAAGAAAGCAGTAGCGAATCATCATCAACTAAAAGACCCCGAAACGAAAATCAATCACCTTTACCGGCTTTTAAGGTATATATATTCTATCATTTAGTTATTTTCCAAGCGTTTAATCATTGTGAATATTGCTACTAATATATTTTTTATTAATTAATTGTTGACCATTTTAAAGATTAATTAATTTAGATATATATATATATATATATATATATCTACAAAGATGAAAGAAATCTTTGTTTGGATTTTTCAGGTGAAAAAGGAGAAGATGGGGGACAGAATCACTGCACTTCAACAATTAGTTTCACCTTTCGGAAAAGTATGATCAGTTTTTTTCTTTTAAAGAATTTCTGTAGCTCTTTTATATATATATATATATATATATATATATATAGGGAAATTCCATCGAGAACAAAAAAAAAAATACGAGAACTGCGAGAACCGATATAAACCGTAAAATATCTACCAAACAACAAGATATTAAATTATACCAAATATGCTCTTTTAATATGACATCCATATTGCTATATTTTTTTCAACAAAAAAAAATTATTTTTGCCGGGTTTTTTTTCTAGCACTATAAGGTATGTTACATATATGTCATCAGTACTAACATATATGTGATCAGTACTATAAGATATGTTACATATATGTAACGAATTTTTTTTTGTTGAAAAAAATATAGCAATATGGATGTCATATTAAAGAGCATATTTTTGTCTTTAATTTGGTATAATTTTCATAATTTAATATTTTGTCGTTTGGTAGATATTTTAATTTTAAAAAGATAGGGGTCGGTTCTCGCAGTTCTCGTATTTTTTTGGTTCTCGATGGAACCCCCCCCTATATATATATATATATATATATATATATATATATACATAGATTTATTTTTTATTATTAGTAACTGTTATGAAATTTAATTCTTGAAAATTAACGTTTCGTGTTGTTTGTATATATAAATTGTACCCTTCAGACGGATACGGCATCTGTGTTATCTGAAGCAATCGATTGCATCACATTCTTACATGAACAAGTTGGTGTAAGTCTTGACACTAATTAACATCTTTTTTTACTTCATGTATGTATAATTAATATATATTTCTTGAATTCCAGGTTCTAAGTACTCCATATATGAAAAATGGAGCTCCAATCTTGCAACAGAAACAGGTATATATACATATACATATATATATAGATACAGATACTAACTTAATAATTAATTTAAATATACAGTCGTTTGTATATAGTGTAAATTAAATCTGTGTAATATTCGAATCCATCATGTAGACTCCAGATGATAATAAATCATCAGAATCAGGACCCAAACAGGATCTAAGAAGTCGCGGGCTATGTTTGGTGCCTGTTTCAAGCACGTTTCCAGTGACACATGAAACAACAGTTGGTTTCTGGACTCCCACGTTTGGGGGAACTTTATGATCCATCGATAAGCTAGCTAGATTGAATCATAAATCATGTAACTTCAGTTCAAAACGCTGGATCGATTTATACATGGGTTAGAATTGAGTTGATGGAAATATGACCAGTTATTAATAAATGAGAAACAAGCAAGAAGAAGACCAAGTGGGAGATGATAGAGATTGAAAGGTAAAAAGGGAAAGAAAACAAATGCTGGTGATAGAGAAAGAAAAGAAAGGAAAAGAAAAGAAAAAGCTAGCTAGGGATGGATGAATCTTTGATGTTGGGGCAGCTACAGGCAAAATGATGCAGCTTTGGCCAATATCTTTGTACAAGAATATGAGTCTTGTTGTAATAATTGTAGCCTTCTACTCTTCATAATCATTAATTAATTAACTAAAGTTGGCAATGAAATTCTTAATCAAACCCAAGCTAGCATCTACTTTTTTTTAGCAGCAACGAAAAGGATCAAACTAGAAAGAGCTTTGTCATTGCCATCACCACGCCTAGCAGACCCTGAAATATATTAATAACTAAAATTCTAGCAAGTTGCTAGAAAACAAGATACAACCGTTCAGAGAAGTTCAAAAACAACAACAAAAACTAATTACATAGGAATTTCTAAAGATGGACAAGAACACATGATAATTTCCTACCCAACTTTCCTTTTAAATTTAACCAAAGAAAAGCCAAACTTTGAATAGCTCCAACCATGATATTTGTCACCTGATCACTATTTGGGAACACCATTTTGTTCCTGAGGCACCACAAATTCAAGCATAAGGAGAATAATGAAGTCTTAAACGCCATTAGCCTGCTACTTTTTAAGCCTATACGAGATCCTTAATCAAAAAGGTCCAACAATGTAGAAAAATTTGACCATGTGCAAAAGTTAGCCATCAGCTCCTTAAAGATCCTGCAATGCAAGAAAATATGAGTAGATATGATGACTCCAAATCTTCTTTACAAAATTGACACAAATCAGCAACCATAAGAATTTCCCTTCGAGACAAATTATCCGTTGTTGGCAGCCTGTTTTTCTCAATTTTTCAGATGTAAACATCCTAGCTACCTAATTAATGAGTAGCATGCTATATAGCTTGCTGCTTTGAATCAATCTTCAACCTTGCTAGCTAAGTAATGAGTAGCACCTTTATCAATTCAAATCAATCCAATTGACACTTTAGCTATCACGTCAATGTTTTTGCTTTTTTCTTCCCCAGTTAAAACTCAAGTAACACCCAACCCAAACAAACCAAATATTTTTCTCTTCTCACTCTCTGTACAAAACCAAAAAAAAAAAAAGTGAAAAAGCTGTCATAACTTCTCGGTTTAGAAGACCCAAAGGGTATGAACCCAAAGTCAACCCAAAACACCCGTAGCGGTGCTTCCACCCATAGTTAAGCCAACATGTCATCCGCTACGCATGGCCTAATTGTAGTACAAGTGAAACATATATATGTAATTATATGATTTTATGTATATATATATACACGTTCAAAAGTAACAGTCTTTTGGTCATGTAAAAATATACCCCTTGTTTTAGAAATTTTTTAATGATGAGTAATTTAACATCTCTAGATAAGATAAAGCTAAAAAAACAAATATTAAGCATTGGCAGAGGAGCTATGGTCTAGCTAGAAATTAAAGATGTTCAGCTTCAATTCGAAAAGTTTTACATCGGACGTATTTATAAAATTCGTTAGTTCTTTTTATTAGAAATTTCGCCTTGGACACAAATGCAAAGTCTTTAAAAAAAGATTCATAATTCTTATTAATTTATTGTCAGAAAGAAAAAAGTCAATTTCATTTTTTAGCAACCTAAATAAATAATTAACCATAAAAAAAGATAAATCCAACGAACCGAAATAAATGAAAAATGGTTTCACTTTTCATCCAAATCTTAATTTCATAATAGAGCATTATATACGAGGTAAAGAGAATAAAGTTTGATATATGTAGCGAGAGTGAGAGAGAGAGATCGAGCGTATATAATCAAGTGTGGATAAAGTAAACATTCTTTAATTTGGAGATTACTTAAATGGAATTATGATAAAAAAATAAATTTTAGTGATGATGATTGAGAGAAAAGGTTGGAGAAGGGCATGGGGTTCTGAAAAAAAAATAATATATAACTTGATAAATAAATTAAAAGGTGGTAGAGAGTGAATGGTAGGGTATATATATTTTGAATCTTTTTAATCTCTCCTATAAAGTAAAACTAAAATTAATAATGTAATTAAAATATTATTCTTGATCAAAAAGAAATTAAATGGAGGGATGATGATGAAGATGGAGTTAAACATACCTTTATTTATGCTTTTCATCCAATGGTCACCTAGCTAGCTCCAATTCCATATATGTCCTCCATTTCCATGAGATAGCTAGCAACCAACCTTAGTAAGTCAAAATTAAAGATCGATTCACAAGTTAAATCATAAAATAATATTACGTACGTACGATCTATCTATCGATCGGATGGTATCTATGTTCGTTAGCTTGTTATTATACAATACTAATTATTAACATATGTATGTATATATTGTTAAGAATTACTCCGTATACGAATTAGTGGTACAGTTAAACTAGAATTTAAGTAAGGGGGCTCGGCATGGACATGAAGAGCAGAGCATGGAGTCGTTGTCAAATGGGTTTTGCATGAATGACCTTCGAGGAGTTCACGTAGACACGTAGTGGAGCTTTAGCTCACGGCGTGACTAGGGATTCTCAAAGGACACACGACGTGCACCCTTTAGTGCACGGTGTGGGGTTTGCAACCGGGTAACATGTTGTGTATATGGTATTTAATTATGTGTACGATGGCCCATTAACGATAATTAGGGTTTCTCTAGTTGTTTATAAATTTTATAGCTAAGTTTCTTTTTAATCAACCTTGTGGTTCATACATTTGCACCTTTGTGGTGCTATTTGTGTAATCATTTTTAGTTAATAAAGAAGTCTATGGTTTCCGTCCATGGACGTAGGTTGTGACTTTAATGACCAAACCATATTCCATCTTAGTGTTTGTTTATCTTAATTCTGGTATTTGTAATCACTACTAAAAAACACAGAGTTTCCGAGGACAGATTTCCTCGGAAATGGCCATTTTTTGTGGGATTTTCGAGGAAAATTTGTCCCAGTAAAAACACTCCTCGGAAAACAGTTCCGGGGAATTTCCTTGGGAACTTTCCGAGAAAGACAAACATTTCCGAGAGAATTCCGTCGGCATAAACTTTCCGAGAGATTTCTGAGATAATGAGTATCCAAGGGATTTTCAACGGATTTCCGAGAGATAGTTTCCGATAGATTTCCGAGGACAACTTTCTGATGGATTTCCGAGGACAATTTTCCGATATATTTTTCGAGGTCATATTTACAAGAGATTTGTGAGGATAAGTTTCTAAGGGATTTTCGAGGATAACAGGGATCGCAAATCTATCTGAAAACCGTTGCTAAAAATCCAAATTTTCAAATAAATCAATGCTTAATTTTGTTCTATTACCTAAAATTTTCTATTACCTAAAATTTTCATTCAATATAAAAATAAATAGTTCATGCACAAATTAAACACCATCACAATTAGTTTCATAAAGTTAGATAAACTTACAAGACCGAAGTTGATAAATAGTTCTTACAATAATTATACTAATTTATGCATAATCACATCCTTAGATACATGTATTTGTACAAGTATACCTATATGTTTGATAATTTGCATTGCAAAGTCATAAATATATAAAAATACATTTTAGCAATATTGGTCTCGAATTAAAGATCATAATTTTATCTTTAGCTTAGTATATTTTTCATAATTTAACACATTTCCGTTTGATGGATATATTGATTTTAAAAAAAAGTGGTGATAATGTAAAAATTACTATGCTACAATTTTCTTAATAAAAAAGACAG
Source organism: Pulicaria dysenterica (assembly GCA_947179395.2). Taxonomy (NCBI): domain Eukaryota; kingdom Viridiplantae; phylum Streptophyta; class Magnoliopsida; order Asterales; family Asteraceae; genus Pulicaria; species Pulicaria dysenterica. The sequence goes on along the minus strand of OX359296.1, from coordinate 43,562,076 downwards.
GAAATTTAATGATTGACCAAAAATGATTAGCACGGTTTTCGTACGAAAAACAAATCTCGTTCGAACCGCTCTCTAAATTAAGTTTTTAACAACTCAATATATACATATCCTTATGTTTTAGTGTTTTATATACGTACACTTTCCAATTGGGTAAAGATATTAGTTATGTCACAAAAGTCAAAATGTATATCATTTGCATTCTATTAATACGTTACTACGTATATAAGTCGCGTTAGCTATCAAGTATCAACACATATCTTTACTTACTTAAACTTTTCTATGTACGTACAAGTAAAACACCGGCACACACTCACACACAAACTAATATGCATATAGGAAAAAGTTCATGCGAGAACCATTGTTAGTGCGAGAACCAATCTGAGCGGTCCAATTTCCCCTCTTTCAATGTCATTGCCCACTCATGAATTCCTCACATGCACCATGTCACACTCTATCCCTCCACGCTTACCATCCATGAAACTTCCCATATCCAAGTAACGGCCGAGATTGGTTCTCGCACTAACAACGGTTCTCGCATGAACCCTCCCCTATGCATATATATGTTCGTGAATGGTGGTAGGATCGAGGCAGCCGCCGGCAACGGTGAGTAATAACAAATAACAACGATCTGTGAGAGGTGAATAACTACAGTACGTACATAGATGAATAACTACAGTACGTGTGTGTGTGTGTATATATATATATATATATATATATATATATATATATATATATATATATATATATATATATACATCAATCGATCAATACTAGTATATATATACATATATATATATATATACTTGATCGAGATATACATTTATTATCAAGAACATGAGGATGATGAGAGATTGTACATTTACTTACCTAGGGTTGCTCAAGTAATAATCCACCCGCAATGAGGCAAGACGAGTACCCACTAGAAAGGATCTTGCAAACCACCACCACTTCCGAGCCGTATCTCGAACTCAACAAAAACCGATCCCGGTTTCTTCTTGGTGTATTCGGCAGAAGGCCATGAGAGGGAGAGAGGGAGAAGTTTTTCTTTTCTAATTTCATAGAATCATTAACTTCTAATTCACCATAAGATCTCCTATTTATAATAATAGGAATTAGGATCATATTAAGAAATCTTTTGAATTATTCTTTATCTTGAATTAGGATAACTTAATCACCAAGATAACTATAATAATTAATTAATACAAAACTAATTAATATATATATATATATATATATATATATATATATATATATATATATATATATATATATATATATATCTATATATATCTATATCTATATATAAAAGGCTTGCAAATTTTCCTTTTATAACTATTAAATCAAATCTATTAACCAATCAAAACCTCCAATTTCAAAATCCTTCAATTTTACAAAATAATTTTAGAAAGATGCCTATAATCAATTTCAATCCTATCTCAATTTAGAGGGTGTTATATGAAAATTGTAAGGGGTTTTTATAAAATATGTGGAGGGCTTTTAAGAAAATGTTAGGGGGTTTTATAAAAATATTATATTAATGTAATTAATTATAAGTTGTTTATAAATTATGTATAGTAACTTTTCATATATTTTGTTTAGAGAAAAAATAATCATATATTTATGATCGTCTTATTTTTATCTACGTTTTGGTATAAATTTTATTATAATATGACACTTTTTTAGAATTCTTATATTCGTAACTTTTTGTTATCCATTAATAGTAATTGGTAGATAATTTTTTGTTTAGCTGAGTGGTTATTTTGAGATTATGGTGATGAGCCGAGAGGTCAACTTGAGTATTTTATTCAAAGTGTTTAGTTATTGATTTTAAAGAATTTTCAGTGTTATTAGAAAGATGTATGAAACATCTATTAAAAATATGGTTTAAATAAAATGTATCATTAAAAGATGGTATATTATATATTTAAAAATCTAAATTTAGAGATCTTTTATGATGGTGAAAAAAATATATTGGCAATAGATGTGTTTAGAAATTTGAGTCGGTTTTCAGTTCGAAATTATTATCTGATTGACTTCAATATTTGAATTTATTAAAAATGACATCAGATAATACATGTTCTTTCAAATTAGATTATTATTGTTTTGGGTTTAATGAATTATATGTAAGTTTTTTGGTGATATTTCATTTATTGTATTATTTTTATTTAAAAATTTTAATATCTCAAATAAACTTTCGAAATACTCGTGCGTGCACGGGTCAATAAACTAGTATATATATATTTGTTATCAATATGGCGTATGGCCATATTGATAAACATATATATAACTTTTGTTTTTTATTTTCCTTAATTAATTATTAATTAATCTTTATCCAAAACTAATAATTTAAACTTAAATTATTAATCTTAAATATTATTAATTAACAATATATATTTATTAACTAATAAATATATATTTCCTTGTTAATTAATTAACTTGGTAATTAATCCTATCCGTAAGTTAAAACCATAACTTACTAACACTGGTTTATAACTAACTGTTATAAAACCGTTCTCCCACTTGTGGTTGCATTACTTCTCGGATTACATGTCCTCACAGGTGTGACCCTTGAGTGCCTTATGACATTGGATGTGGCATCAGGGTTCGACGATCATGCACATAAATCCTATTAGACTCCCACTTGTGCTTGTCGTCAACCAGGGTATCTTGATGACACTGGCCTAAGGATACCTCTAGACAAGTCCTTAGGTTAACCAAGCGATAAGAACTCTTATACCCAGGTGTGATAATTAAATCCTTATAAAAAAATTGTTTTATAATAAAACTTCATAAGAACCCCCTGTCTTATGATCGGGTATACTTTAGGCTTTTCCCTCTGCAGCACGATGTTTCGATTGTGAGTGTGAGCATGGTGTGAGTCAACTCTGAACACTCAGAAACTTTTCTCGACTATCCGATTTCGAATGATGTGATAAACGACAAAGAACAAATCAGTTCGTTTGGGCATGGCCATGCACTTCTACAGTCTAGATCAGTCAAGGGGCCCAGAAACATCTCTCCTAAAAAGGTGGTGCAGAATGTCTCTCGCATACTTGCATTTGGAAACACGCTTTCCGCTGACACTAGATACACCCGTTATAACTACCCTGTTACGGCGTAGCGTTAAGTGCGATCCAAATGCCAGAAGTCCACGCATCCCAAACCAAATATTTTAGGCTTGAGGACAACCTATGTGACAAATACCTTTGACTGGAAGACCACGCGGTATTCTTCACGATGTCACTATCCAGTATTCACACCTTTGTGAATACCTGTACATCCTTGGCCTACACTCCTGGTAGCTATCTTCAATCACTATGAATCTCCACCAAGGACTACAATGACGTTATTACCTCCCTAATCGAGGTTCCCACCAACATAAGGTAGTCACGGACAAGATTTTGAATAAAAACTTTTATTCACGGATATTACCAAAACATACAAAATATGTGAAGAGTAATGGGATTAATAATGTACTCTCCATATTCCCCCTCTGGAATATAGTACAAAATTAATATTAGTCCACCGTCTCAATTCACCGCGTCTATTTGTGTTACTATGTTGGTTCAAGTGGACTTATCACGGATCACTTCTTGAAACCACAACATTACTATGAACTAAAAACAAGTATGCACTAACTAGTGCTCCCACTCATTTTGCTAGATGATTTGTTTTCCGCAAACCTTGAAAAACAAGTCTAGTCTTTTTAAGTTTATTATATTCCCTGAACTTGGAGAACTGGATTAACTCCTTGTTCCTGAATATATACAATTATCCCGTAACTATACCTAGTTACATCGTAGATGTAAAAAACTTTTCTATTCCAAAAAATAGACTAAAATAATAAACCTTTTGTTTACACTAACCCGCAAACAAAATTAGATACTTAGTGTATTAACAATTATCTAATATGTTGTTTATTATTTTCAACACTTAATTCTTTTATATATTAATATTGGTGACACCGAATTTCAATATATGATTATGACATCCTGAGACTAGTCCTACCCGGGCCATCTTGAATCCTCAAAAACCCGTCATTAAAATTATATACGTTCTTGAAATTCAGCAAGCTAATATTCACTATGTTTATCCAAAACACTTATTAGCTTCTACGCAAATATACATATATATTTTAATTTATCAAGACCTGATAAATACCGTTGCATAGGTCAATTGCTCCCACTGACTATTATGAAAACTTAACATTACTTAAAATACCTTATTCACTTGGTCAACTTGATACAAAAGCCAAAATACTGATTTTAAGTATAAATCTAAAACTTAGATTTCGAATAAGAATCTTAAAGTCGATGAAACATTAGACTTGGATTTTCCACATATCCACTATTTCCTATTACGGAAATTGGTTTCTCGAAACTTTACATTACTACTAACACACCTGAATAGATTCTTATTTAAAACATGTGAGTTCTCTTGATTACAATATCTATTATAATCATACTCATAAATGTCTTATCCTTAAACACATTCCCAGAAATAATAACTATTATTTCAAGTGTTTAACACTGGTTCAAACCTTGAACTCGCTTTCATAAATACTTATAATTACTTGATTAGATGAGCCCTCTAATTAACAACATCAACCGTGTTGATTCAAGTAATTCCATAAGTTTAGTCGAGCAATTAATATTAATATATCTTAATGGCAATAACTAATACATGGGATCAACCACTAATAAGTCAAAAACTTGGACTTGTTAGTTAACCTCTAGTCAAAACTTGACTAGATATAATCACAAACCACGTGTAAGGATATATCACTAAATAATTCATTAATATTTTAAAACCAAGATTTCAAAAAAAATGTAAATTGAAATCGGGAAAAACATTTTAAAACTAAAAACTATGAATTATTAATATCTTTGTTTCTTCACGCGGGATCCTTGTATTCTTGGCACCCTTTGCTTTCATTGACCTATTGCAATAAACGATTGCAAATGTCAAACACTACTTATAAAATAAGTCGAAAGCAAATACTGAAGTTAGTCACCGAAGTTACTTGTGGTATTAAACTAAACACCACCTTCGTGACATTTAGGGCAGTTGACCTTGTACTAGCCAATTTCACCGTACTTAAAGCACCGATTCTCGGCTTCTGCTTTGTTCGGTTTGAATCTCTTGCCCTTGCCATTGCCATTTACCTTGGCCTTGGGTGCAGATGGTGCTGGCTTGATTTTACCCTTGCCACTTCCGCTGCGCCCCTTCCTCTTATTACTACTACCGTTATCCACTATGAGAATATCTTTGGACTTAGTACCCATATTAGACTTAACTGCCTTGAGCATCGAATGAAGCTCAACTATGGATCTCTCCATGTTGTTCATGTTCTAGTTGACTATAAAAGGCTTATAGTCATCATACAACAAGTTAAGCATCATATCCGTTGCTAGCTGCAACGGTACTGGGTGTCCAAGCCTTTCTAGGTGGTCCATGTACCCTTTCATTTTCATGACATGGGTACTAACCGAAATACCCTTAGCCATCTTGCAAGTGTTAAGAGCCCTCGTGATATCGTACCGTCCTGTACGAACCTGCTCTTGAAGCATGTCCCTCAACTGGCAGATCATGTCATAAGCCGATATTTCCATCATGCTCATACACTATTGGCTGGGGCATTTCCCACCGGCTCCTCGAGGACACACCACTTTCTCTCATGCCTGAGCACGATCCGAAGATTGCGCTCCTAGTTGAGAAAGTTAGGTCCGGCGAGCTTATCCTTCTCAAGGATAGAATGGAGTAAGAGGTTATTAGTGTTGGATGTGTTTGTCATCTACAATCTCAATCATGTAGTTCAATTAGTAACACACAATAGACTTTGCTAATACAAATCGATAAAAACCCTTAAATGATAAGTATTAGCCCTAGGATCCATATTTCACACACTTGACGCAAGGTTTGGGCACTTCCCGCCAAGTCATGCTATTTCTGGTAGGTAACACCCTGTACCAATCGTACCTAACTGATACAACTCCTAGAACCTCGTAGAGCACTTAGACCAAGTCTAGTATGTTTAACTCTACTCTAGTGCATTTTGAGCCGGGACTCCCGATTATCACCAAAATAGATCGCACCACCTAAGACAGTATGAATTTTGGCCAGGACTCCCAATTATCACAGAACCTTTCATACCCTTTCCCGCAATGGTTTGAACCCGGATGCCCAAGGTTTGGGCACTTCCGACACCCGAGTACCGTTTAACAACAAAGGTGTACCATTAGGTGGGTAGCACATTGATCTAAGATTTTATTGGGTTTTATCCAAGTTTGAAAAACTTGATTTCCAGTTTTGTAAAACCATTTTAAAACTATCTGTTTTAAAATCCGTATATCTTAGTATACTTTGAACTAGGTACACAATACGTCTTATGATAAAACCACCTTAAAAACAAATTGTTTTAAAATGCTGATACGACAATCATAAAATATTTAATTTTATAAAACTGTTGTCGTATTCCAATTTTATCATATACCGTGGTTTTACCTCTGATTAATAAAAACTATTATTAACCTCCTGCTTTAATTTTATAGTTGCATAAAAATCATAAAAGTAAAGCACAACCACGCAGATAATAAACTTGTTATAGTTTTGCCAACTATGTCCTAAGGGGTCAACTAAGGACAAACTAGACAAAGCTTAATCCCGTGGCTTGATCTTGTGTTTAGGCTCCTTGCTCCCACTAGCCTTGACACCTCCGGTCTTGACTCGAGCAATTCCATCTTGTTCCTCCATCTTTGAAAAACTTCATCTTGATAGATCTTCGTCCTTGGTTTTAGTTACAACAAACTAAGCTAGAATACATGAAACCTATTCTATAACTTTTACATTATAAAAGGGGTTGTAAGTGGCACGCAGGCCTTCCCAAAACCAAAATAAAGAAATACAGAAAAGAAGAACACAACCACAGGTCTAAGTTGACAAAACCTATAACCTACATGTCCAACCACAACATGAATATATTGTTGACTTGTTTAAGTCAAGCATTTGTAGCTGACATGTAGAAACTACAAACGCGACTTAAAAATACTAATGCGACTTAGTATACAAGTCAAACCCATTCAACATTTAAATATAAACAATATATAAATAATCAACCACGCATTACAACAATAAATAATGCAAACAACAGACATACATCATTGATCTATTAACCTTTCTCGTTAGCTCTCAATTAATTAAACTATTAATCGAGACGAGAAATATGACAAAAACTTTGTCATCCTTTTTAATCAATTATCTACTATTGGTATAAAAACTATTACACCAAATGTGTTTTAATCCAAAAAACACCTAATTGATTAAAAGTGTCCTTGTTTTACTTTGTTCAACAATAATTCACCATTACGGTTAAATATTATATTTCAATCCAAAAATATAATAATCCTTTATTTTAACTTAACTAGTTAAAATAATCCTTTTAACCATAATTTGTATATATGTATATACTAATTTTAAGTCCGTAAAATTAATACATGTATACAATCTTGTATTATTTAATTATTCCGAATTATGCGTCCTAAAAATACAAACGGTATTATAACGCATAGCATTTTGTCCAAGAGCCCGTTCTCGGTTTTTCCTAACTGGGCCAAGAAGCCCACCATGTTCAAGAACAATTTCACAAGCCCAATTACATAAACAAAAATATTTAAGTAATAATCCACCCGCAATGAGGCAAGACGAGTACCCGCTAGAAAGGATCTTGCAAACCACCACCACTTCCTAGCCGTATCTCGAACTCAACAAAAACCGATCCCGGTTTCTTCTTGGTGTATTCGGCCGAAGGCCATGAGAGGGAGAGAGGGAAGAGTTTTTCTTTTCTAATTTCATAGAATCATTAACTTCTAATTCACCATATGATCTCCTATTTATAATAATAGGAATTAGGATCATATTAGGAAACCTTTTGAATTATTCCTTATCTTGAATTAGGATAACTTAATCACCAAGATAACTATAATAATTAATTAATAAAAAACTAATTAATATATATATATATATATATATATATATATATAATATATATATATATATATATATATTAATTAGTTTTTTATTAATTAATTATTATAGTTATCTTGGTGATTAAGTTATCCTAATTCAAGATAAGGAATAATTCAAAAGGTTTCCTAATATGATCCTAATTCAAGATGGGACTGTGGCTGTAGTTTTTAAAGTTTAAGGACCATTGATGGGAAATTTGGTAACGACATGGACCATTTGTGTAATTAACTCTTATTTTTTTAATGTGTCATTATTGCAAAAGACACTTTTTAATAAAGAAAGTAAACTTTTCTTGCATAGTTGATATGTAACATTTATTAAATAAATTATACTTTTAAACCTCATGAAACATACATTATCAATGCTCTAATAATTAAATACTTGTTACATAATAAAGCAAACATTATCAAGTAAACGGTTAAAAAGGTATATTTCAACACGTAATTAACTCATAAAATATATATGAAGATAGATGCATTTAGTATGTAAGGCTTAGGAGATATTAACAATCTAAACAATTGTACTTAATATAAATTTATTACATTATTTATAATAATATTTAGAGTTAATTACAAAAATGGTCCTTGTGTTTTGCACTAAATTTCACATTTAGTCCTTTAAACTCGAAAATTACACTGATAGTCCTTATGGTTAACGTTTTGTTTCACTTTTAGTCCTTTACACTAACTAATGTTAAAGTTGACCGTTAGTCAAAGGGCATTTCAGTCTTTTTCCATTTTATCCTTATTACCAAACATGGTTACCCTTTCTTTTAATTTTATATTCTTTATAATTTTATTTATTATTTATTAGAGTTAATTGCATATTACCCTTTTTAATTCAGTTTATTCCTTTATTCTTAATTCAATTTATTCCTTTATTAGATATATTTAGTTATTTAAATATTATTTAGTTATATTAAACAATATTTATTAGAGTTAATTGGAAATAAATAATTATTTAGTTATCACCACCACCGGTTTTCTCGTCCACCCCAACCCCAGCCACCACCCACCACCACCAACCACCCCGTTTAGAACGACCGCCAAAGAAAACCCTAATCTGAGATGAAGGTGACCGGAAATCAGATCTGAAAGAGAGAAGAGAAAGAAAACGACTAAGAAAACCCTAATCTCATGAACAAACCACCGTCTAACCACCACCGTCTGCAACCACCAACAAAAAACCCTAGATATGAGGCGGCTTTTAGTCTGGAACAAAGGCGAGTGTGTGGCGGCTAACCACCACCGTCTACAACCACCAACATAAAACTCTAGATATGAGGCGGCTATTAGTCTGGAACGACGGCGAGTGTGTGGCGGTTTAGATCTGGAACGATGGTGGAACGATGGTGGTTTAGATGTGGTGGTGGGTTCACGGTGGTTGTTGGAGATGGTGATGACGACGGCGACTCGTGGTTCAAATATGGAGAACGGCGGTGGTTCAGATCTGTGGTGGTGGGTTCACGGTGGTTGTTGGAGATGGTGATGGTGATGATGACGGCGACTCGTGGTTCAGATATGGAGAACGGCGGCTGTTCAGATCTGAGGTGGTGGTTGCACGGTGGTTGTTGGAGACGGTGGTGACGACGGCTAGTATGGCGGTGGTGGTGGCCGGCTGATCGAAGTGAGAGAGAGCGCGCGGCGGAAGAGGACGGCGGCCCTAGGGTGGCGGTGGTGGTGGCCCGTAGTATAAGGTGGTGATGGTGGTTGTTCTTTTGGAGAGAAGAGAGAAGAGAGTAGATAGATGAGAGAGAGAGAGAAGGGGAGGATGATATAAGGAGGGTAAAATTAAAAGGTGTTTGGTAACATAGATTTAGGGAAAAGGTTGTTTGGTAAAAGGTATAGAAGCAAATTAGTGTTTGGAAACTGTTTTAATAGGTATAACTTGTTTGGTAACAAAGATAAAATGGAAAAATGACTAAAATGCCCTTTGACTAACGGTCAACTTTAATACCAGTTAGGCTAAAGGACTAAAAGTGAAACAAAACGTTAACCATAAGGACTATCAGTGTAATTTTCGATTTTAAATGACTAAATGTGAAATTTAGCGCAAACCACAGGGACCATCTTTGTAATTAACTCTAATATTTATCATAAAGTTATAAACAGTAACTCCTTATTTCTTAATGATATGTTATATATAATTAAGGCCGTTAAAGTTAAAAGAGAGCGTATCTGGTGGAGTAGTTTTGAGTTCATAGCGTGACAATTAAGTCATGCATGCGTTCGAATCTACTGCATTCACCTTTAATGTTGTTCTTTTTGTTCCATGTTCAATAATTTTTTTTTCATTTTGCGCTGAGTGAGATTTCTTTTTAATGTATTCTTATGTAAACATAATTAGCTCTATATGTATCTTAATTGTTTTTACTTCTATAACGTTTAATATATAATATTTTGTGTATATATATTTATATATTTGTAGCCATATTATTTTTATCTACAATTTGAGATAAATTTTATCTTAATACAATATTTATTAAAAAATATATTTTTATTGGACGTAATACAAAAAAAACCTAAAATGATTTAAATATAAATCCGATAGAATAAGTGTAGAAGAGTCTCACACTATACGTTGGATGTGTTTTAAATGATTATATTAGACATAATGTGAAATATTAAACTTGGTCCGATATGTATTTTAACAAATGACATATTAAAATCATATTGTTATGTTTAATATATCATATATATAAAACTTGATTTATTTAATAATTAAATTAATAGCGCATTACAATCGTAATCGCTTAATTTTTTTCCATCTTATTTTGAATTATTAATGTACCAAGATGTCTTCCATTAACTTTATCTTTGAAGACACCGCCAATCCCCGCCTTAGGGCAATACCTATTTACTGCACCATTAGTACATACCACAATAGCATTATCGTCCCTTCCATTATTACTACCTCCTATCTCATTCCATAAATTATCCCCGCTTAGTACCGCAGTTGGTCTTATACTCATACCTAAAGTTGAACCTGCTATGGTTGGCCATTTTGCAAAACACCATTGCCCAACTCTCAACCACACCATGTCGACTATCCTTTCCTGGTTTAGTTGTTCCTTGTTGAACACAACATTGTTTCTTTCTACCCATAAGGACCACAAAATTCCATACAATTACATCACAATGTGGATAAAAACGCAACGGTCACGCATATATATATATATATATATATATATTCGTATTTATACCTAACATGTAAAAGTTATAAAAAGAAGTCCAAAAACACAAAAAGTTAGTCACATAATAAAATAATGATCCATTTAACCGCGTTTCACTGCGGCCCGGTATCAAATATTTAATTTTTCGCTTGATTTATTTGTCAAAAGTTTAAATTTGTTATTGTAAAAAATAAAAATCATCTAAAAATATAATGTTATGCAGTAAGTAGATAAATTAAAAAGAAAATTTAAGTACTTTATTGAAGTTAATGATATTTAGAAAAAATATCTAAACAAAGAAAAATAAACTGTTGTGATGAAAAAAATAAGAAAAGAAAAAGAAAGGTGGTAAAGAAAAAGATTTAAAAAAAAGGTGAAAAGTAAAAAAAAGAACGAAAAGGGAGGGGCTGGAAGGGACAAATGAAGGAAAAAAGAAGTCTAATATATAATAAGACCATCGTATAATATATACTTTAGGTTTATCGGTTGAATAGTAATACTAACGTCGCATCATTTTCTCTTCTCTTTCTTTTTTTAACTCAAAAATTAGTATGACTTAATTAATCTTACTCACTTTTTATTTTACTTAATAATATATATTAGAGAAAGAAAAAAGAAGAGGTAAGAAAAAGTTTAGATGTAGAGAGAAGATGGATAGAAGAAAGTTGTATGCGATCGAATACCAACACTTTCTTGTCAATCTACACAGCTTCAACCACTTTGTCAAATGAGCTATCGTATATTATTTAGCATAATTCATATATATTATGAAATAAAGACACATTTAAGTATGACCCATCTATAAACAGTAGTTGACGGCTTGACGCAAAATAAGATAGTGAGAGTTCTATATAGTTATAATTATAAAATAATATATTACCCTTCTAATGTTTTTTTTAATTTTTATTTGTTACAATAGTAATTTTCTTTACTTTTCTTTCCGTTAAAGAAAAACCAAGGAAAGCTACACACTTTGTTTAGTTTGAATTACTAAAGGACACTTATTATGTAAATAATTAATAGAGATACAAAAAAAATAGTAATAGTTGCTATCTAAAAGAAAAGGAAAAACAAAAAGGAAATACGCATTAGAAATGCAAAAGGAAAAGGAAAAAAAAATGAAATGTATAACACAATACAAAAAGGAAATACGCATTAGAAATGCAAAATAAAAAAAAATGAAATGTATAGCCTGATACAGAAGCAAGGCTAGAACTTGGGATCTGCTCTGTATAGTAACATTATGTTACCCATTTCATCTATAGCTTCCGATTTGTAATATTAAATATATAATAGAATACTATGGTGCATGTTAGCTATATATTGTTTATATAATTCCGAGCATAGGTATAAGTATAAATCCAAACAAGTCCAAATCCGATTAAAGTGTTAAGGAATAGTTCATATCCCAAATTCCAGATACAATTTCATAATTCCGAATAGATACTAAATTCGAGCAAAGGCACATTCCGATCAATCATAATTCCGAGTAAAGGTTTACATCCAAATTCCGAATAATATCAAATCCGAATAAATGTTAAATTCCGAATAACGCTCAATTCCGGTCAATCCAATTCCGAACAGTTTATAATTCCGATTAAATGGAATTCCGAGTAAAAGCAACTCCGAATATATACTTAATCTGAGCAATGTAATTCCGAATAAATATGAATTCCGATCAAATAACTTCAATTCCGATCATTATCAATTCCGATCAAAATGATCGGAATTCATCATTTCCGATCAAAATGATCGGAATTCATCATTTCCGATCAATTCATACTCCAATTCCTCATGATTCATAACTTCAATTCCGAATATATCAAATTTATACATAACTTCACTTTTATCTTCGATTCTAATCTGATTCGATCATATAGTGAAATCTAACTACCCAGATAACATTATAAACACATTATGATCATCATATAACACATAATTCTAACATGCAACAACCTAAATCATTAAATCATCATAGTTCATGCATTCATTCGAGTTTCTACTAATTTAATCAATAATTTCACATGGAATTTTTGAATTAACATAAGATGTAATCTAACATCTAGGTTTCGAAATCTTCAAATGAGAGATCTTAAACACAAAATTCTTTAATTGATTCTTGTTCTTCTTTTCTTCTCTTTCTCGGCCGTAACTCACCAAACACACACACACACTAATTTTAATCCAAATGCATGTAAATGGTGATGTTGGAGTTGATAAGGTGACTATGTGTCACCAACTTAGACACCTCATTGTCCACTAATGTCATTTTAATTAAATTAATAACTTTCTAATTTAAAATAAAATCACATAAAATAAACACATTATAACAATTTAATTCACATAATCAATCTTAGATATTAAGATTAGTAAATAAATTACCTTTATTAATCTAGGCCAGTTTAGGGGGTGTTACAAATCTCTCCCCCTAAAAACGATTCCGTCCTCGGAATCTTATCATGCTCAAATAATGTAGGTTTCATCTAAGTCCATTTGTATTCCGATCACTAACTATATAGCAGACACAATTCTATCATCTATTATTTCTATTTCTAAATAATAAATCGATCACAATAGCAGACAATTTCAATTTATCACATAATGACATAATATGAAATTTCTATTTATAATAAACTCAAATAACGAACAAACACAAAGTTTATCAGAAACATACCCGTAGTCACATTCTCATCTTCGGTGACTTCATTTACTGTCATTTTAAAAGCTCTTCCTTCAGCAGAAGGTGGATTCTTTCTCTTCTGACCTGCAGAAGACGATCCCCCGACATCAACTACCCATTGCCCTGTCCCTGCTGTTTGATGGCTAATACATGCTCCAGCTCTATGACCTTCCTTGTGACAGTTTCAGCATACATTTGTTTTGAATCTACAGTCATAAAGTTCATAACCTAATTCTCCACAACGCAAACACCGACGAGTCTGTGGTGTGCACGGACCAGTATGACGTGATTTGCAAGTTATATACCACTGATTTCTTTGTACATATCCTGAACTCTCAAATTTCTGATCTTCATGAGTCGGATTTCTTTGTCCCTTTTCCTTATTATTGTTCCCACTCTGGCTTCCACCGGACCTGTGAGACGATCCCTTTTCACGGTTCATCTTTTCCCTGGCTTTCACATCTCCCTCTGCAGCTCGAGCTAATGTGAACGATTGAACTAGTGATGTTGCCATGCGGGTGTTACCCCGATACTCAGGCAACAAAGCTTGAACAAAGTGATCAATCTGAGAGGGTTCATCCGGTACCCACTGCTTTGCAAACCTCAGCTTCTCATTGAATTGGGTAATCAACTCATCAACTGACATTCTATCATCTTGTGCTAGATCCAAGAATTCCCGCTTCACTTTTGATAAGTCAAACGAATTGCAGAAATGTTCACAGAATTTAATCTAGAATTGTTCCCATGTAACAGAATTCACAACCTCTCTAGATAAATGAGCAGTCAACGAGTCCCACCAAGTTGCAGCTTGGCCTTTCAACCTTCGAGTTGCAAATTTCACTCTATCAGACTCCTAACAGTTGCAGGAATCTAAAGCCTTCACCGTCTCCCTTAACCAATTCAGAGTATCAGTAGGGTTAGAGCTTCCGGAATACTCAGGAGGTTGGCAATCCATAAAATCCTTATATTGACACTTAGGTATGAAACCTCCCTGAGTTGGATACCACGGTATAAAGAAGTTCTGCTATTGTGATTGTTGGGGTTGATAGGGTTGTGTCACTTGTGGAATGGACACGTACGGTAAAGTCCCAAATGGTGTTGACACTGTATTGAAGGGTGCAACTGAATAAACAGGAGGTGGTATCGACAGGGTAAATACAGCTGACTCTTAAGGCATATGAATTGTTTGGGTCTGAGTTTGTTGGGAGGATTGAATCTGTTGCTGCTGTTGTTCAAACTGCTGAACTCTTTCTCTTAGAGTCTGCAGTGTATCCTCCAGTTGTATCACATAATCCTGCTGATCAGATTCACCATCATGTGAAGTACCGGTTCGATTATGTTGTTCATTTGCTGCAGTAGAGGACAAGTTGTTGTTTCTTCTGGGGGACGCAGGGGTAGTTGTCTGGTTCACGTTGTCGGCAATTTTTCTGTTTTATACACAGCATCTCACCAGTTGTTAGATTTAATCCGTTAGTATAAACACACTTACCACCCTCAAAGCTACACTACTAATTACCCACCCTGGGAATACTAGACGGACCAGAGCCTCGATTCGAGTATTGCACAAATCATACATGCAAATCCTCAAACCAGGGCTCTGATACCAATTTGTAACACCGTACTTTTAAATTAACTTTAATACGCGTGCGGAAGCTAATTACATATATTTACATTAAGAACTAAAGATATATACAATATTTTTCATGTTTTAAATTTATAAAATTCCACTACGGTGTTAATTACAAAACAGGTTCTATACAAAAACTTTGACATCAGAGTAGTGGTCTGTCCATATCCCCAGTCCTACATCTCCAGAAACTCACCACAGAGTATCTGCAAAACAAACTAGTGGGGAATTAGCACAAGGTAAGTGAGAGAATAAATATCTAAGAACATACAAGGCATACAGCCCAAACACAAAGCTCATCAACCAAGGAGAACTAGCGGTGTTGCAACCACCTACAACCAAGGTCGGCCAAAACCAAGGTTTACCGATAGCCCAGCTAACATGGACAACAGTACTAGCACCATTGAGTACAACAAATACACCTCAAGATCAGATACTGTAAATCTCCAAGCTACAGGCCCAGCCGCCCAGCTAAGACTGATCTCCCACCAAACATGTATACATATTATTCAAGAGCATAGTTACAATCAGGATATCATATACTGCATATCCGAAGATATAGATCCACTCACCGAAGTCTTCAAAACTCAGGTTACTCAGCAATCTATTCTACTGAGCCTTGTCACCACCTGAACATCAGCTATTAATCAGTATTTGCTTAATAATCTATCATAAGCACAATACATAACATGTACATAAATCAACAAGTACACATATTTACATATCACATGAACTAATACTCTACCAGCTCATAAATAACAAGTATAAATAAATGCGTATTCACAATTACCCTTTCCAACTTGTAATTCCGTGAAATTATCCAACTCCTTAGCTTAGGCATTACATATTGTTCATCCATATGTTAAGGCCACACTTGATGTAATATCCAATTCAATACATCAATATCATCAAAGAGTTCTTTAGTTTCATCTTCATTCGGATTTATCATTAAAACCCTTAATTCCGAGCATAGGTATAAGTATAAATCCAAACAAGTCCAAATCCGATTAAAGTGTTAAGGAATAGTTCATATCCCAAATTCCAGATACAATTTCATAATTCCGAATAGATACTAAATTCGAGAAAAGGCACATTCCGATCAATCATAATTCCGAGTAAAGGTTTACATCCAAATTCCGAATAATATCAAATCCGAATAAATGTTAAATTCCGAATAGTGCTCAATTCCGGTCAATCCAATTCCGAACAGTTTATAATTCCGATTAAATGGAATTCCAAGTAAAAGCAATTCCGAATAAAAAGTCCAATTCCGAATATATACTTAATCCGAACAATGTAATTCCGAATAAATATGAATTCAGATTAAATAAGTTCAATTCCGATCATTATCAATTCCGATCAAAATGATCGGAATTCGTCATTTCCGATCAACTCATACTCCAATTCCGCATGATTCATAACTTCAATTCCGAATATATCAAATTTATACATAACTTCACTTTTATCTTCCATTCTAATCTGATTCGATCATATAGTGAAATCTAACTACCCATAAACACATTATGATCATCATATAACACATAATTCTAACATGCAACAACCTAAATCATTAAATCATCATAGTTCATGCATTCATTCGAGTTTCTACTAATTTAATCAATATTTCACATGGAATTTATGAATTAACATAAGATGTAATCTAACCTCTAGGTTTGGAAATCTTCAAATCAGAGATCTTAAACACAAAATTGTTTAATTGATTATTGTTCTTCTTTTCTTCTCTTTCTCGGCCGTAACTCACCAAACACACACACACACACACTAATTTTAATCCAAATGCATGTAAATGGTGATGTTGTATTTGATAAGGTGACTATGTGTCACCAACTTGGACACCTCATTGTCCACTAATGTCATTTTAATTAAATTAATAACTTTCTAATTTAAAATAAAATCACATAAAATAAACACATTATAACAATTTAATTCACATAATCAATCTTAGATATTAAGATTAGTAAATAAATTATCTTTATTAATCTAGGCCAGTTTAGGGGGTGTTACAATTCCCCAGTAAATTGAGAATAATGAATTCAGGGTAATGGATTCAGGTACGTATGTCGCCACGGATCACCGACACCATCACTGATCACCACCAATATCATTGCCACTACCCTATGATGCCACCATTGACGTTGTCGCCGCCACCACTACCACCACAGGCGGCCACCACTACACCATCATAACACATATCGGTACCACCACCCTTTAACACCACCACCAACCGCCACCATCGTTGCCACCGCCACACCAACTGCCGCCATCGTTGTCGTCTCCGCCGCCACCTGCAGCAGCCACTACACCATCGTAACACGTAAAATATCAACACCATTACCGATATCGCTACCACCACCTTTTAGCACCACCACAAACCGCTGCCGCACCTCCAACTGCAGCCGCCTTCGTCATCTTCGTTACCACCACCGGCAACAATCACTATACCTTCGTAACACGTTAATTATCAACACCACCACCAATATCGCTATAACCACCTTCTACCACCACCACCAACCACCACCGTGGTTGTCGCCGCCGCCACCACCAACTACCGCTGCCACCGTCATCGCCGCCGCCACCACTGCCACCACCAGCAGCAACCACTACACCATCGTAACACATCAACAGTCAACATGCACCACCACCAATGTCTCTACCACCATTCTCTAGCACCACCACCGACCACTGCCGTCGTCGTTGGCGCCGCCACAACCACTACACCATTATAACTTATGCAAAATCATCACCACCGTCACCCCTACACAACACATACATATACATACATATGTGTATATAATGATTACCTATATTAACCAATTAATATAAACGGTATTAATAATAGAGTTAATTACATATTTGGTCCCTGAATTATGTCACTTATTGCACTTACAGTCCCTAAACTACGTTTATTATATTGGGAGTCCCTGAACTAAGCATTTTGTCACGCTGATGGTCCCTGATGCAACCAAAATGACCAAAGTACCCTTACTTCTTTTCTTGAAAAGACTATTACTTCTTTTCTCGCAGTTCTCCTATGAAAAACAGTCCTCGTTTGAACTTTTGCCTATATATATATATATAAAATCCCAGCTTCATTTCCCATTATTCTCTCTTAGCCACCACGACGACCACCACAGCCAGCTATCACCGCCGGCCACCACCACCGGCAACTGCCGCCAGTCATTATTCAGCCCTGCATGCGCCGTAGACCACCACCATCGACTCCACTTCCTTCTTCTCTACCACCACGCTTCCCAACACCATCGCATCCCCTTACTTCCTCTCTACCACCGCACAGCCCATCACCATCGCCTCCCCGCTGAGAATACCATCACCGCCAGCCCAACGCACAGCCCACCACCACCACCATCGCATCTCAGCCTCTGTCTCTTTCTTCCTGTAAATTAGGGTTTTCTCATGCGACAAAATGCACAGCCCAGCAACCGTCATTTCTGCCCAGATCTAGGGTTTTCCAGATATGTGGTTGATTCGCCGCCGCCGCCTTGTGGTTGATTCAAATATGTTTTATTTTCAGCGATAATTGTCATCTTCTTCTACTCTTTTTTTTCTTGGATCTTTTTCAGATCTGTTTTTGTTTACTAGGGTTTTGAACAGATAAGGTGGTGGTTGGGTGGTGGGTTCTGATTTGGGATTGTGGTGTTCCCGATTTGGTTTTGAACAGATTAGGTTTTGAACATATCTAATTTTGATTGTCGTGTTTCCGATTTGGAATTATTGGTTCATGGTTGGGAGGTATACGGTGGTGGTGGTTGGGAGGTATACGGTGGTGGTGGTTGGGTGGTATACTGTGGTGGTGGTTAAATATCTATTATTTATTTATAATTATATAATATATCTTATTAATAATGAAATTTAAATTGAATAAATGTTATTAAAAAATAACAAGTTAAAAACATAAAGGGCATTTTTGTCTTTTTAAATGTCTAAGGACTATCAGTGTCACAAAATGCTTAGTTCAGGGACTCTCAATGTAATAAACATAGTTTAGGGACTGTAGGTGCAATAAGTGATATAGCTCAGGGACCAAATATGTACTAGGGAATGCTCATTGCATTCCTTTGTATTCTCTTACCATTTGCCATTCCAATTCCCCTCTAATTAACCAAGCGTCCCTCAGTAATTTTCTAATAATTATTAGTATATATAATATTATCTTTTATTTACCTCAATTAATGAACCTTTAAAACTAAAAAAAATAAAAAAAAATTGATTATCAAGCAAGTTGAAAATAGTAATATTGTTTTATATATAACAAATTAAAAATAAATTAAAAGATAACTATAAAATATATAAGAAAAACTAATTATAAAGACATGACATATGATTCGTCCTTTAAAAAAATATGATGTACAACTCACGTTTCTATTTTCATAAAATATATACAAAAAGTAATTATAAAATATATACACTCATGTTTTTTATTTTTACATCGGGCAAATAAGAAAGCAATTCACATCTCACAACAAACATGATGTACTACTCACGTACAAATTGATACATAACTAATTTTTTTGTACAATGTCGGACAAATAAGAAATAAAACGTGCTGTAACGTTTTAATAACATGAATTTGACTTTCATTTCATTTTATTATTTATTATAACATATTTATGATTAATCAAATGAACAATAATAATTAATATGAATAGATGCAAAGATATAAAAACAAATAACCTCCTCTTATCATGAGATAGTATAGTGTTCATGTCTAAGCATTTTAAACCACATAGTTCTCATATAAGATATATTTGTTATTTTTGTGGTCTTAAATCGCATTATGTAATGTAAGGTCAAATTTATTTTTGACCATTGTATTATTCAATGCAACCCACCAACAAACACATTTACTTCTCAATTTCTGATCTGTTTCTTCTAATTTTTGAGAGTGGGTGGTTTTTGATTTTCGATTTTAAGTGGTTTCTGATTCTTGGTTGTTTCTCCTTCTAATTTCCTATTGTTCATCTCTTATAGGGTTTTGGATGATTTCTAATCTTGATTTTTGATCTATTTTGATTTTGAGATTTGGTTCTTGATTGTTCATTTCATATATCGAATTGTTCATTTTCATCTTTGAACCTGCTTCGAACTTAGATATTTGAACCATCTTTATACAATTTGCTTGTTAAAGATTGATTTTGACTTTTTTTTTAAACTGGTTCATATGGGCTGGACTTTAGGCTTTTTTTATTTCGATGGTTATTGTGGTTCATCTCTAGTTTCGATGATTGTGGTTTAGATCTATGATTTTGGTCTATGATTATGGTTTGATTTTGCTTATCAGCATATGAACATGGGTTCATATGACTATATTGGTCTCTGAAGTTCCCATTGTTCAAGCTTTCCATTCATACGAGTTAGTCTTCAAGCATGTAGTGTCGTTGGATTTTTCATTTGATTCGATCATGTTCTTTATCTGTTGTTGAGATATGTACATGTTGTTCATGTGTGTTGATTTGTTGTTCATCTCTACGGCAAATTGTTGTTCATAATTTTCTATTTGTTATTCATATAATATGGCCATTTTGTTCGTATTATTCATAGATTTCATAAAGAACCGTTCATCTCATCTGTTTAAAATTCACATGTATCGTCTTCAAATAATAATAATATTATTAATATTAATAAAACAACTAATCAAAAGTTACGAAGTTTAGGCTACAAAAATAGTATAGTTCATCCTATATCATTTCACTTAACCCAAAGAAAAAGAGTTTTATAAAATTTTTTAATATTATAATGCAATAATGCATACGTACATAAGAGTGTAATACTAATTTTAGGCTACATTTATCTCATGTCCAAAAATTTAAGGCTGCAATCCCGCGCAGCAAAATAATCAAAATGAAAACTGATTCACAGCCTTAATAATTAAGACAAATTCTAACACCCAATTATATAATACTGGTGTGTTAGTTTTTAAAACTGTTAGTTTTTTGTTTTAAAAAAATAGTTACAAGTCATGTTTGAATGAAATTAGTATAAAATTAGCTGAAAGTAATAACTATTCAGCTCCAGCAAACAAATTACGATACACGTATATAACTAAAATATACATATTCGAACTTCAGCTTCCAGATATTATATATTTCCACCATATATGACCGAATTTGGTGCACAACCTACCTATTTTTATTTCTATATAAATACATATTCTTACTAAAATTTGATTCATGATCAAACAAAATTACAAAATCCTTAATTCCAATCAACCAACTAGCAAATTCCATGCAAGTCATAAGACTAGAAATAGGAAATGAACATACCGCCTTATTAATTAAGCAGAAAGGTGTTTAGACATACACCATAATTTATGATTTTAGATATTAATTTTTATAATTTAAATATTTAATAATATCAAAATCATTTAACATATAATATATAAATCATTACCCTAAGCAGAAAGAGTTGAACTTTTATATAAACTTCTCAAATTCAAATTTCGTTATGGTTTAGAGCGTATGTACAATAGATATTTTTATGAAATAATTTTACCTGATTTTATAAGGGAAAAGAATTATATAATAAGCGCACAAAAGAAGATTTAGGTGAACTTACTAAGTTCTTTTCTCTTTTTATTAGGACAAATTACATGAAAATGTAATGGAGTTTGTTTTAGTTATTATTGTATATAATTAATTTTAAATGTTTCAAAAAAATATATTTATTTTTCATAATCCTCTTATTATATGCGAACAATTTTTTTCTGTGTCTGTTTTTAGTTAACATTGTATATAATAAATTTTGTTATAACTTTTATAGTATACAATAAGTTACATATATGTGTATATATATATATATATATATATATATATATATATATAGGAAAAAGTTCATGTGAGAACCATTCTTAGTGCGAGAACTGCGAAAACCAATCTGAGCCGTCTAATTTTCCCTCTTTCAATGTCATTGCCGCCCCAAGAATTCTTCACATGCACCCTGCCACACTCTATCCCTCCACGCTCACCATCCATGAAACTTCTCATATCCAAGGAACGGCCGAGATTGGTTCTCGCGGTTCTCGCAGTAACAACGGTTCTCGCATGAACCCTCCCCTATATATATATATATATATATATATATATATATATAATGTGAGGATTATGAAAGTTGATTGTATTATTTAAAAAAAATTAAATTGATTGTATTATGTATATACTGATAATTAAGACAACGTTTCTTTTATATAATGTTAATGTGTTTAGAACGAAGAATGAAAGTGTTAGTAAATTTTATATATTAATTAATTGGCCGGCAGAAGGATGAACCGATAACGTACTTACGTACACAAGCTCGATCACTACGCACTTCAAATATATATAATATATATATCCTAATTAATTTCTTAATTTTCCACTCACTACTTCCATTATCGATTGATTGTTGATTATTATACTAATATTCAAAATAAAATATAATGTTTCCCTACAACTATTCTTTAATTAATTTATCTCTTCTTTTAATTAGTATTATATATTTATATATATATATAGGGGAGGGTTCAAACGAGAACTGTTTTTCGTACGAGAACTGCGATAACCAATCTCAGCCGTTCCTTGGATATGGGAAGTTCATGGATGGAGAGCGTGGAGAGGATCAAGTGTGGCAGGATGCATGTGAGGAATTCATGGGTGGGTAATGACATTAAAGGAGGGGGAATTGGACGGCTCAGATTGGTTCTCGCAGTTCTCGTACGAAAAACAGTTCTCGTTTGAACTTTTGCCTATATATATATATCACAACAACAATACATAATCATTTTGAATCGGGGTATGGGTGAGGTACAATGTAGACAATCATACCACTACTCGTAAGTAGAGAGACTACTTCTTGGTATAGACCTCCGGCAATGAAAACAAAAGACATAAAAAGAAGAGAAAATAAGTAAAAAGCTAGAAAAATAAATAACCAAGAAAATAGTAATATAAAATCCAAATACATAGATAATTAAAAAAATAAACAAATACAATTTAAAAGGACAAACATAATAATGAAAATATAGTAAAGGAAAAAGGAGAAAAATAAAAGAAAAAAGGAGGCAAAAGAAAATGCAATTGCAACAAATATAGAAAAAGAAAACCTGAAAAAAAGAAATTCGAAGTAAACACCGCATAGATACAAAGGAGTAACTTCACAAATAAAATGTCAAGTCTTATCGAAAGCCTAAGTTTGTCAAACCCTCGCCTTCCTATCCCTGTATCCTAATCCTTCTTCTCCAAGAGAGCCTGTCTGAGATCATGTCATCGGAGAGAGAAAACTCCTGCAGATCCGTTCTAACTCTGTCCTCCCACCTCAGAGAAGGCCGACCACGCCTTCTAGTGCCATCAACTAGAATCGATTCCACCCTCATAACTGGCGCTGTTGGTTGTCTCCTTTTAACGTGTCCGAACCACCGCAGTCTCCCTTCTCTCAACTTGCTAACAATAGACGTCACTCCTAATTCGGTTCTAAAAACACTTATCGGGATTTTATCTAATAAGGTCTTCCCACAAGTCCATCTAAGCATCCTCATCTCGGCCACTTCCATCTTCTCCGCTTGCGCCTTTTTCAGAGGCCAACACTCGGATCCATATAACATGGCCGGTCTAACAGACAGTCTGTAGAATTTTCCTTTGAGCTTAAGTGGTACTTTTTTGTCGCATAGAACTCCTGTCGCCGCTCTCCACTTTTTCCATCCCACTTGAATACGGTTAGTAACGTCCTCATTTATTCTCCCCGATCTGTGTAATAAGGAACCCAAGTACCTAAATGACTCGTGGGGTCTCAAGGCGTGATCTCCAATGCAGATATCTTGGTTGTCATCATTTTCGTTCTTGCCGAAATCGCAGAATAGATACTCCGTCTTACCTCTACTAATTCGAAGTCCTGAATCCTCTAGCGCTGCTCTCCACTGATCTAATCTTCTATTCAGCTCCTCTTTCGCATCTGAAACCAGGATAATGTCGTCAGCGAATAACATACACCATGGGACCCCTCCTTGAATCCCCCTAGTTAGCTCATCAAGAATCACTGCAAAAATGAACGGGCTAAGTGCGGACCCTTGGTGAAGGCCTCGTTGCACTGGGAAGTACTCGTTGTCACCCACCGGTGTTCTTACGCAGGACAAAGCTCCATCATACATGTCTTTTAAGATTCTAACATATCGCCAAGGGATCGTTCTATCGTTAAGAGTCCTCCAAATGAGCTCTCTAGGAACACTATCGTACGCTTTCTCTAAATCTATGAACACCATATGCAAATTCCGCTGTCTTTCCTTATGCTTCTCCATGAGGTTTCTAATCAAATGTATAGCCTCTATCGAAGACCTACCTGGCATAAAACCGAATTGATTTTCCGTCACGCTAGTTTCACGTCTCAACCTATTTTCTATCACCCTCTACCATAACTTCATAGTATGGCTAAGGAGTTTAATACCACAATAGTTCCCGAAAATTTGTGCGTCCCCCTTGTTCTTAAATATTGGGATAACCACACTACGTCTCCATTCCTTAGGCATCTTAGCTAATTTAAAGATCAGGTTAAAAAGACTCGTTAGCCACTTAATGCCCGGCTCTCCAAGACACCTCCACACTTCAATAGAGATTTGATCGGGTCTTGCAGCTTTGCCTCCCCCCATATTTTGTAAGGCACTTTTAACTTCCCCTGGGGAAATCTTTGTGCAATAACAGTTGTTTCAAACACTTTGGTCTACCTCAAAACTCTCCCTGTTACCCGTCAAATCAGTTTGTGTCTCCTGATTAAATAAATTGAGAAAATAATCACCCCATCTATGCCTAATCTTCCTATCCTTTGTTAGGACTCTCCCTCTATCATCTTTGATGAACTTAACACTTCCCAAATCTCTTTTTCTCCTCTCCCTAGCTTTAGCGAATTTGAAGATTTCATTTTGCCCTTCTTTAGAGTCTATCTTCTTGTACAAATTCTCATAAGCTTTTTCTTTAGCCTGTGCTACAGCTTTCTTTGCTTCTCTTTTAGCCTCTTTATAAGAATTCAAAGCTCTAATCCTACAATCCTCTCCACCTTCCCTAGCTAAGACCCACTCCTTAAAGCAAGTTTGCTTTCTTTTAATTTTGTCCTGTACCTCATCGCTAAACCACCAGGATTTCCTTTGAACCCGATATATATATATATATATATATAGGCAAAAGTTCAAACGAGAATTGTTTTTCGTACGAGAACTGCGAAAACCAAGCTGTGTCGTCCAATTCCCCCTCCTCTAATGTCATTGCCCACCCATGAATTCCTCACATGCACCCTGCCACACTTGATCCCCTTCACGCTCTCTATCCATGAACTTCCCATATCTAAGGAGCGGCTGAGATTGGTTCTCTCAGTTCTCGTACGAAAAACAGTTCTCGTTTGAACCCTCCCCTATATAAAGGTTCAAATGAGAATGAGAAATTAAATGAGAATGGGAGACTCAATCTCGGCCATTTATTTTGTAAGTGGAATTCATGGATGGAGAGCGTGAGAGGATAGAGTGTGGCAGGGTGCATGTGAGGAATTCATAGGTACGCAATGACATTGAAGGAGGGGGAATTAGACGGTTTGGATTGAGCCTTCCATTCTCTATTTATTTTAATGTTCTCATTTGAACCTCCCTATATATATATATATATATATATATATATATATATATATATATATATATATATATATAGAGAGAGAGAGAGAGAGAGAGAGAGAGGAAAGATCTAGAGAGAACACTCTTTATATGGAGAAAAAAGGGCATAGTAGGAATTTTAAATACTCACCCTCTCTCCTAATAAACTTTCTACAAATAACATTTTTTTACCCCATTGATTTTAAAATCTATAAATCTTGCACATATATAATTATTAAATTAAAAAATTATACCTTTGAATTCGTGTTTAAATCCTCTTTAATTTGATATAAATTTTGATATATTTCGGTATATGCAAATTAGATGCAATCCCAATCGTTTTAATGCAATCAACCAAAAGACTCCATGTTATAATAATACATGGGGAAGTACAAGTGTAGAACACTTTGGTGCAATACATTGATAACTTGAATTAAACAAATACAAATCAAAACAGATGGAACACATAGGTAACTTGAATTTATACACAAATACTAATCAAAGCAGATGCAACTCACAAATACATAAATTACTTCATTCAGATGCAATATGTCTTTCACCCACATGAAATTAGTATCTACCTCTTTTAGATGCAAAACAACTTTATACAGATGCATATACACTCAAACAAATGCAATTGCCCTTTTAAATGAATTTGGTAACAAGAAATATATACTAATAAATCCAATCTAATTTATTATCATCTTTGCAGTTAAAAAAACAAATACAATCTACTTAATCAACCTATTCTCGTTATTTGTTTACATCTGATTAAAAAAATAGCTAAATTGATCCATACAAAAAAGATCAGATTTATTGTGCAGACTTTGATTTAAAAGAAATGGGAATCATGATAGAACACATATAAGTTCTTGACATATATATGTAGCAAATAATTTGTTTAAAAAAAATACAATTCTTATTAAAAAAAAGATTGCATGATGGAGAATTATAGACCACACATGATGATAAAACAAGAAAAAGGTATATCTAAAATCTCCTTAGTCAATTTCTAAACATTTACGTTTCTACATTTGGAATTCATATTAGGAGTAAATATGGAATTTAAATGAACATGGGTGGAAAAAGGTAGGTAATAAATGTTGAGATGAGAGATAAATAATGGTATAAGACCAAATTAACATTTTGAGCCTTTAACATGTAATTTAAAAAATAAAAAATTAGTAAAAAATAACAACCTTAGATTAAAGTTATCTAAAGGTCAAGAATTGTTCTTACTATTCTCACATTAATTAGTGTTCTCATTTGATCATACATATATATATATATATATATATATATATATATATATATATATATATATATTAGTCATACATGCATATATAACTACTAAATTTAAAAATAATAATATTAAGAATAATAATCATACAAATACCAATTAAGATCCAGGTGTACACCGCTTTTAGTCATTGTTTTAATTATAACCAAATTAATGATATAAATGATAGCTTAATTAGCTATATATAGCTAGTAAATAACTATATATACTATGTGTCTCTATTTTTATTATATCATACTAGCTTAATATCCAGTTCTAGAACTTGAACTATCATTTTTTGAAAGGGCAAAATATAATAATTTTATTTTTAAGGAGATCATCTTTTAATTTATTATAATTAAGATACAAATATTTTATTATATAGGTTAAAGTTTAATAATTTAGCGAAAAATTTTGGAGGGACCACAGTCCTCTCATGCCCCTATTAAGTTCCTCCTCTATTAATACCTCGTATAAAAACACGGAGAATGGCTAAAACATTTTAAATATTTATGATATTAAAGAGTACTAACTTATATAGTAAAACAACTGTAAAACATAGATAGAGATATAAAATCTCTTAAAAATGAGGTAAATATATTATATATAAGAAATCCATACATAACATCCTCACAAAAAATTTTTGTAAAATCTATATATAAACAACATTCATCTTTTTACTTATAAGCTAGATTGTCTTCTACAATTCATCACAAATTAAAATTTTTAAACCATCTTACTCTTTACTCGAAAAACCGCAACATATAAGTATGATCATTAAACTGGTTCTCAAAATAAAATAGTAGCATAATACGTATAATAAAATCTGAATATTTTTAATTGAATCCAATTGGTATACTTGTTTATACATATAACCATAAATATAAGTAACGTATCTGATTTGAATAAATGTTTTTATCGATCTGGATATATAAATGTTAACAACTAAATCATCTAAAGCATGACATTTAAAAAAACAACTCATTTATAAGTTATTTAAGAAAATAAAAAGAACGGTTAGTGAAAAAGAATTAAAAATAATATAATTAAATCATAACTCCTTTTCAATCTCTTAAATTATCAATTGAAACTATGCATGCATTGAAAGTCACTTCATTACAAGGTACAATCCATTTATCTAGATCTTCACGTGCTTAATCCATTTTAAATATTTTTGTTGTTTGAGTCGATGTTCAATTTTTTTTGTTTTTTTTAAACTTTTTTAATTATGTGTTGTAAATTGTAATGTCCCCACTATCTAATGATGTTTATAAAGAGGGAAATTCATTAAATCAAAATCACCACTTTTATCATAAACCTAAGACTATGAACATAAATATAAATCACAAGATATAAGTACTTGCATAGAAGAAGGATCCAAGAGAATATTTGTACTATGAAGACCTCTATTTCCAATCATGCAAATAGTGGGGGGTCCAACATTGACATTTTATCAAATTCCTACAGAGTAATGGTTGTCTTGAGTTGAGACCCTCTCATTTTTATTTTATTTTGTTTTTTTGATAAGAATGTACTTTCTAGTTAGTATTTACAACTCAAAACATTTCCCACAAAATTCAAGTTTATAGTTATAGAATTCAGACTATCTGCAGTTAAAATTCATCATATAATATATAAAAAGAGACAATTATAACAAAGTAATAATATATGAAAAAACATGCAAGTATACAACAACTTTAGCAACCGAAACTTCAAAACAAGTACAATTATATATTTGAAATAGCACTTTTGCAATCATATATTAAAGTTATATGTATTAGAAGAGTTTGGTTTGGTATGGAAGTAAGAATCACACACTTCCCTTGAGTTTCTTACTGATAGTAGCAATGTACTTACCCTGATGAAAAGCTTGCTCCAACTCGAGCTCAGAAGGCTGTCTTGACCCGTCCCCAGCATAAGTTCCAGCACCATACGGGCTTCCGCCTTTCACTTTCTCCATCTCAAACATGCCAGCTCCAAAAGTATAACCAATTGGCACAAATATCATCCCATGGTGAACAAGCTGAGTTATAGCAGTCAATCTGTGATCAACATATGCGTGTCAGAAGAAAAGGGGACAAATACATACATATAAGGGATAATTCACGCGATAGGCCACCCAACTGTTCAATATATTTAGGCCACTCAAATATCAAAGCAGCATTACAAGCTATCCAAGTATCAATCTAGTCTTGTTTAACTCAAACCAAAAACATGCCAGGAAAACAATAAACATCTAGGGATATTTGTGTAGTCGAACTCATAGGGATGAGAAGATTTGTCATTTTACAATTTACAAAAAGTTTGTATTACCCTTTTTACCACCAAAGTATCAATTTGATACATGAATCCTAACTATGAAATAACAGTTTTGATAGGGGAGAATATATTATTCTGTTGTGTTTGTATTTTTGCTGGAATTGACATAAACAAAACGTGGAAGGCCTGCAATGTTGTATTTCATATTTGGGCAGCCTTGGTGCAATTTGGGAATGCTTGGGTGATCACTACACACACACACATAGTTATTAGGATGAATAGGTAGATACTTACGGAGTAGTTTCTTGGCCACCACCTTGAGAACCAGTGCTGTAAAAGATACCAGCAGGCTTGCCAGCAAGTTGTTGAGTTCTCCAAAGTCCACCGGTGGCATCAAGAAATGCTTTAAACTGAGCAGCCATCATACCAAATCTTGTGGGAAATCCAAAAACAAATCCATCAGCTTCAGGAAGTTCATTCGGTGTGATTATCGGTGCGTCACTCTTTGGAGGTGCACTCATTTTCCCAAGCACCTCATCATTGAGAGTCTCAGGCACCTACAAGCCAAACACAAACACAATAAGAACTATGAGGTGGCAGTTTCTACCATATAGTTAGAAATGTGTCGACTTGCTGATGGTTTTATCACAAACATATATAGAAGTTATGAAAAAACGAAATGAGTCATTTAGATCTGATGGCCTGATGGGTCAAGCACGTTGAAGGTCGCCCACAGGCCACAGGGTATTTTTAACGCATATGACCTCCTAAATTGCTCTATTCAAAAAGTTGGATTCTCGTTGTAATAATATTTAGCACATCAATTACTACAAAGACAAAAGTAGACAAAAAAAAAGGTGCATGTGGGCCAACCTAACCTTGCCCGCACTAAAATTTAAAGGTTTCAATCCCAACCCAATTTGACCTATTACCCGACCAACCCATTTTGCAGCCTCTAGAATTTTATTCTTCATGTGTGTATAATTGTTGCTCTCCAACAAAGACACTGGCTCTTGATTAAAGCAATAATGCTGTTAGCTTTCTAACATGGTATCACAAATTAAGGATGTATGTGCCGATCATTTTTATCTAAACTCTTTGCACCAGGAATAATTAAGGGAAATATCTACCTGCCATAACTTGGCTTCAACTCCTTCAACAGAAGCAGCCCCTTTCTTTATCTCTTCAGCTAGCTTCTCTACATGTCCATACATAGAATAGTACCTGCCACCAAATGAAATGTTAATTGTCAGCAATTAGACAATTGTTTTCAAAGCAGATACAGGCCACCATAATCAACACCTAATTTCTTAAATAGCAACAAGATAGTTAATATTTAAAGGAATTATAAATGAAAGTTCTGAACTGAATGATCTTCTAACAGTACTACAATCTTCAAACACTATAATCCTCCCATTGTTTTGCCACGTATTGGACTATTGATGAGCCCAAATGATCTATAGAAGGACATGAAACCACCAGCGTGATTGCAAAAAGCACGTATGGCCAGATGTGGCGTATACCATTAGGAAATGGTGAAACAAAGGTTGCACATTTAGATTTTGTTTCAGAATTTGCAATAACTGTTTGATTATTTAGTCAACATAATAGTGACAGTATAGTATTCTAACATGTGGTTGTACCCGATCAACTTCATTTACAAATTTAAGAGAAGACAGAAGTAACAAAGCAAGATAAAATATCCATGATTGATCCACTTTTTCATTGAAAGAAAACATTTTTATCTTGAATAATTGTTAGCTTCTAAATTTGAAACCTACATGTTATTTTCTCAGTCAAATCGTTATTCCAAACAACCATACATTAGTTCTTTAGATTAAAATTGAGCTTGGAAATTATTCGATAAGCATCAGTTATCTGTTAGAACGCAATACCTTGCTATGCATACTCTGAAAGAATGCTCTTTCGTGGCACATCAAATATAATCTTGAGCAACATATATTATCCAAAAGGAACAAAGGATAGGCGTTCTTCACATAAATA
Organism: Pulicaria dysenterica; assembly: GCA_947179395.2. NCBI lineage: Eukaryota > Viridiplantae > Streptophyta > Magnoliopsida > Asterales > Asteraceae > Pulicaria > Pulicaria dysenterica. The sequence goes on along the minus strand of OX359296.1, from coordinate 43,530,391 downwards.
AGAGAGAAAATAAATTTCGATCTCTTAGATAAACTCTATGGTTGAAAAGCAAACAACATAGGGGCAGATAGAAGACAATAAAAGTTCTAACAATCATTTGTCAAATGAATCTCAAATAACTAGCAAAAATAAAGCAATTATATTTCATAATGCTCAAGTTAACGTCCCTCAAATGTAGTTTCATTGCTAGGAAAGATAAGTTAATACGTTCTTAGTGCAATTTAATAGAGGAAACATGCATTCAGTTCTCTTGGCATATCTGCAAAACAAAAATCTTTGAAGATATATAGCTACTACTTAAATAAGAACGCAAAAGTTTAGGTATGGAGGCATGACTTTCTATTTTAAACAGTTGTCAGTCCAATATAACCATAATTTAGGTCATGACCATCTTCAATACTCCATGAGAGAAGAGAAGCGACAATCTGAGATAGGGGTTGCTATATGTTTGTATGCTACCAGACACTGTTCCATAATCTCTGGTTTGCATTTTTCTTTTTATGCAAACACAAATAACAAACTAGTAGAAGAGAGTTCTATATGATATGCTTTCAGGTCTATGTGAATTAACCTACTACTAAAGTTCTTATGCCCAAATAAATCTGGATGATATGAAAAAGAGGATTCGGCCTCGTTCCTTCTTAGGCTCTCCCAGCCAACATCCAAGGAAACTGATGTACCCATTCCAGGGGCCATGGAAAGGGCTTCCATTCCCAAAAATGTTTACTGACTCTGTTCCTAATCCAATACTCTCAAAAACTCAGAACCATGTTGATTATAGCCCAAAAGACTTGATATATTGTCAAATTGCTAAAGGAACTGGTCATGTGGTCTCAGACCCGGCTTGGGATGCCTTACATACAGGGTATTTTCATATCATAAAACTTTTTACGAAAAAGGGACATCTTTGATCAAGTATTACGAGTGCCAAAGGACAAATTTACAAGATTACTGATTCAATATGAAAAACAAGTTCATAAAAGAACATCACTATGCTTTCCCACTGTTTCTGTTACATGCTTAGGTAGAATGATTCATCACCGATTACATCACTTTGTCTAACTTTCAACATAAACATCAATACCGGTTAAGAACTGAGATAATTAACATTTACTATGTCAAATTGTTCTTCCTTTCATTCTGAAGTCCTAATTTGTCTACTTATGTTTGTTAATTTGATCAGAATGGTTGATATGACTTCAACTTGCAAATGTAGAAGTATGTAACTAATAAATCCTTTTGTTCAAACATGTAGTTGTAAAAAAAATATGGAAGTACGATTGTTTTTTTTTTTTCTTTTATGCGGATAGATGCACTTCATGTTCAAAAGCAATTATTTTATCTTATGCATTGTATTAGGTCTATAGTTTGTGCTACCAACTCATGCATTGTATTAGGTCTATAATTGTACTGTGAGGGCAGATTCCTACTGATAAAATGAATCAGTGTTTGCTGTTCAAAAAACGAATATAACACTCTTGTGACAAATGGGACAATTTGCAGTCTAAACCATCATTATGTCACTGTACCTATGGAATGAAATAAATTACCGCAATCCAGTTTTAATATTTAATGCCCTTAAGCACTCATGTAATTTAGCACCATCATAAACTACAGGTAACAGTTTTGCACTTAATACATACATGATTGTAAATGATAATTATAATATGTCTTAGTCGACTAACTCATTTCTTAAGCCATGTAAAAACATGGCCATAGCAAGGTGAATCACAGAAGCTACTAAAAGAAAAGTGACAAATATCATTATACTATTCAGACGTACAGAACTTCTTGTTCTACCCAAAGACCATAACAATTTATATTCATGCTGCTTATGCTGGAAGAGTTCAATAAGCTGAAAGATCTGCTAAATGACATTCTTCCTCTTCTTAATTAGCTAAACTCCTGCCTGCTTACCTTTGTCAGCAAAGGATATACGGTCCCCTTTGCTTCTGATCATCTCTTCGGTTTATTAGTTTTATTAATTATTAATCAGATGTGTGTTTTTCAATACATTCATTATCATAGTATAATTCAGTATTTTAGTGGCTTAGTAAACCATCAAATATCAGAAGCAGAAGACATGTAATTTACAACTTCTGATAGAAGGTATGGACTCTAGAACCTCTAAAAGACAATTCCTTTCACATCCTTTTACGTATGCCTTTATGCAAATTAATATACAAAGTATATCACTACATACAAAAAACTAATGCCGGTGGGAGAATGAACGTTTTCTACAGAAACTAGTCTAAGCTCAACAAGTGTACACACATATTCAAGTCATTCAACGATGCTAAGTAAGAAAAGTGCTCCGCGAAGTTCAAATCAACGATCGGTGGCATGATAATTTCAGATGCGACGCAGATTACTAGATAGAGATTATAACCTACTGAAATTAAACGAGTAAAAATAGAACATGCGATCAGATTATATAACGGCGAAGCAGGAAGCAAGAACAGAGAGAAAAACGAATTAAACATACACGATATAAACTTTAGTAGCCATTGACGAATCTACAGTTGCGGTGCTGTTGGTTGTTTCCAATCGATGACCACACTTATTGATTGAGTTGAGAGAGCACCAGCAACGAGCACTGATTTCTTCCCTCTTTCTCAGACCAATTTATACTAGCTTTTGAGGGAACGACGTCGTTGGAGACTGATGAAGGTGGTTGGGGAAAGGATATTTAGGACCCCCTAGGCAAATGATGGGATGTTGGTGCATCATTTTTTATTGCGAGAGACGTTTTGATTCAATGAATAATTCCCTACACAAAAAAGTGCTTTTTATAGAGATTTTATATAAAATCGTAAACGAATCAAACGTTAGTAAATTGTTTGACGAAAAGTTTGTTTATAAATTAGTAAACATAAATAAGAGTTTTGGTTCGTTAAATTAAACGAACAAACATAAAAAGAGCTTTCGTTCGTTCATTTATATTCGTAACGTTCGGTTATCAATTCGTTATGTTCGTTTAGATTTTATATATATATATATAGGGGAATGTTCAAATGAGAATGAGAAATTAATTGAGAATGGGAGACTAAATCTCAGCCGTTCATTTTGTAAGTGAAATTCATGGATGAAAAGTGTGAGGGAATTGAGTGTGGCAGAGTGCATGTGAGGAATTCATGGGTGACAATGACATTGAAAGAGGGAGAATTGGACGCTGAGATTGAGTCTCCCATTCTCAAAAATATTTAAGTTTTCATTTGAACTTCCAACTATATATATATATATATATATATATATATATATATATATATATATATATATATATATAGGAAAAAGTTAATGCGAGAACCGTTGTTAGCGCGAGAACCGCGAGAACCAATCTAAGCCGTTCAATTCCCCCTCTTTCAATGTCATTGCCCACCCATGAATTCCTCACATGCACCCTACCACACTCTATCCCTCCACGCTCTCCATCCATGATACTTCTCATATCCAAGGAACGGCTGAGATTGGTTCTCGCGGTTCTCGCACTAACAACGGTTCTCGCATGAACCCTCCCCTATATATATATAATGTGTTTGTATAGTGTTTATTTGTGTTTAATAATGTTGGATTTGTATTATTGTGTGTTCCTTCGTTCACGTTTTTCATCATTTAAATGAACGAACAAAAATCTACACGAATTATACAATCTTTTAAACAATCAAACACAAATGTTCTTTTGTTTATCGTTCGTCTTCATTTATTTGTTCGGCTAAAGTTAAAAGAACGAACACAAACACGAACAAACCCCGTTCGTGTTCTTTATAGCCCTAGATGTATGCATTACTCCATCGATATCATATCTGTTACTTTGGTATTTTAAGTAAAGCTCAGGCTACTAGAGTAATAATTCAAGTCGAATTCGAGTTTCAGAATTATTTGCTAAGTTTGCGAACCTAATCAGTATTTTATAAAAAAAAATATTTTTACCTCTTATATTTGTAATACTACAGACAACAAAACAAAATACCTAAGTTCATTTAACCCCTGCACCTCTTTTCTTCAATGTATCATAAAGAGACAAAAGCTGACCGCCTTCGATGTCCAAACCATACTTCTCAGTGGCACCATCGTCGTAGCCGATCTTCTACAGGACGCCACCGACTGCTCATTAAGCACTACGCCTCTTTCCTTCAATGTAAATTGCAGATTTGCTCGTTTGGATATGAGTCGAGTTTCGAGCTCGAGCTTAGTAAGGTTTAACTGACCTCAACTCGATTACACTCATGGGGTCATGGCATCACTAACGTTGTGTTCCCGAGTTAAAATTAGGAGAGAAAAGAAAAGATTTAGGAAGGAAAATGAATTTCAATTGTGTTCCCAAGTTTTTTATAAGAGAAAAGAAAAGATGTTGGAAGGAAAATTCTCTCTTATTTTCTTTCATGATTTTGAGATTTTCCTCTCAAAGTAGGGAAGATTTTGGAAGGAAGCAAAATAACACTTCAAAATTCACTTCTTCTCTAATTTTCTTTCGAACTCGGGAACCACGCCATGACAAAAAATTTCCTTTCCTCTTCTTTTCTCTTCTCTCGCTAATTTTCTATCCTCCCGTTTTCTTTCCACATGTAACTGTGGAACACAGCGTAAGTAATGAGGTGATCACCTAGCCACACACCACTAGTGTGGTGGTCGTGATCATGGGTTTATTCTTCTACCCTTAAACCCCTTAAAACAATTATCTTTATAAATAGTTAAATACCACAATTCATTCTTAAAATTATCAGACTTTGAATTTCTCTCCAAAGACATTAAATTCATCTTCATCTTTCATCATGTGAGCCTCATTTCCTTCAAAATGTGTCTTAGACACTTGAGTGCTACAAGTTAAAGAATAATGTGATGGAGATGCTCTATGACAAAAAGATGTTCTACATGATGAAAGTACAAGGAAAGATGTCAAGGTCTATACTTGGTGTCCCCCAAGAAGACTGAGCAATTATATTAAAGTGGACAGTTGAACGAAATAAGGAGAAATGTGTAAGTTGAACAAAAGACGGAGGCTATGCAAAAAGCCTAGTCAAAGACGACACAACTTCTCATCGCTCTAATGAAGTATGATGGTTGCATCTGTTGTGTAATGAATAGGTGATAATCAGCGTGATATGAAAAAAACTTATGTGAAAGATTGTAATGGCGTGAAGTAAAGAATACTTGGAATTAATATGTCGTCCTCTAGAAAGTAAAAGGATGAACACTAAGGTCTAAGAATAACAAGTTAAATTAATCATCAAAGAATATTGCTCATAATAATTATGATCTATGATATATCGCTCATAATAGTTTATATATAGTTCCAATTAGTCATCAAAGAATAACAAGTTCTAAACATTAAATTCCAGATGGTAAAGCAAAAGAAGAAGGAAAAAAAAAACTATTTATGTAAATTCTTGAAGTCCTGTTGAAGAGCTTCTTCTAACAAATATTCAGAGTGCTCCATCAGATCTGGGCTTAATCTGAACATAAGAACACAAAACTCCATCTCATTCAGAGCACCATCGCCATCATAATCTCCTTCTCTCAACATACTCAACAGATCCTCGTCGCTCAGATCCTGAAGCCCCAAAAGCGATGACTTGCTCTTCAAGCTATCGAAGGTGATTACACCTTTATCAGCATCCATAAGGAGCCGGAATCCTTTACATAATTCTCCGATGAGACCATCGCCGCCGAGCTTTTCCTCGATCAACGGCAGATGATCCTGAAACTCGAATTGATTCTTCGATGCGGCCATTAAATTAAAGTCAGATAACCAATTGGCGAATTGATCTGAATGAATTGAGGAGAGATTACATAAATATGAAGAGAAAGCTGACCAGTTCCACGAGGTGGTATTTTCAAGGAAGGGGGAGATCGATGGCTTTTGGAATTGACGATTGGTGTCAGCCTGAATGGCACATAAGATAGAGTTGGTAAAGTCGTCATTTTGCTTCAAGGTGGGAAGGAAGATGCCGCTGAGTAGGGGGAAACTCCAATGAACTTGGTTATGGGAATGACGAATATGCCCCTATCCCAATTAAAAAACATTTTTCAGATGCATTTTCTTCGTGAGACAATGTATGTATGTATATTTTATTATTATTACTTGTAGAAAACGGGGACGCATATTAGAATGTAGCTTACTTTGACTTTTATCTTCCAAGAAAGAAAAAATAATAATACTTGCTGATCCATTCACAAATCACACACAGTTATGATATTGAATATTTGGAGTCCTCTAAATAAGGATAATGGTGAAGCCAAAGCTCCTTCCTAAAAGTTCTCTATTATTACCGTTCAAAATAAATGATATTGAATATTTGGCTGGCAACGATTTGGATTCTCGCTTACTTAACTTTGGTTTAATTGAAGAAAAAAAGAAAGGTTATATATATTCATACTCGTTCCCTTGTTTACAAGATTAAGATATTTATTAAAATTAAAGAAAAATTAATAATTAGTGATTCATACGACATCCTTTTAAAAAAGGCAAATAAGACTTCTTTTACAAATGCCAACGCACTGCTTTTCATTGAATTTCGAACAAACTTCCAGGGAAAAAATTAGATTAGGTAAAATGGTGGTTGTTTCCCGTGTTTGCTTGTAAAAAGACTTGGGACATGTTTGGTTCATGAGACTTGGAGTGATTTTGCGGGATTTGCATTTCAAAATTTTAAAGTCCCATGTCTGGTATAGAAAATAAGAAGGAAGTGATTTGGATTTCAAATCATATAGATGTGAAGTTGTAAAGGTAGGCCGACTCCTATCAATCTTTCCTCTAGAAATCTCATTTTATTTTACATGAATATATCAAGAAACGTGATTGGATTTCATGTCCATAAATCAAGTACCCCTTTAAAATTTCGCTCCTGTTTGGAAATTTACGTAGATGTGTTGGTATGCGCGAGAATTGAGAAACTCCCCGGCATGTAAGTTTGGTTTATTTTCTGTTTGTATAAGCTTCTTTGACTTTCCCTTTTCTCCTTTCAAGTCTCCTCGAACCCACGAGACATCGTTTTGTAAAATTCTACTTTCTATGATTTATTGAAATTGTTTGCCATTAAAAAAAGAAGGATAATCGAGTTCCTTTTCTTTTCTTTTTTTTGGTGTGACAAACTAACCATATTAGGCCCACACGGGCCACATATCATCATCATCATATGGCCTGGAGCCCTTTCTGTGACTTTTTCTTTCTTTAACCTTCTTATAACCACCTCATGTAATTTTTAAAAAGAATTACAAATAATTGAATGTATTATATGCATGATGACTTGAGTGATTATTATTGATTTGGTCCTTGTTTGGTGGATCTTTTTCTGGTTATTTGCAATTCGGTGAGGGACTCTGCAATCTCTTATCTGCCTTCTCATTACCATTCTGACCTGGGAATATTACTCTGCCATGGCCAACCCTTCTTCAGCCACCACTGCTGCTATTCCGACCTGGAAGGACACACACACACACACCCGTCCTCTCTATCTCATGGTCATTTGCTACATGTATGTTTTTTTTTTCTTGAAAGGCGATGGATACAAAAATGTTGTAGTAATCTGAAATCCAGTATGTATTTTGTTTTTTAATTTCAATAGATATGATAAAAAAACGAATGCAAATTAAGCTACTATGTCCCCTTATCCCTTCTCGCACGTTCTGGTGAGGGAGTACGGTGCATGTATTTTTAGCACGGTGGAGATGGTTGCCATAGTTGGTGGTGGACTGGTGGTGGCTGGAGATGAGATGGTGACGGAAGAAAGGGTTGACCAAGTTAATTAATGAACGATATTTTCAAAAGGTTAAGAATTTTATAAGTATTGAGTGATAGGTAGTTTAATCAGACCACTGGTTCAATAATATCTACTCATGGCACAAGAAAAACTCAAACCTTTAAAAATGACAAACTATGACCAAAATTGCAATTTTAACCAAACCACAATTAAAGGTTTATGAGTTCTACATTTTTGGTCCATGTGGTTTGCCAATTTTAACAGTTTTAGCCACCACACCACCGGCTCCATAGTATTCAACCTCCCCCGCCATCATTTCCAACCACCAAAGCCCCTTTCATCTTCACACACACACAAATCCTTGTTCCCTTCACACACACGCGTACTTCAAGGAGGAAACAAACACCCACAAAAACCCTAATCGAACTTTAGTTGAATCGAAAGAGGAAACATGTTTTGATGACATTTTTGGGCACGTCCAACTTCCCCCATCAGTGTGACCCGATCCATGTGCATCATTCTCGATTTGGTTTGGTCATGGCCAGTTGGATGGCTGGCCACCACCGACAATAATGTGTTTGTGTGTGTGTGTGTGTGGAGATAGATAGAAAGAGAGATCTATTCTTGTTGGCATGTGAGAAAGAGAGAGATATCTATGAGTAGAGAGATGGTGTTAGTTGATGACGATGAAGGTGGTGGCGGTCGGAGGTCTGCCATGGCCGAAAAGGTAGATTGAGAGAGACGAGTGAGTATGAGAAGGTGGAGAGAGAGAGAGAGAAAGTGTGTGTGTGTGTGTGTATGTGTGTGTGTGTGAGAGAGAGAGAGAAGAGAAAGACTTCAGAATTTTGTTTGGTGAAACTGGCTGGGGTTGGGGCTGATTAATTGATAGTCCAAGCTCAAGTCATAAGCTACTTGAAAAGGCTTTTATTCTGGAGACTTATAGGGGCTTATGTTTTTAATAATCCCCTCACCCAAACGAGAATAGAGAACTGTGGATTATAAAAACTAGAATCTCAAGCCTCTATAATCTCTCATAAGCTTGTTGCCAAACACAATCTAAATATCAAAAAAGTTATAAATGAAAAATTAATTAATAATTAAAAGGAAATGAATAAAATAATGGGATAAAGACAAATTAGGTCCATTTAAGTTTGAAGGGACCAAAAGTGCAATGAAGTCGGATGAGAAGGGGCTTGATCTGTAAGTTTCGGAAAGACCAAAACCGTTAAACTTGACAACCCACAGGGAGAAAAAATGTAATTAACTCTTCTTAGAATAATGGTGCATAGCATACACCCTTGTTATATAATACAAGTTTGTAGAGCCACCACCGACAGCCAATTAACACAAAAAGAGTAGTAGTTTGGAAGTTAAAGGTGGGTGGTGTTGGTGTATTCCTCTCTTGACTAGAAACTCGTCACAAAGTTGACCATTTACACAATAAAATACGCTTACTTACGTCTCAAAAAGGAAAAACTATATATCTATAATATTATCTTCAGCTGTCCTAAAAGAATATAACATATCCTTGCTTTGGAAATATTACGTATTTTGCCTATTGTATATTACTACAAGATGAAGATAATTGAATTTGATTTACAACTTTCTTTCTTAAAAAAAAAATTTGTGTTATTATAAAGGAAAAGCAAGTATAACTAATAAGTAAAATACCGAGGCCTTGTTTGTTTTTTGGAATATACACGTACTTTTTAAAGAACGACTGTAAGCGGGCAAACGTTTTTTTAAGAAGAACGCTTATTTAAAATTGGTGATAATTGCTATGATCTTATTTTCAATTTATTATTGAAAGAAATTAAATACTATTTATCCTCTCCCGGACATTTTAACCTAGACAACATTCACCGACAGACATAGAATAAGATACAAGACATCATACCTCTTCTAAAACAAACACCACTTAAGCCAACCCGAGTTTTCAACATAACAACTACCAACATGTAATCAATAAAAACGAACCTCGTTGTAAACAAAGCAGGCTAAGCACCAGCTGATCTTACCTGTCGCCTCAACTCCTCATCAGCATTTCTCATAAACTGATCCCACCCACTTCCTTCACTTGTATCCAAATAATCATAAGGAACTGCAGTTTTCAAACCCGGTCTCACCCCACACTGACCCTCCACAATTCTGAATTCTGATTCCCTACTCGCCTCCCCGGATTCAGATTCCAATTCCTCCCATGTAAACATCAACGGTAGTGTAAACGCACACCAAGGATTGAAGTCCATAAGCTTAATTCTCTCATCCTTCGTAACATAAACATCAAATGTATAACTTTCTGATCCGAATTTCATACTCACCTCGTTTTCATAGAAGCTTTTGATTAGTGTTTCCAGGTCACGCTTCTTCTCTGTCAGAATCGGGTAAAATCCTGTGACTTCTCGTTGTGAGATTCCAACTAAGACGTGGTTGTGTATAAAGCAACGGAATTCCATCTCTGGGTGGAGATCCGGGTACCATTTCCTAAGGGCAAGGAAGAAACGAGAGGGTCTGTGAAGATTACTATCAACGCATGAATCATAAGCATGGCAGAGATCGTGCACCAGTGAGTCAGAAGATTTAAGCAAAAGTGCAATTTCACTAAACGAGGTGCATTTGAGACTCCCATGTGGGCTGATCCAAGCAGAGTCTTTAGGGGAGCTCCAGTTCAGTTTAGGGAAGACTGATCCACCTAGGTTTTCGATTGATTCATTGACTTTTGATTCAAGTTCTGGGAAAGAAGGTGGTGGTGGTGAAGTTTTTTCTGATTCATCATCAGAATCAGATGCTTGTTCTGATATAACATAGTCTTCTTCTTCTTCGGGTTTGTGGATTCTGTTTGGTAATGCATCATCTTTGGAGATGGAAAGTGGAAGAAGAAACGGACCTGAATCATCAAGAAGATATTGAACGAAGGATTCGGGAAGTTCATGAATCACTGTTTTTATAGATGTGGATTTGAATCTTGGATACCATTCTTGAATTTGACATCTATTTACTTCTTCTTCTTTCATCTCTCAACAAAGATGTGCCTTTTAAGAAACCTAGAAAGAGTGATATATATGAGAGATTGCAACAATCAGCAAGTTTGTTTTAAATATTGTGAACAAAATTGTACAAGCAAAGATTACAAACAAAGTTGCTACTATTGATGGCCATTTCACTACAAGTCGGAGCTGGCCTTGATGTTCATCTTGGAAATGCATATTATAATTTTTTAAGGTCCTAATAGTTGCAAAATCTCTTCTCCTGATAAGCAAACTAGATGCACAATATGGTAAGATGATTCATAAGTACCAAACCAAGTTCAAAATTCCGACTAATTAAACCAAGTCAATAGATATGTCATTACTCATTAGTGCTAATACTTTATTTCTATAACATGAGGTTTAATATAAATATGTTTGGAATTAGGCTGCCATTACTTTACTAAACTCACTCTTTAAAACCTATTATATGATTTACTTTATCAATGACCCTGGCAAAACACAACAGTTAAGAATCCATGTTTTCTTTCATTTGATCTCTCCCAAATTGCACAAGTATTCCGTCACTAAGACCCAACTTAATCTGATTATTGGTTGTTGCCTACAGTTTGTCTACATTTATGCACCACATTTCACTGCAAAGCAATTGATAAAAGATTAAAGCAACCCCTTTTGTTTATCAAATTAACTATCCTTGAATATATGAGAAATCAATTGAAGTAGAGGAAAACCAAACAGCAGCAACAAGAATCGATAACTAAGACAGCAGAAGAAATCGGACTATAGTATCGAAAACTAATGAATACTAACCTTAATCGCTGCTGGACTCGAATTAGTATCGTTGGCCAAATCGGTTTAGTCGCCGTCACGCCTTGAACAGCCCTCGATCAGGTTGTTTCCACTCCTCACAGCAGTTCGAATCGACGAGTCAAGTATCAGGAGCAAAACCGGGCTGAACTCGTCCCTAATCAGGCTTCTACGCAGTCGAATCGGACTTCGATCGTCCGTTTCCTTCCTTCCTCGCCGTCGTAAATTGCCGCCCCTTTCTCGGTGGATAGGTTTGAGGAGTCAAAGACACGGATAAAATTTTAGGCTTTGGGATTTTCTTTGGTTTATATTTGTTAGTACGTCAGCGTGCCCACACTTGACGTCCGGAAGTAAATACTTTTTAATCGAGTTTGATTAAATTATTCATCTACTATTATTTATTAAAATAACAAATAAAAATTAAAAAAATTTAAACCACTTACGCAAAAATGGTAAATTAAATTTAGATTTGAAACCTAAAACAACAGACTCATTTGAATTGTTTAAAAGTAATTTAGCTTTCGTGTATCTTAAAACTATATAAAATATTTAAACAATGAGAGCCTATTTCGTTACTTTTTTTTAACATCAAACACCCACAAACCCCCTCCCCCCCTCCCCTAACTCTACTCTTAAATCTACATTATTGTTCACTAGCACTGTACTCGCGTAATGCAGCGGTGACGAATAATTTTTCTCGACAACTTGTTCGTCTCTGAAAGGTGATGTGTATCTTGTCGAGACTATAATGATTTAATAAGTTTCACATGAATGTTGAAAAGCAACAAGAGTATTGACATTATAAATCTATGTTATTTCAATTATATTACCCATTTAAAAAATCTGAAATTTTCATGAATGTTGGTTATAGGTTATTTAGATTCAATACTTCTAGTTATACGTAATTTTTAATAGTTAAGTTAAAATATTTATGATATTATAGAATATTTAATATGAAAGGTTTAATTATTAGTATTTTAATTACAAAGTTAATTTGCATTTATTTGATTTTTAAAAATATTATGTATTTTGGAAGGTTTAGTTATTAAAATGGTATATAAGATTGTCATTAACTACATCAAATAGTTACTTTATTTAATTGTTTCTATTTAATTTAATATTAAGGGTAAATTAGTAATATTAAATGACTTAAAATTAAGAGATTAAGACAAAACACTTAAATGTTTTATATAATAGTATAGATAAGACCATGTGCATCCATCACACCCTTCACACAGCCACATCAGCGCCACATCAGCTTCACACCATTTTCTTATCACATCACACAAACCCCTGCATCCATCACACCCTTCACATCCTTTTTATTTTTATTTTTCTTTTTCTTTTTCTTTTTTTTATACATTATTTAATTTTTAAAACAATATAATTAAAACATAATAATTATAAAAAACATTAAATAACAATATAAATTCAAATAATATTTTATAAATTTCAAATTACATAAAAAAACATAACTACATTAATTTAAATAAAAAATACTAGTTAACGTCGTCGTTCCATCTCGGAAGCCGATTAATGTGCTCGATTAGATCCAATCGAAGGTTGTGATGCGCTTCCGCACTTCGGACTTCTAGGACATTAGTACATTATTGTACGTATTTTATCCGTGTGCCACATTCTAGTCGGGTGCATTATCACATGCCACCGTCGTTGTAGTTGTAGTTGTCCGCAAAATAATCTGCTACAAGTTGCTCGTGTGCAGCTTCACGGTCTCTAAATTGATCTGGGTCTCGCCGTCTTGTTGATTGACTCGAGCTAACTTCATCATACTCACGCAACACATCCAAAACCGCATTGGACAATCCAATAAACAAATTGGTTCTCGTTTGACGATAAACGGAGAGAAAATCTACCTCCGCTTGATCAATCTCGAAATCATCGTCATAATAATCCGACGAATCAGATGACATGTTTGTTTGTATATAAATGTTTGAAGAGGAGAATATAGATGTTTGAGAGGAGAATGTAGAAAAAATATGTATGAAAAATTAAATAAAAGAGGTTATATTTATAGGAGAGGAGGAATTAAAAAAAAAAAATTTGAAAACCCCCCAACGGCTACCCCCAACGGTCGACTCCCTCCCCTCTCTCCTCCTCACTCGCGCGATGGTGCTCACGGGTGTGAGCGTGAAGGCCAGCTCACGAGGGGCGGCGATGGTGTTCACCCTCGTGAGCGCCTCTCACGACCCCCCTCACGCCTCCGATGCACATAGCCTAACGGGACTTGAACTGACATCTCCTGAGAGGGACTCAACAAAATACGCATAAAGTTTAAAGTTAAAGTATTAAAAAGTTCTAGACTTTAATCGAAATAGATAAATAACTTTTTACCTTAAAACTCTTATATTAAATATTGTTTACATAAGTAATAGAAATTAAGAAAAAAAGGTACACACGATGCTAAGAAAACAAAAGGTGATTAAAATATATATTCTCTTGCTTTATTAAAGTTTTTAAGATTGTTATTAAACTTCATAGGTAAGTATAATAAATACATAGAAATTAAAGATATGCATATGTTTATTTTTATATAATAAAATACAATAAAATGGTAGAAACAAAAAGTTTGAAAGTAGAAGGTCTCGAAACCAGGTGGACTGCCCCAACAAAGAATGACCTAGCCACTGCACCAAAGATAAATTTGATAAAAGTATATGCACACTATATTTATTAAAAAAGGTTTTTTTCCTTGTAATTGTATGGATATATAATTTGCTTAAATGAATTAAATGCTTAGCTGAGGTTTGGAAGTGTTCTTCTCCTTCTACTTAGTACTTACACTTCAAATGTTTTATTTTCAGATTTAAATGCAGATACAAGTATGTACAACTAACGATGTTAGATTTGTTAACTTGGTGAAAGGATTAAACTTGTACACAACAAAGAAGAGAGAAACTACACACACAGTTTCACAAGATTGTGAAAATTTCATTACTGGGCAACAAAAGATTAAACAAACGTGAGTGCCATACAGGTTTACAATGAAAAATGAAACTAAACAATAGCTACCCACTAAGGAACATGGAAAATAGGTAACTAGCCACTACATAAAAATTAAAAAAACAGCACACTAATTAAACTAATAAACAAAGGAACATAAATAAAACTAAGGAAATAAAGTTGGAAACTTGTCTGCCATGCACACGTAAGAGTGCATACAAGAGTTGTACTCTACAAGAGTTGTACTTATTTGTATAAGGTGTTGTACTTTAATAAGATTCATTCGTTTATTAAACTAATCTATATTTATTATTGTGTTCCGTGCTTATTCGGATAATATATTGTATGTTATGGTGTTAGGTGTTAAAACAAAAAAGTGATTAAAAGTTTTGAATTGTGACAACACAATGATGTCACAAACAAACAATTGATATGCTCTATAAAATACTTCAAAAATGTAAATTGTTTTCTTAGGTATGTTTAAAACTTTTTGTATATGTAAACTTCTTATATTTTTCTATTTGATTTGATGTAGCTCAAGTTTACTTTTAAAATATTTGTGTGTGCACAATTCTATAACCTAGTGTGTGTGTATCGGGGAGGGCGTGGTAGGGTTAGAGTGTCCTGTCCCCAGTCTCGAGCCCTGAATTCCACAGAAAAAAAATCCTTGAACCCGATTCTAAACCAAAAAGGATATCCCTAACCCGACAAACACACGATTAGGTTTTGGATATCCTTAACCCGACATTTCTGAGTTTTGCATGGGCGTGATTGAATTTCTCTCTACTATTCATTGCACGCCTTCGTCGAAAATCTCCAAGCCAATATCTTACATTACTACATGGTGCCATAAATCCGCGTCTATGTTTATATGCAGCTTCACAAAGATGTTATTTATCTACAAATATATTTCAATATTCGTGAATCATGTGTTGTCCCTTCCCATCCGGTCACCACGAAAGTAAAGATGATATAGAATATAACAAATCGCAAGAGATGATACAATAATTAGCAATAAAAAGTTGTTTGCAATTGAAAGTTATCGGTTACAGAACAACAGTGTGTTGACGTACCTTTTTCACGATTAAGAGGAAGGTTGTTCACCGGAGATGCACGGTTGAAAAGAAGGTACCGCCGGCAAACGAGGGCACGTGGAAGAAGAAGTGTTGACGACGGGAACGTAGGAGAAGAAAGGGGGCGACTATTACGTACGTGGGAGATGATCAATAGGTGTATTAGGTTTAAGAGGTATTAAGAGGTAGTTATACCTCTTATTTATTAAGAGGCTTTAAGATCTTATTAGAAAAAAAAACATCAATTATATCTTAAAAGGTCTTAACCATTCAAATTAAAATGCATTAAGAGAATTTTTTTTAAAAATAAACGGGTCCGTACTTTGTGCATTTCTCACTTGTTCTTTTTCTTCTTCTTTCACCAACATGTGTCCTATCATTGATAATATTAAAACTTTTTTTTAACAGTAAAACTATTTCATTAGTAATAATTGATAGTCAACACATACAATTCATATTTCCTCACTCTCTATATCTCCTATAATATCTAAGTTAAAAGTATAAAAGCATAGTGTACTAGTACTCACTTGATAATTTTGGAATAGCTTACTTTACTTTAACACCACTCATACCCATTTTGTCCATTACCTATCTTCTCCCATACTTCCAGACTCATCCCTATTTCATCTTTCGTTGCTTGGGAATTGGGATTTTATAAGTACAAAACGCACATCTCCATGACAAAAGCTATTAATAGTTATGATTAGTACGGCCTATTAATTGCTAAAACAAGTGCTAAATTATAAGGGTTTTAATGAGAAAATATAAAAAAATAGCACTTATCAAATATATGTCGAATTATAAATAGTTGGTCTGGGCCCTGGGGTTCGGGATTAACGTTGACACCGTGAACCAAAAATGGTAGTAGAATCACTATTACTTGTTGAAATTGAAATTAACTTGGTAGGGTTTGTTTAAATGATGTTTAGAACGTCCTACAATTCGAATCACGTGATTTGGTAATGTATTGATTGAGATTAGAATTTGAAATCTACAACTATTGATTTTGAATCACCAAACTCATGAGATAGAATCGCAAAGCTCTTATTATGAATCACCATATACAATTGAGTAGTTTTTCATGGATAAGCAAGTAGATTGTTTGAGAATTGCGAAGTAGGAGTTGAGTTCCTATGGGAACTCCTCTTTGTGGCATGGATCACCAAGTGCACTCAAGCACTAGATCGCCAAGTACAAACTATTTTGTGATCGCCAATCTTGTTTAAGACTTAGAATTTTGAGGGTTTTCTTAGAGAGATGGAGGGTCAGTGTCAATAGACTGTGAAACCCCAAAAGATTATTAACATTATAGAGACTTTATTTTAGGTGGTTACCAGTAGACGTGAATTTGTCGGATACTTTTGATTGTGTTGTAGCGCGTTAGGTGAGTTACACTAACTTACTCATTATATTTGTATTTAATATACATGTGTTATTTGTGTAAAAGTGTAACTAATGTGATGATATATGAAGTGAAGGGTTGTGTTATATTGTGGTAAAAATGCAACTCGGGCACAGTTAGACATGGGATATCCTTGGTACGGTCTGGATAGTCAGTTGTTACAAAAAGTGTGAAATTGTCGTAAGTGCGTTGTGTCAGTATTTTGTGAACTACTATGTGAAATGTACATATTAGTGTGGCGTGTATGTTGATACTCGTTAAGCTTTATATTCACCATTGTATTGTTTAATCCCTTCAGGGTTCTACCGTGAAAAAGCTCCAACAGAATAAGAACGGCTCATCCATTATTAAACGTTTTCCATTATTAATTCTACATTTTCATAATTGTTACACTGTAATTAAATACTTCCTTAAAGTCAAATACTTGTAAAACAAGTAGTCAAATACTTATAATAACAAACTAATCATAAGTCTATTCACTTCAACGGGGAATGGATGCAAAGTAATTGTTTTTATTCAATTTAATTCAAATATGATGAAAAGTTATGTTTGTCTATTAAATATCTTTAAATTTGTTAGTTTCACTTTTTTGGTACTTATACTATTTAGCTATTTGGCGTACATATAATTTTATTATTTATGTAATAGAAAACTCAACCTAGATAATCGTTGCATAATTCTATTAGATCGATTATTCGTTACACCTCACAAGTTTACTCAGTGCTCGTTACCTTAAAGAAAGATCTCTCAAATCAAATTTTAAAAATCATATCCTGGAAGAATCAACAAATAAACATATTTGTTTATAGCCATATAGGTATAGGGTGAGGATCAAGTAAAAGGTATATTAACGTAAAAATGGTAAGAGACAATAAAAAATCCTTTTTATTGATTAAAACTAGTTCTTCATCGATTTCTTTTTATTGAATCCAACATATTCATCACTTTTTACACAGCAAAAGAGATTTTCAAATACAGATTTTGAAACCAAATTTTTGGAATAATTTGGTGATGAACAAAATGCTTTCATCTAAAAAGTGATGTATATGTTGGATTCATCAAAAAGAAATCGATGAAAAACTAGTTTTAATCAATAAAGATGATGAACTAACAATTATCAGTTGATGTATATACTGAAAAACTATAACTAATAATCCCTCTTACACTTTTTACTTTAATTTACCTTTTATTTGATCTCATCCCTATAGGTATATACCCATATTGTTAGATGTATTTCTTTTTAGTGTATGAATATAAAATAAACTTCTACTAGTTAATTGCTAGTAATTAATATAATTTGCGGTTATAAAGGTACCCATTCTTAGATTTCTAGACCGAACATCGACAATTGTCATTATTATTGTTAGTATTATTAGCAATAAATATAAATATACCTAAAAAGTTGCATTCAAATAATAACGAATTTTTTAACTAATAATTCAAATTATTAGTAGAACTTTTAATATTAGGGTATACTAATTAACGAAGAAGACTTCTTATTTGAAGAAACAATATAACTCAAATATGAATTATGGGAGGGTAAGATGGAAACTATTTTTCGTATGAAGACTGCGAGACCATCTATAACCATTGGGAGATGATCTGTACACGACATATTTTTGCCATACACAACAATTAATTGTTGTTTGAACCATCATACCCTTGAATATGTGGACTAGAGTAAAAAATTATGGGTATCTAGGGGCTAAAAGTCACAATTATTATATATAGCAAAAACTTATTGTGTATAAATCAAATTTCATATCCATAAATCAAAAGATAGATAGTACACAGTAAATGGTTATTAATAAATAACTTTAATTAAAGCAAACTAATAAAATTATATGTACGGCAAAGAGCCTTACTTGTGGTATACATGAATCGTTTTCACATGTAACTAATGAAAACATCACGTATAATTAAAAGGCCAAATATATTATAAATCATTTTCACATAACAATAAAAATTGATGTTCCCATTAACATATTATAAAAGTTTATATATATATATATATATATATATATATATATATATATATATAAAATTTAATCAAGAATTACGAGAACTATTTTATATCGTTATTACTCATTAATATGAGTATTTAATTATTTATATATACCCACCAGTGAATTAATTTGAGAGGTTTAATTTACACAAAATACCCCTTATTAATAAAAAATTAATAAACCATTAATATATAACTAATCAATAAATTATTAATGGAGCTATTAATTAGTTATTAATGAGACGTAAAAGATCATCATCATTGATTTTAATAAAGAACTAAAATTGATTTTCATAGTCATATACGGTTCATATTCGAACCCTACCTAATGTATAAAATAAACGAGTTGCGTACATATTCGTCAAGTTGACGTATAAATATTTGGCTACTTCTTCTATATCAGAAAAATCCAACTCAGGGTATGCTTGTTTAAAGGAACTGCATTCTGCATTTGAATTTATGTCCATAATTAATCATACAAGACCCTACAATAAACAAATATCCAGAAAATTAATTATTCCTTCTGGACTAGTCAAGATCCTGATCAAGACCAAAGCAATAATAATAATACTCAATTTAATGTGAATTGGGTTGCAGATCGATGAAGTCGTCAATGATGGCGGAACCACAACTACGGTTTACCAAGCTTCGGTTTTGCATCGTTCTTGCACTCTGTGCGTTGATCAACTCTCCCACGGCGGCCGTAGACACCATCTCTGCAAACCAAACCATCAGAGACGGCGACACCATCGTTTCACCTCAACAAACCTTCGAGCTCGGTTTCTTTAGCCCGCCAGATTCCACTAAACGCTACGTTGGGATCTGGTACAAAAGGATTTCATCTGGAACTGTGATCTGGGTAGCCAATCGGAACGCACCACTCACCAACAACTCCGGCGAGCTGACTCTCACTGTCGAAGGAATCCTCGAAATCCGTAACGCCAGCGGCGGCGTCGTTTGGTTGTCGGCTAATTCGTCAGCCCCGTCAGTGAAAAAACCGGTGGGTCAATTATTAGATACGGGTAATTTCATAGTCCGGGAAGAAACCGACGGTAACCCGGCGAATCATATATGGCAATCTTTTGATTTTCCGACGGATACGTTTCTTCCTGGAATGAAATTCGGTAGAAATTTAGTTACAGGTCTTGAAACGCATTTGAATTCATGGAAGGCAGACGATGATCCATCTACCGGTGAGTTTACCGTTTGGCTTGATATTCAAGGTTACCCGCAGTTGGTTGTCCGGGATGGTTCCGATATCAAATACCGGGCAGGTCCATGGAACGGAGAAAGGTTTTCCGGCGAACCCAATTCAAGAGCAAACCCAATTTACCGATTTGGGTTTGTTCTTAATGGAAGAGAAATATATTACTATTTTGATTTTGAAAATACTTCAACAATCACAAGAGTAGTCCTTAAACCTACTGGTAGTTTTGAAAGGCTGCTATGGATTGATAGCAGAAAAGAATGGTTACTTTATTTGACCCCACAGACCGATAATTGTGACCGTTACGCGCTCTGTGGGTCATTTGCGAGTTGTAATATTAACAACTCGCCGGCTTGCGGGTGTATAAAAGGGTTTGAGCCGACGACACCAAGCCAGTGGAACGTGGCTGATTGGTCTCAAGGGTGTCGTCGGTCAGTCAGTTTGGATTGTGGGCCCGAAGAAGGATTTAGGAGGTATTCGGGCATAAAGCTGCCCGATACACAACGCTCATGGTTTGATCAAACCATGAGCATTAATGAGTGCGAGCAGGTCTGTAAGAAGAACTGCTCGTGTACTGCTTACGCGACTCAGAATATAACTAATGGGGGAAGTGGGTGCCTGTTATGGTTTGGTGATTTGATGGATATTAGAACATTTACAGAAAATGGACAGGATCTTTATATAAGAATGCCAGCATCAGAATTAGGTAATTGATTATTTGTTTTCGTATCTTTATATAAAAATGTTTTCTTTTTGTACTTCGTTTGGGTCGGGTCATAAATCTATCCGGATAGCTTACAATTCTAAGTCACGCTCTAACAATGTGTTTAACTTGCAGCAAAAGGTAATAGCTCGGGTGCAAAGAAACAAGTAAAGATTGTAATACCTATAATATCAGTATTATTGGTTATTCTTGTTTCTTTGTTCGTATTTTATCGATTTAAGAGGAGGAAGGCACTGCAAGAAGGTAGTTATTTTGGTCTTTTTCATATATATATTAGTTTCATTAAGAAGTAAATTATATAGTTTGTTTGATTGTCATTGGATAGGGATACTGGAAGAAGATGATGAATATGATGGTGGCAATAAAAACGCTACTGATGATTTAGAACTGCCATTGATCGACATCTCTATATTACGTAAAGCCACCGACAACTTTTCAGACACTAATAAGCTTGGAGAGGGCGGTTTTGGGCCTGTTTACAAGGTAAAAAACACGTTTGATTATCTTATTATTATAATCTTAGACACTGGAAACGACTGTTTTGTTACAACTGATTATCTGATTCTAATTGTTCTAGTTCATATAATCGCTTTGAAATCACACAAAATTTGTCTGCATTGTTGACAAATAGGTTATAAAGGTATAAATCGTAGTTACATCAAATAGTTGTGTTTCAGGGCGTGATGGAGAATGGGCAGGAAGTAGCGGTGAAGCGTCTATCAAAGACTTCGACTCAAGGGCTCAAAGAGTTCAAGAATGAAGTTATCACTATTTCCAAACTGCAACACCGGAATCTTGTAAGGCTCTTAGGCTGCTGCATCAAGGGAGCCGAAAGAATGCTCGTGTATGAATACATGCCTAACAAAAGCTTGGATTTCTTTATATTTGGTATGTATGATTCTCTTAACACTACACTTAGTAAATTTACAAACATACAAGATTCATTCGAGAACCGATCTCAGCCGTTCCTTAGATATGGGAAGTTTCATGGATGGTGAGCGTGGAGGGATAGAGTGTGGCAGGTTGCATGTGAGGAATTCATGGGTGGGCAATAACATTGAAGGAGGGGAATTGAACGGCTTAGATTGGTTCTTGCGGTTCTCGCACTAAGTATGGTTCTCGCATAAACTTTTTCCTAACTACATAAGCTTATTAGATGTAAACTATGTGCAGATGGAAAACAAAGTAAAGTACTGGATTGGCCAACGCGTTTTTTCATCATCAAAGGGATTGCTAGGGGACTTCTTTATCTTCATCAAGATTCTAGATTAAGAATCATCCATAGAGATCTCAAAGTAGGCAACATTTTGCTTGACCATGATATGAACCCGAGGATATCGGATTTTGGTATGGCCAGAAGCTTTGGAGGAAATCAATTAGAGGCAAACACAAACAGAGTTGTTGGAACATAGTGAGACTCATCACATATTCACCACTTTTATTCTATTTATTTAGTATAATAATAATTCCTTCAAATTAACCAAACATTTCACCACAGTGGATACATGGCACCCGAGTATGCAGCAGACGGGCTCTTTTCAATAAAATCAGACGTATATAGCTTCGGTGTTTTAGTGTTGGAGATCGTAACCGGGAAAAGAAACAGAGGATTCTTCCACACAGAACACAACAACAACCTTATAGGACATGTAAGTTTGGTTCCAAATTAACCAACAACCTTAAAAGTTTTCCTTCTTTTTTGAAAATTTAATGATTCTTTACTGTTAGGCATGGGGACTACATAAGGAAGGCAAATCTTTAGAACTGGTTGCACAATCTCTAGATGCATCAATAAATACGTCGGAGATATTACGGTCGATCCATGTGGGTTTACTATGCGTTCAACAACGACCAGAAGATCGGCCAACCATGTCGTCTGTGGTTCTAATGTTCGGGAGCGAGGGTGACTTACCGCCACCTAAGGCTCCGGGTTTCTTTTATGAAAAAGTTACAACAGATAACAGTTCTTCTTCAAGTACATATGGAATGAATTCATCAACCAATGAACTTACCATTACAATGTTGAAAGCTAGATAGTAAATTTGTTTATGCATATTGATACCATCTTTGAGTTATGTGTTATATAAAGTTGGTGTTGAGCACTAAGAATGGAGCTCCAACTTTGTAAAATTTTGTTAATATTAAGACTTTGTAAAATTTTGTTAAATATATACAACTTTGTAAAATTCCGAGATGTGTTTGACTGTTTGGTAATATAATTCAAATTTACAGCACATGAAGGCTTATATATGTAATAATAGAATAAATAAAGATATACGGGTAACCATAATTATTTATGTAAAATGATTATTATTATATATTTCCGCTATTTAAATGATATTTTATTTACCTCTTATCTTATTATATATTAAACATTTAAAAAGTTTTTAAAGTTTAAATAATATCTTATTATATATACCATAGTAGTTTAAATATTTTAAGTTCTTAATTACGGTTGTTTTTAAATGATTTACTCAATAAAATTTATCTTATCCCATAACTCTTGAGTTAAATATGAATGAGATTTAGAGTCAAAATTAAGTTTTAAGTTTGACTATTTAAAGTCAAAATTAAATTTCAATTTTAATTAAAATAAATGGTTATGATTTAATTTTAATTAAATATATGATAAAGATTATCTAATTAAATTGATAAAGCTTAGTCTTTTATTTCTATTAAAAGATTTGAAGATAGGTGGGTTATTTTGTTATTAATTCTACGATTTTCTTTTAAGTTTTTATTTGACCGGAATTCAACATATATAAATGAAACCTAACTTATATTTTTCGATATTTAAGCAGCCACATTAAAAGTCTTTTTGAATTTTTAGCTGACATATGTATACATAATAATAATATATTTAGTATTAATTATCTTATCACGTGAATGAAATTTGTAGTAGTAAGCCTAAAACGGTACTTCGGTAGTTAGGAAAAAGTTAAGAAAATTATGTTTCAGCAGTGATAATGATATTATATATGCTGTTTTCTAACGAGTATGAAAACAAATTTGGATTCAGATTTGTATGAGGGCTGGATCTCTCTCTCTTTCATGAGTCATGTATATGCCCCACGGTTTGGGTCAATCGCAGGGCGTCTTGTTCAGGGTCTATTATTATTATTATTATATGTGCTCTATATATTATATGATTTCAAAGTGTTACAAAATTGTTTAGAAAGAAGGAATAAAATCGGTAAGTAGCCGAAGGATGAGAGTCAAGATTTTGAGTAAAAGTATCAATAATTTTAAAGTTTGAAATTTTGCGATTCAAGACAACAAAACTTGATTGAAATTAAAGGTTATCAGCTGTGAAAGCAGACTTATCAGAAATTCTTCTTCATAAAACAACAAATAATGATCTAAATATAGAATTCAGAACTCCAAGACATATTTGAGACTTAAAACCCTTATGACTTATTAAACAAGTTGGTAAACTTTAATGTAATATTTGTTTCTTGATTTTCTAGCTTAATTATTATTAATTAGTTAAATTTTAATATCTTACTTTTTATATGTTTTAGTTAATCGGGTATATGACTACTAACTAATATCGGCATATAATTACATTTTTTTTTGTTTACTAGTTCAATAGTTTGTTTAACTAGTAGAATTAGTTAATTGATATTTACATACTAATTGCTTAATTTATCACTCGGAGTTTTTAATTATATAGCTTGTATTTTATATATTAGTGTATTTTAAGGGCCTTCTTTAAAATTTTAACCAAAGCCTTAAAAATATTTGAGACGACCATAATTAATAGATTAATACGAATCATAAAAATATCTTCACCTGGCTAATAATTATATACTTAAACTGTTTTTAAAGGATTTTGATAACCAAAATTCTAAAGGGCTGTAGATAAGAATAAAATAAATTAATATTTAATTTTTAATTTTTAAATATGCTAAAAACTTTGTTTATCATTCTTCTTTTAAAAATTCTGTAAATTTCTGTCTTTTATTTAAGGGAAACAAAATTACAAGTAAATACTCATTTAGAAACGGGAAATAAACCCATCGAATTTGGTTAGTAAATTATTATTTTTTTAAGAGACACTTTGAATTCACGTTCATGGTGATTGCTTATGGCGAAACTTTTCAACCCCCACTTGACAAAGTCATTTTCAATGAGAAGCAAATCTTTCAACCCTTGACAAATGTTTCTTAACGAGTATTGTCAAATTGCGTTTCGCTATATATATTGTTTTTATTTTTCACTTATTTTCATATTAAATTCTATCTTTATATTCTTGTATAATTACTATTCTTATATCTCATTTATGTATCTAAAAACATAAATTTCCGTACAGAAATTTATTGTTATGTATTGCTTAACTGTTTTGTGCCCAAATCTTTGTTGTATCATGATGTTGGGTGCAAATGGTTTTTTATCTTATTTTGTATAGTAAGAGGATTGTGTTTGATTAACTCTTATTTAAAGTGAAATTTGATGTAAAAGGCTTGTTGTATTTATTTGTAAATGTAGCTCATACCAATGTTACATAAAATATTTTTATTTGTGTGTTTGTCACATGTTTTAGTATATATAATATATTGAAACATAAATTTAAACATATATATTTAAATAAATTACAAAACTTTTAGATGTTTGAGATTGTATTATGTCATCTCATTTAAACTCAATTCAATTTTGGTTATATTTTTCATTATAACCTACTTTATCATAAAGTGATTCGAGTTTTTATTTTATATTTTTTTAACGACAGAATACACGCACAAACTAATCTACTCCTAAATCTACACCTTATTTCCACAGCGGGACTTGAACTCCATGAACATAGGCCAAGGGAAACATCTTCCAACACCTTATAGCGCTAGGCTACAAGCCCTTTGATAGTAGCAATTCAAGTTTATGTTCTATACTCCATCCAACATTGTACTATTAATACCTAAATCGGGTTTAAAGAAATAAAAAAAGGAGTTCTAATTTTCATTAGAAACATAAAAGTTAAACCTTAACACTATAATTTTGAGAAATATCTTAGAAAAAAACTATATATGATATAAATTTATATTAAAATCTAGATGGATGTGAGAGTACTCAAATATGTATCAATATTTACATTAAAATTATAAGTTAAAAGCTATAGCAAATAAATTTTCGTTTTAATATTAAAAATATTTTTTAATATAAGTATTATAGAGATGTGTTTAATAAAGACTATGTAAAGAACACAGTCATAAAATTTTAAAATACAATCACAGGTGATTTATGATTAAATTACATGTGATTTGTAAAAGTATCACATGTAAAATTACTATTTATACAAAGACTAAAATAGGCTCTTAAGACTCAAACTTAAAAATGAATTAAATTGAACATTGTTTAAGTATCATATTATGACAAAATTTATATTAAAATATAGATAAAAATAAGACATATATATATATATATATATATTTATATTTATATTTACACCCAATATTACCCATCAAAGATTATAAAAGAATAACAGAATATATATGAAATTAATTGTTTTATTATAATAATAATAAATTTTAGAATTATATCATCTCAATATACGGCTTAAAAGGAAACCGCTATGGACGTTGTGTTGGAGGGTCAATTTTCATAGACGATCGCACGGAATTATAACTCCTTATGAACAGTAGTTTCTTTACTAAAACGACGTCTAATTCCTTGAAAACAACACCGACATATTAGTAAATGTACCAATGTATATATGTATAATACAATACAATTCTTTGACAAATGTTTTAATTCTTACTTTCTTAACACAATTCTTGCTTCTCAAAAATATACAGAGAGAGTGGTTTCACGTCATTATATTTTTTAATTCTACTCATCTTTCTATTTATAAGATCAAAACTAGTATTAATAAAAAATATAGAAAAAATATTAGTGGATTTCAAATGTCATCATTTAGTGATTCAAAGGATAAAATAGGAAAATTTTTTAAGATGAAATAGAACTTTTCAAAAAAAAAGTATGTGTATATATTGATAGTTTAGGGATTTATTTTGCCATTTTCACATTCTTGTATATTATATACCTATACTTATTTATTATTTCTACTTCATTTTGCCGAGTGTCATGGAAAACTCTGGTTACTCTATCAGTGACTTAATATTCATCAATGATCGAAGTCAAACATTGGTTCATCACTTCTTCGTAGTTCATTAGTTCTAACATGAATTTAAACATTGTATCATAGCTATTTTGTTGGGCCGGATTTCTAGCATGTAGCATTGTAATATTATTGTACATTGTAGATAGGATGATTTCAAGAAGTGGTAATGTTGGTATCGCACCTAAAGGTATCAACTATGTTCTTGTTTTGAAATGAAGGATCTTGGTAACCTTCACTGGTTTCTTGGCCCTTTAACTCGTACTTAATTTTCACTTGTAATATGAGCGATGGATTGCAACTTCCTAATGTTTATGAAAAATGTCTAAGTGACTTCAAACAAATCTCGTTTGACGAAATTGCATACAAGATTAAGTTGTTTTTTTCCTTACTATCTTAAACTTCAAAGTCAGCTAGCACACATGCACCAATGACTTGGTATCGAGGCTTAAAACGAAGAAGGTGTTTCGGAGTTGGCTAAAGTTACACAACCCAATCCTAGCTAAGTAGCTATAACTTTATAAAGCTTAAAAGTGAGAATTCATCCTACATATGTAAATAACATAATTTAACACTCTAACTCGATTTATCTAAATACTCCATAGAGGTGTGGGAAACTGGGCACCACCTTGTCCAGACTATGGTTGGCGTCTCACCACTCTGCTTACTCTAATGGTAAAAAATCTTAAACCGAAAGGTGTCTTATTATATATGATCTACATATATTATTAATTTTCAGGACAACGTGTGTTATGGTACATGACTCATTTCTTGGTAGTTGATAAACATATTACCATCAATAAATAAATCATCAAGACTTTACTTTATTTATAAAAATAGATAAAATTGTTTCTCGAAGTTATAAGTTGATAATACTCTATTTTTCTTAGAAGAATTAGTTTTAGAAGTAGAAAATATATTTCCGTATCATAAATAAGCCCATATGAAGAGGCCAACCAAAAAATTAGGAAGCAAGCCCACTACATCATGTGGGTAATATAGCTTTCGCGTCCATATTAGTACGTTCATTAGATTTTTATTTATTAAAAGAAGATCGATTAAAATGTAATTAGCTTTTCATTATGATTATTATCTTTGAATTCTGAATAATATGATGATTAGTTCTACAACATGTCCAATTTATGTTGGTAATTTGTATTATCAATATTATTTAGGTGTAAAGAGATGAACTTGTAAACCAATTGAATCTTGATAAATATCGAACAAGTAAGGTTAGAGAGGACTGCGGAGTGCACACCTGTTTAAGTTTATTTTGATTCAAACTTTAATATTATTTAAGAGCGAAACCCCTAAACGACGGGGGTCTGGGGGCAGCGCCCCTGGTGGCGGGGTCCAAGGGGCTCTTAACCACCTGATTTGACCCGGTTTTAATGATTTTCTAAATGCCAATGGTAGTTTTCTTCGGAAACAATTGGTCTTATTTTCAAAATTGGTACAAAATGATCATAACAACATATACCAATTTTAGTTTGATCATCACTGAGTTTCATCCGATTGGGATTTTGATAATACCGTCCAATACTTCTGTGATAGTGTTTATCACGACTCTCTGTGAATCCAATCACCAAATTTCTAACAATTTAGCTGTTTTAAATACAATTATACTTACTAATCACAGTATTTAGTTGAGAATTATTTTATGTATCTTCAATCATGTGAGCTTGATTAAAACATGGGTTAAGTTTTTATTTTAAAGATAAAAGAGAATAAATTAACATTTGGTCTTTTATTGGAAGAACATGGAGCGTTATGGGGTTATATGCTTTGTATTTAGTTATTGGTTTCGGGTGTTTTATTGAGCAATGGGAAAAGCACAAAGGATAATATTATCCATTACAATATTGAAATGAACATATCGGCTAGCTTATAAACTCACTCGAAACTCACGTTTATTTATTTATTTAGTAATTGGATAATCTTATTCCTTTTTGATTTACTTGTAAAAAATGGCTGTATTTTAAGACAACTGTGTAAGAGTGATAAAAGCATGTCAATGTCCAGAATAAAGAGATTTTTTGGGTACCATTTATGGTGATGGTGTGCATGCCCGGTATCATATGCCATGGAGAATATGCCTATGTTTTGCTTAGAGCACTCTGCGTGTTCTAAGTATGTCGCAAATAGTGTGTATAATACATTAATCATTATTTATATAAAAAATACACTGACTCAGTGGTGTGATTAGATGGCATTTACATAAAATGCTAAACTCATTCTATGATATAGTTTTAAACTCACAACTAATAAATGATAAGAAACCATTAATAGCATATATCACATAATAGAACAGGTGCTAACTGCTTTAACATGTTGTAAAAGCACCTCATAGATGTGAACATCCACTTTAAAACTAACCTCATACAAGGGGAGATGAACATGCTATCCATCATGGTCCCACCTTTTGAATTTCCTTTAATAATGACAATAATAAATAACACAAAAATAATATATTTTTCTATTATTTATTCTTATTTTATCTTTTTACTTATTAAAGATGATATCTAAAATCTACTATTGTTTTATTTTATCTTTTTACTTATTAAAGATGATATCTAAAATCTACTATTGTTTTCTTTATCTTATTTATTAATTTTAACACTTATTCATTTATAAAAGAAAAGAAAACAATAAAATTATATATCACCCTCTCTCTTCTGAATAATAATAAATAATTGCCCAGATGCAGAGCACTTAGATGAAGCGATGAAGGTCCACACCCATACATGCATATCCTTTCAATACTTGCCACATCAGCCTGGACATACACGTGCTTTTCCACGTAAGCAAACAGGGAATCCGAAAATGGTGATGTGGAGCTCCACGTAGTCGTTTGTTCACGTGGCATTCGCGACATGTGGGAATATCAATTACCGTCTAAAATGCCACGTAACTTGTCAAAATTGCAGAATTGCCATCCAACCACTTAAGTTCCAACGTCGTTTCGCACGTCCTTTACTTCCAATCAGTTTTTCTACCATGGTCGGCTTCCTCATCTGTCTATAATTATCATCTTATATCAATTTTTAAAATAAAAACACTATTCATTTCAATATTTCATTTTAAACCTTTTAAATTTTTTTATTAAAATTGTACCTTTTACTTTATATAAGTTTCATTTAATTTTAGAGAATTACTTGCTATTATGTACAAATAAAATGGTTTTTTCCCTTAAAATATATTTCTCATGTTTTACCTTTCGGTTTATGTAAGTCACGTAGCCTCATATACATAATGTAATTAGTAAATACATAAGATACATGTTAAACTAAATATTAATATGTATATACTAACATTGAACAACCATCTTATATATAATATTATATGTAAATTAAATTACTAAGAATATAACTATTTAAATATCACCCGACGCAATGCGCGAGCTTGATATATCTTGTTTATATCATACCTTATCCGTTTGAATTATTTAAAATAATATTATAATAAGCAATCTTTATTAAATATTATAAGAGCTCGAACAAGCTCGATTTTTTGAAATTTTAATGAGTCTAACTTAATTAATGTAAAGTTTAACTTGGTTCAGTTCATTTAATTTCATATTTATTTTTAGTAAAAATAAGATAGAAAAGGAAACCAGAGTGGAACATAAGAGCATGGGGTATACTCAAAGTCTGCATACCTATGCTTCTGGCCACATCAGCGTCACATCAGCTTTTTTCTCCCCATGCTTCAGTCATGCTTTCAGGCTGGAAATACCCCAAACTCTGCATCCTATTTTTATTATTTTTTTTATTAATTGTATTAAAATAATTACTTTTGTTTTAATATTAAAAGATATTAAACTTAAAGTTAAAAAATTCGAATAAAATAAAAATAGCATAGACGATAAATTTATCAAAGCCCGAATTTCTCCTTAAGCTCGGCTTTGGTCTTTCTCACGAACTCAAGATCGTCGCCTTCGAGTCCCTCTTCGCTTGACTTTATAAATTGTGCGGCCTTCCTCTTTTCTTTTAATTCCTTTAAACGAATCTTACGTTCGTTTTGTTCCAAATGCTTCTCGTTATATTCTTTGAGGTCGCTACGAAAGTTGTCGAGACCTTGGACTAGTAAGTCAAAATCCTCCGATGAAACCGCCGAAGAAGCCGAAGAAACCACCCTTTTTCCTTTCTTTTTTCCAGCCGGGCGTGGTGGTTCGAAATACTCAACGTCATTTTCATCTTGAGTGTTTGCTTCTTCGTTGAGGTCGACGGTTTTCGTTTGTGCGTCCGATTGAGTGTTGGAGGAGGAGGTTTTGCTGTTTTTTGATGATGGTGGCGGTGGAACCATGCACCATTTTGGGGAAGTTCGAAGCACCTCCCACGCATGTTCAAGTCCGAAACTTTGGTTTTTAGTTGCCACCCTATATTGTGCATAGGCGGCTTTCATGATGTCCGTGTCGCTTTGACCACTTCTTCGGTGTGTTACCAAATTGTTGTGAATCCCGTTGAACAACGTAATACTCTTGTTCATAGTCTTCCATTTTGAGCCGCATTGGTGGTTGGTCCGACGAGTTATTCCCGTTTCCCGTTGAAACCACTCGGCAACGCGGACCCAAAAAGCATGACTTTTTTGCGAGTTGCCGTATGGTAACCGTGAGGACTAGGATTGTTGAAACCTAGTTGCGGTTGGAGAAACATAGGGTTCGGTATGTAGATGGGTGGTGGTGTGTTCATCTGGAAAGGGTTAACACTCGTATTCGCTTGACGAGATTTTGATTTGGAAGACTTGGGTGTTTTAGAAGAACCCTCCATAATGCTCACAAATTGTAAAAACTAAATATATGGGAGAAAGTGTGTAGATGTGTGTGAATTTTTATAAGAATAGGAGGATATATATAGGTAGTAAATAAGTAAAAAAAAGGAAAAAAAGTTTTTTTTTTAATGTCAAACGGTCATATGACCGTTGCCCACCAAACACCCAACGTTCAAATGCACTCGGTGAGCAAATGCCGAGATTGAGAGAAAACTCGGTATACCGAGTTTACGGAATGGTGTTCCACTCGGTATACCGAGTGCCACCTAGCCCTTACCGAGATTGTGTAGATGTACTCCGTTCGCTCTAATAGAATACTCAATTTGCAAGTTGGGTAACATAGTAAAATAAGAAAATATTTTAATACGAGTCAAAATGCTTCAAGATTAATCGGGTAAATTAGATAACTACTGGTTTTTCCCAAAAGGTAAACCAACCATGTTAGATTACCAAACCCTATATATTGTCATTATCTAAGAAAGGGGTGACTTGAAACTGAATATACTTATATACAGACATATTAATCAATATTTTTTAAAACTAAGGTATGTTGGGTATAAGCTTATTAAAGCTGATGAGATTTTGTTTAGAAATAAAAAACTATAAGTCATGTTCGGATAAAATGTTGTAAGCTTTTTTTAGACAAAAAGCTTCTTGAAGTAGCTTTTAAAACTAGCTTAAAACTTTTATATACCAAATTACCTAAATACTCTCTTTAACTATTTTATATTTACTTCTATTTTTATAATTTGTCTTTTTTATCATTTTATACTATTAAACTCTAGTTAGTAGCTAATTTCCAACATATAGATAACTAAAATATATATCTTCCAACTCTAGTTACCAACTATCCATTAATAAATTACAGCTATAGCTACCAATTATCTCCGTCAAATATCAAAATAAAATACAACAAGGTATTATAAACCCGCGCGTTGCAACGGGTGTTATTTACCTAATTTGATAGGTTTTGAGAATAAGAGATGAAGTAGAAAATATATGTTTATTTACTACTAGTATTACTACTACTACTACTACTAATACTACTACTACTTCTACTACTACTACTAATAATAATAATAATAATAACATTAATAATAATACTAATACTAATAATAGTATAATACTAATAATAACAATAATAATACTAATAATAATTATTAATATTAATAATAATAATAATAATAATATTTATTATTATTATTATAGTAACAACAATAATAATAATAATAATAGAAATAATAATAATAATAGTAATGAAATATTATATAATAATAATAATAATATTAATTATTATTATAATAATATACCAATACTTTTTATATATTCCTTTTAAAAAGGTTTTTCTCGAAGTGGTTATTAGTAAGGAATAACATAGTAGTAGTAGTAATAATAATAACAATAACGATAATAATAACAATAACAATATATCCTCCTATTTTTCCTCCTACTTTATCCTATTAAGCATCAAATGATTATATTTGGATTCCACTAATTCTCTTTTTATACATCATCAATTGATTTGGACACATGTATTGATCTTATGATGTAACACCGCGCTTTTGAAAAACCAGATTTTTCATTTTAAAACAGTAATTCAAAAATCCAAACTGCGTGAATCCGTTTGTAAACTGAACTTAAACCAAACCTGTTTTTCAAAACTCATAATAGCAGCGGAAATATAAAAGTGGCTATTAATTACAATCAAAATCAGCCACGGTATACCAAAGATCAGTTGGTGTTACTAAAATTGTTCACCGACCACAGAAACAAGTTTATACAAACATAAACAGTAAATATAAAGTAACAAAGACAAGTGTTCCTCTAAAAGATAAGTAACAACCAGCAGGTACCCAAAGCTCACACGCCTAATTATTACCTGCAACCATGTGGAGAGTATCTGTTAGCTATTTAAAGCTAGTGAGCATAAGATAGCATACTCAGTAATACAAACATATCACATATCATCAATATATCAAACAGTGCTATCCTAGCATCTCGCGATGAGCTGGCACAGCCAGAAGGAAGCATAATCTTGCAGGGTAACGAGCCCGACTCAACACTCCTAACTGGGGAAACCAGACACATCAACCGCGCGGGTGGGTGAGCGGGTAGCGGTCCACCGTTGCGTTATGAAGTCATCGACTCCATGGGGTACAGCGGGTAACTGATCCCCTAATCGCACGAGGAACATTTGGTTAGCCAAACCCTAAATACCTAACCAGATACCGTTGACGCTATCATCGACCCGCAGGCCTCAAGGCATCCCAGACCGCAGTCTGGTCTCGATCAAGGACTATAACTAGCCCTCATATCTCGGATCCGTTCATAAACAAAAAATTGACAAATTTCGGGCCTCATAGCGCGCATACATATCATATCATAATCATGGTTCAATGGTTACGTGTGTCATGCATAAACATAGCATACAGTACGCATTTCAAGCATACAACAGTGTTAATTACATTTCATGGAAGTACTTGCACATACTAATAACATGTAACATGATTATATTAATTCGTATGTTATCCTATACTCACCTGAGAGGCTAGAGGCTATAATAAACAAATATCGTGATCGTCGCGTTCTTCGGAGTCGTACGGTTCACCTATAAGATAATACTCATGTTTAGTCACTTCACACAAGTACATAACTAATATAACTAATATGAATCCCTTAATGATGCCACTAGACTATTTAGAATCCTAAACGAGCATCCCGTAAGATAAAACGTCAAAAAACAGCAAACAAACAACGCACTGTGGCTGGACAGGCGCCATGCGATCGCAAGGGAAGTGCATGCGATCGCAAGGCACCCTATGCGATCGCAAGGGAAGGCCATGCGATCGCAAAGCCCTGCAGAACAGTGCAGTGTCGATTTCCAGCCCCTGTTCAGCCCTATTTCCACTCCAAACTTAATTTCCAGCAATCCAAATCAATTTCTAGTGATTCCATATCATTTAAGGCATCATAATGAACCCAAAATCATACATATAACAATCTCTAATCAAGGATTCAAGGTTTGGGATCAAATTCTCCATCTTTTGACCCATTTGGTGATTATTATGAAACATGATCCAATCTATCATTTTAATTCATGAAATTGATTCCTAATCACTTACAAATGAGATAGGAACAGATTACAACCTTAAAATCAAGTCATCAATAGCTAATTCGGATTTGGTCATTCTTGACCTAAACTTCAAGAAATGGAGAAGATGGACTTACAAGGAGGAAGGAGATGATGATTTCTGAGTGTATGAGCAGATTAGAAGCTTAAATTGCTGTTGGAATTAGTCTTGATGCTTGCTCCTTTGGTTGTCTCCTTCACGTTTTCAAGAACAGGAGAGAGTTGAGTGTGTGTAGTATGAATGTATGTTTGCGTGTCTGTGTTTGAGAGAAAAGGAGAGACCGACTTTGGTCTCAATATTACCCATAAGGGGTATTTTGTTCCCCTCTTCAACTTGCAAGTTAATACCCTTTTTACCCATTTCAACTAACGGGGATGTTTCCGGAATCAGTATTCAAAACCGTTTAATATTTTATTAAACTTATCTATTTTCATTATAATATTTAATATCATGATTTCTTAATTACTTTAATAATAATTCTAATATTTAATATAATTCTAACATTTATTAATAAACTCGAGATTTGGAACGTACCGAGAGTATAGACGACAGACCCATTTGAGGATGTTACATATGAGAAGGAAAATAAGTAGGATGATGAATAAGGATGAAGCAGAAGGATATATCACCTCTCTAATAATAATAATAATAATAATAATAATAATAATAATAATAATAATAATAAATATAAATATAATAATAATGATAAAAAAGACACTAAAAGACAAAAAAAATCAAAACACTAAATGACAGATTTTTCCTCTAAATGTATATTATATATAAAATAATAATAATGTATCTCTTATATTATAAAGAAGATAGCGATATGATAGGGTTGAGAAAACAGAGAATGGTTTTTGGGGTGGGTGGTTTTTGCTAGTAGTCGCCGGCCGCTGGCCTGGCCACACCAGTCTATTCTGGTTTGCGACTTGTTGGGCTGACATGGCTATATCTTGTCCACTAAAACTTATGACCCATGTGACTCCCACACCACACACCCTTAAAAAATATCCACATGTTTTCTTGTTATAATAAATTCCTAATAGTATTATATTCATCCACTTGGGGATCATAATCATTAGGGGATCAATATTAGTTTCACATTACAATATCTCATCTTATAAGCTTTTATATTACACGGTTAACCTGAACCACAACTATTTTTCTTATTTTTATCATAATTTTATCTAAGTTTATATAGTTCTATATTAGAAATGTCTTAAAAGTGATGTCATTGTGTGCTTTGAGAGGTTGCTACTTGTTGTTTTACATTACCTTTTAAATTAAAGTGGCATTAATATTGTATCAAAACTATGATTTCTTATTACTATTAACAAATTGAATTATTCTATACTAATAGTGTATTCGCGCAATACTGCGACCGTAAATAGTTTCTATTTTGCAACATATCGTTTTCAAAGAGGTAACGCGTAATTTAATGTCACGAAATTTATATCAACTATTTTATTAACTTTAAAAATAACTACTAAAAAACATTACAAAGTTAAAAACGATTTATATTTATGAATATAAGGAGAGATAACTTAATAAGATCTTAAAAATTATATTGATGTTGTGGATAATTGTGTTTATATAAACGAGTGTGTTAGTGGAAAATATATTTTAAATAAATAAAAAGTTAAAATATATTAGGAGAGAGAAATGGTTAAAATTGAGTGGATGAGGTTAATTTAGATAAAAAGAAAGGTGAAGATTAAAGATTGACATAATTTTAAAAAGTTCTTAAAAGTTAGAAGGTGAAAGAATGTTAAATGATTTATATAGTAGTATAAATAACAGCTTTTTACGTAGTCTAGCCGTTACGAGTATAAAAATTTGTAATGAATGTCTAGGAATCATACCAAATTTTTGAATATGCCCCAAAATTCTAAGTTACTCAATCTATCTTCTTCATGTTCGTGTGATCGATCGGTAAAGATGGATTTTTTTCGTTGTGTAAATAACAAAATGCTCAAAATGAAATAAAACATAAAACAAACATGTTCCATGTTCTTTGATAAATTTCATCTCAACATCGTTTGTCTTCTTCAACTTGTCAAATATGTGTTTACACCATAGACGAATAATATGAATCCGAATAGCATAGGATCCTTTCTCTTAATTAACTTTAGTTATAATAGTAGCATACTTATTAATAATGGAATTGAAAAAAAATTGTACAAAAGATACATAACGATAATATCGTATACAGGTTTACATTAATAAAATATAAACAAACATGTATTAACTTTCATCCAATTCGATTGGCACTCTTTTTTATGTCAATATATTTATTTTTGAATGATTGTAGAAGAAACTTCTATTAAGAAAAACATGCAAGACGCTAGAATGTATGAAAAACAAAAGAAAATAAAAATTAAACAAAAAAGACAAATTACAAAGCAATAACGAGTTTGGAAAACAAAACTAAGTACTATAAAGTTCCAACTTTAAGTTTTTTAGGTCCCGTTTGTTTCACCGTAATGCACAAGAATGAAAATGATTTTAATTCCATCCATGTTAGGTACGTAATGACATTCCTCTACCTAAAGTAATATTAACACTTCAAAGAACTTAATTCCTTTCAAAATAATGTTACCAAACGCATTATACAACAAAATTTGATTTCAATTCCATTACATTCCTTCACATTATGGTGAAACAAACTGGACCTTAAAGTTTCCTCAAGATTGCAACCAAAATAAAATCGATCCTTAAATTGATCGGAAATAACGTATAAGTGCTTCTTTTTATCTTCATGAACAAACTTGTTTCCGGACTTCTGGCCCTCCAAATGTGCCAGCAAAATGAAGAGATCATCATGTTTAAAACCATTACCTTTTTTGCTTTAAAGTTCGATAGATCTCCCGAAGACAGTAAGACTATATAAATTCCAACTTGCAAAACCATTACCGAGAATTTGTGCAACTTAAAAACTTAACTTTAAAATATTTGCAGAACCATGAGGTAAAGTGTCAACAAATTTTCAAAAGTCAAATACTAACATAATATTTAAAAGTTGTTTGATAAAAATATCGGCGGACAACTGGCGTATAAACTTTTTAAATACAATGAATGTTGCACAAACTTCTCAAATGATCATAATAACTTCTTCAATATTTTTATTGTATCCAAACGGTAATCATTTAGCTTGCACCTAAAAGTACCAGTTTTGAGGTACTCAACCGATAATTATAACTCATACATCAACACAAAGCTAAAACAATCAAAAGAATATTTTTCTGTTGTGGACGCGCCGTGTTCGTCCACTCGACACTTCTTGTCGCGACTGCTGTACGAACACAACTTCATTTTTTCTCTCTTAAACATGAGTTTCTCTCTGTAACCTCTCTCACACACAAACACCTACAAAAATCCACACACACTAGTGTGGTTTGGAGGTGGTGATGGGCTTAATATAGAAAGAAGAGATGTGTGAGTTATTATCTCTTATCCATTGCTATTAAAATAATTTTAAGATTTGCTCCCTTTTTTTCTTTTATCCTCAATAGTTTAACCTAATTAAATAATCAACGCTTATCACTTTAAATCTCAATAGCTTAATTTCTTTTATAACTAAAATATTCTTTTAAAAATCCGGATGCTACATAATATCCATAAATATACTATCTATTATACTATAGGTAGGTAATAAGTAATCTATACATCTAGCTTCATAAATTTCATACTTGCACAATTACACACTCTGATAGTGTTATGTATAACTCCAAATAAGCTCATCTTAATACAAATATTTCTATCTTTGGCGTGTAAGTGATTATATTTTATGTAAGCAATTACTTATAAAAAAACTGTAGCATATTTATTAATTTAAAGATGTCAAATAATTTTCTTTATTTTAGCATATATTTAATTTTCTGGATTCGAAAGAAGGAATTATTATTCTATTTTTTTCCTTTTGACACCTCTCCTAGCCGCACACAAAGGTGTATAAAAAGACTCAGAATACGATCCTTATTAAAGAATAGTGACAATTAGCAGTCGACCTGAAAACCAGAAGTTGGATACCGGCAAACCACAAGTCAGATACCGGGAAACCACAAGTCAGATACCGGCAAACCACAAGTCAGATACCGGGAAACCAGAAGTCCGATACCGGAATGAAGAAGAGGTGTGAACTGTGCAGCCAGTTAGCCCGGATGTACTGTCAATCTGATAACGCAAGCCTCTGCTATGACTGCGATCAAAATGTTCACTCCGCCAATTTTCTCGTCACCAAGCACTCCCGAACCCTCCTCTGCGATAGATGTCAGTCGCCGACTCCTTGGACAGCTTCCGGCCTGAATCTCGGCCGCGCCGCCTCCGTATGTGTTAACTGTCTTCAGGAAGACTCTTCTCACCGGCGGGCGCTGCCGGGAGAGGAGACTAATCACCGGGGAAACGATATTGTAGAGGAGAATCGTGTAGATACAGAGACGGACGATGAAGATACGGACTCGAGCGATGAGAATGAGAGTGAGTACGAGGATGAGGATGCAGAGAATCAGGTGGTTCCTTGGTCCGCCGTCGCGTCGCCGCCTGTCACCGCTTCGTCGAGCAGTGAGGAATATTCTTCAAATAGATTCTCATCTGATGGTTTTAGATCCGCAATTAAACGAGGACCCCTGGATGCTTATATCGATTCTGAGGTTCGTATCTAGCTTTTCACTGCAAACTGTATATTGAATATAAGAAATCGTTTGGACTGTTGTGAATTGTGATGAATGCTTGTAATTAATCAGAAATCAAATATGATGCAGGACGATACAGTATGTTCATCAGAAATATCTCTCAGACCATTAAAGGTAATTAGATCAGAGAGAAATGGAGGTCAGCGTGAAGCGTAACACAACAAAAAGGCTTGAAATAGATCAATTGTTTCTTTCTCGCTCGCAATGACGACGTCTACGAGTCTCCATAGTCGATAGGAGATGAAATTAGAGCGTTCGAATATGATCAGACGAGCTTCAACCACTTGAATTCAATTTAGGTAACTGTCCAGTTCGATTAGGCAATGGATAGTTCTTCAATTTCTTCCATTGATTTCTTCATTCAATGAAAGATCAGAGCTCTGGGCATCGATGGTATGATCTAATTGATTATCAATTCAATTGTTTTGTAAGTTTTGTGATTGTTGCTTATTTCACAGAGAAAGAATCGATACTGTTAAAGATAATGAAAGGGGTGAATAGCTTTTGCAAAATGCCCCATAATTTGCTCAATGTCATCAATTTCTTTATCTCCTTCTCTCCATTTATGCATCCATGTTTTGCCTTATTGGTGCTGTGGACATTATTTGATACAATAGTAGTGAAATTAAATCATCTGATAAAGAGATTTAGTTTTCTGATCTTGGCATAATATTTGTTAATCTGGTTGGTCAATTGCAACCAACAGGTTTGTATGAGTAAAAATGCAAGAGACTAATACTCCAACTGCATATCATATGTGGTTAATTAGTTAATCACCAAAGATGTCATTTATGTTTGTATTTATTTTTCCACTCCCATTGTTGTCCTTAGCGTATAACTTGTACTCCACATGGGAGTGGTCTCCCTTGACAGTTGACACTCCCCCATCTCTTATCTTTCAAACCTATATATTTTATCCTTCTTTGTAGTAGAAATTATTCTCTTCTCTCATCCCTCCCTGTTTCGATATCCCAACTCGGCCCCTTCTTGGACACGTACGGGGAGTGCCAGTGGTGTTCCCTAAGTAGGGTTGTAAACGAACCAAACGAACATAAACGGGGACTTGTTTTTCGTTTGTTTAACTTTAGTTGAACCAATAAATGAACATGAACAGATAAATGAATGAATTTCTATGTTATTGTTCATTCGTGTAACTTGAACCAAACATAAACGAACACATATACAAATATAATTAAACCCACCACTCTTAGATATAAACAAACACTAATTACGTATATGTGTGTGCTTGTGTGTGTGTGTGAGAGAGAGAGAGAGAGTGTGTGTGTGTATAATACATACATACATGTAAACGAAGATAAACGAACGTTCACGAGTATAAATGAACGAACGAGGCCTATGCTCGTGTACATTCATTTAACTATACGAACAAAGATTTTTGTTCATATTCGTTTGTTTATTAAATAAACCAACTTCCCACCGCCCGGTTCACGAACAGTTTGGCGAACATTTAGATCGTTTACAACCCTATCCCTCAGCCACTGCTCAGCCACATAAGCTAAAGGGAGACCATTCCACTAGCTCTTATAAAGTATATGGAGATGCGATGAGAGAAATTACCACTTTTATGCTCTATTCCCTACATTACTTAAGCTGAGATATTTACATATTAAAGAGGATTACTCAAACACCGAAAATTTGGTACCATAAAGTATCCAACTCGATCAAACACTCCCTAAAATAAGCATGAATTCGAAGGAATATAAACCACTACACCACTTTCCCCTTAATCATCTTATAATTTAATATCCCACCAACAGTCCAACACCATCCTTGGGCCTTGGCCCCTGGCATTTATTTCCAGGCCCAACCCACCAAAAACTAATAGTAGAAAGCCCACTTCACCTGAAAATATGTTTGGATCCAAAAAGTGAGGACCATTTATTATTATTGTATATCCCCTGCTTTAAGGTTTTTCCCCTTTCTATATAGGATTATATATTCTTTCCCAGTCCCACAAGAAAAACATCCACTTCTCTACCTCATGTACACCAATTTCACAATTTTTTTTTGTGTGTGTAAGTGGAATATCATATGTTTTAAGTAAATATGCAAATAATCTGCACATTTTATTACACATCTGTTGATCTTATATTGAGAGAACAGTGTTTGAGCTTTCCTA
The DNA here is from genome assembly GCA_947179395.2 of Pulicaria dysenterica. Classification (NCBI taxonomy): domain Eukaryota; kingdom Viridiplantae; phylum Streptophyta; class Magnoliopsida; order Asterales; family Asteraceae; genus Pulicaria; species Pulicaria dysenterica. The sequence continues at coordinate 43,488,681 of OX359296.1, read as the reverse complement.
GTTGCTTTCATCTCATTTCATACTCATGGTTGAAGGTATATGGGAGAAATATTCATTGACACAATTTTTTTGAAAACTCTGAGACACGTAAAACTCGAAATTTCCTGACCTTTAAAAGGGCAACATCTGGTTTCGTTAATAGTCAAAATATAAAGAAAGGTCTAATTGTTACTTTCTGCATCCGTCTCATGTTTCTTATATTCATTGACTGGTACCAGAAATTCAGGATTTTTAATGGATTACTAAGACACCAATGATTCGAAAAAGCCAATTATAAACTTCCTCGCTTGTATATATATATATATTCTATGATATAGGAGTTGCTACGTCAACATGGCTTAAAGATAGGATTAAGATTATTAAGTTTCTAGATTAGCCAAGGTACACATTACCTTTGACTACATATCAAGTCAAGTAGGGGAATAATTTAAATAAGTTTGGTCTGCATTTTTTGTTAATCCACCGACCTAGGTTTGTCCCTAAAAATCGTCAGATGCTCAACTCAACTCAGCTAATTAATCGTGTTATGCTGTCTGACTAACTTACACTAGAAGCCTGTGTTTTATTAAGAGAAGTTGATTATTCCCTCCCAGTGATCATTAGTTTGTAGTTTGGAAAATAGATGGTTTACACGGATTGAGTATTTCATATAAACATTTGATCAGGTTGGTTGAGTTGATCCGATAACACTTTTTCTGTCTAATCCTTTTTGATACGATCTACTAATTTACTAATTTAGTTCTAATGTTGAATGTTATGGCTCTTGTACACTCATCTTGTCTTTAGTTTATAGACAAATTAAGGGGATGCTTTTTAATTTTATTATTATATGTTAAGCTATTTTTCTCTAACAAAAATTTACTTTGTTATATAACGTTTTATAAGAATACAAGTTTTGGATTAATGACAGTAAAACAATGAAATTGCCACTTTTTATATGATATAATGAAAACTAGAAGACCCCATTAAATAAATAATGTCAAGAGAACCATGCCTTCTCCTTCTAGGACATATTTGTAGCATAGTGGTTAGGGATATGACCTTATAAGGCCACTCGTTGTGGTCAACCCGATGGCAATCGGGTAAGGCGGGTACACCAAAACTTGATTTTGGGTAAGCCCCAGCGAGTAGGCACAACGGGTATCAAGACTCGATGGAAAGCTTCACAACCACCCACCCCTCCACCCCCTCTCGACCAATCACACATTCACACATATTTTTTTATTTTATTATATTAATTAAAAAACGGGGATAGTTTTAAGATAAGATAAAACTTGATAATTGGGTAAGAAGAAGGGAAATGATATGTCGCTGATGTGGCATCGGGTAAGGGTACCTACAGGTAAGGTACAACGCGTAGCCTAAGGATAACTCTTAACTCTATGTTACACGATTTACCTCATTTTTAAAGAACGTACAGGATACCGATTGGTGGAGACCCCCAAATGATGCATGGGTCCCACGTCCCCCTCTCCTTTTTTATCCATAAATATATGTTTTTTATTGTTAGACGATTAACTCTAAGAATGAAGATGTCCAAGTGAACTTTTTTTATTATATCAACAATAGCTTCTTAATTGTTTTATATTGAGATTGATTTATTCTGATAAGAAGCCATAGGTAGGTAGAAATAATGTATAAAACATATATATATATATATATATAATATGATGAATCAAGAATTAAGAAGCCTATGCAATATATATTTCGTGGGGCCAAATCTAATTGGAGAGAGTAAGATGAGTAGTTGTAGTACAGTAGGAGGGAGAGGTTGTGTTTGTGAAGGGGAGGGAAGCACATCCATCCACTTTTGTATATATTAATATAGTTTGGTGTACAAACACAACCAACTTCTGGTATATGTGTATCTGAGAGAAACAGCATCTGTCCTTGTGAAGAATTAAACATGGAAAAAGCACTTTGTATTTTGTACTTTCTCATCATACAACTGCAGTAACAACACCCACATTTCTATATCTATATATTTATATCTATACATAAACATAAATACACAAATCCGGACGGTCCAGATCTGTCCCTAACACCCTGTGCTTGCATGCATATGCTTCTGCTACTATACGATCCATCCGGCCTATACATAACATGTACCATACTTTGGGGGGTCCTGTTTTGTGTCTTTATCTGCTTTGGGTTCTGTAGCTATCTATATACACTCACTCACACCATATTTCTTACCTTCTCTCTCTCTCTCTCTCTCTCTCTCTCTCTCTCTCTCTCTCTCTCTCTCTCTCTCTCTCTCTCTCTCTCTCTCTGTGTGTATCTATATATACTTGAAGTAGGGAAGCATCAACACAGGGATGCATAAAGCTACTAATAGCAGTTACTACTGCCAAAAAAATAACTCACTCCTCACTCTTGCCTCTTTTCATTTTAATCAATGCCATTACATAAAAACACACATACATATGTGTATGTATAGTTATACGTACAACAGGTATAGTTGTACGTATATATACATTGTACATATATACACATGTATGGAAACCTTTTCTTTTCATAGATAATAGTTTTGTACAGAATTAATTAGACTTAAGTTGAAGTTCTTCTATCTAATTTGTATGTTGTGTTTAATTCATTTTATTGTTTTGTAGATAAATAATAAATCATGTCGTATTTTGTAATCCGTATAAATCATTTTATAAAAGAGGTTCTATATATAGCCTCCTATATATTATGTATTCATACTAAAATTCTTTTATCAAGATTAAAACAAATGTTAAAATCAAAAGATGGAATAAAGAAAGAGAATGACTGGTTTCACACATATAGTCAATAAGAGGATAAAGTAGCTAGGAAGATTTAGTAAGAGATAATAGAGTTATCCTGACATTAAACATGTATAGGAAAAGGGTCTTAACCACAACCTTAAAAACAGAATAAAACACATAGAAAAATGCGTCTAATTAAGTTTATTTAGTAGAGTGAGCCTAATTAGTTCAAAGTAGTTTAAATAATTAAAACTACTAACATTAACATTTCAAATAAGGAATTATCATGACATTCAATATATATGGTGTGAGTTCTCCTCTACTCCTACCTTTATATATATATATATATATATATATATATATATATATGCCAATCGTCTAAACAAGACTATGAGTTAGTGGGAAGTTTTCTTAAAACTATTTGAAAAATTAACATCTAATTAAAGATATCATATATGATAAATAGTGAGAGGTTCAAATGAGAACCTTAAGTTATATGTGAATGAGAACTTAATCTCAGCCGTTCAATTCCCTCTCCTTCAATGTCATTGCCCACTCATGAATTCCTCACATACACCATGCCACACTCTATCCCCTCACTCTCTCCATCCATGAATTCCACTTACAAAATAAACGGCTGAGATTTAATTTCTCATTCTCATTTAATTTATCATTCTCATTTAAACCTTGCCAACGCATATAACTTTTTTTATGAATTTCAAAACAAACGTTAAAAATAATATATTAATGATTAAAAAATAGTAAATTTTACGTGTTATTATTTGATAGGTAAGATGATATAGTACGAAGAGAAATAATATATTCTTATAATGTTTGTAATTATGCATCGTCCTACTTACTTAATATTTAACATGTATAAGATAATAATTCTCTTTCTTTATATAATTTCTCAATTTTAATACTTGTCTTTATTAAATAATTAAGAAAATAAGTATAAATACAAAATAGAATGATATATTATTTATCTTGTACAACTAAAGAAATTAAATACATACAAGTAAAAGTTTCCAAAATGAAATAAAGGTGTAGAGATAGAAAGGGAGGAGTTTTGTGATAGTGTGGGGTTAGTTCCATCTACACAAATCCCAATCATTCCATGCAGAGTGCAATCTTCACCCAGTACTCAAACGAATCCACTGCTGTCTGCCCCTTTCTAACATTGTTGGGACCCACTCACTAGCAACCGTCCCCCGCCACGTGGCACACCAACCCCACCCTATCCAACGGCTATTTTTTTTTCTCACCGGAGCTAGCCGCCGTCTTGGCCATCATCATCAACATCCTCCTCCCTCCTTCCTGGTACGTTTTGGGCATCTATCATCTACCGTAGCACCACACAGTAGTATAGTGTGGACCCTCATTTATATATATATATATATATATATATATATATATCAGGATTCTACCTCAACCCCTAGCAACTAAGTATGATCTTCAGATTCTGCGATTTCCCATGTTCTGTGTGAATCTACGGAGCAGATTGAAGGAGGTATGTAGGTAGGGGAAAGGGACCCACAAGGATGGCGTGGTGATGTGTGATTGGTGGAAATGGAATTCTCGTGGCGATTGGTTAAAGGGTGAGGTCGGCGGGGGGTCAGGAGATAGTAACATTGGTGGGTCACGCGCTTCGTCTTATAATTTGATACCTGACTTGCAAGGACCACCAATTTTGTGTGTTTTTCCGGTTAAAATATCGTTTATTTCTACCGTGTCTTTTAGTTTCCTTTTTATTTTATTATTAAGAGATTTCTCATCTTTGGCTATGCGTTTTACATTATCTGTAACTTTCCTCTACCCAATGTCACATTATACTTCTCCTCCCTACTCAAATTAAGTGTTATACCTCTCTTTCAAACTATCTCTGTTTTTTAAAAATTTTATATTAATAAAAAAATATGTGTGAGTGTGTGATTGGTTGAGAGGGGGTGGGGGGTGGTCCACAATGCAAGTTTCCATCGAGTCTTGATACTTGCTTCTCCTACTCAAAGGGCTTACCCAAAATCACGTTTTGGTGTACCTGCCTTACTCGATGGGACTCGATGGCCATCAAGTTACCCACAACGTATCGTCTTAAGTTTTCTCCGAGAGTTTGAGGTGGTTTAACCTAAATTATCGATAATCGTTTCTGGAACTAATCCTTTGATCAACGTTTCTTGATTGGAACTTTTAGAATTTGATCCTTTAACCTTTTGTATAGTAGACAAATGAACTATCCGGTAGATCAACAAGATTATGGTTTTATTGTGTCTTTTAATGAACATAAATATTAAACATTAAAGCATATTTAAATATTTATATTTTTTCATAGGTTTTATATTTTTATACTAAATACTTTTACTTTACTTCTATTCACTAAATTAAATACAGTTTCATAATCAAGAAATACGATAAGAAAAAAACATTAGTGAATGTCACATGTTAATTGTTAAGTAACAGTATAAAGTATGCAATTTTAGTAGGTGGGAATATATATATTCTTATATTTATTCTATCTTAGTTTAAACTTATTTATAAAGGAAAAAGTTATGCTACTAACAATATCCATCTTGATTATTGTTGCAACAATAACCACTTAAATCATCAAACATTCAGATGATTTATATGTGACACCATTTGTATTGTACGGTGTCATCTTTTCGGATCTAGCTCCTAATTTGATATTCGAAAAAAATGAATGAAACAAAAAGGATAAACTCAGGCTAACATTTTAGGGGTTTATTTGTATTGTACGGTGTCATTTTTTCATATCTAGCTCCTAATTCGATATTCGAAAAAAATGAATGAAACAAAAAGGATAAACTCAGGCTAACATTTTAGGGGTTTATTGTTGTGGTTACAAGAGTAGCAAATGGTAGGAGCATTGTCATATTGTGCAATGTTTGGTAGTTGTGTGAGCTTGTCGAATTACAGACGACTTATGAAAAGCATAGGAGGGAGAAAATTATGACGCAACAACATGGTGTGTAGGTGTAGCATCACCAGTGTGGCGTTTTGGTTAGTAGAGTTGCAAACGGTAGGGATGTGTAGTAGATGTTTCCATTTTCTATTCAATTAATCAATTTGTGTTGGATTTATTTCTAGCTTTTAGATCTGTGTTAGATGAGGTTGTTTGTATTTATTGATAGATTTGTTTCCGGTGTGTAGATTTAGTTTCCAGATCGAGGAAGAGCTTGCTGGAGGAGAAAGTAACTGGTTATCTGCAATGAAGTCAAATTCTCTTTTTTAATAAAAAAGAAATTTAATGATTTAAATTAAGAAATAAAAGTTCGATGCCTTAGGCAAGAATTTGTAAAAAGTTTACTAGCTTTTTACATGCAATTTGCACTTTACTTTATTATGGTTAGACTATCAGCATTCATCATATATTTTTCATGCTTTTTTGCTTATCACGTCAGCGCAACATCATTTCCCCACATTCCCTCATCCCATCATACAAACCATTGCATCCATCACATGATTCATATCACAATAAAAAGAAAATAAAAATAAAAATAAAAAAGGAAAAAAGCTGATAACGAGTGTGACCATGGCCGCGGCCGTGACCGTGAGCCACCCATTCACAAGATGGGGCGATGGTTTTCACACGGTGATTTGACTCTCACGAATGCCTCTCATGGATGGGATGCGGGCAGTAACACACTTTTTTAAAAATGAATTCCGAATATCATATGGTTACTACAAATTAATAATCTTAAAGAAAATATTTTAACATTTCAAGTTAAATTTGAACAGATCTTAAACCATCCTCAAGTAAATTAACCATGGGGTTGTACGTTAGCTACTTATAAAGTTATATATAACTTGTATCGAGCTTGAGTTCGTCTAGATTCATTCGCATATATGCAGGGCTATGCAAATTGCTTTAACCACTAATCACAGTATATTTACCATTAAATTCGATCAATTAGTTAATGAAAATTAATTATTTCTTCTAACATCAATTAGTAATAAATATTTGGTTATTTTACCGATGTATCTCATACTTTTATGTTTTTAAGACTAGAAATTAGAAAGCATCTCATGAATCATCATATATATTGTATTAAAATATATATATATATTTAACTATGAAGATGTAACTAAACCAAACTTCAATTCCATTGATAGTTTTGAGTAACTAACAATAACTAAAATAAGATGATTTTGTTATAATAGTTTCTTAATAAAGAAATAACAAATTGGGGTTTTGTTGATGTAGATTTTTACCACTCTTGGTACTTGTTCAAATCATTTGGAAAATTCCTGATCTTCAAAAGATTTGATAGTGAAACAATTAACCAGGAAACAATCCTTGATTATCTTTTCTGACTTCATATACTTGTGATTCTGAACAAGGAAAATACTTTTTTGTTCTACAAACATACAAATTATAAAAATAACAATAAATAATATATTCATTGCAAGGGAAAATTTGTAGATTAAGCGGCATTTATTTCATGTTGTTTCCGATTTCTAATTTTGTATAAAGGCTTGATATCCTTTTACAATTTTGCCCTACTTATTTTACTACTCACCAAATTAATACAAGTGTCAAAATCAATAGAAGAGATAAGCAAAAAAAATTAGTAAAAGTTCAAACGAGAACGGTGTTTTGTACGAGAACTGTAAGAACCAATCCGAGCCGTCTAATTCTCCCTCCTTTAATGTCATCACTCACCCATGAATTTATCAAATGCACCCTGCCACACTTGATCCCCCCACGTACGCTATACATCCATGAATTTTAGTTATCAAATCAACGGCTAAAATTGGTTCTCACAACTCTCATACGAAAAACAATTCTCGTTTAAACTTTCTTCTATTTATATCTATATCTATACATATATATAGGGGAAGGTTCATGCGAGAACCGTTATTAGTACGAGAACCACGAGAACTAATCTCAGCTGTTCCTTGGATATGGGAAGTTTCATGGATGGTGAGCGTGAATGGATAGAGTGTGGCAGGGTGTATGTGAGGAATTCATGGATGGACAATGACATTGAAGGAGGGGGAATTTGACGGCTCGGATTGGTTCTCACATGAACTATATATATATATATATATATATATATGTTCATGTATTGTTTTTCCTGTAGCTTCTTGTTACCAGCAGGGGTGTAATCGAGCCGAGCCAAGCCGGTACAGTGCCAAGCTCGAGCTCGACTTGGTACCAAAGCTCGAAACTCGACCCAAGCTCGATCGAGCTTTAGTTTCCAAGAGGAGCTTGACCAAAGCTACGACAAATGAAATTGGGATTAATTTGGTGAACTCGTGGGTCAGACGCCGTAGAGAAGTAGCTCATGTCGTTAGCTTTGGTTGATTCTCAATGCGTTCACGAAGCGCACCTTGTGTGGACGCGGAGGAGCATGTACAATGTTTTGGCCGAATTACTTTTCGTTTGGTTATTTCTTGTTTGGCGGCCATTTAGGTTATTTATGGTTTCTAGCGGTGTCTATAAATATCATAGCTAGAATTTCTTGTCGTTTATCATTTATGGTTCATATGCGTTTTACCATGAAATCTTATAAACACTTTTAGTCATAATAAGACAAAAAGATCTATGGTCTCTGTCTATAAACTTAGGTCATGACTTTAACGAGCAAACCGCACTATATATGTCATAATGTTATATTCATCTTGATTGAGTTATAAGCATCTTTTAACATGTTATTGTTAAGGATTAGAGTTCAATACTTACGGAAAGATAATTCAATCACAACACTTTACTTAATAAGTAGAAGGATGTATAATTATGTAAAATTTAAGTAGAAGGATAATTATGTAAAATTTTAGTAGGTTTAGTTTTCCGTTAAAAAAAAATCACAATATAAAGTGGGAAAGCAATCAGGAAGTTGTCGAAGGAGGCATGGAATTGGAAGATGTTGGTTGCTGTCACGCAAACAGGTGTCGGTCATTATCGTAATCAACATTAAAAACCGCCACCCCTCCCTCCTTAACCTAATCATTTCATACTTATTTTAGCCAAATGCTATGCTATGCCTTCTATCCCCTGCATACCCCTCTAAAGTGCGCCTCTAGCTCCGGGCCCACCCCACCTCTTTCCCAAATGTCTCATGTTAACTAGGTTGTTGCTTCACGCGCCTCCTCTTGTCGTTTCATGCCAAAAAAAAATATATCTTAACGCATGTGTTCATAATATAATATATATATATATATGTTTTAAACATACATAGTAAGAGCATCCGGTGTACATAGTATGACTTCAGTATGGTACGTGATGTTATCTATTAATTAAGTCTCTGAAAACATTTCTTTTATGTAAGTTTAGATTGATTGATAAATAAAAAACATTAAGAGAGAGTTTATACGAAGTACATTAATAGGACACATTGCACTAATTACACATCACACACATACCGCTCGAATTTAAAAAAAAATTACGATGTTAAACAAATTTAAACTACACACTTTTAACCTTCTTAAAAAATAATTCAAAGTAACTAATACATTCATTAGAGAGGAAGGAGTGGAAGGTATTAAAGGGTGTGGTGGGTAAATATACTTAGGTGGTGGGTGTGGTAGGAGAAGGTATGTGGTGAGTACTACCTAAGCGGTGGTGATGTAGTGTTTGTGTGTGGACCATTTTTTTATTTAGTTTAATTTTGATTGGTTAGTAGAGTAATATTATGAGTCACATCATTTGGTATGGTAGGAAGTAACCACTACGAGACTGAGTGGTGGGTTAAGTGATGTTAAAAAAAGCCTATTGTGACGGTGTGATGGGTGTGAAAGGGTATTACCACTCCTAGCTCACTTACATTGATTTTAAAATATAGGTATGATGTTAAACAAATTAAAAACTAGCTAGACGTATAATACCAAAAAAATATAAACGTTCTCAAAATACGAAAATCTTTAGCTATTAACGATTAGAATATTTACTGTATAAGATTGCCTTTATTGTAAAATATAAAGTACGTAGTTAATGAGTTCGTACGTACGTAGTATTTTACGAGGTAGGTAATATATTAAGAATGATATTTTAGGTAGGTGTTGTTACATTTATAAAACCGTGCATTTAAACATTGAACAGTAAATTAAACACGTAATTAAAAGTTACTCACCAAATTAGAATATCACTACTCACTAGCTTCTTAGTTTACGTTTATTTGGATAACCTTAAACAAAACATTATTGTGCTTCATGCATGTAATTAACCTTTTTGTAAGACTATCAAACCCCTCAAGTTAATGTGTGAAGTTTTACTATGTCCACACAACTCACGGTCCTGTCCTACTCAAGACAAAATTAAACATGCTACGCACCTCCTGGAAGTAGCAAATATTGCCTGGCAATAGCAAAACTGCACTTCATATATATTCTTGCTCCCTTTTTTTAGTGTGGATACCCAAACACAAACATCTCACTTTCTATCTCTACAAACCCTAATACTTTCTCTCTCTACAAACTTATCATCATATTCTTCTTTTTCTTCTGTTCCTCCTGTGTGGTCTCACTGTTGTAATACAACTTCAATGCTCATGATGGAGATGAATCTCGGTGAAAACGGTGGTGCGAGGCAGCAGGTGGTGGTTAATGGCGGTGGAAGAAGGAGGTCGAAGAGGAGTACTGAGTTGACTCATAAGAAGAACAAACAGCCTCAGAGAGGAATGGGTATTGACAAGCTTGAACAACTTCGCGAAGTACAAGAAGAAATGTTGAAGAAAATGACTGAAGTGCCCTCCCTCCATCCTCTTCCTCTTCCTCTTCCGCTCCATTCCTTCAATTCTCATGTTCCAAACGTCGCCTTTCTGTTCCGTAGTCCTCATGCTCAGTCTCCCACACCGGCGATGATGTATCATGGCACCGGAATCCATGGATCGAATCTGTTTTCTGCCGATCATGTCGTGGAGACAGATCCGTCTGTGATCGGATCTAGTAATGTTGGACATCGTTTTAAGAACTCTAAGGAGCTCTCTTCAATCCCAAGCTATGTCAAATGTGTTTCCGATAGGTGCGGTGTTTGTCACAAGGTAAAGCGATCACTATATATATATATATATATATATATATATATATATATATATATATATATATATATATATATATATATATATATATATATATATATCCTGATCTGTTTTTCGCTCTCTTGTGTTAATTTGTTGATATGCAACTCCTAAATATTTTCTCTTCGATCACTTGTTGCCAGAAAAAGCGGATCAACAGTGGAAGTAACGCCTGTTGGGTAAATCAGTTTCGTAATTTCAGTGGGAACAACACCGTCGTGGAGATGGTCGACGCCGGTAGAACTCGTCGCAGTTCAGGACAGGTATATATTTGAAAATTAAACTTAACTCCGAACGATCGATCGATGGAAGTGATCATAGATAATATACAGATCCTAACCAGTTCATGAAACACGTACAGGTGGCGGAACTTATGACGGTTCACCGGAATGGCGGAGGTGCATTGCCGGAGTACGAGTTTTTTCCGGGGAAAGATGGCGGAGGAGCGGAGGACTACAAAGAGTCGATGAAAATGGCAACGACGACGACGACGTCGACATGGTGTGGGAGTGGAACTTCAGTTGGAGGAGTGATAGGGTTACGCGGTGGTGAGGGATCATGTGTGACAGCTATAACTGGAAGCGAAGAAGGAAGTGTTTCTTCCATTGATCTGACTCTGAAACTATCTTATTAGTGGGCTGTCATTTAATACAAGACAGTTCTGTTGTCTTTCACCTTTTGTATGTATGGCATGTGATCGAAGCAATGCTCAACTTGCTTTTCTATTACTTCTTTTATAACTTGTTCATTTTTATATATATATATATATTGGACGGTTTAAACGAGAACCATTTTTCGTACGAGAACTGCGAGAACCAGTTATAGTCATTGATAATAAAGATGGAGGGTTGAGATTAAAGAGTTGTTAATGGATAACCTTAAACTAATCAAACTTATCCTTAATTAATTAAAGGTAATTTGGACATTTTACATTACCCCACATTTTTTAAACTAATATATACATCAAACGAAAATGTATTGAATTACGAAAATTATATCAAATTAACAAGAAAATTGTACTCTTTAATTTGAGACCGATCTTGCTATATTTTTTCGAAATATTTTTTATGTGTCTGCTGGGTTTTTTTCCACTACAGGTCGACATTTGCACATGTGCAATTATGCAAATATTTGCACAAATGCAAATACTTTTCCACAAGTGCAAATATTTTTCACATGTACAAATAAACAAATATTTGCACGAGTGCAAATATGCAAATATTTTTGCAAATACTCTCACACACAGAGAATCACTCACAAAATATATGATTCAATAAATATATGAAGCCATAAACCAAAACCACCGGTAGGTGGCCCCTACCTTTCCTTTCCAATTCAATTTAATTACACTAAAAACTCATTAAACCAAACTTTCTCCCTTATAGACCCCTACGTCATTACCTGTTTCCCACTGTCAATTTAATTACACTAAAAACCCTTTATTCCAAATTTCCATTATACCAGAAACCGCCAGTAGGTGGTCGAAACCAAAATCCAAACTAACCCTTTGTGGAGGTTGATTTTGACGTCAACGTCGTCATACCCAAACCAAAATCCAAACTGGGACAATACTTTGATGGAGATCTTTGATGTACGCTGCAAACCGAAAGCGGAGATGATTGATTTTTATGGCTGTTGAAGCTATTCAATACGTCGTCTTCGCCGGAGTAAAAGTCGAGGTTGGAGCAGTAACATAGTTAACTCATATATCAAACCTTTTATATGAGCATAACCTGCAACTGAATGGTTTTCTCGTTGGCAAATACCCAGATCTGATTTTGTTTTGGCGGCTTTGACTTTGGTGGCCAGCGATGAACTTGAGCAGATCTGGTGACCTGCAACTGGATAGAAGTTGAAGAGAGACAGAGGTCAAATGAATGGTTTTCTCAGTCGCAAATACTTAGATCTAATTTTTTTTGGCAACTTTGAATTTGGTGGCCATGGATGAACTTGAGCAGATCTGGTGCCTTTTGTCGATAAACCCACATGAAACGAGAGTTAGATCGACGTTGGTTGAAGGTTCCGGGTAACGTACGGTTGTTACCACATTAGCATCGGCGGAGGCGACGGTGGTCGGTCGTGAGTGTGCAGGGTGGTGACCGAGAGAGTGTAAGAGAGAGGAGGAGGGAGCGAGAGCTTACTGGAGTGTAAATTGGGAGTTGTATCCTTTTGACTTAGAGAATACATAAATTTACCATGGTAATCTTTTTATTTTTAAATAAATAAAAAAGACATAAAATCAATCGATTGGCTAGAAACGGTTCTCACAGTTCTCGTACGAAGGACGGTTCTCGTTTAAACCGCATCCTATATATATATATATATATATAGAGAGAGAGAGAGATTAAGGATCAAATACGAACGCTTAAATTGCGAACGTATTTGCGAACGGTGTTTTGGGCCGCGGATCCACTATCTTTGTTTGTAATTATAGTCAACATATGCGGCTATGATATTGTGAGTAAATTTTCTTTTTCTTTTGTACTTAAGAATTTGGCGTCCGACGTATGTATGTTATTATTATTATTATAATAATAATAATAATTATTATTATTATTATTATTATTATTATATGTGTAAAGCTAAGATGTAATATTTTTAAACAAGATGTAGTTGTTTTAATCTATTGAATCTTTAACCAAAATGAATTAGTTTTATTATTATTATTATTATTATTATTGTTATTATTATTATTATTATTATTATTATTATTATTATTATTATTATTATTATTATTATTATTATTATTATTATTTGTGTAAAGCTAAGATGTAATATTTTTAAACAAGATGCAGTTATTTTAATCTATTGAATCTTTAACCAAAATGAATTAGTTTTAAGAGGATTTTATGTTTTTTAGTAGTTTTAAACTATTAAATTTGAATTTTTTTTTTAAAGTTGAGCTGGATTATATTTTAAATTGTAGTAGAATATATTATCTTTTTAGATGTAGTGATAAATTTACTATTGAGAAGCAATGTTTTAGGAAAATGTAGTGATTTTTTTAAATAATAACTATTGAGTACTTCGACTAAGATGCAATAATTTTAATAGAGCTATGGTTTCTAGACGAGATATATTGATTTTAAGTTAGATGCAGTGATTTCATTAATTCAATAAAAATGGTGCATCAGATGCAACACTTTTTTTTGGATGCACTACTTTTGCTGCATTTAATTTTTTTCTATAAATATATTTATATTTAAATAAAAACGACATAATTGAAAGTCAAATCTTATTTTACTATTGTCAAATTACGTTCTTTCAAGCTTTTTGCACTAAAATAATACTAGATGCAGTATTTCTACTATACTAGATGTAGTGTTTTTACCGTTGCATATTTTAAAAGCTAAAAAAAAGTCGCTTTTGAAATTTCAATTTAGAAAAACAATTTTCTAATGGAAATTTTATATTTTCAATATTACTACGATTAAATTGTTTCACCATCAACCTTTACAAATTAAATTGAGCCACCGCCATTGAAATCTAATAGCTAATTTAGTTCATCCAAATTTTACAAAAAAAAAAATGTTAACTATCCAATTAATTCAAAATCTCCAGCCACAATTATCAGATTCATCCAAAGCCACAACCCCATTTTTTATATTAAGTCCATAGCCACCGCTTTAACTTTACAAATTAAATCCACATCACCGTCTATTTTTTCCTCGCCAAATTTTGTTTGTACCGTTCGCACGTTCGTAGCCGATTTAGCGTTCGCAAAGGATCTTTACCCTATATATATACTAGGTTTCAAGTCCGTGTAAACACGGGCTAGCATGAAAAACCTTCGACACATGGGTTACAAAAATACATGATGTTATTAGTGTTGGTGTCTGCCCACTGACACAAGTACATTGGTGTTACTGCTGATGAAGTGCGAGCCTATTGGGTCACACACCAAGGATTGATCCCGACAACTTACTGATAAAGAGAGAAGGTCCAAAAATCAAATTGTTTGATTTTGGAGCTTCACAGCCGTGAGGGATGCTCCACGGGTCGTGAAGCCCACTGCCCTCACGTTTGACTAAACGACTCTCATACGGCTCGTGGAGTCTTCACGGGTAGTGAGAGATCGTGGAGGGGTCGTGAAGGAGACGCCCTCACGAGTCACTCGACCGCGGCACGGGCCGTAAAGGACGATGGCCAGTCGTGGCGCATTTGTCTTCACGGGCTCTTCACGGGCCATGAGAGGCCGTGAAGACATGTCTGCATGAAAATCTTATATCTGATTGGGCCATCTTGTGGTCCAATGAGGTTCAACCTTCTAATCCGGCCAAAAGGGTGGTTTTGGGTCTGGAACAGATTAAGGGGACATGCATTAGACACCTTCTAACTCTCTCTCTTTCTCTCTTGGTTCCATGCTTGTAAAATACACACACATTACACTAAGTGTGAGTTCTTGAGTGTTTAGTGTGGATTTCTTGGTACAAGAGGAGAACTACATGGGGCTGTTCCAAACGGTGAAGTCATAGAGGACGTTCACTAGATGGATTGCTAGCACTTTGGGATCGTGATAACTTGGTGTGGATCAACGATAGAGGAGGAAACATTTTGAGTTCTCGTGCATCCCGGTTTATTGCTTACTACAGCCGATTTAGAGCCATGGTAAGGAGGTATTTCCTGTCTTCTCTTGTTTGTTTAAGTTGCAATTGTGTTTTGTAGAACGATTCTCACTTTGGAACACGATACGGACCCGTTTTTGTACGGTTTTTAAACTTTGTTTTTTGTGCTTCCGCTGCCCTGAGCTTCATACCATGTTCCAACAGTGGTATCAGAGCCAAATCTACAAACAAATTGCACTTTCTTGGCTTGAAAACCGAAAATGGACATTCCGTCCAGAATGTCTTCACGGGTCGTGAAGGATTGTTCTTCACGGTTGTGAAGTCTCACGACCAGTGACGTGAAGGTTTTTCTTCATGGTCGTGAAGGCTCACGACCAGTCTCGTGAAGATTTTTCTTCACGGTCGTGAAGGCTCACGACCAGTTACGTGGGGTGTTGGTCTTGAAAGGAATCAAGAATACAGAGGTACGAGCCTATAGAACAGATCCTGTTCAAGTAAGGTCGTGAAGGTCGTGAAGGTTTTTCACTGGTCAAAGTCGTGGAGCTCATGGGCTTCACGGGCCGTGAAAGGCTGTGAAGGCTTCTGGGCCGGTAAGGACGTTGTCAACAGTGTTTTTGTCCTTTGGGTAAAAGAAAAATATTTTCGGTTTTAGCTCCTTTCGATTCTGTTTTTCCAGAATCTATCCTTGTTGTTTGGACTTTGAAAAGCCCCATATGTGTCTTGATTCGTACATTTATATGTAATGGGTGGTTTTTGGCATGAAATGCACACATGCATATACTTGTATTGTGTATATATGAATATGTATGCTCAAAGTGTTTGGGGTACTAATGCATATGTACAAGGATTGTTCACTTTCTGCCTTGAGTGTTTAGCTAGGTTTGAACAATCTTAATCGAGATACATTTTGCATGGTTTGGTGTGGCACACCATGCTTTGTTTGTGGTTGTTGTTTGATCCGGTAACGCCTTGCCCGTTAGACCTATGTGTTGGTTGTTTGGTTGTGTTTAATTATTCATTCATTTGGTGGTTTATACCACAATTGGTTTGTAATAATTAAACTTATTCGGTCTTGTATTTTGTACTTTATTTTGGCTTGCATGCCAATTGATTTTCTCTGTAATTGTTAGAATTAGCTTAGATTAACATTTCGCGGCTTGCATGCCGTTTCTTTTCAAATATTTTGTATGTATTTGTAAAAGAAGACTGAAGACAACCATCGAGAGTCGTGGAGGAGACGTCTCGGCTATGGTGGATCTGGAGGTTCATTGGAGATGACGGATTCAGTGGGAGCACTTCCAGCTGGGCCATTTGGTTGTGTCCTTAGTTTGGCCTTGCTTTCCTCGTTTGGCTCACGGAGAAAGCGCATAGGGTTTAGGGGCATGTTACCGGATATAACTTGTGTGTGGTTGTTGTTTTGTTTATTTTCTTGCGTGGGTGTTTAGATCTTCGCTCGCTTGAAAATTTTTCAAAATAATAAAACCAAGAGTTTTGAATTGGTTAACAAACCTCGTGCGCCACAAGACCACTTGAAAAACTAAAACCCGTTTTTCTCAAATGTAAATCACTCGCCTCCCGTAAGATGACACCACCCGAAACTAGTGAAACAAGATCGGTCATCGAGCTTTATCCGAGGTCGGTTTTGCGTAACTGTGTGGAAGGTGCGTGTGGCAACTCGCAAGGGTCGGTTGTCGAGCTTTATCCGAGCCGGTCATTGGGCTAGAGTACCACCGTGTATCTTGACGGTCGATTTACAATTCCAAGACTTAATACGGCTTGGTAGTTGTCGAGCTTTAGCCGAGCTATCAAAGCGGATTAATGAGGAATCGGTGAGGGAAGGGATCAAACATGCCAAACGGGTGCTATGAGTACCTAGGATCCCACAAGTGTCTGAGAGTTGTAATCTCGGATTGCAATTGGTAAAGCGTTTACCGGCCTAAATAGCTCCATGAAGTGATCCGCGGCAAACCCGTCATGGATTGGGGTGAAATAAGGTTCTTAGCCCTTGCTAAGATAATTTGGTTTTCTTAATCAGCTGGGTAATTATTTTAACAAGGATTATATCGAAACTAACTAAAACGTGTACTTTTTTCTAGATGACAAACATTAACGACACCACACCAAACTTTAAACTTCGATTATTCCTAGAAAGGGAGAGACTCATAGGAGTGAACTTAGCTGACTGGTATCGTGTATTGAGGATTGTCCTCCGTCAAGAGTCAAAGTTGCACATCCTTAAGGAACCCTTTCCGGAGCCACCTGCTACCAACGCGAATTGGGCCACTCGATACGCTTTTGAGAAGCGTGTTAGAGATACACAAGATATTTCTTGTCTCATGTTATCGACTATGAGCTTTGAGTTGCGTCAGCAGCTAGAGCAATTGAGTGCGTATGACATGATAAGCCGGCTAAAGGACATGTTCCCACAGCAGGTTAGACAAGAACGGTTTGAGTATATAAAGGCTTTGGTCGGTTGTAGGATGCAGGAAGGTGAGGATGTAAATGTCCATTTCCTTATTATGAAGGGATACATGTACCAATTGGAGAGACTTGGACTTCCAATAGGGAGGGAGATTGCGGTGGATATGATCCTCCAGTCCCTGCCCGCGTCTTATGAGAAGTTTATCAAGAACTATCACAAAGACAATTTCGATAAATCCTTGATCGAATTTCAAGACACCCTGAAGGTTGTTCAGTCTTATATGGTTGAGAAGGATTATGCCTCGTCCACATCCACTTTGGCTACTAGGAAACAAGTAAGCAAGAAGGAGAAACTGACCTCAAAAGGAAAGCCTTGTATGACTGGGCCATCCGTAACTGTGGAGTCAGAGGACAATGAGACTGTGCCTCAAGAAGATACTCCACATGGGGTAGTTTGCTACTTTTGCGGAGAAATTGGAAATTTGCGCCGTCACGTCTGCCCTAAGTGCCTGAAAGAGCTAAGTATCATAAAGCGGAAGAATGTTAGCTCATCATAGACTTCAAGTACATTCATGATCAAACTCCATTGAATCAATATTAGTAATTGAATAAAAATAAATTAATAGTTAGTAAATGACAACTCATTAAAAAATACTCTCTTTATATTTTCTTTTAATCTTTTCCTTATAAAATAGTGTGATTAAAATATTTATCAACGTACTTTTTATTTCTTTTAAACTAAAACATTTTTCTAAATCTTTTTGGTAGTATATAGATTAATAATGTTAAATATTATGTTATTCATAATATAAATAAATTAAACTCAAATATATTTGAGTTTGAGCCAAATACGGTGTCAAATCACTACCAAATCATCAAAGTTAAATTTTACTATATTAAATTTCAATTGTTTATATATATTTTTTCAAATACTTTTATTTTCGTGTTAGTTTTAACAACATTTATCTTTATGTTCGGGTTCCCGTCGCAAAGCGCGGATGCCCACGAATAATTAAGAAAATAAATGGAATATAACACTAATATGCTAGTTAAATTTCCCAAAGATACAACTTTTAAATGAAATAAACAACATATTACAAAAACTAACATTTGATCATCATGAAAATAGAATTTACTTTAACATATATGCGAGTGAAAGAGCCCAAAGATACAAGCTTTTCTATAATTTCAGCTTACAGGCTTGGGAAAGAGATACATAAAATATATATACATACATACATACATACATACAGAGAGAGAAAGTGAAAGATAGAGCAAGAGAGACTAACAAATGAGCATACATGTTTTACCAACAGCTCCATCTCCAACACAAACACATTTTACGAACTTTGAAGCACTCATCTTTAACCAAGAAATCTGGTCAAAATCTGGAATTTGAGAAAAGAGGATTTCTACAAAGCCAAACATGAGCATGTATGGAGTCCATGAGAACATCTTCAACCCAACACTCTATAATTGACCAATATCTCTAAATTTTGTATTTACTCTAAATAATCTTTCAACTCCAACCCAACACTTTATTCAATACTTCAAAAATGGGACCCATATATTTAATTTTTTATATTTTATTATACTCACTAAAATTAAATATAACATTTTATTTAATTTATTTTATATTTCAATTTAAAAAATTTACATTAGAAAAGAAAATACATTAATTTAAAAGACATAAATTAAAAAACATAATACTTAAAATACACTAATTTTCCGATTTAGAATATTCATCCCATAAATGATCTATATGTTTACCGTTTAGGAAATTATGTTTGTTATATTTTATGTTTAATGTATTTTATAGGTTATGTAATTTTAAGTTTATGTATTTGTAAGTTTATGTACTTTTAAGTTTATGTACACTTGTTTTATAAATATATATGGTATCGACCTATTGTTAATTTCAATATATGCATTTATATCAAATATATACAAGATAATAAAATTAGATACAATTATTAAATATAAATACATTAATAGATAGGAGAAAGAAAATTAAATAGAAAGTAAATAAATTAAATCGGTCACATGGATAGAGTGTTGAATTCAACACTTCGAATATAGAGTTTATTTTCCAACACTTCAAATATAGAGTGTTGGATGAAGTGTGGTTGGAATGCTCAAAAACTCTATTTTGAAGGGATAGAGTGTGGGTTGGAGATGCTCTGATACTGCACATGGATTATCATGGCCTTTTTCATGGAAACAACTTGAACCTTATAGAAATATTTCAATGACCTTTAAGTTTAAATAAATTAAATGGAATAAGTGCCATTTTTGTCCAATTCTGAGTATGAATTTCACAGTAAGTAAGCATAAAATTTTCACATTTCATCATAATTTTACTTGATTTTCTTTATTTTCTGGCACCTAATATTTGTTAGGATGAGAAGTTACTTACAGAAAAAGGATGGATTTGATGCCTCAAATCCACCGAATATACTTCTCCTCGATCTCCAGCTCTCGATTACGCCCCAGGTGAGAAAACTAAACCCACCACCAAAATCAACAGATTTGTTGAAGATAAGTCAACAAACTATCGGATTGTTGAGCTTGTTGTTGCTGAAGAAGAAAGTTCATCGATTTAGGGCTGTTTGGAAAGGGGAAATTAGGGGAGTTACCTCCGGCGGCCGCCATTAACAGCCGTTGTTGGTGGGCGAATTAAGATCGGAGAGCTAATGACACTGTTCCATGACGTCGAGAAGTTATGCAACCGTAATTGCAAGAGGAGACTCAATCGTCCACAAGCATCTCAATCGTCGACCAAATAATGAGAAGCTAGAAACAAAAAAAACCGGCCAGCTCACGCCACGTAAAAAAAAAGCCTAAACTCAGTAGCTTGGATTTTGGAAATGCCATTCAATAACAACTGCCACATCAGATTTGATAGATCTTGTTTTAGTATATATATATATATATATATATATATATATATATATATATATATATATATATATATATATATAACTCTAGTTATATATATATCAACTCTAAATTTTCTATTGTATACGTTCAAAATCATCAGTCTTGTGTTGTGTATATACTTATAGTATAGATCTAAGTCACATTCCTATGTATACACTACAAAAAAAATAGGGTTTTTTGTGGCGACACCTTATGCAGCGATGTATGCTCTTTTGCGGCGACATTCTAATTTTTTAGGTGGGAAACTATCTCGCCATGATTTTCGGTGAGAAAATAGAGTGGGAAAACCCTTCGCAAAAACTCTTTAGCGGCGACACATGATAATCCTTCGACCGTGGCCCACTTTTTTGTCGTTTTGCGATCTTTTAGTGGCAACATGCGACGCCGCAAAAGTTTCTTTTTCTTGTAGTGATATAATATGATCATAATTTTCAAAAGTAAAATTTTGATGAAAATTATGATGTCTACACTTTAACTTTTTCATAGCTTAAATATGTAAGTGAAATTAAATATAAACAATGATAAATCATAACATGGCACAAAATTTTAAGAAAATAGCAGCGGTACTTCTAGTAGTTAGGTGTCGCTGCTATTATCCTTAAAAATTATCTGTTTAATTTTTTACTCTATAAATTTCACACGTCGTTACTAATACCTTTAAAATATCACTACATTTGTCCTGAAACAGATTGAAGGATTTTGTACCCTCCTCTTCCTCCCATTCGATGACTTAACCCCAAAATTAAACCTCTCCTCCGTAGTTCCTCACATCGCTACTAGTACATCTTTTCTCGGATCGTAAAGCTGTCAAAAAGGTATATGGAGCATGCATGCATGTATGTTACTTGAATTGGGAATCCCGTACATAACATCGACACATTTGCAATTTGTTCAATCGTATGACCCAATTTACCCTATGATTCATGTATTGTTTTGCCCGTAGCTAGTTAGCCTCTTATTACCAGGTTATTTTGTAGAATATTTATAATTCTGAAAAAGAAGTCCACTTGATACATCATCTTAATTAGAATAATTAGATAAAACCGTATATGTGGTTTTGATGGTTACATATTTAAAAATATTTTTTTTGAAAGGCGACATATTTAAAAATATATGAATTGAAATTTATATCTTTATACCGTAGGGTAAAAATTTTAATCGAAATTGATTTTCGTACGTGAAGAACTTTAGAGAGAAACAGAAAAGTAGAGAGAAAGTTGTTTATTGATTGAACTGAAGAACTGTACAGAGGAGAAGAAATATATATACAGGGATTTAACCAACTAACAAACTTGCTAACTAACTAACTTTAAGCTGTTACAGTCCACGTAGCATTTGAAGTGAGTATAGAACTTTGATGGTATCTTGTATATGTTGTGTACATGATGTTGAGTAGTATTTTCCTTTATATCTTCACTCCCCCCGCAAGTTGACATTGTGTAAGGATCACAAATGTTCAACTTGGACAAACAATTTTCATGTAAGGATTTAGATAAGCCTTTGGTAAAAATGTCAGCTGTTTGTGTTTTGGATGATGTAAAACCAGGTTTGATCATGCCATCCTTAATTTTGTCCCTCACAAAATGACAATCAATTTTGATATGCTTTGTTCTTGCATGTTGAACCGGGTTTGAGGCTAAAGCAATGGTTGAGACATTGTCACACAAGATTAGGAGTGGTGTAGAAACTGTAATTTTAAAGTCTTTGAGAAAACTAAGTAGCCAAGAGAGATCACATGTACAGTTAGCCATGGCTCTGTATTCAGCTTCTGCAGAAGATCTTGAAACTACAGATTGTTTCTTAGAAAGCCACGAAATGGGTGAGGATCCAAGGAAAATACAATAGCCAGTAATTGATTTTCTGGATGTGGGACAATTGGCTCAATCACTGTCACAGTAGGCACTTAAATGAAGATTACTATAAGATGGTATAGAGATAACTTGACCAGGACTCAATTTGATATAACGAAGAACTCTATGGAGAGCATTGAGATGTGGTTGTCTTGGAGATTGAGAAAATTGGCTTAGAACTTGTGCAACAAAGGATAAATCTGGTCTTGTAATGGTGAGATATAGTAATTTTCCAACTAGAGTTCGATAAAGAGTTGGGTCTGGGAGTAATTCACCTTCATCTTTATGGAGATAATGATTTGCTTCTAAAGGTGTAGTTGTTGGTTTAGCATCAAGAAGGTCAGCATGTTTTAGAAGCTCAATAGCATACTTTCTTTGAGACATGACTAAGCCAGTAGAGTTTCTGAGAATGTCAATACCCAAATAATAATGAAGAGGTCCCAAATCTTTGATGCTGAAGGTTTGATCAAGATTGGATTTGATCATTTTGAGCATGTTTGAATCATTCCCAGTAATGAGAATGTCATCTACATAGATGAGAAAAGCCATGAAAGTAGTACCATTTTGATACGTGAAGAGAGAAGTATCTACATAGCTTTGATGGAATCCCAGTTGTAGAAGAAATGTGCTCAATTTATTGAACCAGTTTTTGTTGGCTTGTTTTAAACCATACAGGTACTTCTTCAGTTTACAAACAGTGTTTGGAGGAAACGAATGTTTGTAGCCTTGTGGTATGGTCATATAAACCTCTTTATCAAGATCTCCATGAAGGAAGGCATTATTTACATCCAGTTGTTCAATGAATCAGTTGTTGTGAACAGCTATAGTGAGAAAAGTTCTAACAGTGACCATCTTTGCCACTGGAGCAAAAGTTTCATTGAAATCAATGCCTTCCTTTTGGGTAAAACCCTTTGCAACCAACCTTGCTTTGAATCTTTCAATGCTACCATCAGATTTGTATTTAATTCTGAAAACTCATTTGCAACCAATGGATTGTTTTCCTGCGGGTAAAGATGTTAACTCCCAAGTATCATTAGATTAAATAGCTTGTATTTCCTTTTGCATTGCATATTTGCATCTATCCATTTTTGGTCTTTAGATGCTTGGTTGTAGTTATGTGGTTCTACATGTTTGTCAAGTGAGTGAAGTAGAGTTTGTGAAGTGGCAGAATGAATATTAGATGTGTTAGTGAAATGAGAGTGGTGATTTTTGGAAGTAACAGAATGTGTACAGGAGTGAGAAAGGTTGTGATAGTAGTCATTGACTTTGGTGGGGATTTGCTTTGGACGAGTTGAAACTCTAGTAGGAAGGGTGGTTGGAGATTGGGTAAAAGGAGGAATTGAAGACGAGGTAGGTTGTGAAGAGTGAGATGAAGTGGTTGTGAAGAGTGAGTTGAACTCTAGTAGAATTGAAGTGTTGTGATAACTATTTATAACTTAACTAATGACTTATATCGTATTAGTTTAAGATAATAATAATAATAATAATAATAATAATAATAATAATAATAATAATAATAATAATAATAATAAGGTTGTGTTGTAAGACTTAAAAAAAGAATTATATTTCTTCATAATTATTTCCTATTTTATTCTCATATAAGCTTGATGATAGATTCATTGATTTCGTAACATTATTTCTTCATAATTACTTCCTATATCATTGTTAAGTTTTTTTGTCATTCACCTTTGTGATTTATATGCGTTTTAGGATTATATCTTATTAGCATCAAACCACATTATATCATGATATTATGTTTATCTTTTACGTAGTATTATTAATGTTTATACTTAGATATACAGGAGGAAGTTGTGGACGGAGGCATGCAAGTTGGTTTGTGGCACGTAAATAGGTGTTGGTGATTATCGAAAGTAATCAACATTAAAAACCGCCACCCCTCCCTCCTTAACCTAATCATTTCATACTTATTTTAGCCAAATGCTATGCTATGCCTATTCCCTGCATATATGCCCCTCTAAAATGCGCCTCTAGCTCCGGGCCCACCCCACATTCTTTCCCAAATGTTCCATGTTAATTAGGTTCTTATCGTTTCAAGACCAAAAAAAAAGAATATATTTTAACGCATGTATTCATAATATCTCTTTTAATAATCTATTTTCATAATTAGTATTCATCACACATAGTCATGTATATTCATTTCGCGTGATAGAGCGTTAGTCGTTTTCACACCTACGAAAACCATCACCTCCACCTTTTAATTTCTAGAGTGAAGGTTTTAGGGGTTTAAACTCGCTAAGCGTGAGCCATCCTCTCTCTCAACATTTTTTTATTTATTTGTAAATAGAGAATAGTTAAAAGTGATAGATATAAGGTTAGTGGGATAAAATGGGATAGAAGAAAAAAATATTATGATGTTGATATGTCAATAATAATAAGAGCTGAGATATGGATACTCATGGTCTAGCAAGAGATCGATGTGCCTCAATCGTTACCCCAACCAAGAGACATCATAATGACGAGAAAACAAGCGGCACCAATTAAGATCACATACGAGGTGAGAGCCTTGATGTTGTTCGTTAAAGCACACCATGAACACATGTTGCGGGTGCTCTTATTGTTAAAAATGTATTTATATAATCTAAGGATTAACATAAAAACCATTCACAAAACTATATCAATAAAACTGAAACCATAATTAACGGTTTTTTTTAAAATTTGAAGAAATTGATAGTTTTGATTCGGTTTCAGTTTAATTCAAAAAACGTCCTACACAATGTTTTAGAGTTTTTAGCAATGATACGAAAAGAAAACCATTAAGGTCCCGTTTGGTTCACTAGAATTATCTGGAATTGGCCGGAATTAATTGGAATTGATAATTCCTAAATCTTACTCTTGTTTGGTTCACAGAATTCTAGAAATTAGAATTCTGAAATCCCTCCAATTCCATAATTAATCCATAACCCAGAGGAATTAAAAAACTTTTCACGATATTTCACATATACGCCCAAACTTATACGCATTCATAATCGACCTCGCTATCGATCTCCGTTGGAAACAACGACGATACCTCCGCGAACCAAACACATGTATGAACCAATTCCATTGAAATCCTTCCAATTCCAATTCCTTCCGATTCCAATTTCTTAGCGAATTCCAATTCCGGTCAAATTTCATTCCGCGAACCAAACGGGGCCTAAGTATAAAAACTGGTCATGTCATGTCAAATCAATATGTCGTTAATTACACTTGCAATCAAATAACTATATATGACGTAACTTGTATAAGAACCTGGATCTCTTTAGGCATAAATTGACAAGGTAATAAGTTAGTTTTTCAAGATAAAAGATGGGACGAACCTTGCACTACCACTGAAGATAGTGTTGGGTTTCCATGAACACAGCAGCGGAAGCATAGCCCAAGAAAATGAAGCATAAAAGGCTTGAAACCCAAAATGGACCAAGAACTCTATAACTACAAAATGCAACATGTAAAAGGAAGAGATGGAATAAGGAATTATACCATGCTCCAGCTTCTGAAATCTTCAAGTTTGGATGAACTCTAAGTCACAAGAGAGCAACTCTCTATTGTTAGTCCACATCAAGTTTGTTTGATCCCCAAATACTAGTATGCCAAGTTGTGATCTTCAAGACTTGAAATCATTCTTTGGAACAACTCACAACTTCCATAAAATCACTAAACACACTTATGATTTTCTGGAAAAGATCAAGAACAACCAAGAACCTTTATGAAAGTGTTTGTATGTGTTCTTGAGTGAGAGAGAGAATTCCTCTTTTCTTACTTGATCAATTATCCAACCTATGGACATGTGAATGATCTTGCAAGACTTTATCACCCACTTCAGCAGATATGCCTGGCCACAAAGTCGTGCATGCCATTCCTAGATGTCACATAAGTCAATAACTTGAGCAAAGCAATAACCAAAAAGTCAAGTTACTGTCAGACGGTTTACGCGCCGCGGAAACCAAAAGGTTACGCGGCGCGGAAACACGGTTTCCAGAAAATCTATTTCTCTCTTCCTGTTGCGGGTTGTCGGGATCAATCATTGGCGTGTGACCCAATAGGCTCGTGTATCATCAGTAGCATTACTAATATACGTGTGTCAGTGGGCATACTCCAACAGATAGCAGTATTGGATATTTTTTTATTTGATCTTTATAAACTTATTATGAAATCTGGAGGACATGGTGCAATATCAAGAGAAAACAAGCGGGGAGAAATAGCTATGGGTTTTGAATATCCGGATTGCTATGAACAAACTTTCAAGGAATTTTTTGATCAATATTTATGGATCCCACACAAGCACTGCTATGAGTTTGGATTGAAAAGATTCGACGGAGTTTCAAGTTTTGAAGATCAAAATGTTATTTTGGTCAACAAGAACACTTTGGGCAATATTGGCATTGAAGGTGGTGTATACAGCTAGTAACATTGCACATACTCGAAGATCGGATCAGATTCAAGCTCAAGATGGTGACAAACAAGGCAACTCAGATGAAGACATTGGTGATGAAAGCAAGGAAGGTGATGACTTTGCCATCATACTTTGAAGATCATTCAAGAAGCATACAAATTATATAATATTTAGGGATGACAATGTTAGAAACTTTAAATACTATTATCATTTGTTAGGAATATTATATAGTGTTATTATAAACTTATGATATGTTATTATTATTATTATGATTATTATTACTATTATTACTATGTAACATGTGTGTATACAAATAAACGTTACCCACGAGAATTGATCTTTACGTTTATATGGATAACCTTAAACAAAATATGGTTCATGCATGTGTATGCTTAATTAATTTTTGTAAAACTATCAAATCTCTCAAATTATCGTGTCAAGTTTTACTATGTCCACACAACTCACGGTCCTGTCCTACTCAAGACAAAATTAAACATGCTATACTCTGCTCCTGGAAGTAGCAAATCTTGCCTGCCATTAACAAAACTGTATTTCGCGAGGCAATCATATATATTCTTCCACCCTTTTTTTTACTGCAACACAAACATTTCACTTTCTATCTCTACAAACCCTAGCTAGCTAATACTCTCTCTCTCTCACTCTCTCTACAAACTTATCACCATATTCTTCTTCTTCTGTTCCTCCTGTGGTTTCACTGTTTTATAACAACTTCTATATATGCTGATGGAGATGAATGTCGGTGAAAATGGTGGTGCGAGGCAGCAGGTGCAGGTTAATGGCGGTGTAGGTGGAAGAAGAAGGTCCAAGGGAACTTATGAGTTGACTCATAAGAAGAAGCCACAGAGAGGAATGGGTGTTGCACAGCTTGAACGACTCCGCTTACAATCAGAAAGGTGGAAGAAAATGACTGAAGTGCCCTCCCTCCATCCTCTTCCTCTTCCGCTCCCTTCCTTCAATTCTCATGCTCCAAACGTTGCCCATCAGTTCCGTCCTCTTGCTCAGTCTTCCACACCGGCGATGATGTATCATGGCAATATCGGAATCCATGGAGCGAATCTGTTTTCTGCCGATCATGGCGTGGCGCCCGATCCGTCTGTGATTGGATCTAGTAATGTCGGACTCCATTTTGAGAACTCTAAGGAGCTCTCTTCAATCCCAAGCTATGTCAAATGTGTTTCCGATAGCTGCGGTGTTTGTCACAAGCAGGTAAAGCGATCACTATATTCAATTCCTCGTCTGTTTTTCTCTCATGTGTTCATTAATTTGTTGATATGCAACTTCTAAAATATGTTTTGTTCGATCACTTGTTGCCAGAAAAAGCGGATCAACAGTGGAAGTAACGCCTGTTGGGTAAATCAGTTTCGTAATTTCAGCGTGAACAACACCGTCGTGGAGATGATCGACGCCGGTAAAACTCGTCGCAGTTCAGGACAGGTACATATTTGAAATTAAACTTACTTCCGAACGATCGACGGAAGTGATCATTAGATAATATACAGATCCTAACCAGTTCATGAAACACGCACAGGTGGCGACGGTTCACCGGAATGGCGGAGGTGCTTTGCCCGAGTACGAGTTTTTTCCGGGGAAAGATGGCGGAGGAGCGGAGGAGTCGATGAAAATGGGAACGACGACGACGACGACATGGTGTGGGAGTGGAACTTCAGTTGGAGGAGTGATAGGGTTACGCGGTGGTGAGGGATCATGTGTGACAGCTATAACTGGAAGCGAAGAAGGAAGTGTTTCTTCCCTTGATCTGACTCTGAAACTATCGTATTAGTGGGCTGTCATTTAATAC
Organism: Pulicaria dysenterica; assembly: GCA_947179395.2. Taxonomy (NCBI): domain Eukaryota; kingdom Viridiplantae; phylum Streptophyta; class Magnoliopsida; order Asterales; family Asteraceae; genus Pulicaria; species Pulicaria dysenterica. The sequence continues at coordinate 43,459,931 of OX359296.1, read as the reverse complement.
AAGACAGTTCTGTTGTCTTTCACCTTTTGTATGTATGGCATGTGATCAAAGCAATGCTGAACTTGCTTTTCTATTACTTCTTTTATAACTTCTTAATTTTGATATGATATATCAACTCTAGTTATATATATATCAGTTAAGGTGCATTAATCTATTTAGTTGTATTAGCACTATTTTCACTAAGATACAGAAATATATAATATCCAGGTTGTTGATAATTAAATTTTTTGTGGAGTTACTTATGGTCAATCTTGTATGAAATTTGATGAGTAATTAATAGGTACTTCATACAAGAAGCATGGGACATTTATCATAATGTTACATATTCATGTCTTGTGCCACCCATCATACAAAAAATATGAAGTACCGATTGACTAAAGTGACAAACAAATATAGACACATGAAACTATATATATCACAAAATTATTATGGATTTATTAATAGACTTGATCATATATATGAAGAACTAATTAATGAGTTGTATCTTGAATAAGAATATGTGTGAAATGGAAAAACAACCCCAGATTAATGTATGGTTTTTGGGGGGTGGACAAGAGGAAGCTTTTTACTGAAAACCTAGAAAACCCTAGCTAGGCATATAGATACATACATCGATCATAGGTAGATATCTGTATGTGATGTTATATATATGATATATGTATGTGTGTGTGAAGAAAATGAGGTTGGGAAAAGTATGAAGAAGCTTTCTGTTAATGGAAGAGACTTTAAACTTTATGAGTGCTTGTTGAGGTAAAAGGGAGTGGTAGAGAAACAGAGATCTGGAGATGACCAGTAGCAGCGGCTGCTACACTTGCAGATTATGCAGCAGAAGCAGCTCCAGTGAGATCTCGCATTATATGCTCCTCATTTGCACTGTTTTCTCTCTCTCTCTCTCTCTATATATATATATATATAAATATATATATATATATATATATATATATATATATATATATATATAGGGTAATGTTACATATAGAACATTGTTTAAACATAAAACCTAAAGAACCACTTTAGGTGATGACACGTGGCATTTTATTTGAGGACAAAACTGGAAAATTAAAAAAAAAAAAAAAAAACTCACGCCTCCCCTCTCTTCCAACAAACTTTAAAAAAAATCTCCCTCAATCTTTAAATGATCATAACTCATTCGTTTTTAAGAATTTTAACAAAAAAAAGTATACTGTTAGATTCAATTTTTCGTCATCTTTCAAACAAAACCAAACTTGATATATTTCTGAAACTTTATTTTTTTTAAAATGCAAATTTTTCAAAATTTGCATTTTCACCTGGGTTTCATCTGAAATTGCAAAAATGCAAAAAACGAAAATGCAAAAATCGAATATGTAAGTAATGCATATGCTTCCAAAAATGCAAATTTTGAAACCAATACTGAAAATGCTAACAAGAACTAACTGAAAATGCAGCCAAAAATGCAAAACAAAATATGCATTTTCATAAAAAAATTTGAAAAATATGAAAAGAGTGGTCTTGATTGAAAGAGGATTAAAAAACTAAAAGATTGGTATAATTTTTTTGTTTAAATTCACAAAACTTAAAAAGTTATGATAATTTAAAGTTTTGGGGGGTATTTTTTTTTTAAATGTGGGTTTGTTAGGGAGGGGGATTTCCATGTTTACCCTTTTACATATTAATTAAACATGATAATTACAATTATGCCATCTTCAATCTCATCCATTGATTTTGATGATCCAATGGTCCAGATTGGTTCTATGGTTCTATGTATAAATAATGGTTCTATATTGATCAATTTTCTATATATATATATATATATATATATATATATATATATATATATATATATATATATATATATATATATATATAGGGTGTGGTTAAACAAAAAACCTCCCTTAAACAAAGAACTAAAGAACCTCCGTGGTGATAAAATGTGGCACATTGTTTAAGGGCAAAAAAGGAAATTAAAAAAAAAATTCATCGGCGCCTACACAGCCCCAAGCAAAACCCCTCAACAAACTTAAAAAAAAAACCCCCACTTACTTTAAATGATTATAACTCGTTCGTTTTTAACAATTTTAACAAAAAAAATTATACCATTAGATTCGGTTTTTCGTTCTCTTTCAAACAAGACCGGACTTGATATATTTTTGAAACTTTTTTTTTTTTTTGAAATGCAAAGTTTGCATTTTGAGCTGGGTTCATTCAAACTCAAAATGCAAAATCCGTAGTTTGCATTTTGAGTTGGGTTCATTCAAGCCCAAAATGCAAAATTCTTAGATGCTTTATTCATTCAAGCCTAAATACAAAATGCGAAATCTGTAATTTGCATTTTGAGCTGGGTTCATTCAAACTTAAATGCAAAATGCAAAATTTGTACAGAACATGCAGAATGCAAAAACATGCATAATGCAAAAACATGAAGAATGCAAAATGCAAAAAACATGCAGAATGAAGAATGCAGAATGCAAAAAATATGCATAATGCAAAAATGCAAAAAACATGAAGAATGCAAAATGAAAAAAACATGCAAAATGAAGAATGAAGAATGAAGAAAACATGCAGAATGCAAAAAAAATGCAGAATGCAGAATGCAAAAAACATGTAGAATGCAGAACGTAAATTCGTATAAAAATGCAAAATGCAAAAAACGAAAAACGCAAAATTTATGATCTGAGACAAACCAATTGCGACAACTGCAAGGTCATTAGCGATGACTTTGCTTATTTGCGACGACAGATTTAACTTCATCGTCGCTAATTTCTGATCTGAGACGAACCTTTTGCGACGCCATTCAGCTCATTAGCGACGACATTCAACTCATTAGCGACGACATTCAACTCTTAGCGACGAGCTGCTAAAATGCAAAAAAAAAAAGAGTGTTTTCCTGTACAGCTCCAAAATGCAAAAAAAAAAAATTATTTTCAAATTTTTTTTAGAAAAATATAGGAAGAGTGATCTTGTTTGAAAGAGGATTAAAAAACTAAAAGAATGGTATAATTTTTATGATTAAAATCACAAAACTTAAAATGTTATGGCAATTTAAAGTTTTTGGAGGTTTTTTTTAAATTGTGGGTGTAAGAGAGGGATAATTACATTTTTGCCCTATTCATCCTAAATTAATACATAATAATTACAGTTTTGCTATCGATCAATCCTATCCATTGATATTGATGATTCAAAGGTCCAGATTGGTTCTTTAGGTTCTTTGTTTAACACATGATTCTTTATTGATCCAATTTCTATATATATATATATATATATATTTCTCTCTCTATACAAATATTCCAAGGTTTGAATTATAATGAATATTTATCGATAATCTTAATCTTATCCTTTTATTTGATTTTATTGAGTAATTTACATTTGGTCTTTTACTTTATTTATAATCTCACACTAACGGTCTTTAATTACGACGGGTGAATAATGACATGAGATTTAAAAAATCACAACATCTAATGGATAACTATAATTTTTTCTCCCAGTTGATCTCATCTAAAAATACATCCTAAAATAATTCTCTCATATGTGTGTGTATTATGAATTTATATTTGTTAATATAGAAAGTTAAAAACCCTAATTACTAACACTCTATTATAAGTTATCTAATTAAGTTTAATTAATACAAAGAAAGCAAAAAAGTCAAACTCGTCACCCAAGATAACTTACACTAGGAACGAACAAAAATCTTTGGCCTGAACTAGAACCGAACTAATTTACATACACTTTTTAACCAGCTCACAGCATGTGCTAAGTCAGTCCTGGTTCAACTAGATACATAAGACTGCCACGATTATTACGTATTCCACTACGTGCAACATTGTCCCCTCTGATCTTGGTGGATGTTGACTAGTATCAATCAGAGTTCTAGCTATACTAATATCTCATTTATTAAACTTTAGAATAATCTTATCCACGTAATATGTTTGACTTAACATTGGAACATTTTGGGTTTTTGTGACCTTGACTCCAAAAATCACATATCCACGTAAGGAGCATGAACCGACTACTTTCCCTAAAGAAAATATCCTTCCAAAATTTGGTAGCATGCCTTTGCTGGAAAATAACCTAGCTTGGGTGACATGTTATCAAATGTTACCATATATACAATGGCACATTTTAAAAAATTAGTTATATATATTGTTTGAACCTACTGAAGTTTATGTATACAATAGGAAAACTCGAACTTTTTTATTGATTTCATTTAAACAAAGTCTTAATTTGTATGATCACTGTACACTTCTCATTCTTCCTTATATAGGACCACTCCAATAATATTAACATAACCGGCTTGTATAGACTTATATCATATTGAAAACATGAAATCATAATCGGTAGGTTTTCACCTATCCTTCTCAATTAAACTTATCGTAATTTGACTATTGCCTTGTGTGTGAAAAAACATGAAATAAAAACAATAGAATGGATGTGAAGGAACCAACTTTCACGGCATATCTTCTAATATAAATAAAATGCTAACATGAATTAAATTATTTAACGATCATAACCTTTATTTAATAAAAATAAATTTAATTTTTCAATCTTAACAATCTATTTGATCAAAGTTAGAATTTCAATTTTCACTTTTTCTCATCAAAATTGAATTAATATTATTAAAGAATTTTATATATGCCCTATTTAAACCGTGTATATTATACTTGTCCATACTAATTACAAATATCCCCCTTATAATATTTTAAAAAATCAATTTTAACCAATATTCTAAATTTTATAGTTTTAAATATTTTATAACTATATTAAATTATTTCTAATTATCACAACTAAATACTTAACATATTGCCCTAATCGTAATAATAATAATAGATGGATTGTACGAAAAACACATCTATCTTTGCATCATGATATCACATTTTTATCATCATTCTACCCTCAACCTTAAGTTGACATTTTCACCAATCGTCTAGGTTAGGGGTGAGCATGGGTACCGGAAATACCGAACCGTACCCGCACCGTGCCAAAACCGGTACCGGTACCGAATTAGAGTTTTCGGTCCGGTATTCGGTACTTGAAATATTGCTAAATCGGGATTCGGGACTCGGTATTCTCGGTATTCGGGACTAGTACCGAACTAACTAGTTAAAATAGGTTCTCGGTACCGGTACCGGTACCGTATATGAATACTCGGTACGGTATTCGGTACCATCTTTGAATCAAATTCGGTATTCGGTAAAATCGGTATCTGTACCGGTCTGTTACCATGCTCACCCCTAGTCTAGGTATTGACCTCGTATATCGTTTTCTTTAATTATCATTATTTTCATGTTTTAAATTTATATAATATATTTTATTAATGTTTAATATTCATTTTTTTTAAACCAATATGAATATCAAATTTAGTTGTTATAATATAACAGTTAGTAGTTTCGCATTAACATAGTTTTTTTATTAATAATAAATCGATCGGTATTCATATTATAATTTATTTATTTTCGTATTGCATATTTGCATGGAAGTATGGAACTAATAGACCTTGGAAGTGATTAAATGGGTCACAAGCCCATATGAAGCCACCCTGTCACATTATTACGAGGCCATCCATATACCCAAATCAAAACTTTGATTTTATATTTATAAAGTTGTGTTAAATAAAATTAAAGTTAATGTAAAAAATAAAGTCTTAAAATTTTAATATTTAATTATAGATGATTTAGTATACAATCACATATGATTTGTAAAATCATTACATGTGAAATTTGAAAATTGCCCTCAACGCGCCCAAAATATTAAAATGTAATCTGGACGATTACTGTCATTGATCCAAAAGTTAAAATTAGTTTTTTAGAACTATGAATTAAGTATAAACTATATTAAACGTTATTTTACATTCATAACTGTTATTTTATTGAGTAAAGTACATACAGTTATACCAAATCTTGATTAATTTCGTAAACAATTAATATAGTTTAGTTTGTGGTTTGAGAAATGAAACATGCAGTTTAAATAACACGGAGCAAATGTATGTGGATATATAATTGTATATTATAGAAATAGTTAGATAATAGTATAACATATTGATATAAAGTTAGATATATATAAACCGCGAGCTTTTAGATATACCATTCACCTGAGAATAAAATATTTAGATAGTGCTAAATTTAGGTACGTGTATGTTCCTACCGCCACACCGACTGCCACCATTGTCGCCACCACTATTATACTCTACTACCATCATAAACCGTTGTTGCCGCCTTTTCCACCCCTAATCACCACCGCTACCAACTACCACAACCACCTATCGCAACCATCGCCGTCATCAACTACCACCGGCCCGATTTCTCAAATAACATCATTGTCAAGGCCGCTGATTTCACCATTAACGGTTGATGTCACCATAACCGAACACTATCACAACTTTAACAATTTAAGAATCCATGACCCCAAACGCTTCCATAACGGTCATGTACGTATTTGGGAGAATAACCCATTGTTCAATCCCTTTAATTAGGTGGATATTTTATTTATAGTTACCTTAAATATTTTAAAACTTGAAACTAAAACAATCTCTAAATAACCTTTTAAGCTATACAACCAAAAATAACCTTAAATAATTTTAAACTTAAAACTAAAACAATCTCTAAATAACCTTTTAAGCTATATAAGAAAATACAAATGTTATGTAACGTCGTATATATATATAATTATATATATATATACGATAGGTAGCCATCCATGATCCATTACAGCTCATCTCCTACAACAACTACGTTCGTATACTGGTTCGACTCAACATCCAAAGACTTCACTCCATTAATGGCCGTGTAACTCTTCCACAAAATCACCAATACAAATACCACAACCGAAGTTAACATATACAAACGATAACTAGAGTTTTTTAAGGTCACGTTTTTGCTGTCTTTCGCATGATCAACCGGTTTCACCGGTGGTCGTGAAGCGGACGGAATTAGAGGTGGCTTCTTATCCATTGAGTTGACTCGGGGTGTTACTTTTGTCTCGCTCAACGTCTCTACTGAAGTACTGGTGTCTGTAGAATTGTCCATCGAGGGACATGACGAGGCTACAGGAGTTAACTCTTGTAGCCTCGTTGTTGTATCGGTTTTACTACTTGTGTCGTTTGAAGAATTGTCAGCCTCCAATATTTTTACGTTGTTTATTGGGTTATTGTCATCAAATGGATCGTCGATTTTCTCGGGTGGTCCAGGCGATGAATTAACCGATTCGAATGAAGCTTTTGAAGAAGATCTTCTTCCACGCATCTTCTTCTTCTGCATCCAATTTAGAATATATATATTATAAAAGGTGTTACTTTATGTGAAAATTTTATCAAGATAATAATAATTTTATGGGACCAAATTATATATTTGTTAACTTACCACGGCTGTATCAAACAAAACGGCTTTGAATATACGAGACATACGACCACGTGAAGACGACGATTTCTTGACTTCTGGGTGGTCAACAATGGCATTGGGGGTGGTGACGTCACAATAGACCAAATTGTCATCGGAAGCCAAAATCTTGCCGCCGTTATCATCACCGGAGGTGGCTGGGCGAAAACATGTCTTAAAAATCAAGCTTCTTCCTCTCTTCTTCTTCCTCCTCTTTGAACCTTCATCCGTCATCTTTCAATTCCCACAAATGTAGGCAGATTGCAGGTATTTAGCTATGAATGAAAAGAGATAAAATTGAAGAGATTTTGTGAGTTATTAACGGGTAATATTGTTACATTTTTACATATAATTCAATATATATGACCGTACGTGGAGTGACCGTTTTTGTCGCTAGCTCATTGTCTAGATATAGATACGCAAATATAAACATGCTTTAATGTTATACATGAGCGGACAATCATGTCAAAGGAAAAAAAACATGATAAGTGTTTCTTTTTGGATGTGTATTTTTTAATTTATAACTTTGTGCCAAGATTTGTATGTATAAATTGATAGTTCCATGTAACAAAGAGATTTAAGTTAGAAATTAGCAAATGAATTCTATTTTTATTTTCAAGGGTTATTAATTTTTGTTATAACATGAATTCATCACATGCTTTTTCAAGTCTAATTAATTGATGACAAAATATGTCGCTAATATCCATCACTAATCCTCGTAAACTTGTGACGAGAATAAAAAATATAAAAGAATTGTTTATTGTATAGTACTATCCCTCGCTAATCCTCATAAAAATGAGGAAGATATATTTGTTGCTAATCACAGGTTGAAATAGGCCATATTTTATTCAAACATGTCAATTAAACTCATGTTTGGATCGAAAATGATATATTATGTTCATATAATTAAGTCGTTCATGATGAAAACCTATCCACCAAGGTCATATTCTATTCAATCAATTGATTCATAGTCAACAACAATCGAACAATATCATATTATCTTCAAAAATCAACGTCATAATTGATTTGTAAAGTTCCTAATTAATTCATTTAAACATGGTAAACGATAACCATAAATGCCATATTTTGTTCAATTAGGTGTATCATACTCAATATAGAATGTCAATTGAGTCATGAAGGGTCTGAATTATCATGATGGATTTTAATGAGCTGTTGGACCAATAAAAGCACTTATCACTTAATAGTGGTGATACGAAGTACTAATGGGCGATGTGGGTAATAATGTGTGTTAGTGGATCATTATGACCATCAACACTCAATATGAGCTAATATCTTTTGTATTTGTTCTAAGTTAGTCAAATTATGTTAATCAGTCATATAAGTATGAACGTGTCCTGATAAGTGTAACGGTTTGTTATTAATCAAGTTAAGCTTATAGAAGTCAATAAGTGTGGAAGTAGGTTTTAATGGGTGAAGTGTATAGTAGTGGGTGCTAGTCGGTCATTAAGGATTTATATGAATGATGATGGATTATATAACCAACCAATGATGCAATTACAAGCCAATATGGGTGATAATTGATTCTAAAGGTTATGAGGGTTATATGGGTGTTACGGGGTCTTTATGATATGTTAACACCTAATATGATGCAATGTGAGTTAAAATGTGTGATTCGTGGTGGTGTTCGGTGGTTAGATGGCAGTGATGGTCGTTTTTTGTGGTAATGATAGTGGTTCAGTTCTTTAGAGCGATGGCGGTGGTTTAGATCTAAAGAACGATGGTGGTGGATTAGATCTAGAGAATGATGGTGGTAGTTCAGATCCTAGTGAGGATGGTGGTGGTTCAAATCTAATGAGATGACGGATTGGCGGCAATGTTTGTTCTGTTGACAGATGAAGGTGTCAGTTGATTAACAAGAGTGTTGATGGTAATGATTTTACACGTCTACACCGGTGGTGATAACAAGATGTCGATGATGGTGGTTTTCTAGCGGTGAAGTTGTTTTGTGGTGGTGGTTAGAGAGGTGGTGGTGGATTTTGGTGGTTAGAAAGAGTTTGTGTCACAGGTGAGAGAATTGTTAGCGAGGGATAATAAGTATTTGCATTAAGAGAGAGATGATGGAAATATCCAAAATACACTATGTCTGGTAACAAGGTTAGGAAGGAAAAGAAACATGATGGCTTCTAACGACGATTAGGCTAAAGGATCAAGATTGAAACAGTGACAACCATGGTGACTAATTTAGTAACTTTTAAAGCTGAAGAACTAAAAGTGAAAGTTCTTGATAACCACAGGGACCACTTATGTAATTAACTATAAAATCTATTAGATATTCTTAGTCATTAAAGAGACATTTTGGTCATTTATATATTTGTCCAACCGCTAATTGAGTCAGACAGACAGTCATTAATGAGCGAAATTTGATTTTCTATAATACTTTTCATTAATGCATCATTAATGACTCATTAAGCCATTGATTTATTTTGATCAATTGTTAATATTACAATTCTCATTAAAAACCCCTATAACCTTTTACATATACAGACATAAAGTATATTCAAATAATGAAGTGAATAAATATATTTATCTTGATGAATTATAAGTATTCTGAATTCTATGATAAATAAGTTTCATTTACCCGCGTTTCGCGACGGGATGAGATTACTATTTCAGCTACTTTGAATTTGTATTATTAACTTCAACTCTATTTATCAAATGCAAGTAAATGATTACAAAAATAATCTAAAAAACCTTGAGATTTTAACCTCAAATTTTATCACTCATGTTAATATACACAACTATTAGACTAAAGACCGAATCGTTTTTATATAGTGAACAAAATATATAAAATATTATTATTTTATATTAAAAGAGAAAAATGATTTCAAAGTTTAACATGTTACATTCTTAAAATCAGAAATAAAATATATGGTTTTTTCCCATAGAATCTTATGTAGTGTTTGGTTTGATGGATTCCATGGGAATTGGATTTTAATTCCAACCAAATCATGTGTTTGGTTTAACAAAGGAAGGGAAATGAAATTTAGAAAATGGATTTTAATTCCCACAGTTGAGATTGTTAGTGCATACATGATCACACATTAAGAAATGCACTCCTTATTTTGATGATGATAAAAATATGAACAAGTAATATTATTGCTTAACAAATTTATTCATATGTTCATATGCTACATTCTTTAAAGGTTAACAAGCCTAAAATTAATGATCAAGTGAAGAATAAATAATTGAAGACTCAATTCAACAAGAAAAGAAGAAATCAAGATAAAGGAACCTTCACGGTTGATCCCGCGATCGACCGTCAATCAACCGTCGATGCTCAACTCACAACTCTTAAATATTGTTCTTCTTCAAGTCAACCGAACTCGTACTTAACAAGTGAAGATGATATCTTCAAAGCCGATGACGAAGATATCTACAAACAAGAGTTCAAATTATATGAGCTTACAAATAAAATAATTAAATTAGTTTATGTTTTTATAAAATTATTTTTATAAAAACTTTATAAAAATGACAAAGATTTTATAAAACTCAATTGTGTTGGTTGATTAAATCTAAGACTTCCTATTTTAAGCAAATAACAAACACAATCCTACTTTGAAACAATACACCACCATAATTAGCAAAGGAATCTCTCAAAGGGGTAAAATTCCAACATGCTTTGTGTATTGGTTTCCAAACTTCTATATATGTGTTTAAATTCAAACTTTAAGAGTATGAGATCAACCAACCTTTTGAACATATACTTTTCAGTTGATTTTTATGGTAAAAATGAGTTGAGTGTGGTTTTAAATAAAGTCCAACGTCTATATTGCAAAGAACAAGAAAGTTCAGGTACCTTACGATTTTAGCCACGGTCGACCTGGATCGACCGTGAGGGTTCTGGACAGCTTTTGGACTTTCACCTTTTTCCTTATTTAAACCAACTCAAACCTCATTTTTTAGTATCTCTTGCACAAAAAAAAAACACATAACATATATTCTTATCTTGTGAGCTCATATTCTTTGATAATTCATCTATCATTCAAGATCAAGAATCAAGCAAGAACAAAGCTTTCAAAGCTTAAACACTACAACATCTTTCTATATATTTTGTAATAGTGTAAGGATCAACTCTATCCTTTCTAATTAGAGTGAAGTGAGGATTATCTCTAGCCTATAGAATTAGAGAGAAGTGAGGATTAACTCTAGCCATCAAATTAGAGTGAAACTAGGCTCATCTTAGCCTTGTTTGCAAGAGAGAAGAGTATTTCTTGTAAACTAAAGAGAGAAGTGTAAAGGTTTATCTCTACCTTGAAAGAGAGAAGTTTTAGTGGAGCAAACTCTTGGTGGGTGATGCCAAGGAGTGGATGTAGTGCAAGTTTGTTAACACTTGCATGAACCACTATAAATCTCTTGTCTACTACTTGGTGATATCTCTCCATCTCTACTCTCTTTAAATACTTGCAAATATTTGGTGTGTTGATATAAACTTCTAGATCAATCTTTATAACACCACTTATTAAAATTTGTAAGTGTAAAAAATTGGTAAACTACGTAAAATAACTTATTCACCCCCCTCTAGGTTCTAACATGAGGGATTTTGAAATCCTTCCACTTCCCTATGGATTTTGAAATCCTTCCTTCTTCTTCCTTTTTCTCTTCACTTGGCTCAGCTGACCATAAACGCCATCCATTTTAGGTGGCCGACGACGACCTTTAACGACGACGTTCGAGTTAAGGGAACCGGCGGCGACCTTCAACAACGACCTTCTCCTTCCTTTTTCTCTTCTCTTGGCTCAACATCCTTCGACAACAACATCGAGCTGGTGGCTAGGGTTTCGACGTTCCACAGCTGGTGGTGATTTAGGGTTCAGTTCGATAGCTAGTGGTGACGTTTAACGTGCGACGACGACCTCTGGCTAGGGTTTCGACTTCGATGGCGACGTTTAACGGCCGACGGCGACCTCTGGCTAGGGTTTCAACGGTGGCGGCGATTTAGGGTTTTGACAGTGGCGGCGATTTAGGGTTTTGACGGTGGCGGCGATTTACGGTTTAGACGGTGGCGGCGATTTACGGTTTAGATGGTGGCGGCGACGACAGTAAGGTGGTGGTGAAGGTGGCGATGGTGATTTGTGGTGGTGAAGTGAATTCCATTTCTTGATACTACCAAACACAAGAAAGAAGGATTTAGATTCAAATTCCAAATCCTTCAAAATCCAATTCTATCCTAAAATCCAATTCCTTCAAAAAAAAATTTCATCAAACCAAACACTACCTTAGTGTTAGAAAATAACTATTAGTTATATAAAAAATAAATTTAATAAAAACACTTTTAACGGAAAAAATGATCAAATTAAAGAGTTAAACACCAACATAATTGCACATATTTAAACATTGAAGGATCTTTGGCCCAACAATATCAAGAAGTGCATATGTGTTCCTACCTCTATGAAGTTGAGAGTTCAAGTCACATTACAAAAATAAATAAAGATTAGATGGATGTGTACTTATCGTTAAAAAAAAATATACAAAACGAAAATGACAACCATGAAAACCAACTATCATAGATAATTCATAATAGTAATCCATAAGCTTTGTTACTAATAACTAACAAAAATGAAAATTCCATAACTGTTAAAAATATTAAAAATATACATATAAAAACAAAACATAAAGTTAACACATCACCATTTTTAAATTAGAAAACCTAAAATAGTAAAATAAATATGAAATCACAAACAAAACAACGAATCTCAAAATAATAAAAAGGAAAACAAAACAAGATTCAAACCTTGGAGTTTTGGCTTATAAAAGATACAGTTTACAAATCAATCTATCTAGCAATTTGAATATAATTTAAGAGTCATATTTTATATATTTATATTTTTTTTAAAATAAAATATTCACAGTTCATAATAGCAAAATTTTTATATATAATATAATGTATATCATGTTTTTTATATAAAAACTATTTTTTTTATCATACTAGAAAAAGAACGTACTAATTACAAAAGACTAATGACCGAGAAAAGTAACATATATATCAGAATTTATCAATAAAGGTAACGCGTAATTTTTTGTATTGAGAAAAAAATATAAATTTTAATTTATTATAAAAAATATTATAAATTTTAATTTTGTATAAAAAAAATTATAAATTTCGATTTATTATTAAAAAAGTATCATTTCTTTTAAGTTTATTTATGGACAATTTGCCTAATTACAATTTTGTCCAAACTACAGGGGTCTATAGTGAAGAAAAGAAAAGTCGATACTTATATGTTGGCGTGCACAATTGGGCAGGAAGAAGGACCGCTTTGCAAGAAAACACACACACACTGAGGTCTCCTTTCCGGCGCAAAGTCGCTTCAAATCGTTAGGGCAACGATACAACACTCATACGATTCTTCTTAATCCTTCGAGTAATTCATCACAAGTGCTATATCAACAGTAGGATTCGTCGTTTGAGTCCAATCATATGGAAATGGAACTTCTACGGGCGAATCTGTCAAGGGTTCGTATTCCGGAGCCTACAAATCGCATTTACAAGCAGGAATGTTGTGTTAGTTTCGATACTCCGGTGAGTTTTTCTCTTTCTTTTTCGTTTCACTTCTTTTCTTGGGTTGCCTACAAGAAACGAGGTTTATAAACGCTTAATAAAGTAGGGTTTTGTGCAATTTCAGTTAGGGAAAGACTAGGGTTGTGCAATCTCATCATTTTACGTTTACGAGTGTTTAGAAAGATGGCATGCATGTGTTGTATATTTCCGTATTTTTTGGTCTCTAGCCATCTAATGTTTCACAGCGAGAACTGTTTATTATGTGTAAATTCATGATAGTGGGAGAGATTCACTATGTTTTAGACGACATGCATAACTATCTTCTAAATGCAACAGTGCTATGGATACCCTTTTAAACTTTTCTGTCTTTGTTTCTTCCATTTCTTGGTTTGAATGATGGTATCTGATATATTAAAAATGTGTGAAATATGGCTTATGAAAGTAGATAAAGTAGGAATTGATGTAATATCTAGTTTGATGAGGTAAATTTTGACTAGTTTACAGTTATAGGTTTGGTTAAATGATATGATTGTATTGCATATGTGCATGATGATGTCTTATCGAGCTTCATTGTTATTTATCATTAATTTTTGGAAGATAAAGATCATCTGCAGGAGCCACCTTTTTTATTTTTGATGCCAAACACAATCCTTATTCATTTGCTAAATGTTATAGACTTTTCTTGAACTTGGTATGTAAAGCTTACTTCATGCTGTTAAAATTTTGTCCTCGAGGAGTTGGAAAATCCTGTATAACTCTAAAATTGGAAAGCAATATATGCATTTTCTATCAGCGAGTAATACTATTTTCTTTCTTTAAATTCATACCTTATTGTCAAATTAATAATTGGTAAGAAATAATCAAGAAAGTATCGATGTATTACAAGTACAGGGCAACAGGGACTTGTATGTATTTCATTGAAATGTTGCTTATTTCATACTCATTTTTATTGTGTGATGTTCTTGTACCTGAATCGGATATTTTTTATAACGTGTGTTTCTCTTGATTAAGAAATCTGAAGGTGGATTGTATGTGGACATGAACACATTTCTTGCCTTCGGGAAGGATTACGTTGGTTGGAATTTTGAAAAAACTGGCAACCCAGTTTATTTGCATATAAAGCAAACAAAGAAGCCAATTCCTGAAGATAGACCTTCAAAGAAACCTACTCTTTTGGCTATTGGTACTGCCTGTGTCACTTTCAGTTTTTCTTTATTAATGTATCTTCTATTAAAATTCATTAATGAAACTTATGAGAATTGAACCTACATGATTGATTTGTATGGCTTATTTTCTATAGGTATTGATGGAGGATTTGATAACCAAGAACCAGAATATGATGAAACTTGCAGCATTGTAATATTACCAGATTATGCCACTTTTCCTTTCCCATCAGTTGCATTGCCTGAGAAGGTATTGTTTTCACATTTATCTCTTGGAAGATTTTTGAGTTCCATAATAATTGTGTTATCTAGATAATGGCAATTTATTGTTCCTGCACAGGTAAGGTTGGCTGTTGATGCAATTTTAATTGCAGAGGGTGCTGAGAGGAAAGAGCAAATTGCATCTTGGACAGCTGATAAGAAGCAAATTAGTGAACATGCATTGACCCTGAAACAGATAGATAACGGTGTCATAATTCCTCCAACTGGTTGGAAATGTGCCAAGTGTGACAAGACTGAAAATTTATGGCTGAATTTGACTGATGGAATGATCCTGTGTGGGCGTAAACTTTGGGATGGCAGTGGTGGTAATAACCATGCCATTGAGCATTACAATGAGACTCATTATCCTCTTGCTGTAAAGCTTGGGACAATAACTTCTGATCTTGAAGGAGCAGGTAATAATTTCTGATCTTCAACTTTTACCTTAATTTACATATAATAACGAGTTCCATGTTTTGGCAGCTCAGATGTTTTTTCTTATCCGGAGGATGATAGTGTGACGGATCCTCTTCTCGCTGACCATCTTGCGTTTTTTGGTATTGATTTTTCCTCTTTGCAAAAGGTAAGTATTTTTATTTTTATTTTTTCTAAACTCTTTTTAATTGAATATAATAAAATTAATTTTTCTTTGCCTTTAATCGACTTAAAATGAGTCTGGTTTCTTACCTAATTTCAACTTTATTGTTATTCATTCTTATGTTAAAGCTAAAAAGTAAATGATATTGCCATTAGTAGTTCAGCTTCCAATCCAGTAGAGCTTGATGCTTTAATTATAGTCTGACTTGAAAAGTATCCAGACAGAAATGACAACAGCAGAGAAGGAACTTGACCAGAACACGAACTTTGACTGGAATCGGATCCAAGAAAGTGGACAGGATGTTGAACCACTTTATGGACCAGGGTATACAGGGCTTACTAATCTTGGTAACAGGTAATTACAGTTATTTTTGATGATTCAATAGGAAATTTCAGCCTTTTTTGCTTATGTCTCGTGAACTTTGTGGCTCTGTTTTGTTTATTGCAGTTGTTATTTGGCTGCAACCATGCAAGTTATCTTCTCAACACATTCGTTTTGTTCACGGTCTGTGTATTATTGATTTTTGACGTGTTTGCTTACTTATCTATTTCAACATGGTAAGGTGCTCCATAACACCTTGAACTTCTGTTTATTGTCATCTTGCCAGGTATTACATAAACCAAACTTTGAAAGCAGCTTTTGATAATGCTCCGGCTGATCCAACTGTAGACCTGAACATGCAACTGTAAGTTTGTACTGGAAAAATAGAGTGCCGGCAAATATATAACATACAGTTGAAGTACAGAAGTAGAAAGGGACATGTTGCTTGTAGTAGTAATATAGGAAACGGGAATAGATATATGGATTCTGTGCTGATATGTTATTAAACTTTTTGAGAGATTTGCAGCACTCCCTAAAGTATTCTTTTACCTTGAATGGCAGAACGAAACTTGCTAATGGCTTGCTTTCTGGTAAATATTCTGTTCCAGCTGTACGGGTATGTTGAGGATTGCCGCTTAGCTTTATTATGTCTTTCTATTCTTTTATTCTGCATTAACTAACATCATGCGTTTATATTTTACAGAATGACGAGGTGACAAATGCTGTGGACTCATCTGTCAGTACTGTAAGTTTGTGACTGTATTTCGTGCATTCTTTTTTCAATTTTTTCCCCGATTTCATGCGACTTCCCATCTATTAATGAAACTTAGTGTCTTGGGAGTGAATTTATTTTCTCGTGATTCAGTATGTTTTCTCAGTGCTTGCACCTTTTGCAATTATGTATTTGCTAAGAGACTGCCTCTTCCTCTGTTACACTTATCAGAAACAGGAAGGTATTCGTCCCAGAATGTTCAAGGCTTTAATTGCAGCCAGTCATCCTGAGTTTTCTACCATGCGTCAGCAGGTACATACATCAAGTTTCTACAACTTATTCTGTTTTTGTTTGTTCATATTCTGTTAGCATATTATTTAATTAGATAATTGAGGCTGAATCAAAATGTAGGATGCACTCGAATTTTTTCTACATCTGATTGACCAAGTTGAGAGAGTTAATGCTAATAAGCCTGAATCAGACCCCGCAAGGAGCTTCAAGTTTGGTATTGAAGAGCGCCTCCAATGCCCCTCTGGGAAGGTTGCTTACAATAAAAGGAATGACTACATTCTTTCTTTAAATATTCCACTTGAGAAAGCTACTAACAAAAGTGAGTTTATTCCCTCTAAATTTTCAAGTTTTTTTAAATTGCTGGAATGCTGGCTAGAAGTCATTCTTGATTCTATTTTTTTTGGTTGGTTATTCATTTTTCAGAGGAACTAGAAGAGTTTCACAGACTAAAGGCACAAAAAGAGGCAGAGGGGAAGGAAATGTAAGTTAGATATAGCTTCGGTGTGATGACTTTTTTTAATTGTTTCTTATAGAAGATAATTAACAAAGATGCGTTTTAACTGGTTGCAGCTCTTCAGATGAAATTGTACGACCGAGGGTGCCATTAAGTGATTGCCTGAACAGCTTTTCTCATCTAGAGGAAGTGCAAGGTTTCTATAGCACTGCATTAAAAGCTAGAACAACTGCAATCAAGTATTCTTTCTTTCTTCTGCTACTTTTTTTCTTCATGTTTTTGACTAATGATGACGATTTCTACCCATCTACTTATTAATGGGTCGATTTGTGTTATTGTTTTATTACTAACGATCAAACAGGTGTAAGAAACTCAGCCATGTCAAATGGGTTGAACGTCACAGATAGTGTTTTTTAATACATAAACTATTAAGCAGGCTAAATAACTAAGAAGTAAGAACAAGAAGTGGAGAGGGGATAGTTTTTTTAATGGAAATGGAAAGAAAACAGAATTACAATCAGAAGGGTCCAAGCTGTATCCCTCTGCACAAGCAACAGCTGACTAAACTTTGCAAATTACATAAGCACGAGCCTCTTCTCCTCTCATATGCCTTACATAGGCTCCATATTCCCATCCCTACATGTTTCCCCCTCCATTTCTTTCTTTTGTAGACCTTCCACTCGCTAAAACCTCCATGATTATATTGTTCAGTACATTAGACCATTAACTGAATGCTGCAGTCTTTGTAACCATGTTATAGAAAAGTTCAAATTTTGGACATAAAGTGTTTCTGGTCGACCCAGTCCATGCTGTTTTCTTCCTCTAGACTTTTGTTTTTTGTTGACTGATGTTTTTCATGTGCGTGCTCTTAGTTTTATTTATTTATCTATTTATGTATTTGTTGCTTCTTTTGTGTCCCAATAGAACTGCAGGTCTGACTTCATTCCCTGACTATCTGGTGCTGCATATGAGGAAATTTGTTATGGAAGCTGGTTGGGTGCCAAAGAAGCTTGGTATATATAACTATACACCTTTTCTCTATACAATATCTTTATATTTTTTGTTCAGTCATATTGACATTTTTGGTTTGGTTGTAGACGTCTACATAGATGTTGATGATGTCATAGACATTAGTCACATGCGAAGCAAAGGTCTTCAGCCAGGGGAAGAGTTGTTACCTGAAGATGGTATGAGATGCTACTACATATATATTGTTATTTTTAAATTTAAAAAAATATGCCGGCTCTCATTAGAACTTCTATTGCTTTTTGTAATTTGTGATTTTTTCGTACCCTGTGATTGTAGCTCCTGCAGGTGAAGAAGAGTCAACGAAGCTTTTGCCTAATGAAGATATTGTTTCTCAACTTGCTTCAATGGGTTTTAACCATCTTCATTGTCAAAAGGCTGCAATTAACACCTCAAATGCTGGGGTTGAAGAGGCAATGAACTGGTTACTTTCTCACATGGACGATCCAGGTTTTGCATTTTTTACAAACTCGATTGCTGTACTTATATTAATGTTGATGACATTTTGATTGGTACACCACTTCTTTTTTCTATTTTCTTTAAATTTTCTTAAAGACATTGATGCACCCATCCATAAAGAGGCAAAAAACGAGGTTGATCCATCAAAAGTTGCTACACTGGTGTCGTTTGGGTTTGAAGAAGAAATAGCTCGCAACGCATTGAAGGCTTCGGTAAAGATTTTCTTTTCTCCTTTTTTTCCTCTTTAATTTTTTGTTGTTTTTGTTTTTTGGGGTCATATGTGTAACTGTTTGTTTTCTACAGGGTGGTGACATTGAGAAAGCAACGGATTGGATTTTTAACCCGGCTGCTGCAGCATCTGGGCCATCAGATATGGATGCTACATCAAGCAGCGGACCTACCGTGGATGCTACATTACCTGACGGGGATGGAAGTGAGTTCCTTGTTCTTTTATATAATATAAATGCCTTTCTCTATTTAAACATGTTATGAGAAGATTAGATAAAGAATCTTGATATTGGTTTTTGCAGAATACCGACTGATTGGGCTGGTGAGCCACATTGGTACGTCAACTCAATGCGGGCATTACGTTGCTCACGTGTATAAAGAAGGAAGGTGGGCGATTTTCAATGATGATAAAGTGGGTGTTTCTAAAGACCCTCCTAAAGACATGGCTTACCTATACTTCTATGAGAGGATTCAAAGTTGAGTTTTCCTTTATAAAAGAAAAGGAAAAGAAACATATTCTGAAACCATTTGACTTGTCTGCTGCCCTTAGATCATTCTGTCTTCCCTGGGAGTTGTTGGGTTTGTAGGGAGGGAAAAGGAGAGTGTTATAAGGTAGATTCCGGCTCGGCTGCACTTACTTTTGGGTTTTGGCTCTTTTCCCTTTCGTGGAATCATATATTTTCGTACTACTAAGAACTGCGTATAATTCTAAAGTAGAAGGCCATTTCTTACTGTTTAGTTCTAGCGCTGAATTTAGCTATCCAATACTTTTTGATATTTTATGCGTCCCGAATGTGATGAAAATTACTTGAACCTGAGGGAAGCATGTTTTGGAAGTATAGATTTGAAAGGTGGAAAACTGTCCTTTTCTTTTAGCAGGATGGTGTTGGAAGAGTAGTGCCTATGTCGTCAATCTTGAAATTTCTCTTATAACACAGCTCATAATGTCACGTGACCCTTCATAATAATTTCTCTTTGAATGAGCCAGAGATCGGCTTGTTTAACATATTGGAGCTTGTTTCGGGTTATTTTTTTCTAAAGCTTGAACTTGTTTTTCTGTATTTTTTTACTTTGTGTACATTATTATATTAATATATAAGTTATACATACGTCCTCATATTTTTATTATTAAAATACTTGTTATAAGTGCAACCCTAATCAAACTCGCTGTATAAAGCTCAGATACCTAAACAAGCTCCAAGTTAAGATTTTGAGCTCGTCTAGACTTGGTATATACTCTATAATGAATGTTTAACAAGTCTAGCTCGAGTAGTTCAACTTGTTTATACCTCTACTTTCTCTTGAATTTCCCAGCAAAAGGATTTTAAATCTACATTATGATTATTGTTCTTGAAATGTAACTAATCTACAAGAGTTGTATTTTACGAGTCTTATAAAGTTTAGAATTTTTGTTGTTGAGTTTTGTGTATACGTTTTAGCCTTCATACCCCAATTGAAATTTGGTGTTAAGATGGTTAGAACGACAAGCTCACACAGATTCTAGATCTTACAGTGTGGAACTTTAAACCTAATCGTGTAGTAGAAGAACACGTTAATGTACATATAAAGCTGTATCAGCTAATAGTTATGGTTGTCTATATAAGTTTGCTGGATACTATAGCATCTATATTATGTTTTAATAAAATTACGTTATTGTTTAATTTTTGTTTGAAACTTCGATATTTTTTTTTCAAACTTCAATATGAAGAGGTGTAATCCATAAAACTCTCAAACTAGAGCATCCTTATTCAGTTATTCTTTTAGCTTAGAATGGAGTCAAAGGACTAATCAAACTTACAAATAAGTGCAATGAAATTTAATTTTCAACTAATTGAGAATAAATTAGTAATCTACTTGGCATATATATGTTAGGATTGGAATTTTTATTTAAATTTTATAATCTTACAAAAATTTGTACCCAAAAAGGACATTTTGGACTCCCGTTCAATGTTAAGCCACATGATCTAACCATCATGTACACACGTTTTAGTTATTGGAACGCGACTCCTGACCTCCACAACTCACTTGCTCAAACTTATGAGATATTATCTAACAAACACTTGTGAAAAATATGAACATCGCCGTAAGTAAAATGTAAATAAAAAATAAATTACGCTAACATGCAAATATAAAAAACTATTCAATAGTAATTATTCGTACTAGCTGAAAATATTGTCTATCAAACTCACAGATGGGATGGTTAGGCCATATTTTTTGGCTCCTTTCACGTATAGATTTATAAAGTTTAGTAAGGGTGATTTATTATAAATAGACTTTAAAGAGTGGTAAAATAGTTTTTTTGATTATATTTTATAATTACTATTCATTTAAACTGATTAAAAATGGATAAAAATGGTGATTTAGACAAATAAGATATTATGAAAGCTTAAGAATGATATATATGATATTTATAAGTTAAACTGAGCAAATAAGATATTATGAAAGCTTAAGAATGATATATATGATATTTATAAATTAAGCTAAACAAATAAGATATTTTAATATTTAATAAGGGTATATGAAATTAATTTTTTTCTATTATTACATATTGTAAGTATTGCATGAAGAACAAGGAAAAGTTAAAATAAGTAGCTAGAATATATTAGAATAATAAAATTAAAAGATATTACCATTAATATTATTATTATCATAAAATCATTTGTGATGATATGAAAAAGAAAAAAAGAAGTGATATCAGGAATATGTGGTTGTGTAAGGATGCTCCTCCTCCATCCACCATTCCTTTATCCACTATCATCCCTTTTACATCTTCTCTATTCAAATTCATTTCAACTCTCTTCCTAGCTACTCCATCCTTCCATGGCTGCCTTTACTCTCTCTCCTGCTACTTCTTCTCAGGTAATTTCAATCTCCATTCATTCCCACCTTTTATTTTTCTTTTCTAGCTGTCCTCCATTATTTATGAGACAAAGAAAGAAAGAAAGAATATAAATCTCCATTGATTAACTTGTAACAGTTAAGATCGGGTAACAATGGGTTGTTTTCGCCGGCACAAGGGCTAGTGGCGAAATCCTCCGCCGGTGGCAAGAGCCAATTGGCGGGAAGAGAAAGAGTGATGAAGGTGACGTGTCAGGCGGCGAGCATCCCGGCGGATCGTGTACCGGATATGGAGAAGAGGAAGCTGATGAACCTGTTACTTTTAGGTGCCATCGGACTCCCCACCGCCGGGATGTTGTACCCTTACACCTATTTCTTAGTTCCACCAGGGTTGGTTTGCTCTCTCAATTAATTTCCCCTACTCTTTATATTTCATCACTTACATAACATCATAGAATGGCTTATAGCCTAGCGGGTATCTGGTGTTTAAGTGTCTCACAAGATTATCCGTTCATCCTAATGGTGTAGATCTAAGATTAGGTTAGTGTGTGTTTAGCTGTTAAAAAAAATTATGGATAGAGTCATACCCATCACTTGATTATAATTCTGTAGAAAAGGAAGGCATCATGATATTTGTATAAAGGAATAGAATTAATATTCTCAGAAGAGTTAACTTATGTGATAACATGTATCTGGTTAGTCATTAAAAGGATTTTAGTAAGTTGAGTATACATAGTTGTGTAGAGGGTTAACCCACCTTTAGGGGCTACTCGACCGGTGTTACGGTTAATATATATTATATAAATTTCAAATTCGTAGATTTTAATAAAATGTTTTAAATTGATTTTGTTTTGTGGAACCATCTGGTTATGTTTTTTTTATTAATTTTTCGAGTTGATTAGTTATTTATGGTTACTATTTTGTTACTTTTGAGCTTGTGAAAGAAATTTCTAGCTTCGTCCTTGCGTGGTGTTGTAGAATAAAATATGTTAAAAATAATAATAAAAATGTAAGATGTTTGTATGTGTGAAAAAACAACAGTGCTGGAGGTGGTGGTGGTGGTACGGCTGCTAAGGATGCACTTGGAAACGATATTGTTGCAACCGAATGGCTAAAGACTCACGGACCCGGTGACCGCACCCTTTCTCAAGGTCTTAAGGTAACTTTCTTTTAATCTTCTCAAACGTAACAACTATCTTTCTCTTTCTTGAAATGTTACATAAGTAAGTGTTTGAAATGGATGATTTTGATTGATGGCCGGTTTACGTAGGGAGACCCGACATACCTAGTAGTGGAGAATGACCGGACCCTAGCCACGTATGGAATAAACGCGGTGTGCACCCATTTGGGGTGTGTGGTTCCATGGAACAAGGCAGAGAACAAGTTTATGTGCCCATGCCATGGTTCCCAGTACAACAACCAAGGCAAAGTTGTTAGGGGTCCTGCTCCTCTGGTAATTAAGATAACAAATCAAGATTTCTTCTTTTTCTTTTTCTTTTTTTTTTTTATATTTTTAACATGAGAAAATGTGTACAAGTATTGATGAAATTGTAATTATTTGAAACTTGCAGTCATTGGCATTGGCTCATGCGGATATTGATGATGGGAAGGTTGTGTTTGTTCCATGGACGGAGACTGATTTCAGAACTGGTGAAGCTCCATGGTGGTCTTAGATGATGAAGAAGAGGAATCTTAATCCATGATCTATCTGATCGATCATTAATTTGGGATTCTTGTTTTCGTTATTCGCAGGAGAATTCAAATTGAAATATATGTATGTACACACAAATTTAACGTTTTATTTTCAAGTTTATAATTTTTGTAAAATGCCCGCTGATTAATAATGTTATTCTGTTATCACCACAAATTAGTCATATATGCGGTATGTGTTTAATTTTAATCGTAAAAAAGTATGTCCGGTATACATGTTAGCACAGTATTATGTATAGAAATTGTTTTGTGGCATTAAATAGGGTTTAGTGTCATTGTCTTCTATTAGATGATCCGGAATAGGCTCGTGATGGGCCTGATGGCCTATATCACGAGCCAAATCAACCAACAACGAGACATAGGGCTTGTGCGGTTTGCAATCGTTAAATTCATCTGTGGATCATTATGGTGGTAATGAGGTTTATCAAATTTTTTTTTCAATCAATAGAATTTAAGATAAAGAATTGTGTGTGGGTTTGGTGATGGTTATGATGCATGTTATTACTGCAGAGTGTTAGTGAAGAGTTAGTGGAGATCACACAATGGTTCAGTTTAATAGTGATGACTAATAAGGTTGACAATTTGGGTCATTTTCGGGTTAAATGGGTCGTGTTGTTTATGTGTCAAACCAAATTATGTTCTCGTTAGGTTCGGTTCATGTCATTTTAATTCGTGTTCGATTCGATTATGTTTTGTGTCGATGCATATAACTGTAAAATTCATAACCTTATCTATATGTTTAGGCTTCAGATAAGTTTCGGGTCAATCCATTTTACGAGTTGGGTTTTTTGTTCGAACACAAGCCACATAATTAACAAATGAAGTCGAGATTCTGATTTTGAGTATTTCAATTTTATTTGACCGCTACTTCAAGGTTTTAACTATGATTACTTTTTAATATACCGTCGTTTTACGTAGATTTTTATACAATTTTTTTTTTTTTTTGAGAAAGTCGTGTTTAGCAATTCATTTAATAAACAGGATTTTATGACCGTTGTTTTTGATGTCATGTTAGTGTCTATCCATTTTGGTCTCATTTTGCCAACCTAGTGTGATGTGTACTATTACCGCGATGCTGTAAGCCGTATTTTGACTTTTAGATCGATGTGAAATATATTTTTTTTTGTTTGGCAAAATTAAGCAACTATGAAAAAGGTATAAAAACGAATGATATTATAAATCTATATAATTTTTAATATATACATTCACACACTGCTCTATTTTAATATAGTTAATTATATGATTTTAATAAATACTTTTTTCTAAAATAACATTTTTAGATCATTGGCATTTAACAATTTTCGAAACACGGTTGGTATTTCGGGACCTAACAAACACCATTTTTTCAACGTAATCAATTAATCGCAGAATTACAACAAATGCATAAAGAAAGTAGCATGAATAGAAAGGGTGTGTGAGCCAGCGAGCCTATGAGGTGTTAGATGATGGGTCAATAAGGTTTAACCAAAGAATCAAAGCCCCATTTTGCTTTCATAAATATTATGAGCCAAAATTTTGAAATTTAAATTAGAATTTAAAAACCCTTAACACCATGAAAAAGAATTATAATTTTAGATTTTATACGGTTAAGATCGATAAGTAATTTAATCAAATTACTATAAATCATTAGAATTTGACTCACCGTTAATAATATATATATAATTATGAAACAAATAATAATAATAATCATAATAAAATAGCTTTAATGACACAAATTAGAATATTGTGTGTGTATGGTAGTACAAAAATGAACAAAGACAGTACAACAAGTACCAGAAGAGGGAGTACAAGTACAACCAGCACAACCCATGTAACGCAACAGATTGGGTTAGGCTCCAAGTACAATGCATGATGAGTAAGTACTACCCGCATCGACGACTTCCACTCCCATTTACGAGGTTACAAACTTGTATAAATAACCATAATCCCATCCCTCTAAAGACTCCAGAAACCGATCAGAGAACTTAAAACTTCATTGAGTGCAGCGTTGATGAAACAGTCTCAAAACATGCAGTTTCGTCAACACTGCACTCAATTATGTTTTTACTTCTTTTCTGACATATGTTCATTCTTTTTTATTTTCTTTATTTCTAGGGATACAAAGCAATTTAGATTTCGACTATAATTCTGCTTGTTACTACTAGCGCACATTAGACAGATAGCAACATTCAATCAGAGATACAAAATGAAAAAAATAGCCCTTTCTTGCTCGAGGGTGATTCTGTATGTTTACTGTTTCTCGCGATACAATAATCTCAAGTGTTACTCTTTTTTGTGTTTGTTTTTATTTGTGTTCTAACTTTTATTCCTAAAAGATACATTGTAGACAAGAAAATGACATGAATTTTACTTTAGGGGAAGGGAGGGATGGCACCTGTCTCATGGGGCCATGAGTCCTTCGATTGTATAGAAGAGATCCTCCACCAAATTTGTTTTAAATAAGAGATTTTTCAATGTGTGCATCACATCATACTCGGGGTCCAGCTTTCGCTGCCAACTCTGCACCAAGGTAACCGAAACTGAATAATGTAAGTTCAAGTCTTCTAGAATAAATAACTGTAAAAGAAGTTTCATGCACAAGTGCTGCCATCATCAAAAGGGAAGATTTTAAGCATATTAGTAAAGGGTTAATAGCATGTATAACAGCCATCTACTTTCACACGGGTGTTGATATATGTAACTCACTTTTTTCTGTTCTTATTAGGTAGTTGTGCAATTAGAGAAAACTTTTAAGCAGTAGAACTGACAAAGAACCACATATGTGGTTCATAATCTACATAAAAAAGTAACTATTTAAGGGTTTCTTCCTTGCAGTACATCGTACATGGACCTATATTGCCAAATGCAAGGCCGTGCCACAAAAACTAAACCCTGTAGGAGCCATGTCATTGGTTTTACAAGTTAAACGATTTTCACATGTTGCAAAACCACCAAAGCAGAACGCCTTTTACAAGTACAACTATCTAATGAGAAAGAAAAATGCATGCATACATAAATAAGCACGTTAACTAGACAGAAAAGACCAAGAAAAAAGATCCATCATATTCATGCATCTGCCGTTTATTTCTAGCAGCATTCAAAGAATATTTTGTTAAAAAGGATATCACCAAATTGTAACTTTCTCTTAACTAATGCAATTTATAAGCTAAAATAAATAAATGAAAATAGCCAAATTGGAAACATTTTTATAGTAACATTTGTTAAAAGTAAAGTAGACCTGGAAGACCTTGTCAGTTAGTTAAGGGACAATTATGGTTGATCAGATGTAACGGTAGGTTTAAGGTTCACAATGGTTCCTTGTATGTATCTATACATACATACATACATACATATATATATATATATATATATATATATATATATATATATATATATATATATATATATGAACGTATGTACAGAATGATGTTACTGAAATAAGAAAAGTTCCGAGTGTTATACCCTTATTTGTTCATTACATTTGCTTCTTCCATATACAACAAAGTGTTATCAGAGCTTTGGATTCAATGGCCTCCAATATCAATCTCTTTGCTTTCTCAAATTCCGAAATTTAACGAAAATATTACTATTATTGGAGTATACAAACAAGGGTTGTTTATGAGTCAGAATATGAAAGAACAGTCAGAAAACAGATGTAGAGGAAGGGGAGTTTATGGCTTTCTTTTGAAGAAGAAGTGACCATCAGATTAAGACACTTAGATCAGATTGGTAGGCAGTTTATGGCATCATATGTTCAAGATTATATTAAGGAAAGTTGGGTTCATCATCAGCTTACAACCCAATATACCCCCCAGAAAAATGGGGTGGCAGAAAAGAAAATAGACGAATTATAGAGATGGCTCGAAGTGTGTTGAAAAGTAAATTATATCAATATCTTTTGGGCTGAGGCTGTGGCAGATGCGTGTTATATTCTGAATAGAACATCTATAAAAAGTCTTTCGAATATGACTCCACAAGAGGCTTGGGCAGGACATAAACCAAGTGTGGCTCACCTGAAGGATTTCGGCTGTTGCTTACTCCCATATTCCAGAACAAAAAAGAGGGAAATTGGATGAAAAATCGAAAAAAACCATCTTTGTGGGATACAGTGAGAAGGTTATAGCATGAAGGGATGTGGTATTTGATGAAGGCAAAGCATGGGAAGATTCTATAGGAGAAATAGAAGGAAATAGTCAGGTAATAGATGACGAAACCACTCAAGGATTGCCTAACTCTGATCAGGAAGAATCTCAAATTTAAGAATTGAGCTCATGTATCTTGAACTATGTTGTTTTTCATCTAGCAACTTGCTAGAAGTTATTAATAAAATTTGAGTTCCCTAGGTGGGGATGATGGCCGAGCAGAAGCTCTTTGCCTAGGGTGCTTTTTCTTGCTGTAAAAAAAAAAACAGTTCTCCTTCTACTCCAACAAATGATCCAACTTTTAATATGAATACCTCGAGAATCCCTCAAGGCCTGACATCATGTTTTATGTTAGTATGGCTAGCAGATGTATGGTAACTCCTAAGGTATGTCATTCGGAATCAGCCAAAAGAATTCTTAGATACGTAAAAGGAACAGTGAATCATCGAATTACCTATTCAAAGACTGATGATTTCAATTTAAGAGGCAACAGTGACAGTCACTTTGTAGGGAACTTTGATGATAGTAAAAGTACTGCAGGTTACATTTTTAACATGGCTTTAGGAGCCAAATCTTGGAAATCCAAAAAAGCAAAGTGTCGTGGCCCTATCCTCAGCAGAAGCAGAGTACATGTCATTATCTATCGTCGGATGTCAAGCATTGTTGCTAAGGGCTGTCCTAAGAGATTTGAAGTACCCTCAAGTCAGGCCTACAAGAATATTTGCAATAATAATGTACCATTTCCCTCGTGAGCTAGTTCATGATGAAGAGATAGAAGTTAAATTATGTGGAAGAAAGGAACTAATTGCAGACTCATTTGCTAAGGCACTTCAAGTTTGGAAATTTTAATCGTACGAAGGATGTTTGCATAGTTTCTCCTGTCCAGCTTAAGGGGGAATGTTAAAGTAAGCTAGACCTGGAAGATCTTAACAGTTCTTAAATATGACAGTCAGTTAAGGGACAGTTATGGTTGAGTAGATGTAACCGTACGTTTAAAGGGGTCGCCATGGTTCACTCCTTGTATGCATATATATCTAGGAACGCATGTACAAAATGATGCTACTGAAATAAGGAAAAGTTTCTGAATGTTATATCCTTATTTGTTCATTACCTTTTCTTCTTCCATATACAACATTTTCTCTCTTAATTTACTGAATCATAGAAAGAAAACAGAAAAGAAACAAACGCACAAAGATATTACCTCCAAAACCAAAGTGGTTACTATTACAGTACACACATTGCCATCAATATTAACTCTATGACGCCTGACTTGCTCAAGCAACTGTTGCATGCATTCTGCAGGATGCAAGGAGTCACCTTCTGAAGAGCTCCATGACACAAATGATTTCTCCACATCCTGTCACACAACCATAGTCGACACTTTGAAGAAACCCGGAGAGTATAAACATGATAAATGAAAAAACGAGCCATTAACAGAAAAAATGTACAACCATAAACATCTTTAAACAGGGTATTTAGATATGTTCTTACTACTCAATAACCAGGCCCAAATTCTATTATTTATCAGATAAGAAACATGAAATTCTTCCTACTTCTTGAACTTTTTTTTTTTTTTTGAAATTCTTCCTATTCTAACTTTTTTTTTATGAAATTCTTCCTATTACTCAAAAAATTTGTAGAAAAGTCTTTTGACCTTAATGAAAGCAGCAGGGTTTGAGCAAGTTTGATGTTTTGAAAATTTAAGGGTGTGCTCAGCAGCAGCACGTCCATCTTGAAGAGCAACAGCCTTAAAAAACTCAATCAGATTTAGTCTATCCTTCTTGCAAAGTTCAGCAGTCATGCCCACATCAAGGAAAATTACATGAGGCTTGGATTTAAATAGCCCTGTATCTGAAGCCTTGCTTTGTGTCATCCTAACAAGAATGTTTCCTGGATGCATGTCTGCATGAATAAAATTGTCAACCTGGAAACATGAAAATTGGAACAAGCTTAGGAGAAGTCAGCCTCTGGTAATCAATATACAATAAAAATGTAGCACAACCCACTATGCACAAATGTGTATTTTAGAGTTTAATTCAAGATTATGTTTTTTTATTTCTATTTTTTTAAAACTAACTTCGTTGGCTGGATTTGAATGAACAAAGCGAACAATGGACAAGGTAATAAAAATCATCAAGGTAATGTGATGAATCATTCAAGTTTAGCTGATCTGTAGAGAATGAAATGACGTTTAATGTATATTATTTATATTAGATTAGATATGGAAACAATGAATAAAATTACATCTACTTTATAAATTTTAACGTTATTACTTTTTTTGTGAAATAATAAAAATGAAACATAATAAAATATCACTAAACCTCAATTAAGAATATGGTTAATTTGACCAACAGTAAAAAGTAAAGTAGGTTGTAAACCAATGGATAAGAAGGTGAAAGTATGTCACATGTTCGTGCATTTAATCCTTAAGATTATAACAAATATGTTTTATTTAGTTTTTTCTGGGGGACAAAGTAGTTTAGTTAAAGTCGTGAAAATTTTATATAATATTTGTGTTACTGAATTAAGTTAATAAATCTGAGTAGCATTGTAATTCTTCATTACATTCCATGATGGAATTCCAATAAAACAGCCCCTGCCATGGAATGAAAATTAGCTACATAAAATGAATCACAACATCACATTCATTCTGGAATGGTCCATTCCATTCCATCAAACACGACATATAAAACACTACCTATAACTTGTGGTTTTGTAAAAAAAAATATCAATGAAAATCATTTAGCTCCTTAATTCCTACAATCCTACATATAATATGAGTAAAACAAACAGAAAAAAGTCAAATGAGAATATACATACAAATTCATACCAAAAGCATTTTTAGAAGTGCATGAGTCCCAATGTGGGCAAGGCCAGATTTGATGTCTACATGTCCTTCAAGCTCATCCACATAGTGCAAGATACTTTCACCATGCTCAAAAGTTTCCACTAAAATAGCAGGATGCACAAGCGGATATAGAGGCCTGGGAAATGACACATCTTTCCATCTTCTGAAATTGTAAATAAAACGACTCAAATGAGCTGCCTCCCTGGCAAGATCAACTTGAGACATCATGAAAACAGCAAATTGTTGTATGCTTTCATCGAGTCTTAACCATCTCAAGGTAGGGATAAATGTTGACACTTTTGCAAACAAATTCAGTAATATGAAATCCCTTCTAATAGCTTCACTAACTCCTGGATGTCTAACCTTTACAGCGACAAGCATAGGCTTATTAATACGTTGACCAGGATGGCGAAACTTCAAAGTTGCTCGATGAACTTGAGCTATACTTCCGGATGCTACAGGTTGTTCCTCAAAATTTTCAAATATTTCAGGCAATCGACGACCAAATGCTTTTTCGATAGTGTTCTTTGTGTATGCATAGCTATGTGCTGGTGCGTTTGTCTGAAGTTCTGCAAGCTCTGTACAGAGATCGTTTGGAAAAAGATCTGGCCTTGAAGCTGCCCATTGACCCCATTTAATAAATGCTGGTCCGGCCTTCTCTAAGGTATTATGGACACATTGTAACCAAGTCTTACGAAACTCAATGCCAAATGAATCAGCAAAAGGAGCCATAGCTATGCAAGGTGCGAATAGAAATGCTAAATATACTGCTCTAAGACACAATATTAAAATTTCTACAAGGGAGAACACAAATGAAGTCAAGTAAACATGCCCATCTTGTGCATGTGTGTAAAGATCATTTTTATAGGGGAACCCTTCGGCCTCAGCTTGTGTTCTTTGTGTCCATGCCATCTCCCCTACT
This sequence comes from Pulicaria dysenterica, assembly GCA_947179395.2. Lineage (NCBI taxonomy): Eukaryota > Viridiplantae > Streptophyta > Magnoliopsida > Asterales > Asteraceae > Pulicaria > Pulicaria dysenterica. Next base: position 43,428,113 of record OX359296.1, on the reverse strand, counting down.
AGAAAAGCTAACATACCAGGAGCAATTAACTGGGATCTACTCAAAGCAAAGCTCACTGCACAAGCAATCTTATTCATTGGTTGGGACAGCCAGTTATAAGTACAGATTTGGGAAACCCTTCTCCATGCAATTTGAGCATGATGTGAAACTTTAGTACCTGCTGATATGAAATAAAATCTTTGAAAATGTTTACAGTTCCATAAGGTCCCCTTTGTTTGATAGAATGTACAACGAGTGACGGCTCTGCCATGAATATTATATTGTGAATATAGTCTATTGTAGGAGGAGTGGGAAAACCCAATTGCCAATTGGGCTCTATGAATATTTACTTCAGAACAACATATCTTATGGCTTGGGAGAAAGGAATGTGCTGCCCTTTTAACATTGACGACAGCCAACAACCTGCATAGAATTTAATATACCACCTCTATTATCATGCCAACAATGTGAGATTGTATTATCACTGTTGTTTCCAAGTTAATCCGATAGTATTAAGTAGTGCGCTAGTGCAACAGAGGCATGATCTAGAGTTTAGCACAAGAAAAGTAGAGGGTGTTAATATCATTCATCTGTTTCAATATCTGAGTAGCTATCGCTTATTTAAGTCCAGATTCATGTCTGTTTTCTGCATTTTAACCAAGGATATTGCAACATGAAAAGCCAACACTTGGAAAGAGAATCCTAATGTTCATGGTTAAGAGGTAAAAGAGCTTACCTCCAAATATCACCTAGAAAAGGTTACCATGATCTTTTATAAGTCTTGGGACTTAGAGGGTGTTTGGGATTGCTTGTAAAACTGGGCTTATTGCCCTTGAAACAACAAAAGCTGTTTGTTGGGGTTGCTTATAAAAACTGCTTACCTGGTTATTTGTAACGTTCTTAAAATGTGGATTCCAGCAAGCAATAAGCATATGAACAGTTTTAACAAGCAATCAGAAATATCCCTTAGTCTTTCTAATTCCTAAGTCCTTTGGAATCACAAGGGGCTTAATCAACGCTGGAATCAGGCTGTTCGCAACATGTGAAACCTGAAGTTTGAAACTTTTAAATTTGAGAAGCATAACAAAGTGCTGTAATGATTAATCTATGAAGCGCCATACTGATTTACTAGCTCAGGCGATTAACACATCAAACTCTATTAACGAACCAACCACATTTTAATATTTTATGTAACTCTCTCAGGTCCAGTAAAAAGATAGCGTACTTCTTAACACAGGCAGAAGAAATGCTTAAAATCACATATTAAACAGTACCCAAACATAACACTTGTTCAAATGACACCACATTTTTTTCCGCCACTTGTATAAATCATGACTTAGGATAGAAACTAGACCCCAACCTCAGACCATCGTTCTTCAATTAACCAGAAAACAATCGGTTAACTATTTGAGAAATTGCACAGACAGCAATTCGCCAAGTGCGAATAAACATCCTTACATCAAAACTTTGAAAACGATGATGATGCTATACAATAAATTGATAAGCCATATACCTTGAAAAGGCCATGTAAATCAGATGAAAATCTGTGACAAATCCGTAGGTAGAAAAGGATGCAGTCCGGCATTTTCATCAGCTGAAGCATTGAATGATCTTCATCGCAATTGTGACCGTGGCCTTCGTAGGCGGAGTAACATGGCGGTTGCGATTATGTTTCCTTCCGATTGGGTGAACGGATAGGTTGATGGCGGAGGCGAGGTTACGGGTTCGTCGGAAAATTTTGACACAAAGGGTTACCAAATGTGCTTCTAGTTCCTAATATTACGAAAAACCCTGCTTTTATGAGCTGCAATGAAGTTGTACCTTGTCTATTAAAATGGCTACGATTGGTTTTGGTATTTGCGGAATGGGAAATCCGACATTTGGGAGTGTGCCTAGTGGCGGACCCTTGGCCAGGAATGTACGCATTATACCTTACCTGCAGGTGAGGTTTACGTGCAGCCACATTAGAGCCATATCATTTTCTTTCTCCTTTACCCAATATCAAGTTATACCTTACCTTAAAACTATCTTCATTTTTAATTAATATAATAAAATAAAAAAATATGTGTAAAGGTATGATTGGTTGAGGGGGTGGGGGGGGGATGTTTGAAAAAAACGGAATCAACTCTTAATTTATAGTGGTAACATTCAGATTTAGAGCCACAAATGTTTGAAAAACAAATGATGTCTAAGGTGTACATTAATATAACTTGGCTTTAGTTCACTCTGTTCTTGGCTTGCGTTTCTTAAAAACCTGACTCTTTGATGGCCCGTAACTCCGTAAGCATACACAAATTAATACTAGTTGTGTTGCTGCCGTAGATCCTTGTGAACTTCTTCGCAGATCTATAAGACAACAGAAAAAGCCTCGCCACGAGTGTTTAACTCGTGACCACGCTCGGGTGTGCGAATCAATATTTATATTAGGTGTTTAATGTCAGAGAGAAAGAAATGTGTGTATATGAGCAAATGCGATAAATCTAACGAGAATAAACCTGAATCTTGTGCGTTATATTTAGAAATGGAACTGGTCCTTACCTAGATCTTTTGTCCGACGGTTAACTCGACTGACTGGTCCGAAGGGGGCGGTCAGTTCCTGTCATGTCTGCGTAATAAATGCCCTTGTCTGAAGGTGTGACCACCTAAACATTAAATGTGTAATTAATGTGTATCTTCTTAAGCATGGCCTGAAGATATCTTGGTAAGGGCCGAGTTATAATATTTTATTCATTATTCACGTTGGCCTATTAGTAAACTTAACCTTTGGATGGTTCGTGCTCCAGATAATACGTCATCAAGTTACTAAACAAATTTGAATGGCTTCTGTACCCTGGCATAAGTTGATCCTTAATACTCAACCAATGACTAATAGTCATTGCTTTTGTTTGTTGTAGGATAATGATATTTTATGTGTGTTGAGCCTTTAGAGCTTCTATGAGGAAATATGATGTAGCATGTATGTTGATTATTCTAGTACATTGTCATAATCTAGTTATTATTAAATTTCTAATTATTGTAACTGTTAATATGTTATTCGCTAATGATCGCTGGATAAAAGGTGTTATAGAACTTGTTTACCATGTTATTTAAATGATTAAGTTGTCTACCACCTTTGTGTGTCTAGAATCAAGAAACATTATTGTTGAATATTTATCTTTATATTTAGATGTACTTTTATATATTTATATGCTTGTTCATTAATGTACATTTGTGTTTGTTACATTGAAGAACTAAATGAAAAAACATTAAATTAACACGAACAAACTCATTTTCTAAATAAACAAACAAGAATAACTAATTTGTTCCTGTATGTATTCGTTTTTGCTTGTTTGTGCAACTAAGATTATATGAAAAAACACGAACAAGGTATATATATATATTCATTCATTTCGATTCATTTACAATATTAATTACATGATGCGAGAAAATAATGAGAAAATGACATGAACGAAAAAAGATGAGTGGTTCTTGCTACCACTACAGGTTAGGTCCCTAAAAGTTATGTTTAATACATTTTAGTGAAATTTGTGTTTACATATAACAATAGTCATAGTTTATAGTACTTATTGTAAAAAACCGAGGGGGTATACATACTATGTAATTATGTCCTATCCAATATGCAATTCATTTGAACGTAACTGTGTTCTCGGGTCTCTCTCTGTATATCGACATACTTCAAAACCAAGTTCATCATTATATGATTGCTTCGTTTATTGATTGACACTTGATATCACGGGTCCTACACTACCATTCCACCAATAGTCTTGGTTTCTTCTTTTTCTTGTAAAGTTTAAGTCACTATATCATGGTAGGACATACTTCTCTTTTTGTTAGTTTTGTTTTGTTGTATCATGTGTTGGCACTTGGCATTTGTAGGCTTTTTTTTGTTGCACTTTCTGCAACTTCCATAGGCAATTTTGTATTGTACTAACAACTTAAAAATCTTATTGTCTCTCAGAAGTCAGAATAAAAAAGACCATTAAAATAAAACATATACAACAAAATAAAGGATCAAATAATTAAGGCTGACTTAGCCAACTTTAATTCCAAGGGTAAGAACCACAAATGGGGTAGTATGGGTCCATGGGAACAACCGACAAGGCTCATAACTTGCCTTTTCTCAGCCACAAGTTTTAATAATATCCGAAAAGGCCCCTATGCAATCTTATTTTCCCTGGTTAAATCCGCATCCGGTTTTTCTCTTTGTCATTTCGTCAAACACATTACGTACATCTTCCCCCACCTTATTTCCCCCCATTTATACCCAATTCCGCAATCATAAATCCCCATCTTTCGTCTCCCATGCCGTGGAAATAGTCTGCTGGGATTCTTTATACAGTAAAAAGGAGTGATTCCATGCTCGAAAATGAATGGTGAAGCAGTAAGGAAAGCCTGGTTGGTGGCCGCAAGCATCGGGGCGGTTGAGGCGTCGAAAGATCAAGGCGTGGCGCGATGGAACGGGCCTCTTAGGAAACTTCACCATCGGGCCGAAACCAAGCTTATTTCTTCATATCGTGGAACAACCGCCGATCGATCTAGCCCGTCGTTGTTCAAACCTTCTTCTTGTTCGTCGGTAACGGAGAGAGGAAATGAGTACTCGATGATGAAAGTGATGGAGATGAGCTGCTTTGGTCCGAATTGTGTTAGATTCTAGCTAGCTAGAAGCGACTAAGAGTACGTGGTTTGTTGGTGTTGTCGTTATGGATGTTGATCTATAAAATAAACAGCAGCAATATATTGCTGTAAGTATTCATAAGTTGTAATTTGTGTATGATATATCGGGGCGACTTCACATATGACCTTAAATTACAAAATATTATTCATAAAGTATGCTCTAAAACTATTGTATTTTATGTATAAAGAACGTATGCTATGAATATATAAGATATATACCTTTAAATCATATATATGTTGATCGAATCATGACTTGTACGAACTGAAATTGAAATTTAGATTTGTAATCTAGACTTTCAAGATGATTTTCTCTTCTGATGTTAGACTTGACGAAACACTTTTATAAACTTGGTTACTAGAATATAATTTTTTTTTATTATATTTCTATACCACCAATTAAAACCTTCTATACTTTTGACAATCTTTTATGTAAGATAAAGTAGAGAGAGAGAGCGCTCTCAAATGAATTAACCTATCTTTTTCCTTTTGGAGACTGATGAATGAACTTATTTTTTCTTTTTCTCTAAGAATCAATAAAGAAATCTCTCTTTTTTCTTTTCTAAGGATTATTAACATTCACTTATGTTTGACTTCTTATGTTTGGGTCAAATATTACTCATTATGTTCTTTTACAAATACGAGAATATGTTTCTTATTTTAGTAAAGAGTTGGTTCCTTTTGTAGAGTCCACTTGTGTATGTTTGTGAGAGAATATGATATATTATGTTTGACCAAATATGAAAAGATCTTAACCCAATATAAAAACCTTAGGCCATCCGTTATAATTTCCCCCTTCCCTTTTCTTACCCACTGTCACATCAGCGCCACATCATTTTTCCTCCCATTCCCTTTCCCTTACCCACTAAAAGTGTTACACCTTCCCTTTTCTCTTTCCCTTTTTCCCATATTTTATTTTATTTTTTATATTAAATAAGTCATTATTAAACTAAATATTTTTTTTCATTAATAATATTTTAAAAAATTACATAATTTAAAATTTCTAAAATACGATAATAAAAAAAAAATATTACATAATTTTAAATTCCTAAAATATGATAATAATAAAAAAAGAAAATTACATAATTTTAAATTAACAAAACTAGCGGTTCAACGCAGGCCAATCGTACTCTTGTCGAATTACTTCTTTCATTCGGAGTGTTGTATCCAAAACACCTCCCTCAAGATGATTAACATCGGGTTTGGTTGGGAGGTCGGTTGAGACGCCAACTAAGAAAGGATTATCCAGCGGTAGAACTTGGAAGTCTCGAACGGGATCTTCAGAATGACGAAGAGGTTGTGAATTGTTGGTTAGGATCCATGGAGTGTATATTTGTTTAAGAAGAAGAATAGATGAGATGTATGAAAAAATGAAGAAGAAATATTAATATATATAGAGTGTAAAAATAAAAAATAAAAAGAAAAAAATAAAAATAAAAAAGAGCCGTTGAACGGCATTATTTTTGAAATGGGGGTGGGGGAGGGGGTGGGGTTTGCGTCCAGTCTCCATACTCGCTGCCACCTCTACTCGCCGAGTTCAAGGCACCCGAGGTGGTGTTCCTTGGGGAAGCCATAGCCAACTCGCCCTTAGCGAGTACACCATAACGGACAACCTTATGTATAGTTTTTTTCTTTTTCAAATGATCAAGAGACAAACCTTGAATTTGAGCTATTATACCCTTGAATTTGTCGATGAGAATAAAAGATAGTGGGTTGGTAAGGATATAAAAGTCATAATTGTTATGTATGGTTAATTTGTGTTGTGTACAAATCATCTCCCATAAACTTTACAGTTTACACGTTTCTCCTTTTCAAATGATCAAGAGACTTACACATGTTTTTTTACAAGGTGCGGAAAGTCAAAGGCGAATGCTACAAAGTCAAGATTTTAAAATAAGAGGGCCTTACTTGATATGAAGTCTTATTATATATCAACAAGAGAATGAAGAAAAATTAAAGTCAAGATTTTAAGATAAGACTTAAGAGGGCCTTACTTGTGTATGATATAGCCACCACTAGTTGAAATATTAAAAAAAATTAGCTTATTAATTGTTTGAAGGCTTGAAATTAACTTGAAAAAAATATTAGCAGCGCGCTATAGCTTCAATATGAAAAAAACACCCTCGATTTATTTTAAAAGCAAAGAGTATATATATTCTCTTGCTTCAAGTGATCTTCAGTCTTTATTATTGACTTATCTCAAAAACTTTAAACCGAGCTTAAAATTTTGGACTTTAGATGATGCCCGGAAAGCCTAAGTAGTGTAGTCTACTGTCTACCCGTATAACTAATCATTATTCCAAGTTTGGAGTACTACATATTTTGATATAGAGGCAATAAATAATCCGGTTAGCTAAGTTAAGGGGTACCAAAATGCATTTTTATTATTTTTACACTAACAACAGAATCACCAAAACATATATTGTCAAAAGTCAAAATCATCTTGATTTGGTTTTGGTGAAGTCAACAATGCTGTGTAGAGTCTTAGCTTATCTTCCTCAAACGAAGAGCACCTTGATAACGGCCTTCTTGGTCTAATGAACGACAATGAAGTCAAACTGAGCCGACGTCGATACCTTTTCCATGCTAATTGAATTGCCACCGCCGCCCATGTTCTCCACCCCGGAGAATAATATCGTGCACTCCTTTTTACTTTTTCATTCGCAAATGTATACCTAAAATGTTGTGTCACATATTTTACATCATTGGCTTCTAGACCAAAAGCCTCAGTTGTCTCCAGGGTCACGAGAGTTGATGATGATGGTGGTAATCTCTCAACAAATGGTCGCCGAAGACACCATGATAAGAGTTCATCACCACTAAAGTTCCCGGGGCCCAACATGCAACAACTTTTGACACCGTCTCTTAGTACTTGGCTACTTTGAAGATGACCTCTTACTATGAACAACATCGTGTGAACGGGGTCTCCTTCTCTTGCAATCTACTCCGATAATCAACTTAAGGAAAACTTAGCATGTTGATATAGTCATTGAATACAAAAGTTTTAATTATTACCTATATTATTGTGAATGTTTCAACTTGAATACATGTATTTTTCTTAGGAGTTACATCAGCATTAATTGTATGTATATACTAACAAAAAAGAAAAAAGATACAAACAAACTCAAGCCAATTGTAAAGGTATACGCAAGGGTTTATGTAGACTTACGGTTTCTCCTTTAGTAAAAATGAGGGACTTCACACGATCACATATGTTCTCAAGGACCAGATTGTCCATATGTTGAAAAAAAGGTACCTAAGTTGAAGATTTCACGAGGGCAAGTTGTTTAGATTCAATGTACAAACACAAAATTTTCATCTCACCCCACTATTTTGGTATTTTGGTCATTTAAGTCCAAATAGTTCATGACTAGTATGAAATTATCCTCTATATATACACATCAACTCCAAGTTGTCTACTAGTCATTATATCCTTAGTATAGTTGATAAACACACATCTTACGCGTATTGTTATCTATAAATTAGACATTTATCTTCATCCTCTCAAAACAGAGTTACTATATCATCCGATAATATATATACTAATACTAACTAATCAAATAACTTTTTATGCTTGTCAACTATAGTAAAACATAGTATCTCTTTTGTAACAAGCAGTAGCTAGATTTGATATTAACAACATGGGCGTACCTGCCGGATCAAGTCCAAGCAAAGGTGATACTTAATGTCTCTCCGAAGGCCTTCTGGGAGATTACGTATCATCTCACACTCGTCCACACCGCGCATTGCCGCCCATCGTTGGCGCTCATGGTTTCGTACTCTTTGTTGGAAGCCTTGAGGGAGGTGCCTCCTCCTCATCCACCACTCTATATTCCTCATTTTCAATTGCATTGCTTGTTTCTTTGATGTTGCTGCATGCAAAAACACCTGTATATATACATCCACCATATATATCACCAATATGTAAATAACATTTCACATTTCAACTTTCAAATGGGTCGACCAATGATAATGTATACACACGTACCTTAATATTTCCAATCAACATTGTGACCAGAAGAAGACCTGATGTGATAACTATGATGAGAAAAACAACTTCTAGCCAATTTGTTGTGCTCTCCAAGTTGCCAAATGTACTATATTATATTACACAAAATATGATGAAATTTATTTAACACTAGAAAAAGTAACATATATTTATGATGAAAATATGGTTACCTAATGTTCATAAGTCCCCAAAAAATGGGAAGCAGTATCTTTTCCAAACGACTATCGTTCGTAACGAGTTGAAGAGTCCATTTATAAAATCCAAAAACAAAATCACCATCGTTGTCAAGGCAAGTGGATCTAGCCTCTTTGTTCAACCCCCACAAGATCCTTGGGTGATCTCTCACTACGTTGTTTGTGCCATAATAAAGAGGATCTTTGCATGTTAAAAATCTCAAGAGACAGTGTTCATTTGCATCAACCATGCATTTTTCTTTCAAACATGTTGCTACCCTTTGCATACCAAGTAAGTACCAACAAGCTCCTATAGCCTTCAATCAAAAACCAATCATTCATGCAATTATATGCATTAATCATATTAACATGATATCAATGGTTGTTAATGTTCTTTTCTTTGATTTCACATTTGATATAACCTAGTTCGAAAACCTTTGAAATCGAAATGGTGACATGTTGGGCATAAATAAACATTACTTTTTTAAACATGGAAACTCACACAACTACTAACTTATCCCTAGATTTACTTCTTGTTCACAAAGGGACTTGAACCCAAGACCTTATGCAATACCTTAGAAACCTGGTACCGTTGGGCTAAATGCCCACACAAATGTAATGCATTCAAATTCAAATATGTTATGATTTAGTGTAGGATCGTCTCCTGCCTAGATCGATTGTATATATAGAAGAGTTAGAGACGTTGATTAGGGTTTCTCTAATATCCTTGGTAAAATAATGAAAATTTTGTAAGTATTATGTGTTAAATTATTTATAGAGTATAAAAGATATAAGGAAAACCTTAAGAGCATTTGGGTTGTGGATTTCAAATTTGATCCTATCACCCGTTTGGTTAGTTGAAAATGAAAATATGATTGTCGGTCAACTAGGGAAAAATTAGGGCTTATTTAATTGCTTAGGCAAGACAAAATTCTACCACATAATGAAAGTTAGCGATCAATCCTCAAACGCGGTGTGGGTGTGTGTGACGATGGTCTGGATAGGGGTGATGGTATGTAGAAATTGATCGGTGACATAGCGAGAGTGAGGCTGGAAGTTGGTAACTCGGTTGTGAGATCATTGCTTGGCAATACAGTAGTTAGTTGCGAACATGAAGAAGAGAGGGCTATGAGAAATCAATCTAAGATAGGATAGCCGGAGGTCAGGTTGTTAGCAACGAGGGTAAGTCCGGAAGTTGGCAACTCAGTTGTTATCAAGCTATAAGTTGAGAAGAAAACAAAGTCGAAATACGATGGGTGCAATAATAGACTAAGAAATCTCTAAGTCCATATGATATTAAAATGTACTCCTCAGTCCTCACCAAAAGGATTTGGCAATCCAACAACCATAGGATTTGAATGACAAATGTCATCATCCTATATATATATATATATCTTCCAACCCAAGATATATAATTTAAAGAGATTTTAAATGCAAATCCCATAAGATGACATGAACCATAACTAATTAACCTCAATAAACACTCACATTATTTATATGTAATTGGATTGAACTATCCTACACTAAATCTTAATATCATTTTATTTAATAATCAAATCATCTTACTAAAACAGGGATCCACATATATTATAACAAGCCACTAAAAGTGATCCATGTGTTTTTTTTTGGGAACATTCTTTAGGAAGAAATAATTAATTAGTGGTTATATCTTAAATTTTATTTACAAGACAATCAAGATCAAATTAAGAAGACAATTAATTAGTTAATTAAGCTTACATGAGAGGCAACGAAGTAGGCGATCATATTGAGAGTGATTCCCCACCAAACGGTACCAAAAATGTAGCCGGAGAGATTTTGCATTCGTCGTAAAAGACATATCGAGTGATATATCTTTGGAAGGTATTGGAATAAAAACATAACAATTGCAACCGTCATCATCTCCGTCGTCCAACCCCTTCTCAACAATGCCGGTATCACCATCCATATCATAACCTGATCGATGGAAAGGAATTATTAATAATTAATATATATGTGTTTTGAAAAGATCGAATCCAATTATAATAATTAATATTAAATTATAATAAAAATAAACCTGAGGAATGGGGAGGATGACGAAGAGATCAAAGAGAACCCCCTGGCTCCCGCCCACCGCTAGAACCTGGTCTGCCACGTTGCATGAATTCCTGTCATAACACCGTAATCGAACGTGATGGCGCATCGACCACCTGTTTCTGTTGAACTGCAACCACATGTTAGTCACGTGCAAGAGGTCGGTCATGCAGCGGACCACCGTGACGGTGACAGCAAACCAGCCGTCGATGAAGACACACATCCACGACTCACTTATGGAGAGTGCGTAGAAGAAGAGCGGGTCAATGAACAGGCCAGTGGTGCAAATCAGCACCTTAACTTGGTCCCAAGCGTGTCGAATACCTACAAAGAAGGCGTCTTCGGAGGCGCCGTAACATGAGTCATCATCTTCTGCTGTTTCTTCTTCGTCGTCGACCAAGTATTCATCGGAGAATTCATGCGGCCTGCAGCTAGTGCTACTCATTATATATGACTACGTACGTACTATAATTCACAACTACTCGAGATCCTAACGACACCTGATCTCGTTCAATTCCTCGCTAATTATGAACTAATTAAAAGGAAACAATATATGGGGTGGGGTGGGGTGGGGGTGCAGGGGTACGCGTGGAAAAAACATTAGTACGAGTGTAAGGAATTGATACGTAACCCAGGTTTGTTTGGGTATTAGGATGCATACGTTTTGAGAAATAGTACCAAAATGCCCTTCTTTGTAGATAACAATGAATTGATCATGGTTCTGTCTGTGTGCCCGTTTTAACCTTGTCAAACCATCGAATAAGTTTGGTTTTTGATAGGTTATTTTATTTACTTCTTTTAAAAGTTTATTTTTAGTATTTTAGTTGTTTTGCATTTGTATCATATTGCATTTGTTCTTCTTTTATTTATTTTTGCCTATTTCGGGTACTCTCGAGTTTTCGTGTTTAATTTCAGATTTTTAGAAGACTTTTTGCGGAGCGGGTGTTGATCGGGTGTCATTTGGGCTAAACATTTGGAGCAAGAAGCAATGGAAGATTATGTGTACATGCTTGAGCTTAGATAATATGATTTTTTGGGCTTTAAAAATCGGGCTTGATGGATGGAATAAGAGTGTGAGAGTTGGATTTCATTTTGGGCCAAAGTATAAAATTCCAGACTACCCCACGCGGCCAGAGTAAGGTTTCACGCGGCCCGCGTGGGGCACGCAGGGTCAAAATCGTCCTTTTACATTTTGACAGCTATTTTAAGGGGAAAAAGGAGAAAAGAGCCACATTCTCATCTGCACGATCCAGCAGCTGCAAGGGGGCGATTTTTAGGGTTTTTCAAGCTTCTTCCAAGATCTATTTCATCTTGTTCTTCCATGTAAATGTTTGGTACATTTTTACACTTCCATTTAGCTCTAGTTATGTGTAGCTAAGCTCCATCTTGGTTGACATTGGTGATTCCTTGAACAAATTAGTTAGGGTTTTGAAAGGATTTATGAACTTGTTCTTGAAATTTATGAATATGATTCCTAGTTTAATTCTTATTTCATTCTTATGTTTGTATGTCATGAATGCAAGTATTTGAATGGTTTATGTTAATTGTTTTCTTGATTACGTAATAGATCTTCAAAACAACAAGTAACAAGTGGTTTCATGAATGTTTATGCATCTCTCAAACCATGAAAATGTATTCTCCAACATGGTAGTGTAAGGTTTTGACTCCTCTTGGATTTGGTGATTCTTAAATTGTAATGCTAGTTGATTTTTGTGAATTAGATGCTTTGTTTGGTTAATGACTTTGACTAAGAAGGTGTGTAGGAGCTTCTTCAACCTCCATACTAATTAAGAAGAGTCTAGGTGATTTAAGCTTTTAAATTGCTATAGCCAAATTAAATTAAAGTTCAAGTATTGCACCATATTCCTTAATGATAAACCTAGCTAGTTGTTAATGTGATGAAACCAATGTTGACCAATTCACATCTTATTGATTTAAACCATCTTGCTTAATTGCAACTTTTATTTACTTGTCATATTTAGTTTAATTAATCAAATCTCAAACCCCCATTATTTTACTTTATTGTTGTTACTAAAATTATCTAAACTTTTGGATTGCATAGAAAATTGAATTGAGCGAGTCTCCGTGGATTCGATCCCTTTACCACTTTACACTATTATATGTGTTAGAATATTGGGTTATTTGTTTGTTGGCCTCGACAACCACCAGTTTTCACCAACCAAGCCGGAAAAAACCAAGGCTGGACTCCGTGAGACATGTATTTCCAAAATCAGCATGTTCAGTTCCGCCAATCTGCTGGTTCATTTTTTAATTTTTTAAAATAAAAGGCTAAAAATAAACATACGTCTATAGTCGGGCAAAATTACCGATCGAAACACTCAAAATTGGGAACTTTGGGCTAATACTATAATTTGGTGGGCTAATTTGGGTCTTGTATTAATTATGTGCAATTCTTTATGAGTTTTAACTAAAAATACTAAGATGCACATTACGGTATGAACAAGCGAGTCGGGTCAATCCGAACGGGTCAAAAGTTGAGTCGAGCCGACGGTCCTAGAACCGGTTTTGAGTCGTAGTTCAGGTCGATCCGTGTTTGGTGTCATGTCCGGTTTTCAAGCATATCTTCGGTTACTTTAAGTCGAGCCGATTCGATGGGCCAGAATCACACACATGTACGTTACTCGAGATGGTCAACTTTGGCACCATGGTTTTGTACTTGTTCAAAAATTAAGATTGTAAAAATCCATAACTAGGTGGTATACAGTCGGTCGACTAACTTCAAGCGATTAATTATCGGCCCATGATAATCGGATTATAGACGGACATGGTACCTACTTATATTTAATATATATATTGTTGACAGAGCAGTGAGAAAACTGCTGATGTGTCAACAAAAATATGATGTCATTGATGACGTGTAAATGTGACGTGTACAAATGGTAAGTTATCATTGGTAGAATGTGGAGAAACGGTCAAATTAATTCAAATTTAAATCAAAATCTGGAGGGGTTGAATGAAATTTGTGAGGGTGATTTATGAAATATGTGAGGGGGCTTTATGAAAAATGTATATTATGGTAATTAATATAAATTGTTTATAAATAATGTTTAATAACTTATTATATCATTTATTTCGAGACAAAATATTTATATATTTACGATCGTCTCATTTTTCTCTACGTTTTGATATAAATTTTATCGTAATATGACTTTTTTTAAGAATTAGTATATTCTTATAAAAATTTTGTTTCAAGTAATTATTGGAACAAGCTATACGTTTTTTATATTGTCGATATAATCATTGATTTTTAGTTTTTTGATAAAAGAATTAAAACTATATTATTTTTAAATTGTTTGTTTTATTACGATAAAGTTTTATGTAAAAAGTAGATAAGATTCATAATGAACTAAGGTGTGTGTTAAATAGTTGACGATAAAGTTAATGTAAAAATTGATTTGTCATGGTTTAGTAATATAATGTTATAAAGTATTAAAAGATTTACATTCAAGCGTAATAGATAAACGTACACATACCTACTTAAAATTAAAAATTCTTATCATAATAAAACTCAATTCAAATAATAAACGACAATCAATATAAAAATATTAAGGAATATATACATAGGAAAAAGTTCATGCGAGAATCATTATTAGTGCGAGAACTGCGAGAACCAATCTGAACCGTCCAATTCCCCCTCCTTCAATGTCATTGCCCAGTCATGAATTCCTCACATGCACCCTGCCACACTCTATCTCTCCACGCTCTCCATCCGCTTAACTTCCATATCCAAAGAACGGTCAAGATTGGTTCTCGCGGTTCTCACACTAACAACGGTTCTCGCATTAACCTTCCCCTATATACATATATATAGGGGATAGTTTAAATAAGAATTGTTTTCGTACAAAAACTACGAGAATTAATCTTGTCCATTGATTAAAATAAATCAATAGCAAATAATTTAGACGGTTAATGATTAGCTTATTACCGACTGGTGTATTTTGGACAAATAAAGTCCCACACATTAATAACAGTCCACCTGGATGCTATTCACAGTTGAGAAAAATACGTAAATAACCAAAATACATTAATAATGAGTCATTAATAATGTTACAAATAGTTTTTGCAGTTTTTGTATCACAAAAGGTTCTCAATTGAATATATATATATATATAGAGAGAGAGAGAGAGAGAGAGATAGAGAGAGAGAGAGGGAGAGATAAAGCAATGATCAATAAAAAAACTTCTCTTATGTAATGAATTTAAAGAACCATTATATAACATCAAATTCATTCATCAAGGCCTCTTATATATATATATATATATATATATGAAAAAGTTTATGCGAGAACCGCGAGAACCAATCCGAGCCGTCAAATTCCCTCTCTTTCAATGCCATTGCCCACCCATGAATTCCTCACATACACCCTGCCACACTCTATCCCTCCACGCTCACCATCCATGAAACTTCCCATATCCAAGGAACGACCGAGACATTGAAGGAGGAGGAATTGGACGGCTAAGATTGGTTCTCGCAGTAACAACGGTTCTCGCATGAACCTTCCCCTATATATATATATATATATAAGTTCAAACGTATGAAACTACGAAAACTGTTTTTAACGCCACTAATGACTTATTAACAGGGGTATTTTGTTAATTTATATAATCCCGGCCGTGAATTACATCCAGGTGAGCCGTTATTAATTAATTTGTGATACTTGATTTCCCCGAAAAATATAATCCTCATTAATGTGTCATCAATGAAGCATTAATGAGCCGTCAAAAAATCTTAGCCAATGATTAATTTTAATTAAGAGTTAAAATTGGTTTTTGCATGTTGCAGTTCTCTTTTTAACCTTCCCTTATATGTATGTGCGTGTGTTTTGAGGTGTTAAAGCCGTGAGTTTTAGTAGAGAGAAAACAATAGAGTTTTATTTTTTCCTGTTTGCTGTGAGATTATTTACGCAAAAGAGAACCGAAGTGGCGTAAAGCCGATTAAATATTCTTTTGTAGTTTTTCTTTGTTATTATATTCTGATTATATGCATTATTATAATATTTTTATATTTTTCTCATATAGTGATATAATTAGGCGTGTTTGATTTTTTTCCGTAAAATTTTCACGTTAAATTTTGATGTTCTCGTTTTCTATCAATATTTATATTTCATTTCTATATGGTTTGACATATTTATTTTACAACATCTTCCAACTTCATCCTCTTATCCAATTGATGATGATATGTAAAATCCATTAATTTTCTTTTTTCATCTTTTTTTTAATTTTAACACTTGTAAAATTAATCTAATGAGTAGAAAGATGTAAAAAAATACAAATTAAAAGGATATGAAATCTCTGTTTAAAAGTTTGGATTATTCCCCCCCCCCCCCCCCCCCCCCCCCCCCCCCCCCCGCGTTATATATGATGTGTATGAGTGCGTTGATCTATGATATGACATTTTAATACGAGAGATGTGTGTGGCTTGCAATCAAGCATACCCATATTTTTTTTAATGTTTTATAGTCTATATCGCATCCACATCCAAATTTATGCATGTATATTTTAATTATTATTGGATGGAAACTTTGATTTTTCTGTTTTTTGAACTTATAATGGTTGAAAAATTGTATTATTTATTACTTCATTCTCCTATCCACTAACGATGATGTGTGAAATCTACTTTCTTTTTCTTAATTTAAACCCTTATTTTTAAGCGTTATTTTAATCTTACGAGTAATTTAACGAGTATAAACATAGAGTAGAAGGTAAAAGAAGCTATAATAATTTTTTGGAATACATCAATTTAGTTTGACCAACAATAGTATTACAAACCAATCTATCTGACAACTTTCTTGATGTCTTACAAAATTTAATAACACAAGTTACTACATAGCATAAGTATAGTAGTTGTATTTTATAAAATCAATAAAAATAAAAAATTTATATATAAATAATGAATATATGGCATATGTATATGCTGTTCCGTTTTCTTATTTTTACACCAACGTAGCATAAGTACAATATATATCCTCAAAAGTCAAAATCATCTTGATTCGGCTTGGGTGAAGTCAACAAAGCCGCGTATAGTCTTAGCCTATCTTCCCCAAGCGAAGCACACCTCGATAACGGTCTTCTCGGTCTAATGAACGACAACGACGTCAATGTAAGCCTGTGCTGGTACCTCCTCCAAGCCAATTGAATTGCCACCGCCGCCCATGTTCTCCACCCCGGGGAATAGTATCTTGCACTCCTCTTTACTTTTTCATTCACAAATGTATACCTAAAATGCTGTGTCACGTATTTCACATCATCTGCTTCAAGCCCAAAAGCCTCAGTTGTCTCGAGTGTCACAAGTGTTGATGATGATGGGGGTAGTCTCTCAATGAAGGGTCGTCGAAGGCACCATGATAAGAGTTCGTCACCACTGAAATTCCCTGGGCCTAACATGCAACAACTTTTGACACCGTCTCGTAGTACTTGGCTGCTTTGGAGATGTCCTCTTACTATAAACAACATTCTTTGTACCGGGTCTCCTTCTCTTGCAATCTAGTTACAATAATCATGATTAAAGAAAATTAATCACGTACTCAAATACGAATTTATCTATTAATTGAAATAGGATTAAACAGATTTAAAGTGGCTCCAAGTCAGGGGCGGACCCAAGGTATAACCAGTGGTGGAACGGGACACCAACAAATTTTATCCGCTTAAAGTAAATTTTGATTTCTTTCGAGGCGCTGCTACTATTTCGTAGAGTAAATTTCGATTATTCAAGTTAGTACTACCACCCATTTCGAGTGGTGCCACCACCAATTCAAATTTTGGGTCTACCCCTGGTCCAAGTCGCTGAAAAAGCTAGAGATGAAACATATACAAACATATTAAATTAATAAAGGTTAATTTAAAATTTATGTTGACTTACAATTTCTCCCTTAGTAAAAATGAGGGACTTAACACGATCACATATGTTCTCAAGGACTAAACTGTCCATATGTTGAAATAAAGGTACCTGAATTAAACATTTATCAAGTAATTAAGATTTCAAGGAAGAAGGGGAGAACGTTTATTAATATTAATTTTGTAAGGATATATGTATTTAAAGATTTTCAAATACATATGAATTAAATTCGTTCATATTAATAACTACTGAACATATGTACCTGTCGGACCAAGTCCAAGCAAAGGTGATACTTAATATCTCTACGAAGGCCCTCGGGGAGATTACGTATCATCTCACACTCATCCACACCACGCATCGCCGCCCATCGTTGGCGCTCGTAGTTTCGTACTCTTTGTTGGAAGCCTTGAGGGAGGTGCCTCCTCCTCATCCACCACTCTATATTCCTCATTTTCAATTGCATTGCTTGTTTCTTTGATGTTGTCGCATGCAAAAACACCTATATATACATACATCCAATTCCAATGTTTAATTAACTTATATAAATTTTGACGGGGTAACTTTACAGGATAGTAACCAACTTTCAAAACTGTTTCACTAAGGTCACTCCCCCCTTTATTTCATATTGTGAAATAATCCATGAGTGACCTGCTTTATTTCATATTGTGAAATAACCAATGAATGACCTTGGTGGAACAGTTTTAAAAGTTGATTACTATTATGTGAAATAAACCCAAATTTTGACTCATTTTTATATCAAAGCACGCATCTTGTTAATAAAAATGTACCTTAATGTTTCCGATTAACATAGTGACTAGAAGAAGACCACTTGTGAGAACGATGATGATAAATATTATTTCTAGCCAGTCTGTAGTGCTCTCCAAGTTCCCAAATGTACTATATATATATATAACAAAAAAACAATTTAGTAACACATAATTCTTAAAAGGATCAAATGTAAAGAAAGATCGGTTAATTAGTATACCTTAGGGTCATAAGTCCCCAAAAAATGGGAAAGAGTATCTTTTCCAAACGACTATCATTAGTAACGAGTTGCAAAGTCCACTTATAAGCTCCATAGCTAAAGTTATCCTCATTATCAAGGCAAGCAGCTCTTGCTAATTTGTTAGACCCCCATGATAACCTCAGATTATTATCTCTTACGAAGTTGTCTGTGCCATAATAAACGGGTTCTTGGCATGTCAAAAATCTCATGACACACTTTCCCGTTGCTTCCATGCATTTTTCTTTCAAACATTTTGCAGCTCTTTGCGTACCAAGCAAGTACCAACAAGCTCCTACAGCCTGTGACAATGCAAATATTTGGATTCGATCATGATTAAATTAACCACTATATATATTATTTACCAAAATTAAGTTGTTCAAGATCGTGAAAGAGAATCTAGCTTACGTGAGAGGCAACGAAATAAGCGATGAGATTGAGGGCGATGCCCCACCAAACGGTACCAAAAATGTAGCCGGAGAGATTTTGCATTCGTCGCAAAAGACATACCGAGTGATAGATCTTTGGAAGGTATTGGAATAAGAAGGCAACTAAAGAAACTGTCATTATCTCCGTTGTCATACCCTTTTTTAAGAATGCGGGGATCACCACCCATAACACTAGCTGCCCAAAAAATAATTAAGCATTTATATTTAATATATTATTATGGATATATATATAAATTAAACACATATTAGGGGAAAATTTTGACCATGAAGTGTTCGAGCTAGCATGCAAATGATCATGTATGTACTTATATGCATGTTGTGAACATAATATTTCATAAAGAAAGTAGCTATCAAATATTTATATATGTTCAAATTTGAAGGAGGAGATGGATATATGTGGATTAAATGTTATGAAAGATGATATATAACCGGCCAGCTTAATTTATTGAAAGTTCATGTAATAAATACTTCTGACCAAAATTCTAAGAGTAATTGTTTTTATAAATGTATGGAAATAAATATTATTTGTTGAATAATATAAAATATGATCCATATATATGATGATAAACCTGAGGGATGGGGAGAATAACGAAGAGATTAAAGATAACTCCCTTCCTCCCGGCCACCGTTAATACCCAGTTTGCCACGTTGCGTGGTTTTCTGTCATCACGCCGTAATTGGAAGCTGTTGTGGCGCCACCGTCTGTTCCAGTACTTGAACTGCAACCACATGTTAGTCACGTGCAAGACATCGGTCATGCAGCGGACCACCGTGACGGTGACAGCGAACCACCCGTCGATGAACACACACATCCAGGACTCACTTATGCAAAGTGTGTAGAAGAAGAGCGGGTCAGTGAAGAGACCGGTGGTGCATACCAGCAGATAAACCTGATCCCAAGCCTCTCGTAAACCTAAAATGAAGTCGCCGTCGGACTCGTAGGTGTCCACTAATTCCTCCATTTCTTCGCCAGAGTAAGCATCGGAAAATTCATGCCTGCTGCCCATTTTGAGTATAATTCAGTCACCCGTGATGCTAACCATTGATCTCATAGGAATTGAAAGAAAGAAGCAATACATATATATATTATATAGCGTATCTGTATCCACCGCGCGTACAGGTTCAATTCGGAGGATACGTGTGGAAAGGACATTAATGGTACGGCTGTACGAGTGTGAGATTTTGATACGTAGGACAGTTTGGTTTCCGTACCAAGATACATACGTGTTAAGTAGAAATGACTAAATAGGCACTTGGATACAAGGATCGATGGTCCGGTTTGCCAAGTTTAACTAGCCCATAATATTCCGACAAACGTGTATGTATGGTTTCAGTATTTTCGGTACCAGTACCGGTTTAAGTAAAGACGACGTTAAAATTGCCATACTGGATAACAAATCTTATATGTCAGTATCATTACCGGTTTCGATATCTAGCTAACCGCTACTCATATTTGATGTGTCGTCATTATCTAGATTACTAATTAGTTGGTATATATGAATATGATGCGACGTGATAATGTAGTGGGCTCGACCAATCCTTAATATTGCATGCCAACATAGTGGTTTATTGGAAAACAAAAGAAACTAGTTAGTTCAATATATATAATAATATAATAGTTTTATATATGCATCTTATGTGTTTTTTTAAATAAATATATTAATATAATAGTGATGAAATTTTATTTCTTATTGTACGAAAATCATTGAATTCTTTTTCCGGTTATTAAGCTAACTCTAGTAATATATTTTTTTCATCATACATTTTTTCACATATAATTACACTTAAATAATCGGAAATTGATGTTAGCTATATATTATAAAAGTCATGTACAATCAAATATTTATTCTTTGTTATATAACATAAAGAAAATATAATAAATATAATTAAATAGATAATTAGGAATGAAGCACATGCATCTCACACTTTTCAATAACATCAATAATCAAATATCATGATATTGTTAAATTCTCATGGTATTTTGATAAATTACTAAAATACACTTCAAATTATTATGATAATTTGCCTAAATTGATATATAAGATAATTAAATATATTAGTATATTATGAGTATATGATTCATTTACTTTTAAGCATTACTATTATTTAAAAAGTTCTTTTTAGTTTTTACACATTCAAGCTCGTTTTACTAACTGGACTCTAAGGCCCAATTTAATCAGTCTCTAATTCTCTATTCTCTATTAGGCTTTTTGGCCCGGTATCTACAGACTACATCACTACAGTCTACAATCTAAGAAATTTTTTTGTACTCTTTGCTTCAAGAAATAGAATAAAATTCCATAATTTACAAACATTAATAATAATTCTTAGAAAATCTAATCTTATTAAAATGATTTTTTCAATTTTGAGAATTATTTTTAGATTTTTAATTTTAAATTCTTTATTAAGATTTTCTTAACCTTTTTTATGCTTAATTTTTCTTTCTTTTCCCAATATAAATATTTTAAAGACAGATCACATGTCCTTTAATCTTCCTAAATCTACACATTTTCCACTTAATTGTCTTCTGATTTGTCAACCAATGCACGCAGTTTCAAAACTTGACGAAGAAATTGGGATTGTTGAATGGGCAAGTAATTTTAGTTGAAGGTTAAAGCTGATGGATTTGGTGATGGGAAGGTAAATTAGGGTGGTGAAATATAGAAATGAGGTGTGTATAAATTAATTAAATTGGCGGAGATTCAAATCAGAACGGGTTTTGATCCAATATCGTGTGCTTGAACTCGTTAATTAGACGAGTTTTGTTGTAATATATTGTGTGTAAAATATAAGGAGAACGAGAGCTAAATTGAGAGATGCAAAGAAAAAAGATATAAAAATATTGTGAAAAAAATAAATTGGTCGAGTTTAAGAATCTTGCCGTTGAACGGCTATATTTGTAGGAACTAAAGTCTTCTGCGGGACATGATGATCGATAAAGGGCCGGATCAGAGAATGTCGCAAGGGAAGAGTTGTAAACTAATTAAGTTGACAATACTGATGTAGCTAATTGAGCTACAATTTTTCGACTCAATGATATAAAGAAGTTTCACATCATAATATAAAAGAGATATTTCTTGATTTCGATTGGTGTTACTGGATCGAGGAGACTTCGCTCCTACGTCTACTCCCAAGCCTAACTTGTACAACCGCATAAAAGGACTTTTTGTGGCACAACAATCTAAACTTCCAAAGCACAGTACTGCGTGTCCATCTCACTAGATCTTGGACTATTGATACTAGCTAACTCGTTAGTATATAAACACCGGTTTATAATTAGACCATATATATAGAGACCAGTGCTTAGGAAAAAGGCGGGATTGTTATTTAACGATGCGAGAATATTGTTCGCAAGAAGTATACCGATTCGAGTTGATGCATGTTGATCGATGTGAAAGTGCGAAAGATCGATGATATATCATTGACAACACCTTGTTGAAAACCCTAGGTTAGTGTTTTTATACCGTTTTATTTATTGGATGTGCGTTACTATTTATAGTAATCTTTAATCGAAAATAAATTAATGATCAAAAATTATTTGATAATCAGATAAATTTACATTAATTTATAATAAGCTAACTACTAATCTAGTATAGTTGCATGAGCTAGTTAGCTTTACCGAGTTCTAAAACAATGATTCTAAGTCGATATATATAAAAGTCGTTAGAAAATCATAATTAATAAGATTTTTAAAAAACGGACGCATCATGAACCCTAATTAATGTGGTATTAAAATCATTAAATTCACAAATAGTTAAAGAAATTAATAAATGAAAATAAAACTTTAAATTATGAATTATATATATCAAATTACCTGGGGTATGGGGAGGATAACGAAGAGATCAAAGAAGAAGCTTTTCTTGGCCTTGGTTATGATCCGAGCCGCTACGTTACGTGCAACGCCGCCGTCATGGCTTAACGGACGTTGATGTTGCGGTGTTCGCCACCACCTGCTCATATTCAACTGCAACCACATGTTCCACACGTGCAAGGCGTCAGCGACACATCGGAGCACCGTAACCGTGACCGCAAACCATCCATCGACAAACACACACATGCACGATTCGCTTATGGAGACTGTGTAGAAAAAAAGAGGGTCGATAAACAGACCGGTGGCGCAGACCAGAAGGAACACACGGTTCCATTCTCGAACCCATTCGGATCTCGGGTCCAGAAACACCCTCCGACGTGGAGGGCATGAGCTAAGGATGATCTCTTGGCATTCCTTAAACCCCTCTTCCTCTTCCTCTTCTTCTACTTTTTCTTCATCTTCTTCATCACTGGTAGTATCAGTATAAACATCAACAAAACCATGGTTGCTAGCCATGTGTAGTGTATATATGTATATATGTATCTAGCTAGCTATATGTATGTAAAATATAGGTGAGCTTTCACCGTGACTGTGTGTGAGAGATCGAGAAGAGAGTGTGGGTGAGGGATTAATTAATGAGGTTGAATCCGGAAAAGAACAGAGGGATCGAATATATGCAGAGATTTTTTTGGAGGGTAGGAGTGCTGAGGTGGTGTTAAAGTAACTAATATTTAAAAGACTTAATTTGCATACATCTTCTTCACACTGTGAAAATAGTACAAAAAGAAGTTTCAGCGGACTGAATGTGATCGATCTCCAGATTAGTAACCTTCAGTCGAAAATCCATTTTACCTTTTGGCCGGTAAGACGGGTAATTCGGGCCGCGGGTTTAGTTTTCAGTTTATGCGGTTTGTGTCAACCGATTAATTTCATGTGCGATTTGGGTTGCGTCGTTTTTTTTCTTGTGTTGAGTTTGGGTCATGTTTCGACTCAGTTCAATCAAACATGTTCGAAGACTATTTTTCGAAGTTCAAATATTTTCTTTGTTTTCAAATTTTCTAATTGTTTGTTTATTTCGATACAAATTTCGAATATGATTTTATATTTAGATTTTAACTTCAATCGATTGGATTTGTGCTTCTAATACAAGGTTTGTTTCAATTTAATTCAAATTTTTAATTTTATCTTTTTATTCAACTTATATAAATTAATATAATATATAAACAATATATATTGTTACAAAATATCAATAATAGTATACCGAAATAAAATTAAAATTACATTATTAAATAAAATAATAAAATAGCAACTACTAAGTAGTCACATGTTATAGTAATAAAATCATATGGTCAAATATATCTAATACCAAAATGATATAGATGAGTTTTTAATTGCCCGAACGATGCGTCGAATTAAAACAAATTAATATATTAGCTTCTTATATATATCTGATTTTTATAGAAAATAATATTATTTAATGGTAACCTAGTTTTAGTGTCAATGCCAAAAAATGCATATTTTAGAAAAATATCACATTACAATAATATTTATATTAAAAATATAAATAAAAAGAAGAATGTTATAAATAAATAAATAAATAAATAAATATATATATATATATATATATATATATATATATATATATATATATATATATATATATTTGTATTTAAACTAAAAATAAAAGTTAAATAGATAAAAATAAGTAATTTATAAAATTAATTAATTAATATAATAAAAGAAAAAAGTGTAATTAAAATGCATTAAGCAAAAAAGTTAAAATTTAGAAATCCTTATCTCATGATACATTCATATCTCATGAAAAAATGATAAATTATAAGAATACCGTTAAAATTATCATGATAAAATTACAAACTACTTTAACAATTAATATATATAGTAATTGTTTTAACTTTATAAATTTATTGTTTTATTTTCAGTTTTAATTAATTTAACTTATAAAGATATTAACTTTTATTTAACGAGTCTTATTATCATAAAATAACATTCGTTCTTTTAAATTCACAATCCACTTTTTAAATTTTGATTTATAAGTATAAAAAAATTATAATTTTATGCCTTACATTTGAACGAGTCATACTTATCACTTTCGGTGTTGGCTGCTTGATCATAAATAGCCAGACATGATTTTTTCGTGTCAACTTGCTTTTAAGTTCACGTAACTTTTTGATATTGAGTCAAAATTTATCAGCCTTATATTTCTAAATCTAAATAGTAAATACTATATATGTTTTAAGAAATTCTAATATTGTATGTACTATTTATTTTAATTATATTAATATAAGTAGATAAAATCAAAGAAACATAAGTCAATATATAACTCATCCTAAAGGGGTTCTTATTACCGGCGAATCCTACGACCTCGACTAACATGGAATAAAAGGATTTTAATTGAAGATGTCCCATGAAAAGTGTGACACCATGTTCTTATTTGTATAGTTATATTGACAACCATCGCCAATATTATTCTTAATATATATGTAATTGTTAGAATATAGTTGTAGGGATGGCAACAGGGTCGGGGGTATCGGGGATCACTCTTCCCATCCCCATCCCCGTTTCCCACCCCCAGTCCTCATCCATGCCCCCGTCCTCGCCGGGGAATTGACTTGCATCCCCATCCCCATCCCCATCCTCGTCGGGTTTCGGAGATCCCCGCGGGGAATCGGGGATTTTCTCCATCTACAAAATCGATTAAATAGATAATTTCTCTAATATATATGTTAATGAAAGACGCTTGTAATGCTTTTATTGACGATTCTACAAAACTATATTAGTAATTTCATCATATTAGTTTTTTCGTTCGATCTCTATGTTTTATAAATCGTATTCAAACAAAAAACAATCTTATTAATATGCATATTAATGTAAAAAAATGTTAGATTCGACATATTTATATGAGAAATTTTACTTTAAATATTACATACACACACACGCGCGCGCGCGCACACACACACACACACACACACACATATATATATATATAGGGGAGGGTTCAAACGAGAACTGTTTTTCGTATGAGAACTGCGAGAACCAATCTCAGCCGTTCATTTGATATGGGAAGTTCATGGATGGAGAGCGTGGAGGGGATCAAGTGTGGCAGGGTGTATGTGAGGAATTCATGAGTGGGCAATGACATTAAAGGAGGGGGAATTGGACGGCTTAGATTGGTTCTCGCAGTTCTCGTACGAAAAACAGTTCTCGTTTGAACTTTTACCTATATATAGGGGAGGGTTCATGCGAGAACCGTTGTTAGTGCGAGAACCGCGAGAACCAATCTCAGCCGTTCCTTGGATATGGGAAGTATCATGGATGGCGAGCGTGGAGGGATGGGGTGTGGCAGGGTGCATGTGAGGAATTCATGGGTGGGCAATGACATTAAAGGAGGGGGAATTGGACGGCTTAGATTGGTTCTCGCGGTTCTCGCGCTAACAACGGTTCTCGCATTAACTTTTGTCTATATATATATATATATATATATATAATATGATCGGGTTCGGGTTCGGGGTCGGGTTCGGGGTCGGGATCGGGGAACTGAGGTATCCCCATCCTCGCCCCCATCCCCGTTTCTAAGTTCGGGGAATCCCCGTCCCCATCCCCATCCCCATCCCCATCCCCGGTCAAGTCGGGGATTCCCCTGTCAAATCGGGATCGGATAACAGGTTCCCCATCGGGTACGGGGTTTTTTGTCATCCCTATATGCACTACAACCAAAACTACGTAAATTCGATACGAAAGTCGTTTTACGAGTCACGACAACACACGACAGATGATCGAAGAACGAACTGGGCCACAAAAATAGCTAGCTAGCTAGCTAGGGTTGGGTCCGAAATGAAAAAAACAGCATAAGGTAGGCTTGGCAAAGTGCAAAGGAAGTTTCCTTATGATCAAATAAGTTTGAACGACGGCAGGTTCTTCGTAGCTTCCTTGATTTTGGACTTTTGTCCTACAAACACTCAATCATATATCCATGTCCCTGTTTCGTATATATGTTCACGTCTTCTGTCATCTCATCTGTGGCAAAACCTAGTTTTTTTTTTAAATAATAATTCTAGCTTCATGCATTATCAACAACAATATAATCCATTGAATTAACATATTTTACACAACATATATCTTTCTCGGGATGTGCATGTTCGCCCGTACCAATCCAAGCAGAAATTAAAACTACTGAATACAAAAAAAAAAACATGTTAACTATTATCCACAACTTTTTTTATCGATAGAAATACAATTAAAATCATAGAGAATTATGATTAAGTGTGGAATAATTTGATGTTACTAATTTAATTTCTATCAAATCTTTACATTTGAAAGTGTGAATTTGAAAATAAATCTAAAGTTACAAAAATTAACACTTTTAAGTGTGAATTTTTATAATAATCTATTTATTACTAAATTTATACGTCTATAAATCTTAAGTTTTTTCTTATTCTAGTAAATTCTTCTTTTTAAACTATTTTTCATAATTATAAGTGTGAAATCGCTTAAAATTTTTATATGTTTTTTATTAAACGTGAATAAATGACATATTTTTGTAGTGACAAAAATTTATCACAAATTTATCAAAAGTTAACGCTTTAAATTTTTTTTATTAGTGTTCAAAAATTTCTTGAGGATGAAAAAACACGTCATCTTCTATCACAAATTCACATTTCTTAACTTTTAAGAGATTGGTAGTCAATGTTTTTTTAACACTAAATTCATCCATCGATTTAATCTACACCTTTGTTCATATAGGACTAACCCCTTAAGGCCTTTACCTCACATAAGGAGCATCCTAATCACCCTTTAATACTGCTAATCCATAGGTCATTTGGTGATTGATAATTCGGTGTTTAGTTTACTAAATTAATTTATTTAATTTTCAAACCTCCATTACTACTTTTTTGAAGGTTAAATTTCATGTAATTTAACTTGTGATTGCAGGTTACTACATTTTTACCTTCTTCGACAACTTCATTGTCTCCAACGACTTTATTGGTGTTGTGTGACTTATTTGGTGCAAGTGACTTATCCTGGATTGTATGTTATTTGTTACTCCACAGTCTCTAGCGACTCTTTTGCATAGAAATATGACGTCTAAATTCTCTAATTTAATATGCTAATCATGTTTGGGAAGACAAATACGCACTCCGGTGCAAAAGGTGTCTTCAGCGACTAATGATCGATTGTGAAAATTGTTGGGTTTTACATGTCACAATTCATACTTGAGTTATCCTGATTCATAACCAAACTGGTTTGAACCAACTCAGAATTGAACAATATATAATATAGTTATTATTCATTAAAGCAGAAAGAAAATAACAAACTTAATCTTAAAACCTTAAAAGATTAATGATCTTGGCTTATCACAAGTGTGTATGCCATGTATATGGATTTCGAAAATCATATAGGTGTTCATATAGCCATTATCGAAAATCATGTAACCACAGCAAACAGGATTGGATTAAACATAAAATAAAGCATGTAATCAGTCCAATACCCAATACTGGAAATCGAAATATGTATATACATACATATACCCTATCGATTTCTCTATAGGCACCAAGAACATGTTTAGATGAAGATTATACCTGAATTGCTCAATGTTAGTTCACTCTTAATGAGATACACCAAGAGCCTGCTAGAAAGGCTTAATCCACACTTCAAGGTTCTTAATCCTCTTGTTGCCTTGAATCACCAAAATCGACAAACCCCCTTTGGGATGGGGTTTTTGGCCGTTGACTTCCAAAGAGAGGGGGAGAGAGTTTTTCTTTTGTTTTGTTAAAAGTGATTCACCCTAATTGTATAGGTTTAAACCCCTATTTTTAGATAACTTTCTAGTTATCTTTAATTAGGCAACTTTGTTTTAAACCATTTATTATTAATATAAAATACATTTTATATATATATATATATATATATATATATATATATATATATAGGGGAGGGTTCATGCGAGAACCGTTGTTAGTGCGAGAACCGCGAGAACCAATCTTAGCCATTCCATGGATATGGGAAGTTTCATGGATGGTGAGCGTGGAGGGATAGAGTGTGGCAGGGTGCATGTGAGGAATTCATGGGTGGGTATATTTATATATATATATATATATATATATATATATATAGACAAAAGTTCATGCGGGAACCGTTGTTAGCGCGAGAACCGCGAGAACCAATCTAAGTCATCCAATTCCCCCTCCTTTAATGTCATTGCCCACCCATGAATTCCTCACATGCACCCTGCCACACTCTATCCCTCCACGCTCTCCATCCATGAAACTTCCCATATCCTAGGAACGGCTAAGATTGGTTCTCGCGGTTCTCGCACTAACAACGGTTCTCGAATGAACTCTCCCCTATATATATATATATATATATATATATATATATATATATATATATATATATATATATATATATATATATATTTATTTATATATATGCCGAAAATATATATATATACCTTAATATATTTTATCTCTTTAACAATAACAATTAGTAACAATAACTCTTTTAGACAATTTCCAAGATATTAATCAAATAATTAATAATATATATTTATTAACTAATAAATATATATATTCTTGTTAATTAATTAAACCTGGTTATTTTATAACACTTTATACTGGTTTATGACTAACTGTCGTAATACCTATCTCTCACAGTGTGAATAAACTTCTTGAATTGTGTACCCTCACAGGTGTGACCCTTGAGTGTCTTATGGCGTTGGGTACGTTATCAGGGTTCAATGGTTATACACACAAATCCTATAAAAAATGACTAATTACCTATTTAAAGAAATTTTGAATAAATTAAATGATAAGTCTCAAAGTTCTGTATTATTATATTAAATTATAGATTCAAAGATTGACATATAAAATTACAAAACATATAAATTTAAATATATATTTTTATAAACTGAACTCAAATATAAAATCATGTAAAGCCAACATCAATCATTTAGATGTAGTAAGGTTTTGGAATAAGTTGTTTTTGTCACATTAAAAAAGAAATCGATGACGAAAGCCTCCAGAAATGGATCATAAAAAATCAAGAGTAAGTACAATTACGCATTTAAGTCTTTAAGATAAAAATAAGTACTAAAACTTACACTTAAATTAGCATTTTAATTCATTTGTATATTCATATAAATGAACCAGTAAAAGCCAACTTTAGAATTATGATTGCTCCGATTGTATTCATATCGAATTTGAAGGTTAAAACAAATTAAACCTCAATCACTAACATCTTGTTTTCGAGTTTTTTTAGCTAAGAAAAAGAAAGGATCTAAAAGACATAAGGCTGTCAATTTGGGTCGGGTTCGTGTTATTGGGTTCGTGTCGTTCGGGTTCGGGTCAGTTTCGTGTCGAACCAATTTCAACTCATTTATTTTCGTGTCAGGTTCGGGTCGTGTCACTTTTTTCCGTGTCGGGTTCGGGTCGTGTTTCGTGTCAACCCATTTCGGTCAAAAGTATTTGACTAGTATTATTTGATTTCTGATGGTTTTTGAAAACGGGTTTCGGGTACGGTTCGATTATGGGTTTCAAATACGATTTTCGATTACGGTTTTCAAATTTGGTTTTCAAGTACGGTTTTTGTCATAAAATTTTCGAATTCCTTGTCTATTTCCAATTTTCTCTACTACCTAGTGATTAAAATATCAAATATCAATATAATTTAATAGCTTTAATAAAAAAGTAGTAACTAGTGAACAAACCATGAAATAAAATAACCTAAAAGAAATTATCCAATTTGAAAAAGCAAGTCTTTTTTCTTCTTTACCGTTGTATTCTCGGAAGAAATATTAGGTTGGGTGGGTTCGAGAGGGTGTTGATTTAAATCATCACTATAATATTGTTTAGATTTAAATCTTTCGAAGTTGATAAACGTCAAAGTAACAAAAGTCCAAAACATTATAGTCAAAATAACAAATAGCAAAATATGTAATATTCTTTAGGTTTAAATCTTTTATTTTTGGGTTTAGTTCATGAAAATGTATCCAAGTTGTCACATTTTGCTATTGTATGTACTGAACTTCTAAACTTACCATTTAATGTACTGAATTTTCTAAACTTACCATTGTGTGTATTTAACCTCCTATAGCAGGTAATATGATGACATGACACCGGTTTTAGTGACCTGGCGATGACATGGTTGTGATGTGGAGGCTAGCATGTAATTTTATTTTTAAAAATAATTCAAAAATAAAGAAATTTTATTATTAATTGTTGTTATTTAATTTTGATGATTTTGGTATATGGGCTTCAACGTCATCATGAATTTCGAATCAGATATGCGATTAAATGTTCTACTTGTGTCTATTTTTTTCCGATTTAAGCTTCTTTTTTCGAGTATACGGTTCTTTATCGTCATTTCGAATCAGGCATGCGATGAATGTACGATCTGGGTTCTGGGTTTCATCTATCTGGGGTTTCATCGAGGGTATCGACCTAGGTCTCTTGGTTCTTAATCTTCATCTTTAGATCTGGAGGGTATCGCCCTGCGTTTCTGGTTTCTTGTTTCTGTTCGATCTTCATCCTCATCGCTGGGTTCTTGAGGGTTCCATCTCCATTGATTCAGGTATGTGATTACTTGCTTCCGTTTTAGGGCTCATGTTAAATTTTAGGGTTCTTCATGTTAAATTTTAGGGTTCATCATGTTCAATTTTAGGGTTCTGTGATGAGGATTCTGTTCGAATTTGAGGATTCTGCCAACCAATTTGAGGGTTCTGTTAGAAAGGTTTCTTCAATATATTGCGTTTGATTGTAAAAGATTTCTTTATTAGGGATTGTGTTCAATTATTGTTCTTGTTTTTGGTTCAGATCTGTTTTTGTTTGAAACATTTTTGGTTCAGTTCTGCTGAAGAAGATGGTTCAAGGTGTGTTCTTTATGGTTCATCCTTTCAAAGAAAACTCTTTCAGATATGTTCGATTTCATCAAAGCTCCATCGCTGGTATCGATCTCCATCAGATCTGTTGAAATTGAAGCCCCTTATTCACTCGATTCAAGATCTGTTCTGTTGAAATCGAAGGCCCTTATTCATGATGGTTATGAGAAGAAGGAAGCTGGGTTTCGTCTTCAACCCTTCATCATCATCTTCCTGACATCTTCTTCATCATCTGCGCACACCACCATCATCATATGTATATTTCGAGATTCAAACATTGGGTTTTCGTATGATTCTTAACATAGGTTTCATTGGTTTCTGCTTCTCTTTCCTATTATTTCGATTTCGATTTTGTATCTTTGGTTTTTGTTTTGTGGATGAAGATGAAGATGATGAATGTCAAGTATGAACATGATGAATGTTCTTCATCAAATATGATGTGGCAATAGGTGGAAATGTTATAATATTAAAAATAAATCAAAAATCAAAAAATTACCTGCTACCTGATGTATAGGTCACAAGATACATTAGATGGTAATTTTATAAGGTTTGATACATTAAATGGTAAGTTTTAAAATTGAATACACACAATAGTAAAATGTGACAACTTGGATACATTTTAATGTACTAAACCCTTTATTTTTTATTTTAAGTTTTTAACTTTTCAAGGTTTTGTACTTTTGTTTATCAGAATTTATTGCCTAAGACGTCATTCCCTTATTTGTATGCACAATCTCCTTTTTGAAATTTTAATTTTAAGTATTAAAGAAAATTTTATAATTTTTTGTTTTACCCTTATACAGGTCACTTTCGGGTTGTCGGGTTAACCCTAACCCGACCAATTTATTTTCGTGTCGACCTGGTTTTGACCCATTTCGGGTTCGTCACTTTTTTCTTGTTGGGTTCGGGTCGTGTTTCGTGTCAGAGCATGAATTGCCAGCCTTAAAAAGACATACAAGAAAAGTTGTGTTCTTAAGTTTAATTTAACAAAGAAACAGAAGAAAAGGGAGGGACTTGAAGAGGGAGTTTAGGCATATTTTGTCTCAAAACATATCCTAAAAAATGAGAGGATTTAGAAGAAAAAAATTCTTTTCCTTTTCATTTCTTTTTCTCTTATTCTTAAACTTGAGGAGAGACCGTTAGATATTATGATAAATAATCAGTTTGATTTTTTTATATTTGACACAATTGTAATTTTCATTAATCTTACAATCGAAACATAGAATGATTAAAACCCCGAATTATTTAATATGTCGATGAGCGGGTTATAATAGGTACTTCGCTTTCTATATATAGACTAATAGACACATAAACGTACAATCCAAAAAACATTAAAATTCATACACCCAATTTGATTAATGATTATGATACAAGGTTTAAATTTACTGGTATTAATTTATACAAACATTCAAATATTAATTAATCATATATTTAAAATAAAATTAATACTTATTATTTATCTTAAATTTTAGAGTCCCCTCAATTCAATCTTTAAGTATCCTAGGAACATCAGAACACTCCTATTCTTTCTCATGTATGATGTACCTTTTCTCTAGAAACCATGCCACCTCCACCTCCACCTCTTCCCCTTCCCCTTCTCCTTTCTTTTTCATATTTATCTTTATTTCTCTTTCTTTGTCATCTCTCTTATTTCTCTTTTCCCCCCTCTTTCTTTTTCATAGCTATATATAACACATAGGGTAAATGGGTTGTGTATATAAGAGCGTCCGTTACATAACCGGCTTTACTATTATCACTGGATCCATACACAAATATTCATCTAAAATCTTATTAGACAAAAAAAGAAAAATAGATAACAAATTAACTTGTTATTCACACGAGCTTGTGGGTAACAAGCCATTACCGAACACATCACAATGGGAATGACGAACAATAAACTTGTGATATGGGAATTTTGCTTCATTATTGCATTTCATGAACACCAATTAGCGGGTTCTCTAAGCTAGGGGTGGACCTGCCTTTAGTCCAACGGCGACACAGACACACGGTCCACTAGTCATATTTGTAAGCATAACGAAAAACTTCGACTTTTTTGAGCCGTTACTACAATTAACCACCGGCGATTTCTTGATTTCACCATAATCTAATCAAAAATGAAATTTAATTTTAAAAAAATGGTAAACAATATTTCAGTATTTGACTTGTACATTTAAAATACAATAGTTAACCTTAAAATAATAATTTAATTGATACAGTTTGAAATAAATTGTGTTTTATTTTAGATTTTGGTCATAAAATACAGGAACAAAAATAGAAACTTCATCAACCCGACTCGATTAACCGACAACCCAAAAAACCCTAAACAACACCCTAATCTTAATTACTTCTATTTTTGTCATTATATGATGTAACCGCTCACCAAAAATCTTGTGTACTCCGTGCTGCTCTAATCGCACAATAAGAAGCTCAAATCTGCACACGTACGTACACATAAGAAAATCAGATCGAGGATTTTACAAATTTTCTCTTACCATATATCTCGTAATTTAATTTTAAAATTATCACATATATTAAACATCCCGGCCATGTAATCAATTAATCATTGTTTGTTTACATTCTACAATTGATTATTGATGTATCATGATCTAATTAACGTCTAGAATTAATGAGAATATACTGAAAGCGATAGATTGAATTTGAATATTTTATAAAAGTAGAACATGTAATATTTAAATGGTTTAAAAAACAATTATTTGTATGTATGTATCTATGTGAGAGGTAGAGATTAAAAATCGTTCACTGAAATGACAATCCAACAAATTAATATGTAGAATTTAATTAGTAAAAGGCCGGTAGGTTTCTTGTTGAAAGATGAAATAATAATAATAATAATAATAATAATAATAATAATAATAATATATGTATATATGTATATAGTATATATATTTAAATATATATATATATATATATATATATATATGTATATATATATATATATATGTATGTATGTGTGTGTAGTTTCACATAATCACACTCTTAAACATAAATCTCAAATGTTAAATCTTAGCCATTCATTTTAAAAGGTAAAATATGAATTGCAAATAAAAAATATAAACTTACACACCTCTTCAAAGACCTCTCTCAAGTTTCTTTTTTTACCATTTAAATCTTTAAATAACCATCATTATTTCAATTTTGAGAATTTGAGCAAATAAATTATATCATTTTACTCATTTTTAATCCTCTTTCGAACAACACTAATCGTTTCATATTTCTTAAAAAAATATTTTGAATTCAAATTATATGAAAATGATACGAAAATTTTGTCATGTTGAATCATGTGAATTTATATCATTTTCCCATGTCTATACTATCTTATAAATTAAGCATTTTAATTTTAAGTAATTTGAAATAATTACTAATTTTCCCTCAAATCAAACTAAATAAAAATTGTTAAATGAAATAACTATTAGATAGATTTAATGAGATTCATATATGCCATTTTAATGAAGAAACTTTCCACAATAAGAAAATATTTAAAACATCAAGCAAATACCAATTATCTTAACTATTACAAAATCTAATATAAATAAAAGACTAACCTTCATCAATTTAATTGGATGATCTTGACCATTCATTTAATCAAGATTGAAATCCTAACCATTCATTTGATCAAAATTAAAGTCTAATTTTGACTTTATATAGTCAAAATTAAAAACTCAATTTTAAATTTCAATTCTAATAGAAGATAAGATCATTTGTAAAAAAAATTATTTAAATTTAACTTATCGTGACATATTTGTTTAAATAATACATTTACATTATTTCAAATTGATTTATGCACAAATAATCATATAATAGAAAAACATATATACTAATTTAATAGTTAACAATTAGTCAAACATTAATAAAAATGTAAATATAAAATAATACTTTTATAATTACCCATGTGTTTACACGAGTATTAAAACTAGTATTTTAACAACTAAATATGTTATTATAAATATTTTATCACATGATAAATAGTTGAATTAATTATTAGAAAATATGTATAAATAAAACTCATTAATTTAAATAACCTATAACCTAAATTCATTAACATTTATGAAATATAAATAACTCAATAATTAAAATAGATAAGTTATCGAGCTAAATTATTGGTCGTCGCGGATATATATATATATATATATATATATATATATATATATATATATATATTTATATGCGTTAATTATAATAGAATGTGCATGTTTAGAAAATTTATGATTTGAGACACGTAAAAAAACAGATAAAACTGTCTAAATTAAACATCGAATCTTTATATATAATTTATATAATTATTATATACATATTTATATTGATTTAAAATTAACATTTATAATAAAAATACACAATCATTGATAGGAAGCTACTCGGTAATAAAAAATTATGAGGTTATATTTGATTTGTTGCATACATGTTATATATTGTGATGGTCAATTCAGATCCTGGAGTTTCCGTCTATCAGCCCCTCCACGTAGACACTGTCAACTACTGTTGCTGTGCATGTGAATTATTCTGCATGCCCACCTGGAATTAATGCAACTCTTCACAAAATGACACTCTCCTCTATATATTTCCCTGACCAATACTTTTATTTATTTTATTTTTATGTTTTATATATAATAATAACACTATTACTTTAAACGTTGGCACTTCAAAACCAATCTAGACTTTAAAATGTTTGGCAACATGAATGGTTACCATATATGCCTAGCTTGCTAAAAACAACTATTTTACATTATTAATAAACTGGGTAACTTTCTTAAAAAGTTAGCCCTATTCAAACTTAAACCACCAGCCACCACCTGCACTTACTTAAAAGAGCCAAGCTTTGTGCTTAAAGGCTTCCAAATCTCAAACCTCCTATTTCCAATAACCTTTTGAAACACAATCCTAATGATTTACTTTTCTCCCTCTTTCATCACTTACAAATAACTTTTAGCATACATGTCACCATCAGATCACACAACCAAACAAACCATCTGAATCACTCCACCATCACATGAAGTCACACTACCACCACTGTAGTAGAGAATGACCAAAGTCACCTCCTTCCTCACCACCACCACCGGCCATCACATGTCACTCCACCACCATTGGAAGTCACACCACTACTGTAGCAGATATTGACACCTCTTACTATCAAATTCACTTCTATAGTATAAAGAACCAAACCTATAACAAAATGTAAACTATGATGATTATATATACAATTATGAAAACTAAAAAAATAAAAATGAAATTTCGAACAAACCTCAGGAATGAAATTTGTAATTTACTCGATATATTAATATTGAAAATTCATCATTTGTTGTTAAAAACCTTTTGGGTTGTTGAAATTTTATGATTAAAATATTACCATTTAAGCATAGAAACCTCTTTATCTACAAATTTAATAAGTTAAACATCAGAAAATACGTTTCTTTTATTCTTGTTAAGAAAAAAAGGCATAACCAATTATGAACCAACTTGTTTTTAATTGTATGTAAACATTCTCGTACTTGGTTACTTGCAATATAGGGTGGGGGGCCAGTGTCTTGAGACCAGGCATGTGACCAACCAAATAGTAGTTTTATATATGTAGCTTTATAATTTTATTGACTTGTTTCACAGATGATAAACCAATACAAACGTACCTCTTTGGCTCTACATATATGTTTCACTCCACCCATCTCAAATCAAAATATAGGGAAAATTTAGGTTTAGGATTCGAAAAAATCAAAAATTTTCAAGTAGCAACCAAGTTATAAATTTGTTTTAAGAGTGTTTTAAAAAATTGAAAAATCAAAGAACAAAACTGACCCATGTGATAAACCAAGAGAACAAATATCCGAATGAGCCGTGACTGAAAAAACCGAATACAAGGATACCCGCTAAGTCGCGTATCGATTTGCTTATCTATATTTACTATCCACGGATACCCATTATGTCCCGTATATATTTAGTTTATTAAAAAATATATATTAATTATATTTCATAATAGCAAGATTACCAATCTTAAATAAATCTCCACCACATGCCATGTTTTTTCTTTCACCGCCACTGCGGTTGATTTTGTTATTCCCTTTCTTCAAAAACCATGTAGTTACCTAATATGATCACATTACTCCCATGACTTGAATATGAAAGAAAAATGGTTAAGATTACTTATACATTAAAACAAGTATTACCAAAGATTTTAAGGAACCATCATAAATATAGTCATAGTAGCATATACAACAAAACTAGCCAAGCTGACTCATTTTGGCCTAAGTAAATAAGTGTTCTTATCCGATCATGGTAACAAATAAACATCATAAGCTACTGGGTTACATAACATCATTGCTAGAATTAGTAAACAATGAAAGATTATACCAACAACACGTTAAACTAATATGAAAGTAGATGTGTAGATAATGAAGCTAGCAGCTCCAAATGATCAAAAACACCTTCTTCAAGCTCTAGAGTCACCCCAAGGACCTCTACTAAAAAATTTATATTAAGGGTCGAGAAGTTAATTGAGAGAAAAGTGTAAAAAATCCGAATTTGGCCACCCTCTTGAAGGTGTCCAGAATGTTGTATTTATAGTGCAAGTGGTGTACTTTCTACGACTGTATAAAGGGATTCGTAAGGCCGTAGAAAGTACCAAGTGGGCAAGTGAGTCTGACAAGGTTCTCTACAACCACAAATGAGTTTGCAAGTGGATCACCAATTACGGCCGTAGAAGGGACATCTGCGTCCGTCGAAGGGACATCTAAACATGTTTCAAAAATGTTTCTTCAGATTTGA
The DNA here is from genome assembly GCA_947179395.2 of Pulicaria dysenterica. Lineage (NCBI taxonomy): Eukaryota > Viridiplantae > Streptophyta > Magnoliopsida > Asterales > Asteraceae > Pulicaria > Pulicaria dysenterica. The sequence continues at coordinate 43,389,429 of OX359296.1, read as the reverse complement.
ACAAGTGTGTGTTGAAGCTCTCATCTAAAGGTGTGCGGACTAAAGCTCTTTACTAGAAGTGTGCGAGTTAAAACTCGTATATGAAGTTTTGCGTTTTGAAGCTCTGATATGAACTTGAACTTCCGAACCCAATATCAGACTTTGAGCTTCTGAACATGTAACTACTGAACCACCGCAGCTGAACGACTAAAAACTGAACTTTGGGTTCCAGTCACTTCTAAGGCCGTAGAAGGGAAAATTATGGGCGTAGAAGGGAAGTGGATGTAGAAAGTACACCTTTTTTCATTTTTGATATTCTAACCTCCGAAATTTGCATGACTTTTGGGATTTGGTTTTTCTACTGAATTTCATCGGTTTTGCCCTGTTTCTTGATATTTCACCTCTGAAATTAGATGCGCGAGAATCTATAAGACAAACATGTACAATTTAAGAGATATCAACACCCAAGTGGATAGGCACATCATCAAATAACCTGCTACTAGGAAAACATTAGGTTAATAAAGTCATCATACTTCATTCTGATTGGAATTGACATCTAGAATCCTTTCTTAGTAGAAAAAAAATATAAATTTCGTTACATTTATTGGTAAATTTAAACATTTATGTCACATTTTTTGGCAATTTTCTACTTTAAATAATAATATGTTCAAATAGTAAAGAAATGCTTATATTTACACAGTTTAGAAATCAATCAAATGATTAGAGAAACATTCAATTAAAAATGATTAACGAATCATATGGTTATAATACTTTCATAGCATAATGATTATCAAATTTAGTATTATTTTTTTCAAATGTGAAATAATATATACAAACATATTTAAAAAAAAAATCAAATAAAGTTCGATAATATTTAAATGAATTGATTGCCACTGTTTTGTTGAATTGATTGCCACTGTTTTGTTGAATTGATTTATTAGATAATCAAATTAAGCTTGGATATTTTATAAATTAAAACATAAGACGATCATATCTATCAAATTTTAAAATCAGAATTAATTTTAGTATTAATCAAATAAATGACTATGATCACTTAATTATAAAATATTATTATTTTTATTAAATAAAGGATCAAAACTATTTAATTAAATTAATAATATTCTTAACAATTATATTACAATTATTATTAGAGATTTGTGTGATGTAATTGTGTATTAGAGGTTTGTGTGATGTAATTGTGTATTAAACAATATCTTAAGTATATAGCTATATGTAAAACTAAAAACAACAAGATAAAATGTATTAAAGGTCGGTTTTAATTTGTATATTAACCTACTTTGTTTTTTATCAAACAAGCGTTTATACGTTGCTTCTAACCCGTGTCAGACATTTTGGAGAAGATATGTGACATATTCTTCTATTGTTTCATCTATTTATTATTTTACTTAAATAATTAACACACGTGTTAAAGTCAATGTAGAATATGTAGAAAAATGATAGTAAATTTCACATTTCATCTTGTATCGAGTATGAGTATTGAATAGAAAAAATCAGTCACGACATTTATATTTTTGTTTGGGGAAACTAAAAAATAAACAAAAGATAGGATCACGAAAAGGGCCAAAACTCCACCGGTCGATATGTTGTTGATAGTTACTAGTTTGAAGCTACTATCCTAATTACTTGATTTATCAATTATGACAACGAAAGGAAAACCGCAAACACAAAAATGTCCGTACCAAAACCCAACCAAATTTACCAAACGGTACTTCCTCTTCCCATGTATTACATAAATAGCCCTTAAACGGTTGTTGAATTTGCATATTTCGTCCATCCAAGCGTTTTTTATTTTTATCTATGATACTTGGAAATCTTTGGAGATTCGTTTTTAAGTTGAGATTCCCTTTAGTTACATATTGTCAAACATCATGACTATCGGAGGACGGAGTTATTATGTTATCACATCCTATTATATTGCTACATCAATATTTTTTTCTCATCATATATTCCGTCACACATCTATACATTAAATCTCTAATAATGTTATCATTTCCACTTGAATTTAAGTCTACTTTCTTAATTTTAATTTTATACACAAAAAACGAATGAAAAAAACAAACGTTCAAGGTAATGTGCTAATGTACACCTACACCACACATATATCACACTGACCGTTATATTGGGAGTCAAATGACATCACACTGAACATCCTTTGTCAGTCACGCTGTAAAGCTTCTCCCACCACCGTGTCTTCTAACCGCATAGTTAGTAAATCTTGACGACATTATTTATATATTATTTTCTTTTTTTTAAATACTTTCATTCGTACAGGGAGCTCTCCTTGAAACTTGATAGATTTGATGCGATCAAGCAAGTCTCTCTTATCTCCTTCATGCAATCTTTCCTGCAAGTTCTACTTTTTTTGAAATATTTTTGTTTGATAATACGTTATTCTTAAGTCGACATAAAAGGAAAAGAAAATTTGTTAGAGAGAAAAATCTTTAGATAAAAGGTGCAATTGTTAGAGGGGTGATTAACTTGTTAAGAGAAAGTAAAATGTATGATTTGGGGTTTGAGGGGAATAAAATAATGTATTCTAACACATTAGATTAATAGAGAAATTGAGAAGACGAGATAAATTATCGACTTAAAATTAAGCAGTTGATTATGTGGAGACGATATTAAACTTGTTATAAAGCAATATAGGTAACAATAGTACCAGTAAAATAAGATTTATATATTTATTTGTATAAAAACAAAAATGAAAAGGACAAGCTTAGCTATAATATGTTGGACTATATTCTCATCTCATCACAAGAATAGAGATAACACCTTTGGATGGACAAAAGTGGACCACAAAAGATTTTGGCCTCATCTATTTGGTGGTTTTCTACTTGAAAAGCTTCCTTTACTTCTTACACATTTGGGGGTATTATCTCTTCTTGTCCAAACCCTAAAAATTAAGGGTCCAGCCAATATCATCACAATTCACAAGCAACACCATGTTACATTGTTTTACTCGAACCAAAATACTCGCAATCTAAGCAAACTTTAAATCTTTAAACGAAATTTAATAGCTAATATCATGTGTTGTAATAAGGGGTGTTTGGATTTGATTTAAAAATAGATTTGCTAAAAGATAATGTGTAATTTTATCAACAAAATATATTGTAAATTTCAGGTTTTATTATTAAAAGAAAATCTTAAAATCATTATTTTATTTTATGTCATGTTATAATACTTTTTTAATAATAAACGAAAATTTACGATCTTTTTATGTAAAATCCAAATCTACAATCCTTTTTACTATAAGTTCAAACTTAAAATTATTTCTCGGCATAAAAGATACTTATTTCTCAAAATTTACCAAATATCTTAGTTACATTCTAAAGATCTAATAAGCCTTTGTTAGAAAAATCTTACTTACAACGAATTCAAACTTAAAATTATTTCTCGGCATAAAAGATAAGCATTTGTTACAATTAATTCTCAAAATCTACCAAATATCTTAGTTATATTCTAAAGATCTCATAAGGCTTTGTTAAAAAAATATCAACTATTAGAGCAGGCGGAGTGGGGTATATTTTTCCTCATGTGGTGATCAATTACGGCGTTGTGAGTTTTCTTTCCACTCCAACGCACCGTCATTCATCTTAGATGTGGAGATCTCCACGTTGCGCGGTGGATTTTCTTTTTTCTTTTTGTTTGTTTTTATATTAATAGTAGGTATTAGGTATGTCTCAAAATTTGATATAGTTGAAAGTGATCACTACAGAACTGAGTGGCGGACTGAGTGGTAGGAGAAACCACTCCCCCCCCACTCTTATATGCGTGCTTGGTGAGAAGTTAGAGTTTCACTTTTTAGCTTTTAGAAGATAAGCCTTTTGTTAAACTTTCTTAGCTTAGTAAGGTTGCTTGTTTCCACTCATTGAGGATTCTATCTACAAAAAAAGGTCAACCGGGGAGGGGGGGTGTTGTGTGGTACTAAAATGGCTCTCACTGACACCATCTACGAGAAGGTGAGGTCGTCTTTATTTCCAGCCACCATACGGTTCGCCTTAAAGCCTTAAAGACGGAGAAGGGGAGGAGCAATTATCTATGTAATTACGGTCTTTGGGGCGAGCATTCTCTTTTCTTTGTCAAATTCCGTCTTACCAAACAAGACTGACTTCTTACCAATCCGCGAAGGGTTGTGAGGCTGGACCAGGTAAGCAAAGTATTATTTAAATTAGGGGTAGAATCAAATCGATAAAACCTTTAAGTTACTCGAGATTAATTTGAAAAATATTTAAATTCGACTCGACGTTAACCGAGTCAAGTTTGAATCGCTCAAGTAGGGAGCCGAGTAAATGTCGAGTTTCAAACTACATCGCTTGTCAAGCTCGCGAGTCTAATAGAGCTTATACTACATTACATTTGTATCCGTTATAAATATACATACTACCTACATATTCATATTAGTAACATTCAATCACATAGTGTTGTTTAAAAAGAAAATTACTATTGTTTCTAGTCTAGACGGGTTAAGTTTGAGAGTATCGTCTAGTTCATCAAGTTGAGCTCGAGCTTGAGATTTGAGGCTCGATCAAACTGGAGTCGAGTTTTAAAGTTGAGTTGAATTTCGAGCTGTCAATGTTCGGCTTGACTTAACTTGATTTCACCCCTAATTTGAATGTTGAAGCTTGACTTTTTTTTGTATTTAAAAATAGCTCTAAGAAATTGCAAAAAAGCTCCTATATAAAAACTACTTCAAATAGCTTCTAAAAATAGTTGACAAGTTTGATAATTTATTTTATTCAAATACCCTCAAGTAGTTGTATTTTATACTTAGGTTTTTTTTCCATCATTTTATGTTTTCTGGCCATTTCAACCTAAACTAATATTCTATATTTTATGTTTTTATTTTTAAAATTTTATGTTTTTTTATATTTTTAGTTTTTAACATTTCATGTTTTCTGTAGGGCACATTTGAAAATTTTCTTAAAATTTTTGAGTTAGTATGAGTTGTAACTTTTACTTAAACAGATCCAAATACGTTTTTCTTAAAAATCGATAATTATCGTAATGGATTCATATGTATACATTAATACTCTATCATGTTAAGCTACATATCTAATTAATGTTGTTCTAACATTGATTTAAAATATGTTATGTAACCTAGGATTCTATGTATAAACATATGAATTATGTTATCTGTGTTGGTGATCTTATGTTTGCATCCTAGCTAGCCCCAATCATGACAAGTAAAGAATTACAAGGGTAATTAATATATAGACAGAAAATAAGACAATGGTTGGTACAAAGTAGTAAATTCTCAAATCCTTTCAAGACTTAAAAGTAAGCAAACAAAACATGTCGTATTTATCAAGTTGATGGTAAGTTGGTTTGTATCTACTAGGCAAAACCAATTTATTTATGTTGGATTCGATTCAATTCTTTAAAATTCTTTTTGTTTTGAATTTAATTTTCCCATCTTGACCTTTGATTAGATGTGTGTGAGAAAAAAGAGGGATTTGACGATACGATCAACAACACGTAGAATTTATTACATACATGCTTGTGCATAATTCAGATGAATTCGAAAGCTCCACTGACCAGCAAAAATCTTGTTAGCCGGTTTAATTTCTATATAGGTACTTGGTTGGATTTCAAGTTATATACACTCACAATTCCTATCATTGTAGTAACTTGGTTGTAGAATGTTTATATCACGAGTGTTTAAGATTTTATATTATTATGATTTTAAAAGATAGAAATTCTATTTATAGTGTTTGGTATAATGAAGTTAAAAATTAACTAGTTAGTTTTGAAGGGACAATACATAGAATTAAAGAATGATATCCTCATCAACCACATGAAATTAAAGTCTACGATATTACATAAATATATTTAAATAAACATTCTAACAAAATCCATGTGATGTCGTAAGTTAATCTACTTTGTTAAACATTAAAAAAACTTATCATCTATATGGGGACGGTTAGGGACAGATGATAATTATACCTGTCGCTATAAGAGCTTCGGATGGTCCAGCAGCGTACACGAGTAGCTTTCCAGAACAAGGCGTGATCTGTAAAACAACAAACCGTTAGCCTCGCCACGAGGAGGATTCCTCGTGACCCACCTCCGACGTAAGAGTAACACAACTATATTTTTGAGAAAAGTGTGTATGGTGAAGTTAGGTAAAATGCGTAGAGGATATTGGGATGTATTCTGCTTACAATGGCTACCTGAACTCTCCTTTAATCCGTGCAAGGTCAAGAGATGCTTGCTATTATCCACTGGTCCGTGCGTTGTTCCATTTCAGCTTTTTAGTTAGTTACCTTACACTCTTGTCTCTTTCTTGTTTGCTACAGCTATAATCTTTCTCGGGATGACGTATTGTCTTATTGTATGACTATGTTGTGATTGGTTTCATGGTACTTAGGTTGACGGAAGAAGGTCAGCTATTGTTTTAGATAATGGGCTGGTCTGAGCTGTAGAGGTTTGATTAATGTTAGGCTAGATACATACATACATTATCAATATCGAAGCTCGCTCTTTTCGTATCTCTTTTTGCTGCTAAAAAATCTATTTTCAAATTATTAAAAAGCATAACTTGCATGCAAATTACAATCTCAAACAATCTTAAATGTTATATTTTTTTCTCATTATTAGGCTTTCCAATAATAAATCTTTATTATGTGCAACTCCTCAAAAAATGGCCAAATGAACTGGGCCTAATTTCATGGGCCGTATCAGTTTACTCCCACATTTTGAACTCATAACAAAATTTCCAAGAAATAAAAAATGGCGTTCATGTCTTTTCTCGACGTACGAGAATCGGGCCTTCTTCGCTTTGTCCTTCAAATTCCCGCCACTGCTCCACCGGTGTTGCCGGAAATCCACGTTCCTGAATTCGTTCGACTTCTCATTGATCCTGATTTCAGGTGAAGTTCTATCATCTTCATCCTCACTATTCTTTTCTTATATTTTAATTCGTCCTCCACAAGTTGATTTTTTCCTTTCACTATGTAATTATTTGTATTCTTATGGAATGCTTGGGTAAATTGAACCGAGTTGAATCCGTGTAGCTCTCAGGTCCATGTTGATAGCTTACTATTGATTGAGAATCGACTACAAGTCTAATTGTTTGTATTATGATTGCTATTAACTGCTTTAGGGTTTTAGCTCTGATGTGCGATTGCTAATTGTGTAGAAACATTGGGTTTCCAAGGAAAAAGTGAGATTACGTTGAAACTTCTGTTTCATGATTTTTTACACTGCGGGTTGTTTTTCTAATCTTTCATTTTTATCGTGCTATTGTGCAGGGTTTAACGAGCTGAAAGTCTGAAACCCTAGTGGCATGGGTGATTTGTCAAGGTAAAACTTATTTTTTTAGTTTCTGTATCTCTATATAAGTATATATTATCGTATGAAACTTTGCCTAGCAGTGTAGTGTGTCCATCAAACTCTTAATATTTCGTTTCCATATCTCTTAATCTTGTTCCAAGTGTACAAAGTTAGAAATGAGTTACTCAACATCAACTAGCACTAGTTTGATGTGAACCTTTAGGAGTAAAGGATCTTGGATCCAACGCAGAACCCTTTATGAATGAGACCTCCCTGTGTTTATACTATGTTAAACATGAACTGTTCTGTACGATACAGGGAGGATGATAGCAACACAGTACGCGTGCTTGTTGCTACGGATTGTCATCTGGGCTATATGGAAAAAGATGAGGTTCGCAGGCATGACTCCTTTCAAGCATTCGAGGAGATATGCTCCATAGCTGATCAGAAGAAGGTAATAACTAATAAGCAAGAAACTGCAGATTTTGTCTAATATCACATCTTTAAGTCCTGAGTTTTGTATCTTTTATCAGCTAGCTATGTTTTCCTTCCATCAGTTTGACTTGATTCTTCTTTCACAAGAATATAGTTCATCCATTGCTTTTTCATCATACAAGTACCTTGAGTTTCCAAGTATCACTTAAACATTGGTGATTTAATTTGATAAGAACTAACATTAATCTGATGATCAGGTGGACTTCTTACTTCTTGGTGGGGATCTATTTCACGAAAACAAGCCATCGAGGACAACGTTAGTGAAGGCAATAGAGATTCTGCGTAGACATTGTCTTAATGATAACCCAGTGCAATTTCAAGTTGTCAGTGACCAGACTATAAACTTTGCAAATGTGTAATTATCTAATCCTACTAACATCCTTTATACAAATAGAAAATTATTATCCGCTTTTGTTCTTGACTTAAGTTTACTGTTCAGTGCTCATAAAACATTTATCGAATTAAGGGCATAGTCAAGGTTCTAAATAACGTAAGTCATGGCGTGGTGGCAAGGTCAAGCCTCAAGCTTTGGAAGCCGTGGCAAGATCACGACGTTTTATAATACGTGACTTAATGCGAGAATTTTGAATGTAAATTATAAATATATATAATTTACGAAGATAAATAAATAAAGCACATGATTATAGATTTATATAATAATGTATCGTTATTCTTCTTCGTTTTCGGTATATCCAACTATGTGTTACAACTGAATAACTATATATCTGGACCGTATCGCACTAAAGCCCACTACCCTTAACACACCTAAAAAATGTTGCTTATAACAGGTAAAGCCGAGTCTAGCTAGGCCTTAGCATACGCCAAGCCCTGGACCTTGTCGAGTCGGCGTAGTCAAGCCTTGCGCCTTGGTGGAGCCATGGCGAGCCTTTTAGAACTTTGGGCATAGTCCTGGTTATATCTTCCATTTTATTTGTGAACTATTCAACCTGGCTGTCAATGAGTAATATCCATGAAAAGAAAAATAAACGGCAAGTACAACAAATGAAAAGCTCCTGTAATTACTTTATACTTCTTAATAATGATTGCTCATAAAGAACCTCAAAGAGTAGATGCTATATATATACACACACACACACACACACACACCATATGTGTGTTTCTCATTAAAAAGAATGTTCTTTGTACACATGCATATGCAAGCATATGTGTTTCATATTGATACCGAGTGTTCTTTTATAGGCATCATGTACACAAAGAGGTTGGTTTTTTACTGTAGAATGTCAAATGTGAACAGGTTTGGTCATGTAAACTATGAAGATCCTCATTTCAACGTTGGCTTGCCAGTGTTCAGTATTCATGGAAATCATGATGACCCTGCTGGAGTGGTAATCTAAACACGTTCATATTCCTAATACGTTGTAGCTTTATCCTTAAGATATAAAAATTGGCAAATTTAACCTTTTTAAGTCTTAAACTCTGATTTAATTACAGGACAACCTTTCTGCTGTTGATATCCTTTCAGCATGCAATCTTGTAAACTATTTTGGTAAAATGGTTCTTGGAGGTTCTGGGGTCGGGCAGATCACTCTCTACCCAATTCTTATCAAAAAGGTTTGCCAAAAATCCTTACAAAGGTTAAGTGAGTAAAAATGCATCCACATGATTTAGCTATCGTGTATGAATTACAGGGTTCAACTTCTGTTGCTTTATACGGCCTTGGAAATATCAGAGATGAACGTCTGAATAGAATGTTTCAGGTTCTTGTCTCAATTCTACATATATTTTACAACTGATTTCAATGGTGGTCACATCTTTCAAATATTATTTTCTTTTTTTAATTCTCTTTCTTTGTAAATATTATTTCTTTGAACACGTAGACTCCGCATGCTATACAATGGATGCGTCCTGAAACTCAAGAAAACTGTCAAGTGTCAGACTGGTTCAACATTCTAGTTCTTCATCAAAACAGGTTATATGATTGCTAAATGTAGCGTACAAAATGTACAATCACCAAAAACCTGATAGACCGAGGTGGTAGTTTTGACCATTTATCTATACGCTGCTTGATTTGGGTTACATTTTATATGTAACAGATCAAAGTAAAAGTTTTAACGAAAGGATAAACAGGTCAAATTGTTTGGAAGTCATCCAAAGTGTATTCAAATTCATAAAACTTGCAAATCCCTTATACTAGAAAAAAGTCAGGAGTTATCATTATAATAATATAGTTTCTGTGTATTACACATGAAATTGTTATTCATAAAATTCAGGAACATGAACAAAGAAATGTTTATGGAACCAGCCTGACTCATTTACCAATCTTGCCGGCACCGATTTTGCCACCTCTTCTGATAATGAGTGTATGGAACATTGTTTGTGACATAATTATCACAAGCTAGCAATAATAATAATAATCTGTATTTCTATATGCAGAGTGAAGACAAATCCTAAGAATGCCATAAATGAGCATTTTCTCCCTCGGTTCCTGGATTTTATAGTTTGGGGGCATGAGCATGAATGCCTTGTTGATCCTCAGGTGGACTAAGGATTCCTTATATGTATTTTGTTATTACTTTTTTTTATCACTTAGAGCCTTACTGAAGGTTAATTATTATTTGAATACTTGAATAGGAAGTTCCAGGTATGGGTTTCCACATTACTCAACCAGGCTCTTCTGTTGCAACATCACTTATTGATGGAGAATCGAAACCAAAGCATGTTCTTTTGGTAGAGATTAAGGTTCTTTCACCAAAACTAACCTGAAAATAGTTATTCGCTTTTCATTTTCATTTTTATTTATTATATTTGGATTTCAATTGTTTGCCAAACCTTTACACAGGGTAATCAATATCGGCCAACCAAGATACCACTTCATTCCGTAAGGCCTTTTGAATATAAAGAGGTAGTATAATATGCTATATATATTTATTTATAAATTTCAACTTGCATGTATAGTATTAATTTTCTCTTCAAGTGCTAAATGTTTGTGATGCAGGTAGTATTAATGGATGTACCTGACATTGACCCAAATGATCAAAATTCAATTCTTGAACATCTGGACAACGTGGTAAGCAATTCTGGTTTTGTTAAAAGTTTGCATATTATATGGTTTTATTCTGTTGTATGTGTTAATTTGATGTCTCTAAATTGCTATAGGTACATAGTTTGATAGAAAAGTGTAGCCGAAGGGATGCTAGAAAATCAGAGCCAATGCTTCCACTTATCCGTATAAAGGTGCTATTTTCTACTTGAGATAATAATGATAATGATTAAAATGAAGGGAGATATGAACAAAATTGATAATCGGATTTTTATAAATAAAAGACACCCGAAGTCGGATGCTTGAGGAACAAACAAATGGAACTTTGAGACCCAGTAATCTTCCATACAAGAACAAAGAAAACAAAAACAATTCTCCTCCCCCCAATATCTTACTCCTTAACCTCTATTTATAATAGATAAATGACTTTCTCCCTAAGATGATATAATTTCTATAATTAAAATCTAATCACTACCATAATTAAAAGATTCACAAAATATGGGTCATATCAGAATTATGCATGATTGATGGTTTTGTGTAAGTATCTGTCAGGTTGATTATTCTGGGTTTATGACTATAAATCCTCAAAGGTTTGGCCAAAAGTATGTCGGAAAGGTACTTTCTTTCGTCTTTTTCTCTAGATTAAATCTGCATGGAAGCCTTATATAAATTGTTTAGCGTAAATGACATTATATAGAATTTGTAGGTTGCTAATCCCCAAGATATTCTTATCTTTTCAAAAGCTTCAAAGAGAGCTCAAGGTGAAGGTTAGTTAAGTTACATGATTTGGGTTCCAACTTTTCCAATTCTATTATTCTATATAATAAGTGTGCTTTTTGGCTAAGCATATTTGTTATGAGCTTTTATCTTCTAAATTATTTTAATAACATTTCACATTCTGTTGTCATTAGCAAAATTTAAGGACGCTGAACGACTTCGACCAGAAGAATTGAATCAGCAAAACATTGAAGCTTTAGTTGCCGAGAGTCAACTGGTATGCATTCAAGCGGACTTTAGGAGAAGTGTCCATTGTGAAAATATATTACTACTATGATTTTTTTGCGTTTTCTTTTAATATACATTATGGTCTTTTTTCCTAATTGCAACTCCTTACAGAAAATGGAGATTCTTCCCGTGAATGATTTGGATGAAGCATTACACAATTTTATCAACAAGGATGACAAGATGGCTTTCTATTCTTGTTTGCAGTACAACCTTGAAGAAACCCGTGTAAGTAGTCAGTCACGCTGTAGTCAAACTACCATCGCCTTGCAATGTTTTTTCCCTTTTTGTTAATTCTCTTTGGTAATGTTCCATCTTACTCCTTTTGTTATTTTTTTTCTAAAATTCTGGTTAATGGGATGCAACCAAAACCTATCAAAATTAACATATTTCTTTGTTGATTATGTTTTTGCTGAAACAGAAAAATATTTCTCGAGATCCAGATAATATGAAAATTGAAGTCGAAGATATTATTGTCAAAGTCGAAAACTGCTTAGAGGCGAGAAGTTAAACGCTTAGTTTCACGTTTGCTATTTTGAGTGAAAAATCTTTCTCTCACAAATATTTAAATATTTACAGTTGCGTGTGAAGGAAAGATCCAAGTCCAAAGAAGATCAACTATTTACTTCTAGTGCTCATTCCACGGAGGTTGGACTAGCTTTTTATTTAATATTTCTTAATTTATTTTATTTTTCTGTTCATCTTGATCATTTTGGGGGGCTATTAACTAATGATGCAGAATATGGTAAGTAAAGCTCCTGGAGGAATTGGCAGTGCGGTTTCTTTTAGTGATGATGAGGAAACCACACAGTTTTATGGGTCAAAGTCTATGAACAGAAGCAAAAAAGGGTCATTACAACAGTTTAAGTCTGTTCATGATGTATCTGAAGTTGGTAAGACCTCTTCAAGAGGAAGGGAAAAGGGAAGGGGGAGAGGTAGGGGATCTAGTAGTTTGAAGCAGACAACTCTTGATGCATCTACGATGTTCCGTCGTTCAGATAGGTCTGATTTTTAATTTTATTTTATTTACCTATGACATAATTGCTTTAACTGTTGCCATTTGATGTACTTGCATAATTAAGAAAATTATGTTCAAGAAAGGCATATTGACTTTATTTTTAGGAAATAAGAGTCGGACAGGATGCTCTTTTTGTAAGTGAAAGTCTTTGTTTAAGCATGCTTTTTATATGCTAACCTTCATACTTGCAGATCGGCATCGGTTGCTGCGTCAGCTTCAGTTCAAAGCATAGCAGTTGATGAAGAGAACTTAGATTCTGATTCAGATGATGAACCAGTGCAATATGGAATAAATGAGCTTCATAACAGTTCGGTATGAATCGCAGTATCAAATAAACTTCCATCTAGTTTCTTAACATTCTATTCTTTTTGTTCTTATTAATACGGTGGTAATAATTAAGAGATTTACTTCCATCTAGTTTCTGAAGAGTAAGATAGGATTGGGTACAGTTGTTGCTCCTGTTGTGTTTTTATCTCAAATAGATCAAATTTAAAAAGAATAATAAGGGTACGGGTCTAACGCCACTGAAAGTCCATATTTGAGTAAAACACTTTAGTAGGTTGTAAGCATAGATTGTGCATCATAATTAACACATCAACTAATTGAAAAAGAGAGAGAAGGGATTGCATTTTCACCTCTAGTTATGATGATGTATATTTTTCATTTTTCTGAGTTAGCATAAAATCTTGAACTCGTGATCTGTTTTGAAGGATGATGATGAGGGTATCCAAGGCAAGGGTCGCAAAAGAGGTGCACCTAGGGGTAGAGGTAGGGGATCCACTGCAGCTGCTAAGAGGGGGAGGAAATCGGACAACACTTCATCATCAATCCAACATATGATGATGAGTAAAGATGATGATGATGACGATGATGATGTCCCAAAGCGAATGAACAAGTCTCAACCTAGGGTAAGCCACGTCTTTCTTTCCAGTAAATACTTTTCTGGTTTGCAAGACACACATCATTTCTAGTCAGATGACATGACTGATATTAGAGATTTAGAGGTGTGGCAATTTCAACCCTTTTGCCTAAAGGTGGGTTGATTAGGGTTGTATCTTACTTTCTTACCTCTTAAATCACTTCATAGAAAAGAAATTTCGACTTTAATTTTTAACAATATAGTTTTCGTAGTCTTATCTAATAACAAACATTTGTAAAATTCAATAAGAACATAAAAACTTTTTACCTGAACCCATTTTTACTAGTTAGACGACCCACATTTTGCTGCCTCCAACTGATATGAAACCTCTTCGAATTGTAATTTCCTTCGACCTAAGTGACTGCTCTCTGTGCAGGTGACAAGGAACTATGGTGCCCTAAGGAGGTAACATAATAGGCAAGGATCCGTCTTAATTTTGTAATGGTTTTTAGTGTACAATCCGGGTCAGGTAATCCCATTTTTATCCATCAGTCCCTGATCTGTAGTGAACATTTATAGACCCCCAGTTTGTGAATTTGTAACAGAAAAAGATGAGAACAATGTAAAGTTGAAGTTTCACTGTGTTCTTAAAAGCTGACATATATGGTTTCACATTCAGACATGAAATGCCATTTTCAGTGCTTTCTACTAATCAAAACTTTTTCTGGAGCTGCAAATCAACCAATTTTGAGTTATCCAACTTCATAAATTGTATTTTCCTCACAATTTTGCCATTGACTTTCACTTTCCTCAATGGCTTTTGTTGATTTTAGTATATTTCGTCATTTTTTGTACCAAACTCACTTTTTAGTAGTACACGTGATGTAATTTTCCATGTATATCTTACATTTTACATTCACAAGATGGCCCAAGTGTATTATTGATCAATCAATTTGTGATTCAGGTTATTACAACTCTCTCCCTTGATTGAGATATCATCCTTGAAATATATTTTTATTCATTATCATTTATTTGTCTTTTCCCATAAAACTAGTTTCACTTGTTGAATCATCCACGACCGGTTCTGAAATCTACCTTTGATTTCTCCTGATTCTTCAAGATTGTCTCAAGCAAATATAGACGACCAACCTCTCATCAACTCGCTATCACTTAACACCTCACAAACGTTCCTTTGTATTTCCAGCCTTCACTAATCACGTCAGTCATTAGTTAACCATATGTGATTCATGTCTTCGTGGATCTCTGTTCTTGCATCTTGAACAGTTAGTTCATCATGCTGCACTATTATCATATACAACAGCTCAAATTTTAAAAACTTGAATTCAGTGAAGGCATTCGACACATGTAACATCCCCACTGCAATGACAATAGCCATTTTTTTACGTCTGTTATTTATTAAAGACCCAAATCAGAAAATAAAAACCAAACTTAAAGGACCAAATCAGAAAAGATAAATAGAGTAAAAAGACCAAAATGTCCCTTCACAAAAAGACAACTAACTGACATTTTTTATGTATGTTAACACAAAGACCATTTCAGTATCAAAATGTCAACCATAAGGACTTGTGGAGTAATTTTCGCTTTTAAAGGATTAAACCAGAAGGTTGGACCAAACCACAGGGACCATTTTAGTAATTTACTCTTATTTATATTTGTTAGATATGTAATATTTTTAGTCTCTTTATGTATTTTGTATAGAGTTCAGGGACTGATTGTGTAAATATAGATTTCTCTGTATCTAGGTTACGTATATATTGTATCTTTTTCTCCATAATCAAGGAGAAGATTACGTTCTCATAGTCTTTGATTCCACGTGGTATCAGATTCACGTTAACCCTAATCGTTGTTCTTCATTCATGCCGATTGGATGGTGTGTATCTCCTCCACCATTGTTTAAGACAATCCCCTAGAGCATGGTTTGGGAGATTTAGTACCATGGTGAGAGAATTTGGAATGCGACAAAGTGAAACCGATCACTCTATGTTTCATCGTATTTCCAGAACGCGATGCATATATCTTGTAGTTTACGTTGATGACATAGTCATTACAGGTAATGACCATGAAGGGATCCAGCAACTGAAAGAACACATGTTTACGCAACTTCAAACTAAAGATATAGGCAAACTTGGATATTCTTGTGTATTGAAGTTGCAGTATGCAAGGATAGAATTTTCATATCCCGGAGGAAATATACTCTAGATATCTTGAAGGAATCAGGTCTAAGTGATTGTAAACCGGTAGAGTCACTAATTGATCCCAATGTTAGATTGCTACCAGGTCAGGGGGAGTTGCTCAAAGACCAAGGAAAATACATAAAACCCTTCCTGATATCTCATATGCTGTGAGTGTGGTCGGCCAATTTCTCAATGCCCCGCGTGATGATCATTCGGAAGCTCCTTTACGAATCCCAAAGTATATAAAGGGAGCTCCGGGTAGGAATGGCAACGGGGCGGGTTCGGGGCGGGTTTAGCCTCCCCCGCCCCCGAACCCGAAACATAAAACCGATCCCCGTCCCCGCCCCGTCCCCGTCGGGTATTCATTCGGGGCACCCCGTCGGGGATTTTTTATGCCCCGTCCCCGACCCCGACCCGAAAAACAATCCCCGATCCCCGACCCGACCAATGAAAAAATTGCAGCTA
The DNA here is from genome assembly GCA_947179395.2 of Pulicaria dysenterica. Lineage (NCBI taxonomy): Eukaryota > Viridiplantae > Streptophyta > Magnoliopsida > Asterales > Asteraceae > Pulicaria > Pulicaria dysenterica. The sequence continues at coordinate 43,373,122 of OX359296.1, read as the reverse complement.
TAAAATCATGCCAAAAAAAATGTATGAATGGCCAAAAGCTGGAAAATTATGATGCCAAAATACAATGCAAACCAAGTCTTTGTTAACATGATTAAATCCATTGTCTAACCCTACGGATTTCTTGCACAAATTACATATTAGATTATCTACAAGATTGTTGTAAAACAACATAACTAGAACTTGTACAAAATGGTTCCATATAACCTAAAAGAAACATAATAGAGTAGGAAACATAACACTATAACATATTCATTAATTAATAGAAAAACACAACATGAGCAAATGAATCTGGGCAATATCGAGAATCTAAGAAAACACAGCAGTGAGCAAATGAATCTGGGAAAAATCATTAATTACTCCACACTATAACATACTGCCGCCTCCTACTGCCGCCTGCTGCTGCGATCTACTGCTTCGCCGGCTGCTTCCTCCTGCTGCGGCGGTCTACCGGTCTGCTGCTTCCGCCTGGTACGACGGCCTGCTCCTTCGCCTGCTGCGGCGGTCTGCCGATCTGCTGCTTCCGCCTGCTTGCGTCGAGCTGCTGCTTCCGTCTGCTGCTTCGAGGTGCTGCTTCCGTCCGCCTACTGCTTCTGGTGACTCGGCGAGGGCAGAGGGGTGGAGTCAAGGGCAGGGGCCAGGGGGTGGAGTCGAGGGCTGGTGCGTGTGGGGTGTTTGGAGAGAAAAGAATGAGAGTCAGGGAGGAGGGTTGGCGGCTGGAGAAAAGGAGAAAGAAGGAACAGATTTTAAAACCTAAACTAAACCTATTTACAAATTATAATATATGTATATAATTTTTTTTAATCAATAAATATATATATCGGGGCGGGGCGGGGCGGGGGTACCTTAACCCGATACCGAACCCGAACCCGAACAAATCCCCGAACTTTGCCCCGATCCCCGACCCGACCCGACCCGAATATCACCGGGTTTCGGGTTTCCCCGTCGGGTTCGGGGTATTTTGCCATCCCTAGCTCCGGGTAGAGTGCTACTTTATGAAAACAGAGGGAGCATTGAGGTGACATCTTATGCTGATGCAGACTATGGGGGTTGTCCATTCAGTAGAAGATCAACCTCAGGGTATTGTATATTGTTTAGGGGTAACCTGATATCCTGGAAAAGCAAGAAGCAAAATGTAGTAGCTCGATCAAGTGCTAAGGCACAATACAGAGCCATGGCAAATGCTACATGTGAGCTTGTATGGATCAAGCAACTTCTGGAAGAACTCAAGTTTTGTTCGGCCACTCAAATGAAACTTATATGTGATAATCAGACGTCTCTTCACATTGCCTTCAATCCCGTGTTTCATGAGAGAACTAAGCATATTGAGATCGACTGTCATTTCATTAGAGAAAAACTTCTTGAAGGTGTTGTAGTGACTGAATTTGTTAACTCAAATAATCAATTGGCTAATGGGCTCATTGAGGCGGAGTGTTAGATATGTAATATTTAGTCTTTTTATGTATCTTGTATGGAGTTCAGGGACTGACAGTGAAAATATAGATTTATATGTATCTAGGTTACGTATATATTGTATCTTTTCTCCATAATCAAAAAAAGGTTACGTTCCCATATTCTCCGATTCCACAATATTTATGTATGTTTTCTCAATATCTATTTAAAAATAATACCCGAGCCTAAAACAAATCATGCCTAAACGAGCTAAGCTCAAATTCAACATTACAGGCTTGAAACAAGTCAAACTCGTTAAAATATCCACATAACTGAATAAGTGCCAGGATCGTACTTGACTTGGCTCATTTACATTCCAGCAATAATGCTTCATTTGTAGGAAGTGCTTGTGGTACGCAATGGTGGTCGGAATGTGTTTCACGTAGATGCAGAATTTATAAAGCAGATTCCAGGAAGAAGAAAAAAAGACATCTTTTCTATTAAAAAAATCACATCTCACCCACACGATGGTGACATATATATGATCCGTATTCTTGTATAACACCTGAAATCCATATAGCCAAAACACTTTACATGATGATCTGTAAAACTCAGTTTCATAAAAGTAGGAGATCCCACCCACACAATTTACATTTGTGTCTCGCGGGTTTACTCATCCATTGACTTGAGAAACCATCCTCAGAATCACCAGTTTTGGCCCATTAGCAACCAAAAACTCAAAGGGGAGTGCTGTTGTATCTTTTGCTCAACTTCCCCCACCACGACTGCTTTCCTCCACCACCATTTACCAGCTTCGCCCTTGTTTCTCGTAGCCGATTCTTGTACTCTTTCTTCCAACTCTCAAATCTCTCTTTTACCCTTTTAAATTCCTCTATTTGCTTTAAATAAGGCATCTCTACTCCCGTCGAGATTATGGCTTTTGCATCATCATCAAAAGTCTGTCTTTTCTCGTCAAACTCCTTGGTCAACATGTTACAAGCACCACCATCTGAATTTTGAGTTCCTGATGGGGCATCCCTTGATTTGTCTGCACCAAGACTCTTCTTGGCTGCAGCCAGACTCTTCTGCACCACAATTACAAACAACAGATCATTAATTACAAACTGTTATTTCTGCAATTTTTGTAAAATGCCAGCTTCATGATCTTGTTATTTGAAACAACAAAAAGTGTTAGCAGGTCCAAGAAAAACCATCTGACCAGTAAAATCTAAAGCACTTCTTAATTTTAGCCCACTTAGATCTGCTTGGATATGTTGTTTAGCTGAAATAAACCCGAGGTTTAACTAAAAAGCCCAAAGTTGACCCACGTTTGGCCCACAATTCAAGTTCATTTAAACATGTATAAAAGATTGTAAAAGAGTAAACTTACTTGTAAAGAAGCCATTTGCCTTTGCCATGTTTCTTCCACAGATTTCATCTTGGTTTCGTGTTCTGACAACCGTGCTTCAAAATGTCGTACTTTCTCCCTCAGCCCCATATTTTCGTGCTCTTTTTGGCTCAGGGACGCTTTCGTCTCCATAACTAGCTTTTGCAGCTCTTCCACACCCGAGGGTAAAATTGAGAGATTCTCTTGTGATGCATCATCCTGTACGGAATTGAATAAATCACAAGGAAAACCATTTTCATATACTTTGTAATACGCAGGGCATGAAAAATACTCAGATACCTTTGCTTCTGAAACTTTTCTGTAAGACTTACACCTCGTTTTTGAAGTATCAAGAGCTGACATCTTCCACCTGCACAAATGACTAAAATACCTTCTAGCCAACCATCCACGAGTCACTGTAAAAGTCAACCATGGGTAGATAGATGTATTATTATCATTTGAAACTCCAAAAAGAGGCAAAAAGTAAAACGTAAAAGTAACATGTACCCGATTGTATATGTACAACCGCTGTCAAATGATCGGAAGACTTTGGAACAACTTGGTGACTCGATTTTGTTAAAACATTGCACCTCTTCCTAGAATTTTCACCACGAACAACTGCAACGAGTTTCAGCTGTTCAAAATTCTATAGAAAAAGTAATTTTCCTCTTTCAAAAGAAAATGTTCCAACTTTCTTACATGATTGCAGCGTGACAATTCCCGACAGTAGGTCACGGAAGTCATGAACAACTCTACCACCAGCAAAGCCGTTTTTCACCTTGCATGTGCCTTGCATAACTTGTTGTCTCAGTTTCTCCAATAAAATAACCTCTTCTGCGCGGAGATATATTTTCGTATATCCAAGTTGGTACATTTCTGGTAGAACATGATATTGTTGCAAAATAGCAACTGATATACTCAATGGATCATGACAAAGAATATTGTCCATGATAAGGCAGCCAAACCTAATAATAACAATAACAATCCATTAAATTTAAAAAGGATTATTCAACAATTATAAAACAAGTCACAAGTTTCCACTCACTTGCTAGCAAATTCTTGATGTGTCATATGTGTATGATATTGGGATTTTGACTTTTTCAGAGTCTCCAAAACACCGTTGCATCTGAGCTGTTGCAAGATGATGTCCTTATCGTACATACCATGGAGTTGCTTTGCATTCGGTCTTATGCATAGTATAAAATGCGGCTTTGAATTTTCCAACCGTTGAATAAAATTTAACAGTTGTCCCTGAGTATTAAAATCAGGTAATCAGAAGCCTAAAGCTAGGAAGAGGCAAGTCCTTTCACATTTACATCAATACTTTCTAGTCTTTTACCTTAAATTTTGTCCCAACGCTTTGTTTATCCAGATCAGATGCATACGACTCACTTGTTAAAAAATTCTTGCAGCATGAAGAGAGAAATAGGATACTGTCAAACTGCACTGTATCTCTGTTCTTTTCCAAGAATCCATTAGTGTCATACTCAACCTCCCCTATATAATGGTGAACCTTAAAAGCTCCCTTTTCATCATTAAAACTCAAAGTAGAACTCAAATTTTGTTTGATCTTGTTGGCAAATGTCAAATCAGATGCATTTGAAGCTTCATCTAATGCAGATAGTAGCCCCACGGTTTTCTGCAAAATCAACACAGCACAACAGGAAAATCGAAATTGACAAAATTAACAGCTGCTATAAATTTAAAGAAAATAATGTACTTTTTTGAAACGATGAAAAAGTAAGATAACTGAAAAAATATAAGAAGGGTTACTAAGTTAATATAAATACCTTCTCAAAGATATCTAGACAACGTTGGTTATCTACAAATTCTACTTTTTTCCAATCAATGCCCTCCATTTCATATTCCTACAATTAGAATTGTTATAAATAGATTTGTTGAAAACTATATGAATATACCACCCAACTGTAAAAGAACACATAAATTATCTACCAAAAGACTTGTAATACTGACCTCTTGTTCAAGCTTAAATAGATGTCTAATGAAATGCTGATGCAGCTTCTCATCCGCATAGTTTATTAACAATTGCTCAAAGCTATTTTTCTGAAATTCGAGACTCAGATGACAGGATACAGTTTTTTTTTGTAAATTATAAATAAATAAATAAAGGTTCAAGTAGTTGTATACCGAAAAGGACTCAAAGCCATAGGTGTCAAGAATGGTTATAGACCTTCCAGTAAGATCTTTAACCCCCTCAAGTGATGTATTAATTGATTCTACAAGCCAACTGAACAAGCTTGTGTACATAAATTTTGCGATTGTGTCTCTTGTATCAATTGCCTAAACAAAAGAGAATGAATCTTTAACATACTATATATATATGGGAAAATTTATTTGAGAATATTGTGAGTGCCGCGAGGACTAATCTTGACCCTTGATTAAATTAGATCAATGACTATAATTCTAATGTCTCGTTAATGAGCCCTCATTCAATGCTCATTAATGAGAGGTATTTTGGGAAAATTAAGTCAACTTAATAACAACTCATCCACCCGGACGCAATTCACGGTTGGATAAACATATAAATGACCAAAATACCCCTATTAATGAGTCCTTAATGAGCATTAATGGTGGTTACAAATGGTACTCGCAATACGAATGGTTTTCAAATGAACTTCTCCCTATATATGTGTGTGTGTATGAACTAATATTGTTGAGTGTGTGCTATATAAAGTACCTGCTGCAGAGTCAAGGTTTGATTGTTGTTGGTAGAAAGAGCTCCCGTCAGCTCTTTCACCTTGCAACCCATCAACCTAGCAGCACTTCGACTAGCTGCCAAAACACTAAAATCTTTATAATTATGTTTTACGTTATTTTAGCCACAACCATTATTGCGAAATCAACCTGTGTGGTTTTGTTTATTTATATTTTTTTCAAATTTCAAGATTAAAGTATCAAATAAGATGAAAAACACTAAAATGAAAATAATAATCCAACTTTTGAACAAAGCAAGGAGGTTGAAAACGTTTGAGTAACTTAGGACAGACTTATAAAATTAATGCTCGCTTATACCGTGCAAAACTAAAAATACCTTCATCAATCACAACCATAACATGGTTTTCATGGTCAATTACTTCGAATGATATATTCCCTAACCACAAAATTGCAGCAAGTAATTTGAATACGCGCTCTTGATTTTCATGAGAAATTTGGAGGGTGTCCAAGGCTTCCTGGTCCAACATTTATCCTTGTTAAAGTAGTTTTCCTCTTGTTCATCAAACATAAATACCCAATAAAAAATATTATGCTTTCGAAAACCAGTCTCCAGGTTTACCATTAGCTTTTTGAAATTTTGGGCATCATCAACATCATGGATTTTCAAGCACCCACTCTGATTAAGAAATTTGTACTCACTTGCCATTCTTAAATTCAATTTCTCTGTGAAGGGAAAAACACTCTTGAGCACAATATTATATCATGTATTCAATTAAAATTGAGATCAATAAACCTCTCATATCAAACGAGGCCCCAGCACACATTTGGTAAAATACATGGTATGACCGTTCACTTCGCCAGAGCTGAGATATTCTTGACTGCTTAGAACATCAAAATCATTTCAATATCTCGTTCTAGAATCAGACAATCAAAGCTCAAAAAATGAAATAAAATAATACAAAACTCGAAAAAGTACCTTTTCAAGAAGAACTGTTCACAACATCACATGAGTTGATTTACCATGAACATTTTAAGTTGTTAGTAAACCCATAAATGAATTAATTTCGACTTGATATATTAACTTTCAAATATAAATATGCTTACGTGTATTTATATATGCTCCTGTGATTATCCCCTTTGAATTAAAATGAACATCCATTAATTTCCCCTGTACCACATTAAAATCCAAGTTAGACACCTCTTAAAGAATCACACTCATTAACAGCCAAGTAATATTCAGAACCCACAAATCGGCTAGAACTTTTATTCCTTGATGTTTTTGCATTCCCAAAAGCTTCCATTATACAACTACTTTGAAGTATTTTGTATGCTATCTCACTATCACTGCCTCCAGCTTCAACCAAATACTCTATAGCTAAATTTGCTGTTAAACTCTTTCCAGATCCATTTTCTCCTCTATAGCAAAAACCATTTCCAAGAATTATACTTCCAGAAAGAAAAGGATAAAAAATCTCGATGTCATATAATAATGATCAAAATTACGAAAAAGCAACGAACCTGATAATGATAGATTGGTTTACACCATCTGCAAGTATCAGCATGAGAGTGGTATCAAAATTTGGCTACATGTCTAAACATACCAATATGGGGGGGGGGGGGGGGGGGGGGGGGGGGGGGGGGGGGGGTTAGATGTTTGCTTTAAAACTATATCTGTATAACCACATTCTAATGTTTCAGAAACCTACAGATACTTATAGCCTGATACTCTGAAATAAATCATAATTTAAATGTCAAATAATCAGTTTACGTGGTGTTTCGCTTTGGGTTTTCAGACTGATAATTTGAATATTGTGAGTTGTAGTCATGATAATCACTTTTTAAATTTCCGTATTCAGTTTTTGCTTGTGATTATCTCATTATTGAGGTCAAATAATCATTTATCAACCAAAAATAAAACTTACTATCAAAAGTTAAAGTGAAATTACAAAGTTAAAACCACTTCATATAACCTGGCCGGATAATAGACTTCTAATCCCATATAACAAGAAGTATCTACGTTTGTTTTACAACAATGTTTGTGCATTTTATGCATTAGTTTCTTAATTAACCAGAATTTGCTAGAACACTCAAATAATTAATTATATGATTATTACACCTTTGAAACAGCAAGAGCACATGTGACAACTACTGTGTATAGCCCACTTTATCACATCTAATTATCCAGTATAACTTTCAAAACACAAATCGATACACCCGCTAAACATAACTAATATTCGAATGGTGGAATAGATTTACGTATACACCCCTGTTACCTTTAATTTTATCTATTACCACTTGAATTTAGAATTTTCCAAATGCTAACCAGTGAAACTCACCTCTCATCATATCACTGAAGGCAGAACCGGCTACACCATATACATGAGGGCTGTCCAAAATCTTCTCTCTGTAAGCCATGATTACATCACTTCCAGAAATCGAGACATCTTTGAAGGGATTTATAGCTAATAGAACGGGCCCTGCCATAGTCTGCAGATGGAAAACAAGATTACACATGGGGGGAAGACAATATTTATAGGCATGCAATAAGACATGGACAATATGCATAATGCATACATAAATAATATCACGCTGATATCTGTACTGGAGATTACATATAACTGATGGCTCGTTGAAATAACCAAGCCCTACAAGATTATCCACACCATCAAGGATTTCTGTGTTTGCTGGTAAGAGCTCTACTGTAGACACTGTCATGACCTACAAAAAGACATAATATAAGTAATCTTATAGACACTTCTTCAACAGATATTAGCTTTAAAAGGTTCTATTGAAGTATTTTCCCCAAATCAACAAACTCACAGTTCCATCCAAAAGTGTGACAGATGCTTTTCCCCCTGCAGCAGATTGAATCTTTCCCAATTCCCACTGCCCATTCTGGACCCTACACCACACTCTGAGTTGCTGAATCAAAACAAATTTTAGGGTTAACTCAGGGATACTTTAGTAATTTTACATATATCATTATATCTTAATAACTGGTTATTGCGTGGCTACTTTCTACCTCTTCTCAAGATCTGGTAATTATGTCCCTATATAACCAGAGAATCATATCCATAATCAGTTTGTTCCTGGCACATAAACTAATAAGGTGGTCTGATATCACAATAATAACTTTAATCCTGATCCAAGCACCCTGGAAGTCTAATCTGAAATGAACACTCACTCTTTAACACATGAAACTCTATTTTAAAAGGAATGAGACTAATCCATTTTTAATGTATGTTGTGAATTCATGAGATATAACATCAACATTAGCAAATTGTTGAACCACATACATGAGGTGTTATGACTGTTATCTATTCATCTCGAGCTGTCATTGTTGAATTTGCAATTATCAATCCTTAATGTGCTTATAATTATCAATCCTAATTGGTCTTAGTTAATAGCTATGTAGATACAACTTTATACAGCTTTGCTATTTTTTAGCAACGTGACTACCGACTTTTGTGGCAACTTCTACCAATTTCAAAGATAAGATCGTAATTTGAAGCTCAAAGTTCAGATGTGGACCAAAAATAAGATTGAAAGAAGTTATGCACAGAATGGATATGTGATATAAGAACTAGAAAGAATGAATTATTACCTTTTTGATATAATAATCGATGCAATTATCTAATCCAGCATCTAATGACGGTGGAGAGGAAGAGGCAAGACCAGCACCACTGTTCTCCGCCAATCTATCTTCATGCACAGTTGCCATGGTGTAAGGTGATTCGCCAAACGCCGCTGTTTCCACTACTTTTGTCCGGCCAAATTTACCTTTAACATCTTGCATCCTGCTGTTACCAACCTCCGACGACACGCCAAACATGGCCGGCACCGGACGCTTAGGAAGGCGTGCTTTAGATGCCGGTCGTTCCGGCAACGCCGGCGGCAAGTCCATCGGCTTCCTGTTCTCGTCTTGCCGTTGGAGAGAGTCCAGCATTTCCTCCAGAGAGCTCCGAACCACCGGAAACGGTGAAACTGATGTCATTTTCCGCAAATTAGTTACCGTTCCAATTGGAGTCAAACGTAACAACTAAATCAACGTATAGAAGAAAACCATCGTCTTCAGGAGTCGAACAATGCCGTAAGGAACTTTAAAACCCTAATCCAATTCAGACCTAAACGAAGATGATCGAAACCAGCTTCTAACAACGACAAAAATCGCAAAAAATGATTAATACATCCAACGATTCAATTCAGTCTGAAATTTACTACAAAACCGAGCCCTCAAATAACTTCAAATTTTCCAAAAAGAATATTATGAGGGGCGAACATATACTTCAAATTTAACAAACAATATATGAAACTATGAGCTGTAAAAGGCAGATACAATCATTATTTAGGTCGATGCGTGCATCAAAGACAATAATCGTCCGAAACAAGCAACATAAGGAGTGGGTTTTATGCTAAAATCGAAGGTTTCTTGGTTTACACTAATTTCCACTTCGTGAAGCACGAATTACAAGATTTAGACGAAGACGGATGGATGAATTATCGACAGCCCGGAGAAACAGATGGAAGATTAACGGCATATAAGGAAGAAATTATGTGGTAAGCAAAGAAGATGTCGTGGTTGTTTCTAGATTCTAAATTTAAAAAAAGAGAAAGAAGAAGAAAATTGGGGATTTGAGAAAAATTAGGGGAAAAGGAAAATATGATTTGTTTGTTTGTTGCTTAAAGGAAAATTTTGAATTTATTCAGGTTGGTGGTAGTGGCGCGGGGGTGGTACTATCATAAAACCATAATCCGTTGTGATCTGATTGAAAATTTCCCCCATCTTTAATTACATTTGGATTTTGTAGAAAAAAAAAAATTGGAAATAGAGTGAATTGTTTCTCTCACTTTGATTTTTTAAATTTAATTATAGTAAGAATTATTTTTTAAGATCTTTTTTATTATGAAAAGGTCCTTTTTTATAAATATGTTTTTTCATATTTTAAATACTTTATCTTTTTTCTCTCTATCTCAACTCACCATCTCTCTTCTTACCATCTCTTGTCACACCCATCACCGTCATTACCTCCGGCCATAACCATCACCCCTATTACCTCCGGCCATAACCACCACCTCTATTACCTCATGTCACAACAAACACACACCAACTCCATATAATCTAATCTGGTACACCACCGGTGTCCACCCATATTGTCGCCACCCTAATATCCGTCAGACTACCTCCATTATCTCCGGCCATAACCACCATCTCCATCGAACATTTCTAAATCTAAAAAACAATATAGAAAAACCCTTAATCTGAAAAACAATCAACGTAACTCATATTGTAAATCTGGAAAAAAACATTTAATTGACGCCCATAATTGTTGAATAATAATCAATGGACTATAAACATCTAATCATTTGTAGATCTAAACACGATTGAAATAAAAAATAAAGGTGAATAGTATGAACATCGGAAACTTCAGTTCTTCCAAGAGTGGCGATGTTGAGGTCCGGCGGTGGGGGTGGGGGTGGTGGTGCTCAAAGGGTGGCAGAGGTGCTCAAAGGACGGTGGTGGTTCTAAGGTTGTGAGGAGGCTGTAGTGGTGAGGTGTTGGTCTTGGGAGGAAGATGAAGATAGAGGAGAAAGAGAGTAGGGTGTGTGGTGGCGGTGGCGGTTCCATAATGAGAGGGAAAGGTGATTGAGCCGAGAGATTAATAGAGAGAGAGAGAGAAACTTTGTGTGTGTGTCTAGAGATGTAGAGTTGATATATAATTTTATTTTAAAATATTAAATATTATTTTAATTAATTAAGATTAAAAGGGGTAAAATGACCAATATGCCCTTGAGTTTACAGAGACGACAAAGGGAGTTCGTAAGATAGGACCTTTCTCGCAACAAAATAGATATCAAAGGACAATATTTGTCACTTTTAAAATTAAAGAACTAAAGTGACAGACACATTTTTAAAGGACCATTTGAAATATTAACTCTTGAAAATATGCATTTTAGGGCAATACTCATTTTATTATTCTAGTTTAACAACTTTAAATATTTATTTTCATTAATTTATTTTATCAAAACTTTTACTCGGATGGGATATTGTTTAAGCAGGCATTAAATACTCAGATTAGAATGTTGTGCGGACACTCGTTTTATACTAAACCCAAATATTTTACACCGTCTTTCATATGTGACTCTTTATCCTCTTCACACCACCACCAACGAACTGCGGGCACCCACATATATGTATGGTTATTGTGGTTGTTAATTATAGTAAATGGTAAACCGGTGTTGATTACGAGAAACATGTAAGGCTCAATTTGGCGAATAGTTTGGTGGTGGAAGCACTGAATTCCCGAGGCTCTCAATAATGGGAGGTTGGTGATGGTGATGGTGATGGTGATGGTGATGGTGTTAGTCTCGATTAAATGTCTGACTGGTGGGCAGTGATTTGGAGAGGGGAAATGTGATTCGTTAGGCCCAATAGGGTGGAAATTCTAATGACAACCATTGATGAACTCAACCACTAGCACCATTAAAGAAATTTTAACATTTCAAACCTATGCCTCTTGAAGAAATCACTAACTGATGACTCTGCTAGCATTGTTGTCCCGTCACTTGAGAAATCATCACCATTAAAGAAATATTGTAGGTGAAGTACAAAGAATGGAAGATAAAGATGATGGACAAATTATGCACAAGAAGAAACTTTGTGAAAATAATGAGGTTTGTTCGTAGTTGGTTAGACTTAATTTATGTTCAAAGAATTTTAATTTCTTAAAGTGGGTTTTTGTACTCCACTGATGGGGAAAATCCATATTCTTACTCTACCCTCTTTTGTGTTTCTACTTGTGTTCTTTGTGCTGATATCTATTTATGGTTTTCTTCCTTTATATCTTTATGTAGTCATGACATTTGTGTAACTTTTGTGTATCTTTATGTTGTCATTAACTGTAGATGTAAAGGCGATAGCAAAACTCTAAGAGAATGAACAAATATTAAGACCATGAATGGGAGCACAAAGGTTGTCGACAAAACAAAAAATGGAAGAGTTGAAAGAGCCAATGACATTGTTGATTCAAATAACTCTTCAACAATCGCAACATAAAGACCCTCCTTCACGGCTTAACCCATCTAGGATCCATATCATACGTTCTTTTTAGTAAAAAGTTTAATTGTTTGGTTATTTTGTCGAATTTAGATTGAATATTTTATCACATTTGGTATTTATAGCTTATCAGAATTTACCAAATTACATGTGATGGTATTTAATTTAGGGCAAATTGCCGAGAAAGGTAACTATAATACCCAAACTTGACAATAAAGGTAACATCCATTTTTTCGGGCCAACAAAGGATCCTAAATTCTATTTTTTTCAAAAAAGGGTATATGGTAACCGGGATTTTAGGTAGCCGGTTAACATCTAATGACGTGGCATTTAATTGATGAGGTGTCATTATTTTCGAGTATATGTGGCATAATCGTATCATTTCCCTTATTAGTTGATGTGTCATTTTCTTTTTCTTTTTACTTTAAAATCATTTACATTTCCTAGACCTCTTCTTCATCCTTTTATTATCTGTATTCTCAGATTTATAAACCATGAAGAATTGAAGATGTAAGTTTGAATCGGCACATTTCCTAAACTCATTCAACCACCGCCACCATTGCAGCAACGCCACTCCAGATGTAAGTTTGAATGAGTTGGTTCGTGAGTAGATCTAGTTGAATCGGTCGATTTCTGTTCGAGATCTCTCTATTTCTGTTCGAGATCTGTTTGGTTTCTGGCTGATTTTTGTTTGATTGAGTTGGTTAGGGTTTTTAGATCTCTTCGATCTCTCTCTCTCTTTCTGTTCTTCGAAGTTCCACCGCACAGATTTAGGGTTTTCAGATATGTTCTTGAGTTGTGTTCGTAGATTAGGGTTTGGGTTCTTACATCGACCAGATCTAAATCGTCGTCTGTGGATGTGTGTTTGGGTTCTTACATCTGAATCGATTAAACTCTCTTCCTCTCTTTCAGATCTGTGTGTTTATGGCTCAAGATCTGTGTGTTTATGGCTCAAGATTTCTCTTTCTTTGTTTGGGTGTTTGAGGGCTCAGAACACAAATCTATGCGGTCGTTCATGGCGGCGGTGGTGTGGTCAACGGCGGAGGATGGTGGTCACCTGGTGCTCAGCGGTGGAGGAGCTTCATAACCTCAAGAACATAACATAATTATGAATTGTTATTAAAAATTAAAAAAAGTAAAGATAAAAAAAAAGAACATAACATAAATAAATTATTATTAAAAATGTTAAAAAGTAAAGATATCAAATGATGACTGGATAATGATATAAAATCTATAAACATACTACACGTCAGCATAATACATGACATGGTATTGACTGGGATGCCACGTGTATAGCCATGTCACAGGTAACCTGCTGACTAGGCAGTTAGCAAGTTTTATAGGTCATCATACCCTTTTTTGTTAAATTTTGAAATTTATAATCCTTTCTCGGCCCAAAAAATTAGACATTACCTTTATTGTCAAATTTTGGTATTATAGTTACCTTTCTCGACAATTTGCCCTTTAATTTATGTATAAATGGTTTCTTTTTTGTATTAGATGAAAATTTTAGGAATCAAAACATATATAAGAAATGTTTTTTTTTGGAAAAGACAATACTTAGTGAAGGTTTTTCCAATGGGTTTGCGCGGCCTCGTGTCCTTGAAAATTCATTGGAAACTTGCCCTTGAAAATCTTTTGTAAATATATCATTGGAAATCTATTAAAAAATTGTCTTTGGAAACTATCTCTCGAAAAATCCCTTGAAAATTTGTCCTCATAACTCCCTTGGAGATGTGTTGTATTAGAAATCTTTCCAAAAGATTATATCCTAAGAATTCCCTTATAAACGTCTGTCATCGGAAAGTTTATTCGAAAATTCCTTGAATCTGTTTGCAATGAAGATTTTTCCTATGTAAGAGTTTTCTCGGAAATCCCTTAAAAAATGGCTTTTTTTAAGAGAACTGAGGTATCATGTTTCTTTATAGTGTTTTTTTAAGGAGCTAGGGTGAGGAGCTTATTTTCTTTATAAAACTGTTAATTAAAAAATAAAAATGACTATTTGCCCATTATTTGCAAATCAATAAGTGTCAACAACGCAATTTAATGAAGGACTTTGCAAGCTATATTATTATTGTTGTTGTTGTTGTTACTTATGTTGTTTTTATTATTATTGTTATTATTTATGTTAATATTGAACTTATAAAGATTGAATTATAAGTTTTTATAAACTTATATAATTAGGTAACCTTGATCGAGCCTAGTTTATATTTATTTGTATTGATGGTTGATTTAGCATCCTTCACGGTAGCTCGATTAATATTTAATTAATTGATATCATCATTTGATCTTAGTACCATTCTTGCCATTATTAGTTATGAAGATTTAAGTTCAAAAGCAAATCCTCTTTTGTATTGACTTATTAAATGTCTCTTTGCCTTTGATATTACTTGTTTTAGTATTTATAATTCTTACTAGTGGTTAGCGTGCCTACGTTTCACGTTGATGAGTAATTACTTTTTAATCGAGTTTGATTAGATTATTCATCTACTATTATTTATTAAAAAACAAAAAAAGGATTTTAAACCACTTACGCAAAAATGATAAATTAAATTTAAATTTGAAACTTAAAAAAATTGAGTCTCTTAACTTTTTTAAAAGTAATTTATCTTTTGTGTATCTTAAAACTATATAAATATGTAAGCAATGAGAGTCTATTTCACTACGTTTTCTTAACAGCAAACACAAACACTCCCATTAAGTCTACTCCTAAATCTACTTCACTGTTCACAATGGGTCTTGAACCCGCAACCTCTTGAGAGGGTGCTCAACAAAAATAAGCATAAGGTTTAAAGCTAAAATATCAAAGAAGTTATAGAGTTTAATCGAAATAGATAAATAATTATTAACTTTAAAACTCTTATATTATATATTGTTCACACAAGCAAAAGAAATTAAAAAAAAAGTAGACATGATGGTTTAAGAAAACAAAAGTTAAAAATTATTTAAAAAGAATACAAAGATTAAAAAGAAGTTAAAATGGTTAAAACTCGAAATTCATATTTTTAGAAAATTATAAGTTAAAAAAAGCCAAATTAAGGTTAAAAATAATGTGTCAAGACTCGAACCTGCGCCCCTCCCACCAAGAAAATGAAATGCTTACAACTGCGTCCAATCCACATTTTGTTACCAAGCCTAAGTATATATTCTACAGGTGTTTTTACTCTTAGTTCTTTTACGTTTTATAATGCTTTAATATTTATTATTAACGTAATAATTTATAACACATTAATACTACTTTAAAACTAATAAGTGTATCACACATTAATTTAATGTAATAATTTATAATTAAATATAAATCTTACTCAACTGAATTTTTAGCTTATATATTTTAAAAAGTTAAACGACAACTTAATAAAACGTATATTTCAATAATTTAATTTATATACTATAAAATGCTAAGTATAAGATCAATTAGAATACTAATACAAATTCTTAAATTTATATAAGAAAATGTCGTAAAGTAAAAAATAAAGGTACCAAAAACTTTATGCAAGATTTGAACATGGTTTACTTCTCCCCTATACAATTGTCTTACCATCTATGCCAACTCACATATGTTATTTAAGCATGCTTCTTGATATATAAAATGTAGAGTTTTACAGGAAAAAGACATAAGCATTTCCTGTAAATTGTAAGGGATATATAATTATAATTTGTTATAATTGATCGACTTGTATTGTTAGTCTAACAAAAATAATAACCTTGTATTAATAGATGTTTTTTGTGTTCGATATTCAATTATATGAAAACTATATTACATTTGTATGTACACTTCTTGTGTATATCGTATTTTCTTATATTTTACTTTTGTAAACTTAGTGTGTAATTGAACAATTTTTATCTTAAAACTGTTACATCCGACCCACACAACTCAGTATCTAATATTTCATTTGCATACTAATAAACTACTATCTTTATATATTAGATAAAAAATGCATGTACGTACCTTATATAAAAAACACACTTGTTATGTATGAAAATGTTATAGGAATTGAAAACAAATATACCAAATAAAGAATGCATATACTATAAATTTAAGACCAAGTACGAAACGAAATATGGATCGATGAAACCAAAAACAGAGGCAACATAAACTGATCATAAAAGAAGCAAAAACATAATCCAAAATTAATAACCAATAAAATAAATGAAGAGCCAAAAATGGAGATAAACGACGAACCATAAAGGAAAATTAAATCGATGAACCAACAACTATGATGAAGCAAAAACCATTCTCGATGTATAACCACACATACAAAATCAATCAAGTCAAACAAGTAGTTGGTCGAAATTGACTAATCCTATTATATCATTGTGATTATCATTACCATTGTGGTTTATTTGAAAGCTTTCATCTTCAAAGGGGTCACCCTCTTCTTAATTTACCGACCAGATCCTATGAGGTTGACTATTATTATTACTATTATCACCATCGTTGTCATTATCATGTAGTCATTGTCGTCATTGTCATCATCGTGCTTATTATAACATAAGAAACTTCAATTCTTTCCTTTTTTTTAACATTTGAAACCTACAAGCCACACATGTAAGTTGTGACTAGAACCACAAAAGGTGATACGAATTTATCAACGAAATATAGTTCATGTCCTAAGAAAAGACTTTAGATGAGATAAAACAACTATTCTGATACCTTGTAGGTGACATGAGTTTATATTTTACTAAACTCATCAAAATAAGTTTAACTGGCTATCAAATCCTCATACTACACACACACACACACGTGTGCATGAGTGTTTACAAAATTTTGAACGCCAAACAAACATACCTTGCTACCCACCTGATATACACCTTATGTCCTTAACATGACTTGAACCCGCAACCTCTAAGAGCGAGGACACTTTAGTCACACCAGGTACCACTAGGCCAAACACTACAAGAAATTAGGGTATTTACCCACACATAATTTAGTCACACCAGGTACCACTATGTATGTGTTAATGTTATTGTCTATGGTAAATATTTGATTGAGTATACTTATGTATTTTTGTTTCAACAGGGTTGTGTGGTCGTGATCCTATTGCAAATCGTCCTGGTTACAATCAATTGTTGGGTCAAGTTGAACTCATAGAAGCAACCAATGAAACTATGCAAAAACTTATAAGCGAGAAAAATATATCGCCTCCAAGAAGATGTATTTAACCGCAGGAGTCCCATTATGATGAATATGGGGAAACTAGTGATGAATGTAATAATCTAGTTTGAATATTTTGGATTGTCTATGAATATCTAGTTACCCATTTATTTGTTTAATCAGTTTTTATGCTACATGATCGATGTACGTTTTGGTTCTTATGGTTACAACTATTATGTTATAACATATCTTATGGTTTTTTAGCCTCATATTTTGTATTTTTTTTGTATATATGTGAATATTGTTACATATATATTGCGTTTATTAAGTGCTTTTATCAACACATCTGTAGCTATTTCCTACACATAAAAATACCTTTATCCACACATATTGAATTACACGTGTCACCAACACTTTTTATGGTTATGCCATGTCATCGTCCACGTCATTTTGACATGACACGTCATCAGACACATCATCAGCCATGTCATCGTCCATGTCATCGTAGAACCTAATTATAACACATTTAAACACACATATTGATTAGTTTAAAACACACATATATGTGTAGGTATAGAGGACTCTCTATACACACATAATATATGTGTTGGTAAATATCTTTACCTACAGGCATGAGCCAACACATAATTACACTTATTGTATGTGTGGGTAAAGATAATTACTCACATATATAAATGTTCTACCCTCAACATGTGTTGGTAAACACCCTAATTTCTTATAGTGAAAGACCTTTTATTCAACAATTTCATGGCATTCCACGAAGCAAAGATATATTTATTCGATAAGTTTGCTCTTGAAATAACCTGTAAACTTAAGTGATATGATTTCCGACCTAAAAGCTTAAGGGGTAATTAACGCGCGTTTTACTTTTTTGCTCTTTGTCATGGTTTTATTTCATAGTCTTTCAATGAGCACCTTCAACTTCTATAGGTTGCAAGACAAAACAGGAGAATAACAATACACAAACTAAAAAGAAAAACGCATACATGATCGGCCCGAACTAAGCAATATTGAAGCATAATTTACAGACTATCGACTTCTTTCATACTATTAGTTGGCCACAAACACCAATCAAACATCCGGATTCGAACTTGATCGACCCATTAAACGTGTAATCATTCCTTTGTTTCCTGACAAGGTAAGAAGTAGACCATATAGTGACTTCCCAAAGTTTGACTTGCATGCTTGCTAAAGAATTAGAAGTCTCCGATAATTATACAATACAAAACCGAATCAATTTACTTAAAATATAATTATTTAAATCACTGATGTGTCCGAACATTTGAACAATGTATGATTCAGTGTTTCTACATTAGCCATACAACACAACAAAGCATTGATGTTTTATCGAGACCTTGATAGGCTTAGGGATGTTCACTGATCGGATAAAACCGAATTACCAAACCGAAAATTTTGGAACGGACTATTTGGTTCGGATATTTCGGATTTTTGGATTGGATTGGATTAAAACTGAATAATACTATGGATTCCGGATTGGTTTTGGTTACTATAATTCTAACCAAATAAGAACACACACACACACACACACACACATATATATATATATAACACTAGTGGAACAAAGTATTCCAAAAGTGTCATGTCTATGTTTACTAACAACTTATTATTATTCATTATATATATATATATATATATATATATATATATATATATATATATATATATATATATATATATAACACTAGTGGAACAAAGTATTCCAAAAGTGTCATGTCTATGTTTACTAACAACTTATTATTATTCATTATATATATATAAATAGCCACTAGTCTCACTAGTACTTTTAACTTGAAACAACTATATTTTAATCTTAATAGTATATGTATAGAATTTATTTTTTTAAATATCTCGACTCTTTAAACATTTTTTATGTGGGAATGAAAACCGAATTGTATAAACCGATCCAACCGAACTGTAATTTGAATGGTTTGGTTCGGATATTACGATTGTTTGGATGGATCAGATCACATTTTTCAAAACCGAAATCCAATTTGATATACTCAATCGGATTAGATCAAGCCGATCCAACCGAACGTATACCCCCAGATAGGCTAACATAGTAAAACTTAATAGCTTTCATGATTGGTCCTCCAAAAAAATATGCAAATTTTCTTCTAGATGAGATTTCTCTAGTTGGAATCGTAAGCAGATAACAACCGATTAGACCACATTATTTCAGCTACACACTCTAGAGCACGTAACGTATTGTACTCGATCATCTTCTTAACATCTTTCATAATGCAATCTTGAAAACTAACACACAATATATCTTATCTATAGATTAATAGTCATCTAATAAATTATACAATATTGATTCTTTTTCTCTCTATTTTTTTTATATTTCATTACCTCCACCCAGCTTTTAGAAAATAAAAATATAATAAAACTAGAAAACTTTTACACGTGTCACTATGAAAAGATTTATAATATAGTAACCAAGTTTGAAAACACTTTTATCAACGTCACATATAGAAAATTTCACTATGTGAAATATAAGGAAGAGTAACCTTACTAAACATTTTTCAAACTTAGTTACTATTATGTGATTAATTTTTCGTGCATCACTAATAGTAGGAGGATATATATTTCTTAAAATTTTTATAATTAGAGGTTATATATTCTCATATTTTTTATTATATTCATCTTTTTACTCACAAGATTAAGATAAATGTGAAAATTAAGAAAAAAAAATGAAAAATGTAAATTAACCAATTCCATATTTTATCATTAAATGGGTAGAAGGATGAAGTAGAAATATTTAATATAAGAAAATACTAATTTCTTTTTATTATATTCCACTAATTCTATTGATTAAGCAAATAGAAACAAAGAAAAAGAAATAAAAAACCGAACTTACTAAAATAATCCTTCCTCTAACCTCGTTGATGTTGACATTAGTAATGTTTCAGGTGTCTGTAAGCTGAAGACTGGATTACCTCTTTCTTCTCCAACATATAAACTCTTTCAAGAACTCAAAAAATTAGTCTTAATTCCAGGATGGAGTTAAAAAGAATATATCATCATGTTTTACTACATCACAAACAAGATTCAATTCATGATCCGACGGTAGATTCCAACGATTTATCAGCAATTATGATGAGTTGGATTATTAGCCCGGATTATGTTCTTCGAGTTCGTCAGCAATTAATTTCCATTTATTTCCCTGTACTCATATAAAAGGATTTTAACAAACAATTAATTGAACTCATTTTTCCGTCGTCTAGGGTTTTCGATGGCGGAGGACAAGCCGGCTTGCACCCATTGTAAGGATTCTTACTCCGATTTCTTGCTGAACGGCTGGAAGTTCCTAACTGGAGAGTACGCCCAGCTTTGCTATACATGCTAGTAAGCTCCCGGCCATCGATCTTATTATTATTATTATTAATTTTAAGCTAATGTGGTAACTTAATTTGCAGATTTATTGAGTTCTAAGTTGTTTCTGACTTGATTTTTCATATACACCAACATCCAATTAGAAATCGGTGATACTAAATTGAATTTTATTTATATCTATCTTATATTTCATGTGATTATCTGGAATAATTTTGTTAATTCTTTAAGATTGATTAATTTTGGGTAATTTGGTTGAAATTCTTGAGTTCCAAGTCATTTTTGACATGATATATACCTCATTTACCAAACGCCCAATTTAAAATTCAAAGTTACTAATTAAAAATTAGGGTTTTCGTTTTGGAACTCAATTCTATTAAATGACCAGCTAGCTTTGTAGCAAGTCTGATATATATACCCTATATTTCATGTGATTTTATATTTGGATCTTAATTTTTCCGGTACGGTCTTTAGTATATTCTTCATCATAGTGTTGATTTATAGGAATTCAGCAGTGATTCTTGAGTTCTATGTAAGTTTTTACTTGATGCTATGTTTATAAAAGGACCCACTTTGAAATCTGATGATACTAAAAGAGCTCTTATTTAGATCTACCTTTTATTTTATGTAATTTCCTGGAGAATTGAGTTGATTCTTAAAGGCAATTGAAGTCGATCTAGAGTAGTATGTTAGGATTCTTGATCGGTTCTAAATAAGTTGTTCACTAGATACTTCATTTATACAAACTCCCAATCCGAAATTCAATGATACTATAAGAAGCTGGTTTAATTTAGATTTGTCCTATACTTGATATGATCACAACGGTACTGATTCTTTATCGTAGATTTGTAAGTTGTCAAAAATCTTCAGTAAAATGTTTTTTGTTGATACTTCATATATACAAACTCTAAATTTGCTTTCCAATGAACCTAAAAGTGTTTTCAATATGATTAATTATTCTATATTTTATGTGATTTTCTGGAGTAAAAGGAAGTTATTCTGCATATCTTCTTTTCACTTTTGCATATAAAATCTTGTGGGGGAAGATGATCATGAAAATCGCCGTAAACATGCAAAATATTAAAACCATCTTTAGATTAATTCTAGAACGAAGTCATTACTAATCCGCGATTTGTATCTTGAAACTGTACATATAGTACTATTTACAAGGAAGGACAATTCTGTGAAACATTTCATGAAAGCGAAGATGGCTGGAGGGACTGTAATTCTTGCAAGAAGGTGAGTGAAATTTTGGTTTGTCTAATTTACCTTTTCAATTTATTCTAATTTAACTTAAAGAGTGTTTCAGTAATTAAGCATGTAATATTTCTGATATAAGATTCACTCAAGCATTTCTTCATTTTCTTGTACATGTAACGAATGTTGTGTTCGATCATTGCAGCTCATCCATTGTGGATGCGTTGTGTCACTTAGCGATTATTCAATGGAGGATTTTGGTGGGATTATATGTGTAGACTGTTCAAGGATTTTGGTGGTAAGATGGGAATGTGCTTTGCTGTTTTTCATAATTTAAAGCGTCTTTTGCCAATTTTATTTTTGAAATCTTGGATCAGAAATTATGATGGATTACAAAAGAAAGTGGTTATCATGCGTTATCTTGGTATCCTACCACCATGTACAACGATACAACTAACTCTATCAGTGTTTAATATTTAGGCACAACATGACTTAAATGCTGAATCAAATCCTCGAGGTTTGGAGATGCAATCTATGTCTTCAGCGTATCCTTTTATTATATATATATATATATATATTTTTTTTGTGTGTGTGTCGTCTGTGTTTTATATTGATTTAACCTAGCTCCTATGAGTGTCGTTTTGAAGCTACAAGTTGTTCTTAACTGAAAATTAGCACTGAACCTGTTGTTGTTCTTTTGTTTGAGAAAGTGATGACGGCGACTGATGCCAATCTCAGGAAAAGCCATATGGTAATTCCAACGAAACATGCTAAGGTGAGGCCGGCTAGAACACCCTGAATGCTGAATATTTTGCGATATAAATGCAATTGATGAAATAATAATGTTAATGAATATGCAAAATTTTGCGCAGGCTTATTTCCCAGAAGTTGCTCGTGGTCAAAGGGTGATGCTGAATATTCTGGATACAGATGGGAACGAGTGGCATCCTCACTACCATTACTGGATTCAGGGTAAACACAAAATATATGTTTTGCAAGGGTTAAAAGATTTCATGATTTCAAAGAATGTGGAAGCAGGCAACACAGGTGATTCTCTTACTAAAAATGCAAATTCAAGGTTGCATCTTTTACCATGCATTAATTTACATGTGATAATTTTGTTTACTATAACTACAAATGATTGCTCTTTCAGTCGCATTCTATATGAGGAAGTCGGATGAAAAGATGATCATAGAATTAAAAAAGACTTCTGCTGCAGTACAAACTCGTAGGGTATGCATCTATTTATTTAGCTTACCAAATATATATCCATATATAAGCATATATATATATATATATATACTCGCGACTAATTGTAGTTCTAGAGGTGCTTAAGATGCCGTTTAAAACTTAAGATGGAAGTTATCACACACCCACGTAGTCGCCATTTGTTTATCAATTAAAGTCCACAGTTTTACAAACCCATGTCTCAATAAAAGGTTTTAGTTACTTTTGTCCAATTAATGTCGATGGGGAAAATTCATGCAATCTTGCAGGCGTCAACCTCACGTGGGAAATAGCAAAGTTATCCGCAAAAGATATATGGCTGCGAATCTTCTCCATGTCGATGAGTGTCTAGTGTTGTAGAGTAGCTGCATCGTCTTCTCATACTTGATATTGTCTTCTGTCGCAGCAGGAGTTTTTATAGTTTTAAACTTTAAATATTTTGCTGTTGTTATGGTATAGACGAAAAGAGAAACTTGTTGTATGCGATAATTATGTTTTTTGTTTTATATTCAGCATAACAAAAAGAACTTTAACTTTAGAACTTGAGCATTAGTTCATTATACATATGGGAAGAAACCCTTAATTAGTTTTTCCCTATATGGTCACCAACCAAGAAAATGTACGTGACGAACACCCAAAGAACAAAAACCTCCAAAAGAAACGGAGGCTATTTAATGATGATGGTATAAAATGATTTCGATACAAAACTAAAAGGAAATTAACAACTAATATTGGTTTTGGCTAGTGTCAAAAAATATATCTATAACATAACTTAGATTAAACGGAAGAAATATATATATAAGTTATGTGTTTTGTCACCAGTTAGTGAAAAAGCCTTAGGCATGAATTAAGGTTTCCCATATTGACGTGGATTGGTGCATTGACAATGGGCATGGAATATCCAAAACTCTCACTCTCGAAATGGAAAAATGATTTTTCACTTTGGGCCGGATTGATAACATGACCCAGATCGTAGACAATTCAGTTCGTGGAACATACTAGCGGGAGGCCTTAATCAGACCCATGCCATAAGCAAAGCAATTAGAAAGGCTAGAAGAGGCTGCAGTTTGGAACATAGACATGAGTGAAGAGCCTGTTCGATTGGCGTGGCGGGATGTGATAGTGTGATTAGAACCACAAAAGGTGACATGAGTTATCAACGAAATATGGTTCATGTCATATGAAGATACATTAGATGACATAAAACAAATATATTAATATCTTCAAGGTATCAATGACACGAGTTTATATTTTACTAAACTCATCAAAACAAGTTCAGCTAGTTGTCATATCCTCATACTGACCGGACACGCACGCACACACACACACACACATAGGGGAGGGTTCAAAAGAGAACTGTTTTTCGTACGAGAACTGCGAGAATAAATCTTAGCCATTGATTTGGTAAGTGGAAATCAACGATATAGAGCATGGAGGGATCAGTGTGACAGAATGCATGTGAGGTATTCATTGGTGGGTGAAGACATTAAAAGAGGGGAATTGGACGGCTCAGACTGGTTCTCGCAGTTCTCGTACGAAAAACAGTTCTCTTTTGAACTTTTGCCTATATATACATGTGTGTAAGTGTTCACAAATTTTTGACCGCCAAACAACCCAAACACACATACCCTGCTACCCACGTAATATACACCTTTTGTCCCTAACAGGAGGGAGAGACACCTTGGTATTTCTAGGCCAAAGGACATTTATTCAACGATTTTATGGCATTCTACAAAGCAATGATATCTTTATTCGACAAGTTTTTCTTGCAATAACCTGTATAGTTTCCTTATTAAGTCATTTCCGACTTAGAGCTCTTAAGGGATGTGATCGTTAGGAGGAGATGATACACGTTTCACTTTTTTGCTCTTGGTCATGGTTTTATCCCACAACTGTTTTAATGAGTACCTTTAACTTCCGCACATTGCAAAACCAAAAGGGAGAATAAAAATTTACAAACCGAAAAGAAAATTAAACACATACATGATCGGCCTAAACCTAAGCAATATTGAAGCATAATTTACAAACTATTGATTGCTTTCGTACTATTAGTTGGCCACAAACACCAATTAAGCCTTTTCCGAAACCAATGAAATAGTTTTAATTGCACTTCATAGAATACTTCCTCCGGCTTCGAACTTGCCCCACTAAACGTGTAATCATTCCTTCGTTTCCTGATAAGGTAAGAAGTAGACCATATAGTGAATTCCCAAATTTTGGCTTGCATGCTTGATTAAGAATTAAAAGACTTCGATATTATACAATAAAAACCCGAATCAATTTACCGAGTATCTAATTTCTCAATTAAATAACTGATGTGTCCGAACATTTGATCAAAGCATGATCTAATGTTTCCACATTAGACATACAACACACAAAAAGCATTGATGTAATATCGAAACCTCTATAAACTAACTTATTACGAACTTGAAAGCTTGTATGACTAGCCCTCCAAAAAAATAAACAAATTTTCTTCTGGATAAGATTTCTCTAGTTGAAATCATAAACAAGCAGGTAACAATTTCAGCCATACGCTCTAGAGCACGTCCTATCTTGTGAACGTCATTCACAATGTAATCTTGAAACCTACCACACAGTATATCTATAGATTTATAATCATCTAATAAATTAAACACTATTAAATTTTTTCTCTCCATTTTCTTCTATTTGTTTTTTATAATTCATTACACTCCACCCAGTTTTTGGAAAATCAAAAATATAAAACTAGAAAACTTTTACATGAATCACTATAGGAAAATTTTAAAACATAGTAATTAAGTTTGAAAACGGTTTTATTAAGGTCACCTATAAGAAATTTCATAATGTGAAATAAGGAGAATATAAATTTTAATGGAACAATTTTCAAACTTAGTTACTATTATGTGATTTCTCCCCCGCACGTGTCACTATTAGTAGAAGGATATTCCCCAAGCTTTTTATAACGAGAAGTTCTATATTATTCTATTTTTTATTTTACTCATCTTGATATCTACTAACATGATTAAGATAAGTGTTAAAAATAAAAAATATATATATAAAAAAAACTACAAATGAAATATAAAGATTTAGCAAAAGAAAATACTATTCTTCTTTTTATTATATTCCACCAATTTTATTGATTAGGCAAATAGAAACAAAGAAAAATAAATAAAAAATTGAACTTACCAAATAATCCTTCCTCCATCCTCGCTGATGTTAGTTATGTTTCAAGTGTCTGTAAGCTCAAGACTGGATTATCTCTTTCTTCTCCAACATATAAACTCTTTCAGGAACTCAAAATTTTTGTCTTAATTCCAGGATGGAATTAAAAAGAATCATCATGTTTTACTACATCACAAACAAGATTCTGATCTTGATCCGACGGTAGATTCCAACGATTTATTCAGCAATTATAATGAGTTGGATTATTAGCCCGGATTATGTTCTTCGAGTTCGTCAGCAATTACTTTCCATTTATTTCCCTTGACTTATATAAAAGGATTTTATCAAACAATTAATTGAACTCATTTCTCCGTCGTCTAGGGTTTTCGATGGCGGAGGACAAGCCGGCTTGCATCCATTGTAAGGATTCTTCCTCCAATTTCTTGATGAATGGCTGGAAATTACGAACTGGAGAGTACGCCCAGCTTTGCTATACATGCCAGTAAGCTCCCGGCCATCGATCTTATTATGATTTTCAAGCTAATTGGTGGGAACTTAATTTGCAGATTTATTGAGTTCTACGTTGTTTCTGACTTGATTTTTCATATATACAAACATCCAATTAGAAATCGGTGATACCAAATTTGGATTTTATTTATATCGATCTTATATTTCATGTGATTATCTGAAATAATTTTGTTAATTCTTTACGATTGATAATTTGTTGTAATTTGGTTGAAATTCTTGAGTTCCAAGTCATTTTTGACATGATATATACTTCATTTACCAAACACCCAATTTAAAATCCAAAGTTACTTATTAAAAATTAGGGTTTTCGTTTTGTAACTCAATTCTATTAAAAGGCCAGCTATCTAGCTTGTAGCAAGCCTTATATATACCCTATATTTCATGTGATTATTTTGATCGATAGATTTTAATTTTTTCGGTTGCTGTGATTTTGTAGATTCTTCATCATGTTGTTGATTTATAGGTATTCAGCAGTGATTCTTGAGTACTATGTCAGTTTTGACTTGATACTATGTTTATAAAAGGACCCACTTTGAAATCTGATGATACTAAAAGAGCTCTTGTTTAGATCTACCTTATATTTTATGTGATTTTCAAGAGAATTGAGTTCATTCTTAAAGGCAATTGAAGTCGATCTAGTGTAGTTTGTTTGGATTCTTGATCGGTTCTAAATAAGATGTTAACTAGATACTTCATTTATATAAACTCCCAATCCAAAGTTCAATGAAATTATAAGAAGTTGGTTTAATTTAGATTTGTCCTATACTTGATATGATGTGCTTATATATCTGGAATAATGGTAACCGATTCTTTATGGTAGATATATTGTAATTTGTCAAAAATCTTCAGTCCTATTTTTTTTATTGATACTTCATATATACAAACTCTCAATCTCTCAATTTGTTATCCAATGAACCTAAAAGGGTTTTCAATATGATTAATTATCCTATATTTCATGTGATTTTCTGGAGTAAAAGGAAGTTAATCTGCATATATATCTCCTTTTTGCTTTTGTATATACAATCTTGTACGTGGGGGCTGAAGATCATGAAAATCGTCATAAAGTTTCAAAATATAAAACCATCTTTATAATTAGATTAATTTTCTAGAACAAAGTCATTACTAATCCGTACGTGATTTGTATCTTGGAACTGTACGTATATATAGTACTATTTACAAGGAAGGACAATTCTGTAAAGCATTCCATGGACTCGAAGATGGCTGGAGGGACTGTAATTCTTGCAAGAAGGTGAGTGAAATTCTGGTTTGTCTAAATTACCTTTTCAATTTCTTCTAATTTAAGTTAAAGAGTTTTTAGTAATTTTTGTTTTGTTTTTTTTTGTTTTGTTTTAGTAATTAAGCATGTATTTCTGATAGAAGATTCACATAAGCATTTCTTCATTTTCTTGTAACGAATGTTGTGTTCAATCTTTGCAGCTCATCCATTGTGGATGCATTGTGTCACTTAGTGATTATTCAATGGAGGATTTTGGTGGGATTATATGTGTAGACTGTTCAAGGATTTTGGTGGTAAGATGGGAATGTGCTTTGCTGTTTTTCATAATTTAAATCGTCTTTTGCCAATTCTATTTTTGAAATCTTGGATCAGAATTATGATGGCCGAATTACAAAAGCAAGTGGTTTATCATGCGTTATCTTGGTATCCTACCACCACGTACAACGATACAACTAACGTCTCTATCAATTTTTAACATTTAGGCACAATATGACTTAAATGCTGAACCAAATCCTCAAGAGTTGGAGATGCAATCTATGTCTTCAACGTATCCTTTTATTTTATATATATATATATATATATATATATATATCGTGTGTGTCGTCTGTTTTTATATTGATTTAACCTGCTATAAGTGTCGTTTTGAGCCTACAAGTTGTTCTTAACTGAAAATTAGCACTGAACCTGCTGTTGTTTTTTTGTTTGAGAAAGTGGTGACGGCTACTGATGCCAATCTCAGGAACAGCCGTATGGTAATCCCAACGAAATGTGCTAAGGTGAGGCCAGCCTAAACACTCCGAATGCCGAATCTTTTGTGATTATAAATGCAATTAATGATTTAATAATGTTATAAATGAATATGCAAAATTTTGAGCAGGCTTATTTCCCAGAAGTTACTCATGGTCAAAGGGTCATGCTGAATATTCTGGATACAGATGGGAACGAGTGGCATCCTCACTACCACTGCTGGATCCAGGGTAAACACAAGATACATGTTTTGCAAGGGTTAAAAGGTTTCATGATTTCAAATAATGTGCAAGCAGGCAGCACAGGTGATTCTCTTACTAAACATTCAAATTCAAGGTTGCATCTTTCACCATGCATTTACATGTGATAATTTTGTTTACTATAACTACGAATGATTGCTCTTTCAGTCGCATTCTATATGAGGAAGTCGGATGAAAAGATGATCTTAGGATTAAGAAAGACTTCTGCTGGAGTACGAACTCGTAGGGTATGCATCTATTTATTTAGCTTAATTACCATATATCCATATATAAGCATACTCGCGACTAATTACAGTTATAGAGGTGCTTAAGATGCCGTTTAGAACTTAAGATGGAAGTTATCACACACCCACGTAGTCGCCATTTGTTTATCAAAGTCCACAGTTTTACAAACCCATGTCTCAATAAAAGCTTTTAGTTACTTTTGTCCAATTAATGTCGATGGGGAAAATTCATGCAATCTTGCAGGGATCAACCTCACGTGGGAAATAGCAAAGTTATCCGCAAAATGGCTGCGAATCTTCTCCATGTGGATGAGTGTCTAGTGTTGTAGAGTAGCTGCATCATCTTCTCATACTTGATATGGTCTCTGTCGCAGCAGGAGTTTTTATAGTTTTAAACTTTAAATATTTTGATGTTGTTATGGTATAGACGAAAAGAGAAAATTGTTGTATGCGATAATTATGTTTTCTGTTTTATATTTAGCATAACAAAAAAGAACTTGAACTTTAGAACTTGAGCATTAGTTCATTTTACATATGGGAAAAAAACCCTTAGTTTTTCCCTATATGGTCGCCAACTAAGAACATGTACGTGGCGAACACCCAAAGAACAAAGACCTCCAAAAGAAGCGGAGGCTATTTATTGATGACGGTATAAAAAGATTTCGATACAAAACTAAAAGGAAATTAACAATAGTGATTTTGGCTAGTGTCAAAAAGTATATCTAGAACATAACTTAGATTAAACATAAGAAAGATGTATAAGTTATGTGCTTCGTCACCAATTAGTGAAAAAGCCTTAGGCATGAATTAAGGTTTTCCATAGTGATGTGGATTGGTGCATCCACAATGGGCATGGAAGATCCAATACTCTCCACCCTCGAAATAGAAAAATGATTTTTGACTTTGGGATTGATGAGATCGCAGCGGGAGCTAGGCCTTGATCAGACCCATGCCAGAAGGAAAGCAATTAGCAAGGCTAGAAGAGGCTGTTTGGAACATAGACCTGGGTGAAGAGCCTGTTTGATTGGCGTGGCGGGATCTCATAGTGTGAACAGGTTACATAGTCTCATTTATCAAAGAACACTGCATCTAGATCCCCATGAAACATAATGAAACAATTTTCTCTCATTCAAATCCTGTTATAGTGATCATATTTAATCAAAGTATGCCAACTTGGATGAGCCTTGTAGTGAATATTCACCCTCTTCGACGTCTAATGTGTGATAATGACCTTGAACGCCCACCCACATCTTCATCCATGGGTAGGTCGTAGTTGAGGTTTGGAAAGCAACCTCCTTGTGAGGCATCTCGCATCCAAAACTATCAAACATTCTTGATATATTGACATCTTCAGTCTCCGCGATGTGTCCAACACTTATGAAGTTTGAAATCCGGTCATCCATACGTACAATGCTTTGGGTACCTTGGCAACGTATGAGTGCTATAATTTTTAACGTAAAGAAACTCATATTAGACCTAAATGAAACCGAAACACTAATAACCTCTTTTAGTTGGATTTCTAGGTGGCATATATAGTTGGGTAGATCGGTCTTGTAACCTAAACTACTCTTTACAGAGTTCCATGTAATTCGTGGGGATGTAGTTAATACTTGCTAGTTTTCTCTTTTTTTACACAGTTTGTCATGCAATAGAATTAGATATTAATCAAACACTCTAGTGATCACAGATAAGATTTACTGTTTACAATTCATTTGTAAAATTGTCAAAACTTGAGTTTCGGATTCAGCTTTTACTGTTTTGGTTTGTTCGTTCATTAATAAACAGAGACTCGCTTACATATGGGAATGGATTTATTAAAACATGCGATCGATGCAACTATTAATGATCGAGATAACGAAGGAGCATGCAATATTACATAGAACCTAAAAAGGATACAACTAGTCTTCTTACTCTTAATATAAATCAATTAGCAATCAAACTTTGATATTCTATTATGTTCGATAGTAAATACAACTATTTCAGCACTAGCTAGATATAGAAATATTTTGCTCAATATATAGGAGCATAAAGAGGTTTCAGACCCAATAATCCAAACTGATCATTAAGCAATTCTAAGTTGTACTTCCTTTGTGGTATGCAAATTTCTTGATTACTTTCTAAAATTTCTATTCCAATTCAAATTGTTTCCTTTAAGACAATATTACATATTCCACATATGCTACGAGAACTTAACAATAGAGAGAGTAATTATTCAAATTTCCGCAAAACCTTTTTCTACAACTGAAGTTATTTTCTCATTCCATCGTATTGGTGCTTGTTTTAGACCATGCATAGAGTTTTCATATGTGGTGTGCGAGGTGCTTGTAAGAATTGGCTCAAACTCTGGGCTGCATATGAAAGATCAGGCCTAGTTAAGGTGAGATAGAGTAATTTGCCTACCAGGGTCCTATATAAGGAAGGATCTTTAATTAGCTCTCCATTAGTAGTATTGAGCTTGACATTTGGATCAAGTGGGGTGGCCACGGGTTTAGAATTAAGAAGATCAACTTGTTGAAGAAGATCAAGGGCATACTTCCTTTGAGAGAGAGTGAGACCTTGGTTGTTTCTTAGAAATTCAATTCCTAAGTAATAATGAAGTGACCCCAAGTCCTTAATACTGAATTTGTCATCAAGTTTTGATTTGATGAATTGAAGATGATTGTTAGTGTTGCCAACTAGGATTATGTCATCAACATAAACAAGAAGTGATGTAAAACATTCACCTTGTTTATATGTAAAAAGAGATGTGTTCATGTAACTTTGTAAAAAACCAAGAGTAAGTAGGAAAGATGTGAGCTTTTCGAACCACTGTCGATTTGCTTGTTTCAATCCATATAAAAACTTCTGCAGTTTACATATAGTTGTGGGAAGCAAAAGCTTAGAGTATCCCTGTGGCACAGTCATATAGACCTCCTCATGGAGATCTCCATGAAGGAAGACATTATTTATGTCAAGCTGCTCAATATGCCATCCTTTTTGAATTCCAATTGTGAGAAGAGTTCTTACAGTTGCCATTTTAGCAACTGGTGCAAAAGTATCTGTATAGTCAATTCCTTCTTTTTTATTGAACCCTTCTGCCACCAACCTTGCTTTAAAACGTTCTATAGAACCATCAGAATGATACTTGATTCTATAAACCCACATTATAGCCAATTGGTTGTTTTCCTGGTGGGAGGTCAGTAAGAGACCATGTATTATTCTTTTCAAGAGCTTGTATTTCTCTGTTCATAGCTTCAACCCATCGTGGGTCTTTTGAAGCTTGAATAAAAGTAGGTGGTTCTACTGATTTGTCAACATCATTGATGAATGAGTGTGTGACTGAAGGAAGTGTGTCATAAGTGATATTTCCGGATTTAACTAGGTTTTCATCCGTAAATATTATAAGTTTTACACTCTATTTTATGTGCAAATGAGAAAAATATACACTAATATATGTTTTGGGATGCTTACAGGTTAAATATGGTGGAATACTCTAAGAAAGGACGGAAAAAGAGCTTAAAATGAAGAAAATGAGAAAAGCTGTCAACTCCAACACACCTCCACTGTATTGATCATATCTTGCTCATACGAACTCGGATTGAGGTGATTCAAGCGGCCACGGAAACTAGACTCAGAGGGCTATAGTTTTTGTTTGATGGTCATCTCTCACAGAGAAAGTGTCGCGCCGCGAGCCTAGGTTCCTCGCGCCGCGAGGTCGTGTCGGCCAGACATTATCTTCATTTAAATTCAATTGAATTGTTTTTCAATATAAATACCCATTGGCCGGCCCTAGAACCAGAGGGCACGACTTTTAAACACTTTTGGAGCATCATAACACCATTGGAGGGCAAGGATTGAAGATCAAACATCAAGATTCATCAAAGTTCATTCGATTTGTCTAGATCTATGTTTATTTTTGGATTAATCATGTGTTTCTTGGGATTCTTCTTTGTTCTAAACCCATTTATGGGCTGATGTTCCTATGTATTCATCTTATGATTGAACCCTAGTTGGGATATGCTTTGATTTCCTTGTTTACTTATGGATTGATACTAGTTGCATGTTTATTCAATTAAAGTTTGGATTTTTACGGTTTTTATCTTCGTTTCTTGATTTATGGTTCATATTGATTATAAATAGGAAGTTTATATGATGTATGTTTCTCTTTAAATGGTTTGTCTATGAATCGTTTAAGGGTTTACTAGGAAAAGTAATCAGAATCCAGATTCCATAACCTAAACCTAATTTTCTAGGGCTTTGCAATCGAGGAAACGGTTGGTTTATATTAAACTTGTTTTAATATGCTTGTTGAATTATGCACTAGGTTGTGTGGATTTAGATGATCAATAGGAAGTTGTTATTCTCTATCCGTTGCACAATGGTTATATGAAATAGGAGGTGGAGTATAGCTAAGTCAATCCAGGTAACCAATTAAACTGATCTTGAAATATATCACAACAGGGGGGAAAGATTAAGGTGAGTACTTGCTTTTAATTGGTTGTTTGCAAAAGTTCATTTATCTGCTTTGTTTATCTGCTTTTAATTAGTAGTTAGTTATTAGTTTTCACTCTCAAAACTGAAAAGCCCCCATCTTTAGGTTAAATATTAGTTTATCATTATTCTGGGTGTTGCACTGCTCTCCGTGGATACGATACCCATTACTTACCTTTGCTATACTATTGCATGATCCAGTCATACTTGCTGGTAGTGTGTGGTGAAACTTAGGTGATTTTGGACTAAATTTATAACTAGATTTCACACGATCAATAAGATATAAAATGAGAATGATGATATTTGTGGTGTGTAGAAGTGGTATTGATGGTGTGACAGTGAAAGTCTTGGAGTTTAGTGGGTTGGTGTTTGACTCTAGTGGACCTACGAGGATGAGGGGTAGTGTGAGAAGAGATGGGTATATGATGTGTAGAAGTGGATGATTCAGAGATGGGACAGGGAGTGGGGTCAGTAGGAATATGAGATGAGTGTTGAAAAGAGTCATGTGAAGGAAAAAGTTGAGAGGATTGAGTAGTATCTACGGTAGGTGGTGTAGGTAAGATAGTGGTTTGTTGGGTAACAGGAGATGTAGAAGACTGTTGGGTAATAGGAGTTGTTGGCATGTATGGGTTGACAGTAAATTCATGAAACTGAGTTATGTGAGTGGAGGGACTGTCAGTGGTGATTTTAAAAGGAAAAATAGTTTCTTCAAATGTAGCATTGCGTGTGATGATGGTTTTGTGAGTGGTCAAGTCATACAAGATATACCCTTTTTTTATTTGGTGGGTATCCAAGAAATACCATGGGTATGGCTCTAGGCTGAAATTTGTCTAAGTGATGAGTATAAGCATAGGCTTTGCAGCCAAAGACTCATAGGTGTTCAAGAGTGGGAGGTATTTTGTAAAGAAGTTCATATAGGCTTTTATGATTTAGCAGTTTGGTGGGTAGTCTGTTGATAAGGTAGGTAGAGGTAAGGATGCAATGTCTCCAAAGGTGATTTGAAATATTAGATTGGTGATATAAGGACCTGACTATCACAAGTATATGTCGATGTTTCCTTTCCACCCTAGCATTTTGTTGGGGTGTATAGGGACATGAAGTTTGGTGAATGATACCATGCAATGAAAAGAAATCAGATAAGGAAGAATTTAAGAATTCTGTGCCATTATCAGTTCTTATAGTTTTGATAGGAAGTTGAAATCGTGTTTGAACATATGCATGGAATTGTTTGATTGTGGATGGAGCATGTGATTTGTGTGGTATCAAATATTTCCAAACTGCATGTGAGTAACCATCCACAATAGTTAAGAAGTAACAACATTTATTCATTGTAGGATACTTGTAGGGTCCCCATACATCAATGTGAATAAGAGCAAAAGCTTGTGAAGCATGTGAATGACTATGAGAAAATGGTAAAACATGTTGTTTAGCAATGGGACAAACAGTACATTTAAAATCTAGATTACATTTGAAATGAGATAAGGATGGGATCTTTTGTAGAACTTGAAATGAAGGGTGTCCAAGTCTGATGTGCCACAAATGAATGTCACTGGAAGAGGTTAAAGCAGTGTGTTGAGTAGCAGGTGTTGAGTTTGATAGTATAGAGCCCTCCATTTAAAGTACCTTCTGTGGTTTGGCCACTATGGTCCTGGAAAAAACACTCATTGTGAGTAAAAATGACTTTGAGATGTGTGGAGTGAAGGACTTTGGCAATGGATATGAGATTAAAAGCAAATGAGGGAACATATAACACTTCAGAGAGTATGAGGCCTTTAGTAAGATGGACAGAACCAGTCATATTGACTTTGATTGAATGACCATTTGGAAGTGTGACATGTATAGGTGGATTACATGATTTAATGTGATGCATGAGAGATAAAGAGGTGCATATGTGATCAGTAGCCCCACTATCTATTATCCAAGTTTCATTAGACTTAGAAGTAGAAGAAGCAACGAAAGAGAGTATACCTGCCATGTGAGGTGTTGCATCAGTCATGTCCTTGCTTTGCAACATTAAGAGAACTTGATTCAACTGATTTTGCAGCATATCCATTCTTGAGTGAACAACCATGTCATCATCTGTTTTGTCATTGTCTTGACTGTCAAAGGTGGATAGGGGGTGTCCTCTTCATTGATAACCATGTTAATGGTTTTGCGTTTGACTGTTTGAGTTTGTCTTTGCATGGTAGGTGTATATTTTCCATGTAGAGGGTGGTTTGTAGGATAGCCTACGATTTTGTAGCATTCAGTCCTTATGTGACCCTCCTTGTTGCAGTATGAGCAGATAACACCTTTTTTAAAGTTGGATTTCCTTTCTTGTTGATGATTTTCTGTTGACTTTTGACTGTTGAAGTTTCTTTTATTGTTATTTGTGAAAGTATTGAGAGCCATGGGAATGGTAGTTGACTGTTTTTGTATTTCTCGTTGTCTTTCTTCTTGTCTGATCATACTGTAAGCTTTTGGTACTGAAGGTAGAGGTTGAGTAAGGAGTATTTGACCTCTAATGTTAGTATAACTCTCATCTAAACCCATCAAGAACTGGATTAACCTTTTCCTGATTTCTCTTTCACCATTATTCTTTCCATTATCACAACTGCACTTGCAAATACAAGCATAAGGTGCCTCCAATGCATCAATTTCGTCCCATAATCCCTTGAGTCTATGGTAGTAAATTTCAACACTGCCATTTCCTTGTTGAAGTTGAACAATCTCATTAGTTACCTGATATATGCGATGGCCATCGAGCTGAGAGTAATGGTCATGAAGTTCTTGCCAAAGATCAACTGCTAAGTGGACAAAGCTGACATTGTTTCCAATTTGTTCTGAAATCGTGTTTAAAATCCATGAGATCAACATATCATTCGCTCTCTCCCAGTGTCCTCGCAAATTTGAATTTGCAGCAGGTTCCTTGTATGTACCATTAACAAGTTTCAGCTTGTTTTTAGCATTCAATGCTATAGTCATCGATCTTCTCCACGAACTGTAGTTCTCAAATCCTGTAAGTTTTCTTGAGATCAGGATAAGACCAGGATGATCATTGTTATGGAAGAAAAGTGGATGATTGATTGAGGTAACATCTTCTGTGATTTCCGGACCAGACATGGTGAATTAAGAAATTTTAGAATGAAGATCGAAGCGGAAGAACATTGTATCAAGGATCGTAGAGCATTACTGATGATTCAATTTCATCAGAGTAAGCTATGATACCATGTTAAGAAGTTGAGAGTAACTTGAGAGAATATGAATTGTATTCTCATTACTTGAAGATAAGAACTGTACAGAGAAGGTATATATACAAGAGAATGCTATAACAAACTAACAACTTTCTAACTACTTCTAACAGAATAATTACATGGTGTAAGGCTCTTATAATGGAGAATACGTGTACCGTGCATTCCATGTCTTTGAGTACAGTTGATACTTGAAGCTGAGTTGTTGCCTTTGTCTGTATGTATGCCAATAACTTTATTAAAGCAAAACTCACAAAAGTGAAGCACCTATAGAAACACATCGAAATAAATACACTAACTACATTCTAGATATAAGAAGATAACAAAAAAAAAACATTTGAATGCAGCCGAGTTATTAGAAAATTACCCTTGTTTTCATGCAGCCGATTGTTTAGAAAATTACCCTTTTCTCTAGAAAATGTGTTGAGTTCATGTTAAGTAAAAGCGTATTCGGATTAGGTAAACTCCTAATCAACGGTTCAACAGAATTAGTAGATAGGGTTTTT
The DNA here is from genome assembly GCA_947179395.2 of Pulicaria dysenterica. Classification (NCBI taxonomy): domain Eukaryota; kingdom Viridiplantae; phylum Streptophyta; class Magnoliopsida; order Asterales; family Asteraceae; genus Pulicaria; species Pulicaria dysenterica. The sequence goes on along the minus strand of OX359296.1, from coordinate 43,335,382 downwards.
TTAAGCTTCAAGTAAGTACAATAAGCATAATTAAAATTGCTGGTCGGATGTATTTAAATATAACTTTGGGGGTCTTTCTATCATTTATATCCAAAGATGATATTAAAACAAACCAATTCGACCCATATATATAAGTAAACACCTACATATTAGTTATAGAATTTGAGACCTTATAGTCCTAAAAAAGCCAAAAATGTTAGAACAACAACCTAACACTATTAACTATTTAAATAAGAAAATATAAACTGTATGCACGCAAATTGGTGTTGAAAAAAGTGTAAATCTGCTATTTCATTGCAAGCAATCCATTTCTCCTTATAGGTTATTTTATATCAAGGCTGAACCATCTTCTTTGTGAGAAACCTAGACTGAACATAGAAATTCATATATTATTTTTTATTTTCCAATCAAGTGAAGCATATAAGTACATACATGCCAATGGGGTTTAGCCCATTTGGTAAGGTGCCCCCTTCCTCGCAAGAGGTTGGGGGATCAAATCCTGCTGCATGCAGTGGGTTGGGGGTTTTTCCTTAGGGATTTCCTCCATGGAGTGAAGGTGTGGTGCTCAAACCTTGGTTAAAGCAAAATAACGAGGGGCGGTTGAAAACCCGTCACCAAGCAATTCGAACCCACACCAGAGAGGCGGAGAAGTGTCCCCATTTGCCGGTCAAAAAATATAAGTACATACATATTTAATGGCACTTTCCCTAATCCCTAGTATTTTTCTCTCAGTGAATTGTTTGCAAAACGAATGGATCCCTAACAACAACAACAAAATAGTTAACTCAAATTTTCAGAAATGAGCGTCTGAAATAACCTACCACAATCTTGTGTATATTATATTAGTCCAATATATGGCGATAGTGAAATAAAGTTGTTTATAGCAAAAGATAACATAGAAGGTGCAAAGCAATGAATTGATTATCACTGCAAATTTCATATCATATATGCGTTACTACAATGTCTATAAATTATACGGTTTTAGATTCAAGGGTAGTATGGATCTAACTTTTATTAAAAGTCTTTACTTCAAAATTGTTTTACTACAATTTTTAAAAATGGACAAAAGGTAATTCAGGTCAACCAATTAACCCGGCCCATGTTAAAATAGTTCCATTTCCACAAATAAATAAACAAATTTGTGCAACTTCAATATGTTTAGCATGTGAGACCCATTTGACAGATTCATAAACAAATGAGTCGAAAAGGCCATCTTCTTCAAGGTTCCAAATCTTGTGTCTCGAAGACAATAGTCCATTTTTAGTATAACATCAGAATTACGAAAATTCAAATCCGGTTAAGATGTATAATATCTATGTAACAAAACTAATAAAATGCATGAAGACATTATTGCATTGTTATAAGTGGTGCATCAACTACATAGCGCATTCTGCTTTGGACTTTTGACTTCAATTTTATTCGACCTAGGGTTGTGAGTGAGGGTACACCCAGTGAATTAACGATTTACTTAGTATTATTTTATGATGTAGTGTAGGTCCTGACAGTCAAATTCGCTAGCCCTTAATTTCCGCGAGTTGATTATTTCAATACTGTGTTGGCGCGTTGCCGATCAGGTGAGTTTTACTAACTCTTATATAATGTTGTGATACGTGCTCTATATAATAATGTGTATTGAGCAGCAGTGCTCGTTTGGCAGCATACCACCCCGCCTTTATGGCAATTATTATGACACGGATGTGGTGTCTTGAGCAATAGAGCTCGTTTGGCCGAGGGCCGCCTGTGTATCGTAATTGATGTGTTGTGCATTATCTGTAGATGTGTGTTCTGATATAATGTACAAGTGTGGTGTGCTCACTAAGCTTTATGCTAAACCTGTTGTTGATTTCTTTCAGGATCGTCACGTGTTGACAAGGGGAAGACTCATGCATGACAACTACTTCCACCTTATTTCAAACTGTGACTTATAATTAAATACTTTAAACTACTGATTTGAATGTCGTAAGTCCCGTGTGTTGGGCCGGCCGTTGACTTTTGAATGTTTGGATATTACTATCGGTTTATGAAATTATGATTTCTATTTTCATCTTCAAAAAAAATAATTTTTGGGGCGTTACAGAGCCGTTTATGACGCCGGCAGACTTGATGAGGGCCGTGGTGCATGTGTTTCCGTCATCTTGAAGCTTCTCGTGTTTCCGACTGTGGTTCCCATTTTGGGTGTCTTCTCCGGTGGTGGCGATGGTGATGGTGGGTGGCGGCACCGGCCTTCTCCGGTTCTTCGACGAGAGGGAGGGGAGCGGTGTTGGGTGTAAAGAGGGGAGAGAGATGACAGATAAAGAAAGGAGAAAGGAGGTGAGTTGTGTATGTGTTAGTAGATAGAGATTACAGCTAGGGAGAGAAAGAGAGCACATAACTTATGTTTAATTATTATTATTATTATTATTATTATATAATTATTAAAAGAATACAAAAATAAGAAAAAAAGGTAGAATAGTCAATTTGAGGGTACTTAACTTATCAAGTGTAACAAAAGTTAGACAAGGAATGCTATTGCACCAACTTTGGCAAAAAAGGAATGTTTTTTTGTATTTTCGATTTTTAAAGAACCGAACATGCATTTTTAGGAAACCTTAAGACAAAAAAAAACAATTAACTTAAATTTTTTTAGCCCATGTGCTTTCCTAGAAAAGAGGGTAAATGCATTAAAGAGGATATAACCCGTACCAAACATTTGTAAGAAAATAGAGATTGCTAACCCGTCAAACAACTTCATTGTTTAAAGTTTGACTGGAAAATACTTATATTATACATGTTTTTTTTCCTGTTAAATGTATGGGTAGTATAATATTAATAGAAAATCGGATAAATATAATAGTACAAAATTAATAGAGCATTTAGACATTTAACGGGTGTTTGTTTTAGCTTATAAAGGGCTTTTTTTCATAAGCTTATTTTTTTGACTTATTTTTCAAAAGTCCGGCTTATTTTTCTCTTGTAATTTATTATGAACTCAAAAGTTAGAAAAGAAGTCGAAAAAAATAAACTTATAAAAATAAACCCGAATATTAAACCGAAACAAACACCTGGTTTTTGACCGTAAGAACAGGCAACGCTTCAACGAAGGTCTTGGGTACTTCAAATGTACAACTTATTAGTTTGAGCCGGAGAAATGGGGTTTTGGGAAGTCGTATCATCTACCAGAGACTTGGTTAAAGCAATCACACCGGATCTCTCGACTGTGAAATCTGCAGGCGGATCCACTTACCGTTTTGCTTCCGTTGCCGCCACCAAAATCTATCAGGTTGTCGGAGTTGATAGTATTCCGAACCTGCGTCAATACTGGCCCAACGATGAAGCTAGAGCTCAAATCGGCCTTTTTACCACCATACTTGCGAAGAACACCACTCGATATGCCGTCTACGAAGGCTTCAAGCACATTCCTGGTTTGCGCTCTCTCTCTCTCTCTCTCACACACACACACACACACAGACTCCGAATCTAGCGATCAAATGGTAACGTATTTCGCTTGGATCACTGTTAGGTTTAAAGTTTGTACATCCTTCTGACCTGCACGATTGCAGACTTTCAGTAAATTTTGCTGGGTAATATAGCCTCTTAGAAATTGACACTATGGATGCTCACCTCACCTGCATGATTACTATTTCACGAAATTGTTTGAATCAGTTTTGTTTTTAAAAGAGGTAACACGTACTAGGGTTTATTCTTGGTATACACGTTTGTTCTACTGCTTGAACAGTCTCTCTCTTTATGGAATCAGTCAAAACTTGTAACAATGTGTATCACACTGTACTAAATCTAGATTTTAAATGATTACGGTTGTAACTTATTTGATCTCACAAAAATTTAATGATTTTGGTCTTTGAATGTATGGCGACACAAATTAATTTTAGGGTGCGGATACTTGATAATCCTGATACACTGATACCACTTTTGGAACATGAATCACACATGCAAGCAACAAAATCAAGAATATACACATGCATACATGTTCCACCAGTGTTATCACTACTACAATATGTACACAACAAAATAAATTAATAGCAAAAGGGAGAGAGTTATACCCTTCCGAACATGGCTGTAGCAAGAGAAGAATATGGGATGAATTTGTTGACAAATGGCCTACCACTCCTATGTGAAGTCCACACCAAGTACACCGATCCCAATGTGCTAGCACCCCTTAGATGATTCATGTACACTTGCAATCACCACTAAAACAGCCCATTTCTCTTGTGACAGCCCTAACCAAGAACACTACTCTCAAAGTATGAACTTATTTTATGTGTGTATATGAGTGCAATATGACCAAGAGTCCTAGATCTATATGATTATCCTTTCTACTCAATTGAGGATGTTTTAACAACTAAAAAGTTCTGATTTTTATGGGATATAGTGGTTTGAAAGAAACTATATCAAAATTTCATGTTTCTTTGATACAAAAGATGCTATTCCAATATATATAATACGTCTCACCACAGGTCCATTACACACAAGGGGTCTAGATAAGCACACCCTAATATAGGCTACTTCATATCAACTGAATGCTGAACACTGGGGACAACATGACTGAAACACTCAAATTGGGGAGTAGGCTCTTCCTGAATGAAATTACACACACACACACACACACACACACACACACACACACACACACACACACATATATATATATATATATATATATATATATATATATATATATAGACAAAAGTTCATGCGAGAACCGTTGTTAGCGCGAGAACTGCGAGAACCAATCTAAGCCGTCCAATTTCCCCTCCTTCAATGTCATTGCCCACCCATGAATTCCTCACATGCACTCTGCCACACCCTATCCCTCCACGCTCTCCATCCATGATACTTCCCATATTCAAGGAACGGCTGAGATTGGTTCTCACGGTTCTCGTACTAACAACGGTTCTCGCATGAACCATCCCCTATATATATATATATATATAGGGGAGGGTTCTATTGAGAACCGATTTTAGCGCGAGAACCAATCTTAGCCGTTGATTTGATAAGTGGAATTCATGGATGGAGAGCGTGGAGGGATCAAGTGTGGCAGGGTGTATGTGAGGAATTCATGGGTGGGCAATGACATTGAAAGAGGGAGAATTGGACGACTCAGATTGGTTCTCGCAATAAAAGTGGTTCTCAATGGAACTTCTTCCTATATATATATTGATATGAATCAAATTGGTAGAATAAAGACTAACGGATTAACTCACCGTAAGTCGGCTGGATTGATCAGTAAACCCTGGTATTTGAGAACCAGGAAAACTCCCAATGTCAAAGACAATCAAAAGAAATCTCTAATGAATCAAACAATGGGTGGCCAACCCTAGTAAAAAGCCAATTGATCCTTTCCTAACAAATAGGATCTAAATTATTAATTCCTTAATTAAAATAAATTAACTTTAAAGATGAACACTTCAGCCCCCTGCAGTTTTATTTCAGCCCCCTGCAGTTTTATTTGCTTCTGTTCCGGTCTTTCCTTTGCGGCGATACACCTTCTCCCACCGAGCCGTATCATCACCCCGCCCCCGAAAACTCACCTTGTCCTCAAGGTGAAAAGAAGGAAATTGTTGCAATATCTGATCAAAGGGTTCCCACGTAGCTTCCGACTCGGGTAACCGCTCCCACCAAATCAAAACTTCATGAACAGTACCTACCTCACGCGACCCCAATACTTGCGCTGGAGTGTGAACCTGCCCATTAGCAACTCCCTCAGGCAACACCGGGTCAACAACCTGCTGACCCACCACCCGTTTCAACTGGGAAACGTGAAAAACCGGATGAATGGCGGACGTGTCCGGTAATTTCAATTTATAAGCGACCTTGCCAATTTTCGCAAGCACCTCAAAGGGACCATAAAAACGAAGGGCGAGTTTTTCATTAACCCGTTTAGCCACGGTAACCTTCCTCTAAGGCCGTAATTTAAGAAAAACAAAATCACCAACTTCGAAGTGGACGTCACGCCTTTTTCCATCAGCTTGCTTTTTCATCAACTGTTGTGCCCGTAACAATTGAACTTTCAAATTATTCAATACTTGATCCCACTCCTGCAAATATCTATTCACCTCGAAAGTCACAACTTTACCTCGATCATAATGAACCAGAGAAGGGGGGTCTCGGCCATACAACACCTTAAAGGGTGTCATCCGTAACCCTGTATGGTAAGACGTATTGTACCAATATTCAGCCCACGGTAGCCATTTCGCTCACTCCTTAGGATGTGCCTATGTAAAACAGCGCAGGTACGTCTCCACGCATCTGTTCACGACCTCCGTTTGGCCATCCGTTTATGGATGGTAAGCCGTGCTTCGCTTCAACTGCGTTCCCTGATACTTAAAAAGTTCTTGCCAAAAATGACTAACGAAAACTTTATCCCGATCTGAAATTATTGATTTGGGCACCCCATGCAGACGCGCTATTTCTCGAATGAACACCGTGGCCACCGATGCTGCCGTGAATGGATGTTTGAGTGGAACAAAATAGGCCGACTTACTAAGTCTATCGACCACCACCAAGATGACACTATACCCCGCGGATTTCGGCAACCCCTCAATGAAATCCATAGTTAAATCCTCCCAGATACGCGCCGGTAGTTCCAAAGGTTGTAACAACCCTGCAGGTGACATGTTCAAGTACTTACTACGCTGACAAATGCCACATTCCGTCGCCATTTTCGCAACATCTTTACGCATTCCAACCCAATAAAATTCCATAGCCATTCGTTGGTACGTCTTTTGCACCCCCTCCATGTCCTCCTGTCGCACCCCCATGTAACTCTGAAAATAGTTTAGGAATCCATTGTGATGAACGAGGGAGTACCAACCGTCCCCTATACCTGACCACGCCATTCGATACCGAATACCCCTCAACCGCTGTTGCTTCCAAGCGTTCCCTGAGAGCCACCATCTCCGGATCGACCTGCAAATCTCGTAGCAGGTCATTGTACTCGGTTCAGAGAGGTGCCGAAAGCTGTCTCATCTCAGCTTCCTCTCGCCTTGACAACGCATCCGCCGCCCCATTCTCTTTCCCTGGGTGGTACAGAATCTCAAACTCATACCCCGAAAGCTTAGACAGCTACTTTTGATGCTCCCCTGGAACAGTTCGCTGCTCGAGTAAGTATTTTAGGCTTTTCTGATCAGTGAACGAGCGCCCTAGCAAATACGGTCTCCATTTATGGATCGCCATGACTATCGCCATCAGTTCCCTTTCATACACGGATTTTAACTGAGCCCGTTGCCCCAAGACCTGACTGAAATAAGCTATTGGTTTACCCTCCTGCATAAGAACGGCCCCAATCTCATGACCTGATGCATCCGTTTCAATTATGAAAGGCTTGGAAAAATCAGGCAGCGCTAAAACGGGTACTCTAGTCATCACCCCTTGCAACTCTCGAAAGGCTCGGGTAGCCTCCTCTGTCCAATGAAACCCGTCTTTTTTTAACAGATCGGTTAAAGCCTTCGCAATTTTTTCATAACCCCGTACGAATTTCCGTTAATAACCAGTAATTCCAAGAAATCCACAAAGTTCCCGTAGGTTCTTCGGTAACGGCCACTCTGTCATAGCTTCGATCTTTGACTGGTCTGCCATAACCCCATCCCTTGTCACGATGTGTCCCAAATATTCCACCTATCCTTGTCCAAAAATACATTTTTTTCGGTTGCAATACAATCTTTCTGCCCGTAAACAGTTAAACACCACAGCTAAATGTTCCTGGTGTTCTTCCATATTATTGCTGTAAACCGATACATCATAAAAAAAACCAAGACAAACTTTCGGAGATAAGAGCGAAATACCTGGTTCATTAATGCCTGGAACGTAGAGGGTGCGTTGGTTAAGCCGAATGGCATAACTAAAAACTCATAGTGCCCCTCGTGTGTTCGGAACGCGGTCTTGTGAATATCGGATTCTTTCATTCGGATTTGGTGGTAACCCGCTTTCAGATCCAACTTACTAAATACTGTGGCTCCGTGTAACTTATCCAACAACTCGTCTATCATGGGGATCGGAAATTTATCCAATACCGTCGACTTATTCAAGGCACGATAGTCAACACAAAAACACCAACTTCCATCTTTTTTCTTTACTAGCAGAACCGGGCTTGAAAACGGGCTTGTATTAGGCCGTATAATACCAGCATCCATCATCTCGCCTACCAAATTTTCAATTTCATCCTTCTGAAGTTGTAGGTAGCGATAAGTCCGTACACTAATGGGCTCCGAGCCATGTTTGAGAACAATCGCGTGTTCGTGATCGCGTTTAGGAGGTAGACCTGTAGGCATTAGAAAAACATCCGAATAAAGAGTGAGTAAATCATCAAGGGCTGGATGAACCTGTGATGTAGCATATCCAGTTTCAGTCAGCGAGAATAAGGCGATAAAGTATCCTTCGCTTAAATCCAGTAGAGATCGGGCGATGGAACGCAATGATGCCTCATTCCTTTGCAGCCCGGGTTCCCCTCGCAATGTTATTCGTTGCCCTCCTTGCTGAAATGTCATGGTTAACGCCTTCCAGTTCACCCGTGTCTCTCCTAGTTCCCGCAACCACTTCATCCCGAGGATGACATCCGTGCTACCGAGCTCGAGGGGATAAAAATCATCAATCACCCATACCCCGGGTAACACCAGCTCCACCCCCTTACAGATCCCGATGCTCTTCTCCTTACAACCATTTCCCAAAGTAATCCCTGTCGAGCGTTTCCCCGTCACTCGCAACCCCATTGGTTCGATCAATTTTAAAGACAGGAAATTGTGAGTGGCACCACTATCAATCAAAACCACCACATCGGTTCCCTCGATGCTACCCCGAAGTTTCATGGTGTGTGGCGGAGTCATTCCCACCACCAAATGTAACGAAACCTCAATCGAATCGAAGTGGGCGTGCTCCTCCGTTCCCGTTTCCTCTTCCCCCTCGGCTTCCTCCGTTCCCTCCTGTATTAAAATCACCTGTAAAGTTTTTTTCTGGACAGCGATGACCGGGTCCAAATTTTCCATCGCATGTAAAACACAATCCCTTAGTTTTTTTATCCGTCAATTCTGTTTCTTTCAATCTTCGAAACGGCTGTTTACCTGTTCCTGTAGTAGCCTTTGTTCCGCCAGAAAGTGGTGCGGTGGCCGGCCGTGCACCACTACCTACACGTGGTGGCTGCCCTTTTAAAACCCCTTTTTCGATCTCCCTTTTACCCCAGACTTGCTCTTGTCGATCACGATAGCTAGCTGCATTGCTGGAGTAAGATCCGCAGGTTTTAAGACCCTCACTGCAATACGTAACTCAGGCTTCAGTCCCTTCCAAAAAGTGCTACTTAATACCTGTTCCGACAAGCCTTCCAATTGAGATGCGAGATTTTCAAAAAGACTTACGTATTCACGGGCTGTTCCCTCCTGTTGAATAGAGAGGAACTGCTCATGTAGATCACCATCCTGAGATGGTTGAAACCGCATCAACAAACGAGAATTTAAGGTCTCCCACTGCCTAAAAGGAGTCCGTCCCTCTACCCACCTGTACCAAGATAAAGCTTGCCCTTCCATGCACAACACGGCCGCTCTTAATTTCTCCCCCGAGGTTACAAAACCTTGGACATCAAAGAACCGTTCCATCCGAAATACCCACCCGTAAGCATCTTCACTATCAAATACGGGCATCTTGAGTTTCCTTAATCGTTGGTCAGCCCCAGGTCCCCTTGTTTTGTCGCCACCAAATCCCGAGCCTCTTGCCGTATTGGTAACAAACGGAGGTTGTTCCTTCTCCCCATAAATAAAATAGTCATTTTCATCAGTGAACTTACCATGATCATGCTTCTGGTTGCTGTTTCTATGAGACCCGTCTCCATCTTCAAAACCCGCAAACCCATCATCGTCGATCACCTCTTTATTTTTCGGTTTCATTCCCCCTTGCGATAAACTCATCACCACCTTGAGCATCTCAGCATGTCGTTTTTCTGCCTCTGTGCGCATGGCTGTCATAGCCTCTTTCAACGATCCCACATCCTCTTTCAATCGCGAAAAACGCTCACCGGACTCAGCCCTGTGCTTTGCGAGTTCGCCGTCCACATCAGCTACCTTCTTCGTCATTGTTGCTGTTCTCTCAGTCGGCCCACGGGTTGCAGAAGTATGGCTCTGATACCAATTTGATATGAATCAAATTGGTAGAATAAAGACTAACGGATTAACTCAACGTAAGTCGGCTGGATTGATTGGTAAACCCTGGTATTTGAGAACCAGGAAAACTCCCAATGTCAAAGACAATCAAAAGAAATCTCTAATGAATCAAACAATGGGTGGCCAGCCCTAGTAAAAAGCCAATCGATCCTTTCCTAACAAATAAGATCTAAATTATTAATTCCTTAATTAAAATAAATTAACTTTAAAGATGAACACTTTAGCCCCCTGCAGTTTTATTTGCTTCTGTTCCGGTCTTTCCTTTGCGGCGATACACCTTCTCCCACCGAGCCGTATCATATATATATATATATAGAAAATGGATCAATATAGAACCATTATTTAAACATAGAACCATAGAACCATTATGGATCATTAGATTTTTATGATCAAGGGCTGTGATTAAAAGTTTAATATATATGAAAACTAATCAATTATTAGGATTTAAGATATTTATCAAGGGTATTATAGGAACTCAATAAAAAAACCCTTGCCTCCCTGGAACGTGAATCTCTCCCCCCATACATTTTCTCTTTTCCCCATTTTTCTATCTTCCTCCATTTTTCTCCCTTCCCCCATTTCTCTTCCAAATTAAAAAAACCCACCACCACCACATGGTTTTTCTTCCGTCACCGACCTTCCCTACCGCCGGCCAAGAAAAATGGCCGACCACCGCTGCTTGCCGGATGTGAGCAACCGTCGACTGCAACTTTAAAAACACATACCCTGGATGTGAGCAACTGGCCACCGCTTCTTCCCTACCGCCGGATGTGAGAAAGGTTTTTTGATTTCTGAGTTTTGATGTTTCTAGCATTTTCAGAGAAAGCTATCTGATTTATGAGATTTTGATTTGTTTCTTGTATTTTCAGCATGTAAATTTTTTTAAAAATGCATATCATCTTCTGGGTTTTGATGTTGTTTTTTGCATTTTCAATATGCTACTTTAAAAATGCATATGATGTAAACTTGCTGTTAGGTTTCTGCATTTTCGTTCTTCATTTTGCATTTTCGTTCTTGATTTGTTAGGTTTCTGCATTTTTGTTCTTCATTTGCTGGGTTTTTGCATTTTCACATAACTGGCAAATCAAGAACGAAAATGCAAACTCCCAGCATAACATGCAGGTCAATTTCTACATTTTGCCATATCCGTCACTTCGCAACCTCAGATCGACGTTGAAGCATATCAATTTCTACAGGTCGACGGTGATGCAGATCGACGTGAAAGCAAGGTGACGGTGAAGCATATCAACGTGAAGATCTCTCAATTTCTACATGGTATTTTTATCATTTTGCATTTTGTATTTCTGGTTTTGTTGAAATTGATGCTGAATCTCTATATCAATTGCAAGGTATTATCATTTTGCATTTCTGGATTTTTGCATTGTAGTGTTTGTATAGACTTTTTGCATTTTTGGATTGAATAAGTAATTTGCATTTTTGCATTTTCATTTTGAATCAGATTTGTGTGAAATGTAATTTGCATTTTCCATTTTCATTTTAATTTTGCAATTCATTTGAATCAGATTGTTGAAATGTAATTTGCATTTTGTATTTTGGATTTTGAATATGTAATTTGCATTTTGCATTTTCATTTGAATCAGGGTGTTGAAATGCAAATCACAGTTGTGGAAACATATACATGACATGCATCTTCGATTTTTTGCATTTTGGCATTTTGTAAATGAAACCCAGATGGATATGCAAATTCTGAAACATTTGCATTTTCAAAAATGAAAAAAGTTTCAGAAATATATCAAGCCTAGTCTTGTTTGAAAGAGGACGAAAAACTGAATCTAATAATATAATTTGTTTGCTTAAACTCTTAAAAACAAAGAAGTTATGGTAATTTAAATGTTTGAGTGAGTTTTTTTAAAAAAAATTGATTGCCTGGAGTTAGAAAGGGTGGAGCGCGTGAGTGAGATCTTAGACTTCATTTTCCACTTTTGCTCTTATTTCAATCTGACATGTGTCACCACCTTTCTTTAGGTTCTATGTATAATGGTGGTTCTATGTGTAACCTTACCCTATATATATATATATATATATATATATATATATATATATATATATATATATTCTGATTAGACCTGCATTTGCCAAGATATTCTTTTTTGAATCAGTATGATAGATACTGACCGCAGTTATGTTTAAACCTGAAATGTAGAAATCACCAAAATAATTTTTTTATATAGAAGACATGTTTGGAAATCCTAAACATGTGACCAAAAAAATGGTTCATGGGCTACTTTCAAACTTCATTCACAATACACTGAAGATGACCACATGGCTGATATTAGAAAAAAACCAACATCAAGAACAAACTTTAAGTTCCTTCCCTTTTTAAACATCGTTGCAGCTTTAAATTTCTTCCAGTCACAACGTTATGCTACATGATCATTTCTGTCTTCCTGACCAGACCTAAGTCGCGTTACCATCTTTAAGAATGGTGCCCGGCAACATTAATTACTGGATCCACACTGTTCATATTTATCTTAATCCAGCTTGAACAAGGAAGTCAACAAGAACAAACTTCATGTTGGTTTGTCAACATTTAAAGTCATCTGCACTAATCAAACTATTAGTCTTGATAGCCAAATCAGCAATACTGCTATTGGTGGAAGCCAAAAGACACGAGTTCTGAAAGAATCTACTGCATTTGCTAAAATTTTGGGCCCATTTTATTTTAGGCTAAATAAAATTTATATGCTTTTGTGCTTTTTTCTGCAGTGTTGCGGGTTGATAGCTATTAAAGTCATATGTTACTGTATGTGTGTGTTTGTAGGTGCAACCATGGCTTCTAAGTTGATTTCAGATACAATGCGTGAAATGAAACAAGAGAGTCATAAAGGTGGAATTAATGCAATGCAAGCAAAGGTGGATAGATTGGAGGAAGATTTAAAGAAAGTAACATTACAACCTGAAATTTTCAGCCAAATCAGGACCTTAAGCTCTGAAAATGCAGGCAGAGATGCAGCTGAGAGAACTAAAGACGTGATTAATGTGTTCATGAAGACAGAGTTTGTTGGTAACCATATGTTTCATGACTTGATGGTTCCTAAGATATCTCGTATGGAGAAGAAAAACGAGTAGAATTCTGCTCATGGTTTGTGTGTTGTCTATACCTCGTATGGAGAAGAAACGAATAGAATTCTGATTGTGGTTTGCGTGTGCTGTCTAGTTGGAGAAGAAAAACAAGTAGAATTCTGAATATGGTTTTTGTTTGCCGTCTCTATCTCGTATGAAGGAAAACACGTAAGAATTCTGATTACACTTTGTGTGTGATTTCTTTTTCTTTTTTAAAGGCCAAGAATGATGGTTTTTTAACTTAACCAAAAAGATTTACAAGGGGGTGTCTCCAAGTGGTAGAGCCAACACTGAGAAATGTCAGATACAAACCCCTCCAATAACTAGATTTATCCTATGCCCATACACACAGGATTTAAAATCCAAGACTCCCATTTGATTGCATTCCTTATGATCCTGTTTGAGATCCACAAGATTGACTTCCCATGTCAGAACACTGTCTCTTTTTAAGGATGGCGCATGAACTAGATTACTCCTCCAACTCCAAATCTCCCAAATATAAATGTAAATTGTTGCCAAGAAGACTTTCAAATTCACTTCTTCTTTTCTTCTTAAATGACTGATTTGAAGGAAAGAAATACCAATAGAGAGGAGTGAAGTCTCTAATACAGCTCCACACCAACATAAATAAAGGGTAAAGATTTTAAACAGCAACGTACCAACTAAATGCATATGGGCAAATCATCCCATGAAAATATTGTGTTCATGCTTTCTGATTTTTTTCATTCGAGACAAATGATGCTTTATGCGCATACTTGTTATATTTTCACGATGATGTTAATGGAATTCTTCAATTTAGCTATTGTATGTTAAAAAGGAAGCAAAATCAACCAAAAAACATGTACTTTCGAACCACTTCATGTCTAAAATGACCAAAAATTGAAGATATGCCTACGACGTTAGTTCTGCAAATTGGTGAAGAGTAACTCAATCAGTCTGTCTTCTTTGCTTTGACAATTTTATCCTTGTATGGAGCAGCAGTATATGCATACATTTAGGAATGGCAATGGGGCGGGTTCGGGGCGGGGCAGGCAATCCCCGTCCCCGAACCCGATAAGGAATATGTGCCCCGTCCCCGCCCCGTTCCCCGTCGGGGAGCTTATCGGGGTACCCCATCGGGGCTACTGCTTACCCCGTTCCCCATCGGGGAGCTTATCGGGGTGCCCCATCTGGGCCATCGCTTACCTCGTTCCCCGTTTTTGCCCCGAAAATTGTACATGCATCCACAAAAATACAAAATACAAACATAAAAATATAACTGAAAAATGATCATTTCGGCTCCAAATGATAACTAATCCATAACATACAATACAAACAAACCATACCTAAAATTACAAACGTGTCAGTGACTAAATTCAAATATTAAACTCATAAGTTCATACTAAAAATACTAAAATACTAATATTGTAGCAACCGCACAACAAAAAACCATAGATAATTGATAATATTGTAGCACAACACCACCCTAATATATTAAAACGTACCGTTGTATGCCTATGATATAATATTATATAATATAAATTAAAAATATAATATATAATCAGGTCGGGTCGGGGCGGAGCAAGATATCCCCAGTCACTGCCCCGATACCCGAAAAAATCCCCGTTAACGCCCCATTTCCTGCCCCGACCCCCGATAACGCTGCCCCGCCCCGCTCCGTTTAATTCGGGTTTCGGGTTTTCCCCATCGGGTTCGGATGCTTTTGCCATCCCTACATACATTTGAAATATTGAGAAAAATATCATCTCCACAATCACCAGTATGTTTTGCAGTGCTTGTTGGATATGTGCTACATCTAGCCAGTAATGATGAGACTTAAGAATATCCATTGCCACCAAAACGCTAAGCAACACTGCCTGTAATTTCACTATCAGCTTTTAGAAATCAGCAGAACAGGTAATTATAGGGACTGTAATTCACAATTAAGTAATTAATCCTGAAATGCAAATATAAACAACCCCTAATTCAAATAAAGACTGTACCTGCCAAAAACAGAAGAACACAATCCCTTTAACACATAAGAACTTTGCAAGAGGCTTATGAGGTGCCAATTTATTAGCAAATACATGGTAGAAAACCATGAGGGCATACAACGCCAAAGAAACCGACACATTTAAGATCATAGTAAATGTCCAGCTAAGCCAATCAGGGTATATCTCAAGGAGTTGAAGAACTATCATCACAACCGAGCACACGGGTCGAATCACTACAAATTGCCATGTCCAATACTTGAGAAGTTTCAGTTTGTGATGGTTCAGATAGACTTTGTGAGGCTGCAATTCATATAATCTGTAAGTAATATTCCTTATCAAATTCTAGATTCATCTCCACTAAAAAATACAAAATTTACTTGGAACAGAGTAATTGGGAATGAATGGTGAATGACTCTTCCTTTGATCTCATCAGGTACTATGTTCTTGCTTATGGAAATATCTACAGCAAAGCCAAGAACTTGGCCATCACCTGCATGTGACAAACAAGATTAGCTAGGTGTATAAGATATAAAGCATTTCCCACATTCCATATGTTAAAATGACAATAATGTTGTTGGTTCTTACCAAGCCCTCATAGCATTCTTTAACGGAGTCTAATAACTCAAAGAAGTTTTCACTGCCACGAATCTGAATCAAACCAACATAGGAGTCAATGGCATAGATCGGGGCCATGAGGATGATAACTACGATTGCCTTCTGTTCCTTGGGTTTCTTCCAATGAAGAAGACGATCAAGGAGCAACTTCAGTGACAAAATGATGGTAATCACTACACACACAGCAGAACCGAGTAGAGTTTCCTCTGCACGATTCATCTTTAGAGATTTTCATGTATAGAAGTTGGTAGCAGCTCAGGAACCCAGCATTATGAATCTGCACAAAGATATTCAATCAAGAAGTTTGATCAATGAAACAAAGCAAACCCATTTGATTTTCGTACGTTGTATCATTGAAATGTTTTTGACATTTTTATGAATGCCCATCATAAAATACTCAAAGATCAGGAAAAGCTGATTGCGAACAATTGTACAATTGAATCAAGATTCAATAAATGGGCAAAGAATACCTGGGAGAGGAAGATAGCTCGGTGAAAGAGGCCGGAATCAAGAAAATGTACCAGCCATTAACGAACATAACCAAAGTATTAAAGAGTTTACCATCGTCAAAATTGAAAAATGGGGAGAATAGAAAGGCTATATGCATCATAACATGGTGTCCCCTGATGCATGCATAAATAATAATAATAGTAAGGGGGCGATTAGGAATTAGTAATAGTATAGGGGGCAGTTGTATAACAAATAATTTCCAGAATGGCAGAAAGATATATCTTCAACTGAGAATTTAAACAACTTACATTTATGGTGAAAAACACTTGTGTTTTATTTTCTATGTTCAATATTTTTCAAACAGATCGTTTACAATATAGGAATTAAACCACAGTTAACAGATACATATTAATTTCACTAATAAAATTAAGGAACCATATTTATCGATCATCTTCCTCGCGGTTGTACCAGCTGAGAAAACACCATGCTTGTTTCAGGCTGATCGTCTGCCCTGAAACCGTTTCCATCAATCACACTCACACTGTTGTCAAACGGCCCGAGTTGGCCCAACCCGATCCCCTGGATATGGTTCATGCTGCTGTCTTCAGGCTCAGCGAGAGCCGAAGATGTCTCTTCAAGCTGTAGCGCGTACTCCAAGTTCCACAAAACATCACCCATTGATGGCCTATCAGCCCCGTATTCTTCCAAGCATTTTTCTGCAGTCTCACCATATTTCTTCAAAGATGAAGCATTCATCTTTCCCACAAGATTTTTATCCATAATTTGATCCAAGTTTCCCTTCTTTTGACATGCTAAAGCCCATTCAGCTATGTTCACTTGATCTCTTGGAAGAACTGGGTTCAAGGCCGGTCGGGCACACAAAACCTCCATTAGAACAACCCCAAATGAATACACATCAGATTTCTCAGTCAATTGCTGTCGTCTAAAGTACTCGGGATCAAGATAGCCAAAACTACCCTTCACCGCAGTGCTAACATGGGTCTGGTCGAGGGCGGGTCCCGCCTTCGAAAGACCAAAATCGGCAACTTTTGCCACGAAATTTTCATCCAATAAAATGTTAGTTGTCTTCACATCACGGTGGATCACGCACTGTGATGCACCGGTGTGAAGATAATGTAAGCCTCTGGCAGCCCCGATACAGATCTCCAGACGTTGTTTCCAGGACAACGACTGGAGATCTGTACCGTAAAGGTGGCTCCTGAGAGGCCCCTTTGCCATGTACTCATAAATGAGAATCATTTCAGACCGTTCATCACAATATCCAATGAGTGACACGAGATGACGGTGACGAAGCTTCGATAACATCTCGATTTCCGTGCGGAACTCTGCAAGACCTTGTTCGGATCTCGGGTTTCCTCTTTTAACTGCAACAATGGTCCCGTCTTCCATAGTTCCCTTGTAAACACGCCCAAAACCGCCAACTCCAAGCAGCAACCTTTCATCAAATTTGTTCGTCGCCTCCAAGATTTCTTGAAAACTGCAGTTTCTTCCAAGATTACACGAACCTAAAGATATGCAGCTTGCGCTAGCTGTCAACATTTTACTCATAGTAACCGAATTTCCATACAACAGAGGAGGAAGCCATGATGGCTTAAAAGGATCCGTCTTTTTCCGCCCTCGGGCCACCACACAACAATAACACAAACCCAAAAGAACCACCACCGCTGCCGCCCCAAGAACAGCCTCTATAACTAAACCAACCTTTCTCGTCTTCTTCTTTTGAAAAACAACCAACTCTTCCACTGCACTAACTCCATCTAAGCTTCTAGCTCCATTGCTAATCTTCAAGATTTCAAGACCATTCACAATTGCATTTGGATCATCATCGTCCACCTGTGGCCCCACACTAACAGTCAAAGTATTTGACTCGTCAGTTGAATTCGTGACAAAATCTTTATAAACAGGCACATCCAAGTTACCAGTAAGGCCCGACAAATCCAAACCAGCAGAAGCAATATCCGAATTTATGTACAAATTGAACAAAAGGGTATTCAAAGATTTGCTCACGATATCACAGAAATGTACTCGAACAAAATAAGCAAAATCAGGATCAACCGGAAGAACCCACGTCACATTGAAGTTCGAATCCCCTACATTTGCTTCACCCATAATCTGACCCGTTGCATAAACCCAATTGGGTGCGATTTCAGGCGTTAACTTTTCTGGGTACTTAACAAACGAAGGGTTAATAGACACATTTGCAGCTGAGCTATTAACATGAAGATACTTCTCATCGTTTTCCCAAATTCTTCCCAATGAATCGTTTTGTGGGGTGAGTTTCGGGCCGCCCATATTCAAACGGTAGACTGTTTCAAACGCGAGATTCGATAACCCGTTAATCGGGTTGGATTGTGACAACCCGGTTGCTTGATCAGGGATTAACTCATCAGGGATCGAGACAACTTCAATCGCATTCACGAATGCGATTGAATTGTTTGATGGGATAAAGTTTAAAAGCAATGTGTTTGAAGTCACATTGACAGAATACTCTTTCGAAACGAATTTAGATTCATCGTAGCTTTTGAAGCTGTAATTCTTTAACAGCACAAAGTTTTCAGTCACGATGGTGAATGATGATGAGGTGAGGTTGTGACCCGGAATCGGGTAAAAATGTAGTCGGATCCAATGTCTGCCTTGTTTTCGGATATCGAATTTGTAGGTGGAGATGGAAGTAAAAACTCGAGCAGATTGGTGGATTGGTAAGGGAACAGTAGAACTCGATTTAACTGTAGCGGAATCTTGTTGGGTTTCTAGGTCAAATGATGATTGAATTGAATCAGGGACATAAATTTGGCCAAGAAATGTGATGTTTTGAGAAGAACCACAAGCTATCAAGTAGTTATCAGCAGGAGTGAATGAAGCAGATGATAATTGATGGGTATATAGAAATACAAGAACAAGAACAAATGGTGACCAATTCAAGAAACCCATTTTAATAAATCAAAATTTTTGAAAAAAGATAGCAGTTGGGTAATCCTATTTGATGCCCAGGTCAAGAAACTCAAATAACATAAACCCCAAACCAGCACAATAGAAGCTAGTTACACCTTTCAGATTGTAGATTCATCAAAATAAGCAACAGGGTGATCCACTCTGATACATAACCCCAAGAATGCATGAAACCAGAGTCAAATCTCTGCAAATCTACAGAACCCCGGCAAAGATTTCATTAACAAACTAGAACAAGAAACTCAAATTAGCATAAGATAAGCTAATTGCACCTTTATTGATTCAACATTCATGAAAATAAGCCAATTGGGTGATCCAAATTGATCACCCAAAGAGTTCAATGAACTACTGTCTACTGTTATATTCCTGCAAAGAGTTCAATTGGGTGTAAGGATTTTGGTTTAAGTGGAAGTGAAGTTGAGGAGGAGAAAGAAGAATCCCAGTAGAGTGTAGGGAGGCCATGAAAGATCCATTATAAAGGTTAAAGCTTTTTTTTACACAGCTCTTTCCAGGCTGCCATGAAAATTGGGGTGGATGGACCCACGAACAAACTGTAAAGAATCAAGATGAAAATCTAGCCCACAATTCCAGTTTGTTTCAATCAAAACAGCTGGTCTCAAATGATTTACAAGTGATTTCATTTAATTTATCGCTACCGTATCTTTGGATTTGGTTAGATATTAATATTTTAGAAAGGCAGAAAGCTACCATGAAAGTTCTGCGACTGAGCTGTTAGATTTAATTTAATTATTTTCCGGTGTTTGATGAATCAAGAGGTATGGCTCCACCTTTTCCTATATTCGTATAATCGTATTGACTATTGAGCATTGTTATAATTTTTTATCTTTGACAGATACCATATATCCTGGATAGCATTACTTTAAGGGGTGTTTTGTTCATAGTTGAAATTATAAGAACTCCAAATTTTATATGATTTAAAATCCAATTAAATCTCTTGTTTGATTCATATAAAACGATAATGAGATTTTTATGGCAAAGATGGTGAAGGAATCGACTCACCTTCATAACTTGACTGGCTCAGAGACGGTGAAGGGTGACGACTGCAAAGGCGGGCACAATGAAGGGTGTCGACGATGGATGCGGAGGCAGAGATGGTTAGTGATGAGTTAGTAATACTGACGTAACTGTTGATGGCAGTGATAGCAAGCATCACTGCTGGGGCTCTAATTTTGATGTTTTATTGCAATTATATATTAGTTTTTATGATTTAGTCATTAAAATTTATAGAATCGTTTTCTTTAAGTCATTTTATAAAAACTAATTTCGATATTAACAATCACCAAAGTAATTGTAAACTATTGAAATATTTATAGATTTTTCAATGTTATCATTATAAATATTACACCTTACTTTTTCTTTCCGTGTCACAAACTTAGAGAACATGTTGTGGGTACCATGATGCCCGACTAAAGCATTCATCATAGCAAAGTGGTAAAGGTGAAGCTGATGTGTGATTGTTTGAATTCCTGTGGTGTGAAGACTCATGTTAAAAAGTGGGTTTGTTTAGCTTCAACTACTTCACCGAACCCCTTAATATCTTTAGTCAGTCTCTAGCTTCAACTTCGATTATAATTTTTCAAACACATCATAAAGCCTTCAAATAAAAATGGTGCCGAGTAAAATAGAAAAGTACAACTAAATCATTCAGATTTAAGTCACATATTAAATCATTAGACACCCAATACTCTAACATAATACCTTCTTTTAACACGTTCTCATATCAAACAATTATATCTCATTTTATAATAATCATGATAAAGGTTAAAATAGTCATGTTTTCAACATTCAATTTTTATCAGACAGCTTATTATATTTGGAGTCGATTTATACGTCTTTAAGTCGTTCATTAGTTAACATCTTAAGATAGTTAGTTTTGTTAAATCGGCCATTTTTATCCTTGACTTGACTTCCCTTTACTGTTGGAGTGTTGGGTGGGGTGTAAGAACACCACCGTTGGTCGCGGGGTTAACATAAATGATTGACGGAAGACTTTTGGTGGAAAAGAATAAACAACTTAGTATCCTTTTCATTCCATGCATCCGCCGCACATGCACTTTGTCTGCTTCCCCTATCAAGTGTCAACCAACCAACCACCTTTTTTTTACTTAGAAAAGAATATATGAGTATTATCGTATCTTCTTTTTTTCTAATTTATATATTTATTTAATATAAGTAAAATCGTTTATTAATTTATTTAATATAAGTTCATGATTTTACAAACAAAACAACAACAACAAAAAAGAAAAAAAACTTTGAATTATTTGCTTACTTTTTCCCACTTATGATGTAAGTTGTATATAGATTAATTACTAAACTTCAATCTCACTAAAACCAAATAATCAAAATATTCTTTTCATCGCTGCGTTTCACAAGACATAAACATCCCATCATCATCATAAACAAATTTACAAGCTAGAAGGAGCATTCACAAAATTTCTTGATCCAAATTTGTCATATGTTATTTAAAAAGCAAAAAGTATAAAACAAAACATTATGTAACAATACATAGACACACAATACATAACAAGGATACAAAGTTAAGTAGGGAATCAATAAACATATAACACACAAAGGGATAGCAATACTTGTGTGTCTAGAGTCATTGTGGCAAGTATGAGTGTATGACTGTGATGTAACTATCCCCATCTGTATATGCATCAGTGCATGACCTAACCTACCACTACCTCTACCACCGAACATGCGGATTCATGTAAATGCTACAAAACTCACCATTCTTTTTTCTTTTATCTCTATACCAATCTCCGGTCACCGGAAAATGCAAATTGTGCAATGTATTAGGCTGGAATGCAGAAAGAAGAGCTCAGAGGTGGAGGAAAGACACAGACCAAATGGGGCCCAGCCGGGTTGCAGCTTACATTCGCTGCACCAATGTTTGGTAACTCCAGTTGTGGAGGCCTGACATATCCAGCCGCCAGTGGTACACATAGTATTGAAATCTCTATTCTTGAACCTGTACGAGTTAAGACAATAAGTTGCAGGAAAAGAAATTTGAACACATTCTGAATTTACATAGTGCAAATATTTGCCATACACGTGACTGTTGTCACTTTACAATTCAAATCAAGGGTGTATGGGTTGGTAGGCAGGGTAACAGGTCAGTACGAGACAGTTCTGAAGCAGTAATAATACGTATGAGACTAGAACGGGTCAGGTAAGGTTGACCCTGTAACACTTATTTGACTAGTTTTCTTTTGAATTTTACAAAAACATCAAGAGGCTGTGAGCATTTAAATACGTTTTGACTGACTTTCGACTTTTTTCTTTGGCTAGTTGAAACAAATTTACCCAATTGACCTAGTTTATGATATAATTAAACCCACTTTGATACATTTTAACATTAATGAATTAGGTTTCACGCACCTTGCTTCGTTGAGAGAGGCACATGCCCTCGCTTCCTCCCAGCAATCATCCAATTCTCAGAATTTGCATTCACTTCATATAGTACCTCATCCTATAGAAATTCAAACAGACCATTCAAGCAATTTTTAAGATAAAATCTGAACACATAGTACCTATCTAGAAGCATATACGCCTTTTCTATTTGTTTACCAAGCTCAGATTATCATACCACATATTTCAAGGTCTGTTTTACAAATCATGTTCCATTTAGGAAGTATAGTCCTCACAGTCAGTTAGGGAAAACATAATTTAATAATGTCAGTGTCAATGATAGTGAAACCTTAACTGAAATACATATACATGTATCTTACTCTAGCATATTATGAGAATGTGACACTTACGTTGTTTTCCTCCTCGTGAAACTTCAACCTTTCAACTCGCCATTTCATTGTAAAAAGCTGCCCTACTCTCAGACCAGCTGAAGGAAGAGGAAGAAAACCAACTGCTAAGCAAGGCTCCAGCACCGGCCGTTGTAGAACAAGAGCACTCCTAAATGTCAACAACTGTGTGAGTGTGACATCATCCTTAGTTCCATTGGAATTGGAACCCACAGATATCGGGGGGTTATGAGATCCAAGATTTCTATCCCCACTTATTTTGTATCTAATATTTAATATAGTATCGGGATGCATCGCTTTAGCTTCATCTGTATATACCAAGAAACAAATCATCACTTGTTTACACTTTTGGGTATGAGACAAAATGATTGTCATTTATGCAGATAATCCAAGCTAACAACATATTACATAAAGAAGATATAACCTTCAGGGGTCATCATAGTTCCCAGGGATATACTGAACAAAATTCCAGCTTTAGAAGCCGAGGGAACAACAAGGGGAAAGAAGGCAGGTGTTGGTCTCCCATCACCTCGACCAGCATGAGCAAAACCATCTTGTAGATCTAGCCAGGCATCATGAATGGTCAGGCATGCCTTCACTTGTGAGTTTAGTATGACCTGGAATCCCAAAACAATTTTTTTAAAAGAAAAAAAAAGAAATAACTAAAACGCCTATGGCGATGGAATAGTAGTTACAAGTAATAACCTGCAAAAGCAAAGTACCATCACCGCACTTGTCTGCTACACGTGTGCTAACATGGAACGGATTGGTGAAGTGAACAGCTATCGTCCTTTCAAATGTCTGATTGTGTGATACTCCAAATTCAAGTTTCAAAGCTACTGTCCTCAATCCATCCACAACACTCGGTCTTTCAGGCGAAACCGTACCTAAAACCAAATGCCAATAAGAAATTAATTGAGTAAATTACAACGAAATTTCAAATCGAATGCATGAATTAAATGATAACAAAAAAAAGACCTGCAGATGTTCCTCTTGCTAGTCCATCATTAATGGCACGGACAGGAACCCATAAAACACTCGCTACATTGCTCGCCCAATCAGGTAAATCAATGCTACCATTTTGTAAATTTAATTGTGTTAATTCTTTGACAGTAGAGGAAGCACTATTTTTATCATCCAACCCATCTGCATTTCTTGATGTATTTGTGTATGTCTCCATTTCAATGGCATGTGATTCTTCAATCCTCAACCCAGGACCAGTATCAATGTGCAGAACAGCTCCCTTGAGAGAATAATTAATAGGTTTTATAACTATTCCCACCCACTGAGGCTCATTCATTAACAATGCTGATGACACTGCTGCAGCAAGATCAACAAGGGCCCTTGGTTTGGAAACCTGAAGTTGGAACATGCCATAAACACAGAGGTTAGCCACATTGTTTAACTTGGTTTTGGGTATCAAATTGGATCACCCAGTTGCTTATTTTCATGACTCTTGAATCTTTAAGGTGTCATTAGTTTCTCTTTTTATTTAGCTTTGTTTGGGATTTTAGGGTTAGAGAACCCTGAGTTTCTTAAATTAAATTTTCACGAATCATTTAATTCATCAAATTGCAACAACCTTCAGGATTGGTCTAGTTGGCTTCTCATAACTCATAAGATCATCACTTTCTGCAGGACCGCCTCTGGCAGAACCATGAGACCTGAACCGTAAATGACCAATTTGTCCTGTAAGAACACCAAGAACGTACAAACCGGTTTTCTGAGGGGGCAAGGAAAGTGTGATTGTGTTTCTACCAGGGTTTAGTACTGTAGCACCAGAGCTCCTGATTGCCTATATATAAATAAAGATATCAAATATATTCACAAGTTTTGAACCTGATAACAACCAATCGAAATAACAAACAAACAAGAAAAAAAAAATACCTTGACACCTTCATCGGCATTGCTGGTAGCTGTCAAAGTGAGGCTGAGTGATTCAAGAGTTATGTCATCAGGAAAGCCACTCCATAAAGTTACAGATAAGATTCCCGGATCCCCATCGCAGAGTTCAAGTGGTGGTCCAGAATTGCCAGAAAATGTAATTAATGAGGAGACATCTAAAGGCACAGGGTGCTCCATTTCACCGTGTGCAAGACGGACAACTTCAGACTGAAAAGCTTGACGTTCTTTTAATAAGAACAAACCCTTATCAAGAGAGAGTAATCTAACACAAGATGATAAGTAGCCAGCTTGATCATTAAGTATCTTCTGGCACTCGGCAAGATTAGGAAGCACCTCGGCTAATAAATCCTCCCAGCCCTCACCAGAATAAAGAGCACAAACCTTCTCATATGACTTTGCAGCTAGATCATAGTTACTGTGCTTAAAACAAACAGCAGCAATTTCTCCATCAAGAACAACCCCATGTCTTTTCCACCATGAATTATGATAATTTTCTGCAGCGGCCTTTGACAGTTCCAGATATTTTTGCTGATGGAAAATGCATACGATAAATGTGAGATAAACATGTGTCAAGTTAGATCATAGAATTTGGTCTGAACCTTATACCTCAAACTCCTCTAAAGATGAAAATGATGTCCATAAACCAGGATCAGAAATTGTCTTCTGGAGAGCATGCTCAGCAGCAACAAAGATTTCTGCAAGTGTCATAGGCCGATCAATCGAGCTCTCAAAGTTTCCAGGTGTAGAATTGGTCCTTGACATAGATATCGCTTGTAACTTGGGAGAAGGAAGCGTTCGCGCATCTGAACCTGAGCTGGCAGCATATAACAAGTAGATCAGATTGGTATTTTAAGATATATAGCAAACAAGAAAACAAAAGGCACCGAAAAGGGAATAGCACAATCAGATCATAAATGTAAAAAATAAATGTATATGTGTGGGTGCTTATAGAAAGGAAGGTTTTGGATCTTCGAAAGCAACAACGCACGACTGCACAGTTAGAACCTCTAAACTTGCTTAACAAATACTCTTGATATAAGTTGCATCAAATTGTAATTCATAAATGCCGACTAAACAAAACACACAAAACTAGAAATATTTGAAGTGTAGAAGTAATCTTTTCCATACCCATCCACGAAAACTGAATGCCCATCCAACAATTCAGAAATATTTCCAACGGAAAGAGAAGCTCTTCGGCGATTAGCCTCTCGCAGAAGAAAAGTAGGCTCGAGGGGCAGTGGTTTCCTCTGAATACCAAAATGTTTGACCCTTGGTGTAACTTGAAGAATCATCTATCACATATTTCCAGTCAAGTCGTCAATTTTTAAATAAGAAATAATACCATTTATATGTACAATGTTATATCAGACATAAATGACTTAAACAACCTCCTTTTTGCTTCAAAACGTAGTATGGTAGTATCTAATATAGCCGTATACCTTTTCTTTAGCAAGAACTTTAGACGATGCATCAGAGGGAAGAGAAGGCCAGACTGCTGGTTTAGGCCAAGGTAGCATGCTAAGTGAAGCACTGTTTAAAATAAAATAACATATTATTATAAGGCATGGAGAATAAACAAGAAAAACAATTAACAGGCGAAAAAATTGAGTGCTTAGCTACCTGTTGACAGGACTCCTTTCTATAGCAGAACCATAACCAAGTAAATATGCAAGCCTCATGAACTGCCAATTTCATCAATGCTTTTGAATAGTTAATATTATTAAGCAAAGAAATATAATTTAGAAAACTCAACAAATGGATGCTCTTTACCTTAGCTCGGCATAGAGAAAATAGTTCCCCACGTACACGATAATATTCTTTTTCTATCTCTGGTGCCACAAATCCATTACTAAAATGAGCAGCGGTTGTATTTGCTAAATCCAAGCAAGAAGTGATAATCCAAACTTCTCGTACACAGAAGGGTAATACACTCTGAAGCCATAGGCGATAAAATTAATCAGGAAAAAAGGGAAAAAAGATCCTGAGGTCATCAGTTAAGGGAATAAGAACTACTCTACGATAAACCAACACTATTACCAAATAGCACAGAAAATGTACATTGAAGTGAATGCCAGACCTCGTGAAGAGCCAATGCTTTCGAGAAGCTAATTACAAATGAAAATCCCCTTGATGCAACCTCAAATGGACGATTTAGCTTGAACAATAGCTGCAGAAAGTTTTCCCGTCAGTTGAAGTATTGTAGACGATGTATTCATAAAGGATCTTAATATAACATATATACACAGATAAAATTTATTTAAAACAACAGCTTCCTTATTCCTGACAATAGTTCCTCTATTGGAAGGTAAACAATGCCTTCTAAAACTGTAAGAGTTGCAGAGAGAGAAAAGAAACTAACATACTTCCTATTTGTTCCCAAGATTCATAAAAAGACAAGCTGGATAAGAAATAACAAAAAAATATAACCGACTACAAAAAAAAGTGAAACCCAATGACCAACCAAATTAAAGCAATAGATGCCAAATCTACCTTTGCTTGACAAGCAAATAGATATTGTCGAAATTCAAACTCCCTAAAGGAATCATCTTGAACAATCTGTGTTAGGGGTTTTTTTCCAGGGTTTAATAGTGCAGCTTGATCATCTCCATG
Organism: Pulicaria dysenterica; assembly: GCA_947179395.2. Classification (NCBI taxonomy): domain Eukaryota; kingdom Viridiplantae; phylum Streptophyta; class Magnoliopsida; order Asterales; family Asteraceae; genus Pulicaria; species Pulicaria dysenterica. The sequence goes on along the minus strand of OX359296.1, from coordinate 43,307,854 downwards.
TTCCATTCCTCCAAAGTCCCTTTGTTTGCCTGCTATGTTAACTGATTGCACACAAAGTAAGAGAGTTCGTAACTCCACATTGTTAAGAGAGTTAAACATATAATAGAACACCACTCCAATAAATATGAATGAGTGACAGATAAATTAGGTGACACACATAGTTACATGGAGTATAGATATAAAGGTACACATCAAATGATTCAAGTAACTACTAAAGATATATGGAAACTGCACTACTATACGAAAGAGCCAATATCAGTTACAAAAATATGTTTGTCATGCCTGCAAATATGTTATATGTTTGAGTGATGACATATAAGACATAATCATTAAGTACCTGTTTCCAAGTAGCAGAGCTCTAGTTCATCATACTCCCGTAATGAGTCCTCATTGAGATGAACCATCTCAAACATGAATGCTAAGCTTTCCTATATTGGTGATAACAATTTAGTAAACTCCATAACATTCAAAATATGAATGCAAAACTGCTAAACAGCAACTGACATGATTATGATATACATTAGGGCATAAAGATAAATAATTATGTCTATAAATAGGCCTAGTAAAAGTTCAAAATTCCTTGCAGTTGTGTAAGTCAACAAACATAAGTACCCTCAACAAATTTATAGATTGGGTACCTTCAGAATGAAGAAGTTACAGAAGCTCCAAACTGGCTTGAAACGCTGTTCACTTAGCTTACGGATCTCCTCCTCATAGAACTGGATACGCCTATCAAGTGTGTTTCTAACACACTCTGTAATTTTAGATTCCAAGTCTTCCCAGAAAGTTGCTTCCGGTGCATATATATCCAATTTGCAGCACCTAAAACAAGGTAATTTATCTTGTGTTACACCTATACACACAATATGGCAGTTGCATTATTTATGTAAATGAGTGAGGACAAGGGAGTAAGGACTCCAAAAAATAGTATGATCTGTGTTTATTTTTATGTCTACTATAATGCAAAGAAAAACTAGCATTAAACTCAGGAAAGAATTAATAATAGCTTCACGACTGTACCTTTCCCTCTTCTTTGAGCTGAAATCAACTTCAAGTCTGGCATAAACTTTTTTTGCCATCTTGGTTGCTTGATCATTGTGGGGTGGAGCTCTGGACACAAAGACAATAAACCACTCTCGCTCATCATTTTGCACAATTAATTTTAGACGTGGTTTTAATATTGTCTTGAACTCGTCTAGATCCTGTCGAAACACAAATGGTGAGTTATACATGCAATACCACATGTTACTTCTTCCACGACAAAATAACAAATTCTTCGATGCATATTAATTCAATGCTTAAAACTGGTAGAAATATTGGAACAATTTACTACAGCAAACATGAAATACTAGTTACCTCACAAGTTACAAGAACCACAGTAGCATACGGTTCTCGGAAGGAAAATAAAAATTGCTCTTGAGGGAACCTGCTGCGTAGCCTTGCATCTGTTGTTAGTATAAACTCAGCGGGCAGGTTATCCACAGATACAGGATTACGGGTTTTGTTATTCAATGTAGCTCTTTTAAATGGAAGCCGTTCCTCAAATCCCTTCTTGATATGCGGCCATAAATCACTTACATCTTCAACTGGAATCAATTAATTATCTACTTATAAGATTTTACATTCAAACATACTAGCAAAAGGTTATAACTGAAAGCAACTTACCGTATAATGCTTTAGAAGCTAAAATTTGCATCATAGAGAGAATGATGAGACATAAAGAATTAGCAGAGACATAAGGGGTTATCAGAAAGTCATGACATTTGATCTATTCAAGTAATGCTAATAATCTATGGATCCCATCTCACTTTAACAATTACGAGTCAAAATCATTGTTTCCTTTGGGAAAATAAACTGAGATCATACATGTAGAATTCACCTGACAGAAATGAGCTTTCATACATTTAATATAGTTCAGTGAATGGTATCATACTAAGTAAAAGCAACTAAGGTCATATTATTTTCAACTTATTTTCCATGAAGGTAATAGTTATTGCATTTACGCTTCATTTTATGATGATTAACATTGGAAAACAACAAAAGTAATGTCTTCATAACTTATTAAGTTGAAGCAGTTAGGTGCTATTTGTTTTTTATGAGGTTTTGTGTCTGAATCTAAATACCACGTCAGATACTAATGTCTGGATCTTATTCATATTTGATTATTTGTTTTTAAAAATATTTGAATGTTTGTAAATATATGTTCTGTCATATTTCATATTCATCAAAGTTTAAATACAATCAACATCACAAAACTTTTAAAGCAACTAAAATAACAAAACAATCATGGAAAGAAGGGCTCAAAATACTTATTGTGGTAAGAGGCGCCGGCGGCAATTGTGAGTACGACTACGAAGTCGGACAGTGTGCGTATGGCGATGAATGCTTAGGATTGTAAGTAAGACGGTGATAGTATGGGTGTGTGAGATCAATGGAAACAATTGGAGAGTGTGGGTAGGGCGGTGATGTTCAGGGAGTTTGAGTCGGCAATGGTCAAAGAATTTGAGGTCGCCGGCGATTGTGGCGTTATAAATTTTAGAGGATACCAAAAGTTTAAGGTGAAGGTCTATTACAGTTGGTTCCTTAAAGTTTGGCATTACATAACATTAAGAGCTTTTTAGAAGAAAATCTACGTCTTATTCATTTAGAGCTTTTATGAAGTTTTCATATTTTGATTGAAAAAAAAACAAACATCCCTTACATTTTAAAAACTCTTTAGGAATCAGATCAAGACGTAATAAGAGTTTTTTCATTTTTAATTAAACAAACGAACCCTTAGTTCCTCTCCACAACAGAACTACACTCCAACACCAAGCAGTTAATTTTTCGAAATCATTAATATAAACTTCATAGTAGGTAATGAGAATGGTGTTTACACGATGTTAACATGATCTATATGAAAATTACATCCAAAAACGGTCTCACTGTCCACAGATGGACACGTTATTAGTTTACAACATTTATCTCCATTTGTAAGATCAATCATATTCTTCTCAGCATATAATAAAGATATAAAAAGGTTTGAAAGTTTAGTTGAACAGGACAACTTCTGAATGTCAACTGGATTAGCTCAAAAATCCAAAATTGGTAAGAATAAATTGGTTTTAAAATAAAAATAAAAAATTTACACCGGTGTTAACCTATACGGCTTTATACACAAGCATGAAAATATGGGGATTTTCTATCAAACATCTAAAATTTTTATATGAATTTTGGGTACGAAAGTAGCAGGTTCGATTTTAAGAAATCAAAATGGCTCAGTTTAATTGTAGAATTGAAGTAATTTTAAGTTCACATTTTTCCTACTCGATATTGAGGAATTACATGTACATTCAATCCTAAGTCGAACTGTCCAGGAAAGTTCTATAATGTTTAAAAAAATAATAATCATTAACAATACTGGAGCAATTAGATCTAATCGGTTTAAAACTTAAATTATTATCAGAGGAGCACAGATATATGCATAAAATTAGGGCTACAAACAACAAATGAATGCTTGATTAATATATTATACCAGCAATGACGAGGCGTTCGCTAGTGTTCTTGATCGAAAGAAACTGAGCTAAGAAATTCGCCATGAAACTGATCGATCTGCCGCAATCATGCGGAAATAGGTGAATCAAAAGGTGTGTTTGCGTAGTTGAAATTGAAGTCCTAGACTGTCAAATTAAAGAGAGAATAACCCTTGAGTGTGAATTTACAGTATTTCGATTTGATCGGCTCTTTACTCCGTCATTGTCGGGATTCATCTGATCTCATTCTTGTTCTTGATTGGGGGCGGATCGCGACTCTGTCGATGTGATCTAAAGGTGAATTGGGACTGGACAGTGTAGACTATCGGTAGTACTCGAATCAAATTTCATGGTAAAACTCGAGTAATAAATAAAAATATATATACATGTTTTATGTAACTTGTTAACTAAGTTTTTACTAGTGATTTGATAAGTTAAAATGAAAGCCATTTTATATAGGGTGTAATATGGGTAATTTTTTAGGTCTCATGACTCGTGATTACCAAAGGCTTATAATTTTTAAATTAACTATATATATTATGTATATGTATATGTATATATAGACTCGTTTTTATTATGTTCGAAACTAAAATGTAAAGAAGTTATTGCAAAAAAAAAATCACCATAGGGCATAGGTAAATTGACTTCACAAGAATTAAAGAAAGAATAGTAATTATTTTCAATGGGGGATAGGTCGTGGAGATGGTAACTCGATTAGAAAACGAAGAGGCAAATCAAAAATCAAATACTCAATAGCCAAAATCGTTTGTTAGCTTGAGACAAAAGTGAAAAAAACATCGATTCATCAAAAATCAAAATCGCTTGTGAGAGCCTGTGACTTTGTTAAGAAATTATACAAAATCATTTAACTATTTCGGAAATAAAAAAACATAAAATTGTTAAAACAATTAAACTTAAAGTTTTGCATGAAAATTGAATCGATATCACATAACTAAAGCTAAAGTGTATTGCTTATTTTGCATGAAAAATACAATAAATTTGTTTAAACAGTTAAACTTAAAGTTTGTTAGTATTTTATGTAAAAGTACGTTGTAAAAGATGGTTAGGGAAGCTACAATGATATAGGTAGGCTCCTAGGGGACTTCATGAGCAAGGCAGGTGGGATAGGCAGTGATAACCGTATTACAGGATGGGTATCCAGTTAAATTCCCGAAACTAGAATGCACGGGGGCGGATACCTACACCGAGCTGAACCAAAAAACAAGGGTACCCACGGTTCGGTTCAGAGTTACCCACATTATGACACGTGTTTGATGTACACAAAAAACTTAAAAATAAAGGTATTATGTGACAAAGTAAAGCGATTAACATTAAATATTACTACAGACTGAATCAAGAGTGTGGATGATTAGAGTCGCCATTCACCGATAAGTTACGAGCATCACCTTATTGGAGACGTCAATAGCCGATGTGATAATGCAATGGATTGATTAAAGTTTTAAAGAAAAGGGATAATGAATTAATATAGTAGGTGGTGAATGAAGAAAACACAGTATGTGATAGAGACTTTCTTAAGGTTAGTAATTTTTTATTATTAAAATATTAATAAATATATTTTTCTTAATGAACAGTATGTGTACACATTATGTTCGACAAGAGAATCCTAGATTATGGGAGTTGTATCACACTTTCATATAGCCTACATGTTATCACGAAATCTCTCATTGACCATCTTTTTTTCTCTTCGTCATAGCCAGCGTCTTCCATTGTCATTCCAATAGTGGCTTTGCTGGCAACTATGTGGTGGCGACAAAGGTGTGTTGTTGAAGTAGCTTTGCTGGTGATCTGTGGCAACAATGGAATGTGTTGCAGTCTGCAGGAGTGACTTTAGTGACAAAGATTTGGTGGTGATTATGGAGTATGTTGCAAGCTTGACACAAAAGATAAAAAACGCAGGACTTGCAACCTTTGAAAATAATAAGTGTGAAAGGAGATGATTCACATGGGAATGATATGTTAAGAAATTACCAGTTTGCTAAGAGCAATTAATAGAAAGATTTAACAAACGGTTAATTATAGAATATTTAGTACAATAAAAGAATCTGAGGACCATTAACGTAACTTTGATACTTGGGAAGTGGGAACAAATTTCAAAGTGCAACTTGCAACACAAATTTCATGAGATCGAGTGCATTTAATATATATATATATATATATATATTGTTTACAGAGCAGAGAGAAAGTATGATGTGGCAAAGAAAATGATGACGTCATTGATGACGTGTAATTGTGACGTGGACAAATATAATGATTTGATTGGTTGATAATGGGAAAATCTTAATATTTAAATTGAATTCAAATTAAGTGAGAGGGTTTGGATGTAAATTATAAGGGGTAATATGAAACATGTGAGGGGTTTTTGAGAAAAATATATATTAATGTAATTAATTATAGGTTGTTTGAAAATTTTGTTTAATAACTTGTGATATATTTTGTCTAGAGAAAAAATAATTATATATCTGGGACCATCTCATTTTTATCTACGTTTTGATATAAATTTTATCTTAATATGATATTTTTTTCAAAATTAGCATATTTTAATCGTTTTATCCATTGAGAGCAACGGGTAGGTAATTATTAGACATTTTATTCGTATTTTATATACATTTATTCTACATAACATAGTTGATATAATCACTGATTTTTTGGTCTTTCGATGCAATGAATTGAAAATATACTATTTAAAAAAAAATCGTATTATGATAATATTATATGTTTGGTAACCACTTAGTGAGTCTTTTAAAACCGTTGGTTAGTGACATTAATCTGTTTAAAAAACTATCACTACCACTTTAGGCTCTTTAAAATTGATTGTTAGTGTGCGAGTAAATAACCGTATAGAACTATAACTCTACATAATTACTTAATAGTGGAAAAACCGTCATGTTAGCTAATAAAAATATTTTTAAGCACTTAATATTATAATATCAACAATAATGCTATGGTTATGTCTTTACAATATCGGGACATAACTCCATCGCGAGAAACATATCAATATTATACTAAAATTTTCAGATGTGCAATATAATTTTATAATTTTAAAAAGTATAAATTAAAAAGTATTAAATATAAAAGTTTTATTTGCGTAGATTATGTACACATGGACAAATAATATATTTGATTGGTAGAATGTGTTAAAAGTAGTGGAGAAACCGTTCAAATTTATATAAATTGGGAGGGGGTTTTAAAATTTGAAGGTGTTTTATGAAACATTTCAAGGGGGCCTTATGAAAATGCGAGGGGGTTTTTATAAAGATTGTATATTTATACAATTAATTATAGGTTGTTTATAAATTATGTTTAATAACTTGTAATATATTTTGTTTAAGGAAAAAATCATTATATATTTACGACCGTCTCATTTTTATCTTCGTTTTGGTATAACATAGTTAATATTTTGGTATGTACTTTTTTCTATGTTTTTGTATTCATTCCCTCTACGTATCATAGTTGATACAATAACTGCTTAATGATACATTAATTAGTCATTAATGGTTCATTAATGACGGTCCATCCGGTCTCAATTCACAGCTATTGATGGAACAAAAACTATAAATATATATTAATTTTAAAAAATGTCATAATATGATAAATTTATACCAAAACGTAGATAAAAATGAGACGGTCGCAAATTTATAATTATATTTTTCTAAACAAAATATATCACAAGTTATTAAACATAATTTATAAACAACCTATAATTAATTATATTAAAATACAATTTTCATAAAACCTCTCAAATGTTTCATAAAAACTCTCAGAATTTTCATCCAGCCTCCTTCCAATTAATTCAAAATTGAATTGAATTTGATGGTTTCTCAAATTCATCCCACATTCCACTATCATAATATTTCTCATTTGTACGTTCTAATGTGATAAACATGGTTTTTCATTTATCCATTACATAAATATTGTTTTTATTAACAAATATTACACAAAAAACTTTTAGAAGTGGAATGTAATTTTATATTTTTTAAAAGAGTATTTCTAAAAAATATTAAATATAAATTTTTTATGTACGTATCCGAGCACCGCTCGGGTATAACACTAGTTCTAAGGGGTGGAGCTACGTATTCTCTAGAGAGCTCCGTTAAACCCCCGTGAACACATATTTCAAACTGATTTTAGCTATAAATATACTAATTTTATTTTAAAATATTACTAATTTGATCAATGAACCCATTCAATTATATTTATAAGTACGTCTCTGGTTGCTGAACTGCTGAATAAAAAGTTTTTTATAAGATTTAAATATACACATAATTCTACATCTTTTGTCAAGAGACTATAACTCATAATCTAATTGTTAGATCGTCCGCATCGGTGCTTCAACCAGAGCTGGTTGAACCTAATCTAGCGCCAAACACCATTACCGTAAAGCTGGTCACGGCTGGTTTTAATCAACCCGGGTTCTCCAACTAATATATATATATTTTATAATTACTAATATATGTGAGTTGTTGTGGATTAAATGTGAGGTTTATGAGTTACAGAATGTTAAAAATAGAAGATGATGAAAATACTTATATAACAATAAAGAAACCTCATGAAACCTCAAATTAGATATTGATGGTCTTACTATTCTTTTTAAGGGTGTGTTTCCCTTTCTATTACAACATACTTCACATTAATAGGTTAAGAAAGAGGGCACAAAATATACCCACGCGGCATGCGCACCCTTTACCAACTGTAATTAACTGGAATACTAGATAGGATTTGGATGACGATGAGACCCGCCAAAACCTGCAACATTTTGGCCATGGCGGTCCCCTTATCTTCTTCAATCATCTCCCCCAAACTTTCCATTAATGTCTCAATCAACCCCTATGTTTGCAGACGGCACTGTGCGTTGACACGGTCCATGATCCTGCTCAACAGAACTTCAGCGAGGTCAGTTCAGCCGAAACTTATTAGCTGCATTTTCTCAAAATCCTCCAAGCATTCAACGGTTAGTATGAATTCTACTTAAACTAGTTTTTCTCAGTTATCTTCGATGATTGTTTACCCAATTTGGAGTGAACTTATAACAATTTTATGGTATAACAAGCATTTTATTATTAGGTAAAATTAGATTAGAATTTGGATTTTATGTTGTTTCACCTAGTTGTGCTTGTGCCTCTATCGTTCTTCAACCGCCTTCCGATAGTCAATTAGAAGCGTAGTTTCTCCATTTGGATTGTTCTTTACCTTCCACATCTCCATGCTTGAATAATTTAGTGATTTGTACCTGATCTTGCACATTTGAACTCAAATAGCTGAATTTGACAAATAATGGTAATATTGCTGGCTATTGTGTCAGTAAATGATCGGTAATTGTTTTCTATACTAATAACATTGATTCAGATATGTAAATGTTTCCCCGAAGTGGCAAGGATCTGCTATATGGATTATTTGATGGAGATGAAAAATACGTTTTGCATTTTTAACATTAATATAAATTAGTTTGACCTCATAACCTATAAAATATGAACGCAATAAGGAATTATTCAGAGGTACCTGTGTTAGACCCAAGATTGTGTTCATTTTATCATTTTATTAAAGTTAGTTTCTGGTTGTATTTATTAGAATTATAGGGTATATATAGTAAATACCCTTCGGGTATATAAACAATGTAATCACTAATTCCTTTAAGCATTTCAATATTATTATCAAAGTGTCTGTTCTTAGTTTTCGCTCTCACAATTCATAATAAGTTCATAGCTATCATTGTGAATTTGCTTCAAAACTATTGATCTTGATACAATTCATATAACAATAGGTGAAGACATTGAGTCTAATGGGTGCACTTACTAATGTTGCTGGTAAATGTTTTTTTTACCTTGGTGAGTTGGTTCCACTAGGGGAATGTGAATTAGCTACGAATTGGGTTTTTTAGAGATGCATTTTGTGCAATTTACTGATCCAACGACACCGTAAATGCAAGATACCACACCATCTAGCTTCAGATAGTCCCACTTTTACAAATGGAGTTTTGTCATGTAGGAATGTTCAGACCAGCAAGAAACCGTCAATAACTCATATGTGTCAAGTTTGGAGCGGGGACTTATGAGACTGGGGGCTACAATCTCTGTCATTCTTGTTACCATTCAACTCATATCACCAGTGCCTTTGTATGAAATTGATGCATCTTTACTTCCACCTGCTAAAGCAGTGCTATACTCGCCAGACACAAAGGTTCCCAGAACTGGGGAACTAGCTTTGAGAAAAGCCATCCCTGCAAACACAAACATGAAAAACATACAGGTCCATCAATACTTTTATCATTGATCAAATTCCATGGTTCTGATGCTTTGTATGTTGAAACTTTCTTTGCTTTTTTCTTGTAGAATTCTCTGGAGGAACTGTCATACTTGCTAAGGATTCCTCAGAGAAAGCCTTATGGAACAATGGAGGGCAACGTAAAGAAAGCTCTAAAGGTATTTAATTTCATTAAAACATATAAATAGTGAAGAGAACCTAATTAGTTTTCCTCGTTATATATTATTCCTTGATCAGATTGCAGTGGATGAAAAGGAATCTATTTTGGCAAGCGTACCAGCTGATCAGAGAGAAAAAGGGTCTCTGATTTATGCATCTCTTATTGAAGGGAAGGTAACTCGCATGAATTTGCTTTAGCTCCTTTGAATGTAGTGAGGCCTTTTCCAATGCTTTTATCCTTTTTCTGAAACATAAACGATTTTTTAGAAAGATATTCACATATTATCCAGTAGTTGGTTCAATGTTGCCACAGATTCAAGAAAGATGTTTTTGGCCTTGCAGGGGGGACTGCAGACTCTACTTGAATATATAAAAGAAAAGGATCCAGATAGGGTATCAATAGCTCTTGCATCTTCATTGGATTCTATTGCCCAGCTAGAGCTCCTACAGGTAAGCAATACAAACTGTATTCCAAGCGAACGCATCAAGGGCGTGCTAATGTTAAATTTACTATCAGTTTCATATAAGTTTTGAAAGTCTAACTTGAAATCTGGAGATGCATTACATATACTTCTCTCACATAATAAAACATAACAAACTTGTCCCAGATTGTCAACTCAAATTTGCGCTTTGTTGAAAACAGTAGTGGATTTCTGGTCCTAGATTAGTTCACAGTTTGGGAAATTCTGGGTTTGCAAGTTACATGCATTTTTATGTATATGATTGCAGTATTTGTATTTTGACAGGCTCCTGGGCTATCTTTCTTGCTCCCTGCACAATATTCAAACTATCCTAGGTAATATTTCCCCTATTTTTTATTTTATTTTCTTAGTCATTATTTTGAAAGGAGATTATATATATTAGGCTCACTGGGAGAGCAGTTGTCGAATTTGTGGTTGAAAAAGGAGACGGTTCAATGTTTACTCCACAAGCTGGTGGTGTACCAAGAAAAGCTGCTACAATTCAGGTTTAGTGAATCTTGCCATGTTTACATCATATGTGTAACGATCTTGTAATTCTATGAATGTCTGGAATCCTGATAAAACATATGGAGACTTTTTCACAGGTCGCTGATACATGAAATGTACATACCTGTTGTAATGTTCCCATCTACATATGAATGTTATATATAAAGAAAATAATTTTTTAAAACCTGGGCTAAATTCTTTCAACAAATTCTCATTTCTGCTAGAAGCCTAGAACGTAATGTAAGGTGTAGTTATTAGGTTCTACTCATGTTCTTTAAATCGTGGTTTGAGGTTTCAACTAATCGGTAATCATATACACAGATTGTGCTTGATGGATATTCGGCGCCACTAACAACAGGAAACTTTGCAAAACTGGTAAGGCAGATAGTTGTTTAACTTATCTATCTTTAATGGCCAACTTTAAACTTCATGGTTAATGCTATGTAACAATTCAGATTTACTATTATAACTTACATGTCATAAGTAAATGAACGAGTTATAAACTAAATAATAATATTTAGAAAAGGGCAATGAAGTGATGTTCAGGTAGTTGACGGGGCTTATGATGGGATGAAGCTCAAGTGCACTGACCAAGCTATTCTGTCAGACAATGGGCTTGACAAGAGCGTAGGTTACAGTGTTCCTCTAGAGATAATGCCATCAGGACAGTTTGAGCCACTCTATAAAACAACTTTAAGCATACAGGTTGGTTCTTTGGTGATCAAATGGTCAATGCCTTCACTCTGTGCTCGTTTTTCCTGTGACTAATAACATCTCACATTTGCCAAATGGTAGGATGGAGAACTGCCAGTGCTTCCGTTATCTGTTTATGGTGCAGTTGCTATGGCTCATGATGACATCTCTGAGGAATACTCATCCCCAAATCAGTTTTTCTTCTATTTGTATGATAAAAGCTATGTGAGTAGCATCTAACACACTTACACTAATCATTACTTTGGTACAATTATAGTTCAGCTTTCATAAAAAACTTAATTATTCTGGTTCTATTTCTCAGAATCATCTGCTAATAAAACAGATGAGTTTATATTGGACTAACACGTGGTTATTCTCAACAGTCTGGCTTAGGAGGGTTATCTTTTGATGAGGGCCAGTTTTCTGTATTTGGGTACATCTTTAAAACCTTTTTCCCTATATATGGTTAAACTATAATACGCTTATTTGGACCCATTTTCTTTTAAATAGTCAATTCGGGTTAAACAGGTCGAACTGATAGAAAATTGCTCAAAGTGTGTTTTTGATGCATTGAAATACTACTGAAAATGGAAATGAAGCGAGTTTGTATTCATCTTAGGACATGAGTTATTTATAGATTACAGTTTTATGGAAAAATAATGTTTTGAGTCAATCTAACCTGGTTGACCTGTACTATAAATTACTATCTTGGCATCTTATCAAACACGTCCTTACTATTAAATTGGTCTCATTTGACCGACTCCCCAAATTTGCGTAGATACACAACTACTGGAAGAGATATTCTACCTCAGATCAAGACTGGCGACGTGGTTCGGTCAGTAAAGATTGTGGAGGGTCAAGATAACCTTGTATTGCCAGCCGAAAAGTAATGTGCTTTTTTAACATTAACCTGAATTTTTATTTCTAAAATTATCTTTGATTATCTTTGGTTTGGTTTCTGCAGGATATAAGTCCAAGTTTCAAGATACTTGCATGCCAAACTTATTGAACCAGGACCAAAATCTTGTAAATTTGATTTTGGTTGTTGATTTCAACATTTTTAAAGATTTTCACAATGGTTATAGAGTTAATGTACGATATTTCTTAAAAGTATTCTTCTTTTGGTCACCATGGAGCAATATTGTTTTGGTTATTACATATTATTGACTATTGATATATTATTGATTATTGATTGATGACAATTTGTGTCACGAAATTTCGTTAGTTTATTGATATTCTTCTTTTCTGCCTCCGCGTATCAAGTAATGTCGATTTGATTAAGTCTAACTAAATTATATTTTGGACAAATTGTTTAAAAATATAAGGAACTTTGTTAAAATCGTCATTTTATGCGACCAATATTATTCTGTACCTAAAAATACAACCAAATTCAAAACATAACATTTATCAAAATGTGTTTGCTATTTACAAGTTGTAGCTTATGAATAGTGGTTTTTCAAATTTTTTTTTTTTTTTTTTGCTTTTAGGTTACAATTTTTTTTTTACTATTTAGTTAATTCATTTAGGTATAGAGCTATTTATTTATAGTTAATTTTTTATTTTTTATACTTTGAAGTTAATTCATTTAGATATAGGGCTATTTATTTATAGTGACTAAAATTTTTTTTAAACTTCTAAGATACTATCTAAATAGAAAGTAAGAATTGAATTTAAATTTGACAGTCAAAATTATGCTACCAAAAAAGTCAAATGATGTAATACTCAGATATTTTGTAATAGAAAACGTAAAATTCTTTTTTTGGCGTGTATAACTTTCTAGAAATTTGAAAATGATAATCTTAATTTTCAAGGTTAATAACAAATTGTCGCTTGAGTCATAATGTCTTATCGATTATGTCACATATATAACAACTACTTTTAGTTTATTTATGTCCTTATGTATATTAGTTAATCCCTTAGGCTTGCCCCGCTCCCGCAACGCAAAATTCTCTTATCAATTTATGTTACATATATAACAATTACTTTTTAATTAATTTATGTCGTTATATATGTTAACCCCTCGGGCATGCGCCGCCCCCGCAACGCGGGGCTGAAAAACCTTGTTTTAAACATACTTCATTGTATTTAAGTTACTTGTGATTAGCTAACTGATTTTTTTCAATTTTTATTTTTTTTCCGCGGTTATGTAATATGGACATAATTTGTTCATTTATGGTACGATTCATGCAAGCGTCGGTTAGGGTTCTTTTGTTCCGGTTTTTTACTTCAGGTGTGCTTTGTTTTTTTCTTGCTTCTTTAACGATTGTGTTCATCATCATCTTCATATGCTAATGAGTTTAGCTTTTTTTCACTTTCCCGCCTCTCCAGTGTGGGTTCGAATTGTTTGGTGGCGGGTTTTCAACCGCACCTCGTTATTTGGCTTTAACCAAGGTTCGAGCAACACACTTTCACTCCATAAAGGAAAGCCCCAAGGGAAAAAAAAAACCCAACCCACTACATGTAGTAGGATTTGATCCCCTAACCTCTTGCGAGGAAAGGGACGCCTTACCAGATGGGCTAAACCTCATTGGCAGGTCATTAGTTGATGTGAACATCTTTATGATTAGAATTGAATTAAAAAATGTAACACCCTGGAAATGGGCCTAGCAGTGTAGGGTTGTACTTTGTGCTTTAGAGCCTGTACAGTGATTTTAAGTGAAATTAATTAAATGTTTTGTGTGACTAACGTGTCTCGTGTTAATTAATGTGATTATGTGAAAAGTGTCGGTTGTGTCTAAAAGTGATGTCGGGTTATACGGTTTCGCGAAATGATTCCGTAGATATCTCCTTTAGGTAAAATGGGATGGCGTGTGTTAAGTTGTAAGTTAAAAGGGGGAATAAAATACCCCGTGTTTTAATAATAAAACACCAAGGTCGGCTTGTGTTTTTGCCTTATCCCTTGGTTAGTCCAAAGCACATACAAACACACACTTGAGAACACATACAAGCATACGTACGTGATACACTACTCACACAACTTCACTTCTTGGAGGACTTTTGAAGATTCAATCAAGAAACAAGTTGTTTTCAACTGATTTCAGAAGCTAGTACGAGCTCTATTTGCTGTTGATCTTCATTTTAGTAAGTAATTTTGTGTCAAGAGTTCTAGTTTGTGTTCTTGGTAAAAATACACCATTTGATGGTGTATATGGTATACTATGTGTTCTTTTTGGTGCCAAATGTGTTTATATGTTCCAAGGGATGTTAGGTAACCTGTATAAGTGATTTAAACTGAGATTTGATCGATTAAAGTGTCAAAACGCGATTTTGCAGAAGCTGTGTCGGAACAGGGACGAAGACCTGCTGTGCAGGTACTTCCTACGGGCGTAGGACCTATACCCTACGGCCGTAGGAGGCAGTTAAAGTCTACTGCGGCCGTAGGCAGGGTTACTGCGGCCGTAGGATGTGTTTTTGTGTGAATTACCGTCTACGGACGATGAAACAAGGATTACGAGCGTAGGTACATAACCTACGGTCGTAGTTCACCAAAGAATAGCTACTACGGGTGTAGGAATAGGTTCCTACGGCCATAGTACATGATTCATTGGAAAGAAACTCTGCGGGCGTAGTGGGTTTACCCTACGGCCGTAGTAAGGTGTTGTCATGTGTCCTACGGCCGTAGGACATGTACACTACGGCCGTAGTAAGCTGTTCTGTGTTGACAGCTTGTGTAACTTGTGTTCTAACCTGTGTGTGTTACGTGTAAGTGATAACCAAGCCTGAACCTTATGTGTTAGGTGATTCGGACGACTCAGTGTGTTCTTGGGATTCTCGGATTCATATCTGCCTCTTGTGATATCGAGGTGAGTACCGGTTTCCCATAAGACTCAGTAAGTAGGGCTATTGTGTGCCTGTGTTGTGTGCTACGTGATATAGTGATACAGTGTTATAAGTGATACCATGTGATATGAATTGTGATATGTGATACGCATGCATACTGTGGACCCTATGGGTCAAACGTGTTTATGATCTCCTGTCCGGACAGACGCAGGGGTTGAGGTCAGTCGCCGATGCGGCTGGGTCCCTTGAGTGTTATTCAGGGATTAGCGGTTCCCACGAGTGATTTTCTGGGGTAAAGGTTCTGCAGGCCGCCGTTCCTCGACAAAAACAGGGGGGGTCTTGGTTTGTAACTAAGGCCTAATTGAGTCCATGTGGCTCCGCAACGTGCTCGGGGGGTTGCTTTTCGTTTCCCCTCCAGCATGGATTGGTGTTGCTGATTTTCTCAGCTGGATTCGTTGAGCGGGATTTGCAACCCCGCAAGATATGATCCTGCTGACATGTTGGCACACCGCTACGTGATAACTTAGCATTGTGTGCCTTATTGTGACATGATAGCATGCTTATTGGTGCTTATGTGATACTTGTACTCACTAGCTAGTGTAGCTAATGGTTCGTGATATTTCCCTTTTCGCAGGTTAGTGATCAGATGGCCTGGCGAGGCGGGTTGCTGTGGGTAGTGTTATTGTATATATCTTTTGGAACACTAGTAGTTTATTAACTCTGATACTATATAACGATGGTCGGTGCGTAGTGGTAACACTGGCTTAATTTTTGGTACTTGGCTTGATCCGTTGTTTGCGATCGCCAAGTTGATAAGAAATACTTAATATGTAATCAGTGGTTTATTCCGCTGCGAACTTTTGGTGTAAATAAAGTTTTAATTTACTCTAATTTTAAGCTCGTGAAACCGGTGTTACAAAAAATATCAAAATTTTTAAAAATTCTTGTAATTTGATAACCAGGTGATCAGTTGTATACAACCAAATATGAAAGTTTGGTTATGTTATTAAATACAAATAAAGTTGATTGCTTATAGTGACAATTTTACAAAAAATTGATTGCTTACCGTGACAATTCATTGCGGTGCAGCGGGAAACGGAATAAAGATGTTGATTATATATACCATCGTATCAAATCTTTTTGTTCATTCTTCTACTCACTGAATAAAAACATGTGTTAAAATAAAAAAAGAATACTAAAAAGGAAAATTATTAAATTATACATGTTACAATTTATTATTTAATAGAAATAAATAGAATTATTTATGAATAAAAATATCTAAACTAACATGCAACAAAAAAAAAGATATGCACAAGTCAAGGATGCAAGAATCGAACCTAGGACATGTAGCTTAAAATGATACATGCTTAACACTATGCCAAAGCAACAACATTAATTTTGTTTGTTCACTAAATTGAGATAGTTATTTTAGAATGTTATTGTTCATTCCTTCCTAGTAAATGTTATATTATATAATTTTAGTTTAATTCGTAATTTTATTTGAATTGTTTAAGCCTAATGTTTAGTTGTTGGTTTGGCCTTGTTTAACCTATAACAATAGGTTACAAAAACGCTAATTGTGTAACAAGAAACACAATAAAACACAAGGGAACAAAGTAATTGTTAAACTAGACATTAAGCCTAAAGTAGTCACACACAAAAGATACTTTAAATGATCAATATAATTATAAAACATAGGGTTTTACCTTTTTTTTTCATTTAAGGCTATCACCATCCATCACACCCTTCACACAGCCACATCAGCGACACATCATTCCCCCACCATTTCCTCATCCCATCACACAAACCTCACATCCATCATATTCTTCAAATCACAAAAAAAAAAAAACAAAAAAAACAAATCTCTCTCACACCTCCCGCTCACATACGCGACCCACCATCACTAGCGTGACCGTGAGGGAGCCATCGCGCAGACCAGTGATGGTCCTCACTTCCGTGAGCGACTCTCACCCACCCCATCTCGCGATGGATGCGGGTGGTCTAAGTTTGAGTATTCGTATATTCATCAACAACAATGTGAATAGAAATAAATCAACATGAACCTGAATAAATTAATTGAAGAACATAAACATTAGATGATGAAGATGAACAATACACATATTAATAAAGAACATGACAATTTTATTATAAGATGAAAAACCAAAGAATAAAAATGGAACAAGAGCAAAAATGAAATACTAACAACAAATAAACATGGTGACGACTTATGAAATCGATAACGAGATTGTTCATCACTAAAACACTAAGTTGAAATACCAAAAAATTGTAGAGTTAAACTAAAAAGTAAACTAAATTATAAGATTAAATTCTATAAGAAAATTAGGGGTTAAACTATTAAAAAAACTTTAGAAGTTAAAATAGAGTCAAAACTTTAAGGATTAAATCATTATTGATAAAAAAAATAAAAATTAACTGGTTCAACATATTAAGAGTGAATAATAGGGTAAAATGAATTGGAAGGATACTGAAAAAATATATGTGTTCTCAAGTTTTATTAAAGAAAAAGAAATTAGAAGAAAAGAGATAAATGATGGGTGAAACTTAGACTTATTTTATTTTAAAATCTTTCATCTTAAAAATAAAAGGATTTGAAAGAAAAGAATTTTTTTTTCTTTTATTTTTTTTCTCTCTTTCTTAAACTCCATATCAAATTAACTGCAATAGATGATTTGTAATAATAAATTTTTATCATACATAATAAATAATAATTATTATAAATATTATACCCTGATAAAAATAAAAGATAGTACAATTATAGAACATAAAAATCACAATTATTTTTAATAATAAAACCTTGTTTCTAGTTAAACAAAGGAAAAATGCTAAATTATCACGTCGTACACGATTTCACGTGGCCAAACGACAACCTTAAACTAAGAAACGTTTGATTGGCGGAAAGCCCAAAGACCAAACAAAACTGCGTTCTGTGATGCATTTCAGTTCAGATTCGACATAAAAAAAACCATCTATTCCGCGCAACAGCAGATCATCACTCACGTAATCCCGTCGTATAAAACACTCACTCGCCGTCGGCTTCTCCCGGGAATCAGGTGGATCAAAATTTTCGCCTGAAAATCAAGAATCACTTCTCTCCCTCGGTCAATGGCTGCAGCTTCATTCAAAACAGCCTTCCTTTCTCATTGTAAACCTGTTAAGGACTCCACATCCTTTGTACGCACCTCACAAACACCTCAATTCTTCACAAACACCTCACAAACACCTCAATTCTTCACAAAAACGAAGCAGGTCGCCGGCGCCGGTGCCGTAAGGGCGGTGATCAAGGATCAAGACGTGATACCCGCAAAAAGCAATGAGAGAGAGATTGATGAAGGAAAGGAAATTCAGTTGATTGGTGGGTTTTGTGATGATGGTAATGACGGGAGATTGTCTTTTGAAGGTGGGTTCTCGTCGGCTTCCGCCAGTTCGTCCGGCGCCGGTGGGGTTGACGACGGGAACAAGGTGGTTGAGGATGTGGCTTTTGATAAACTGATTGATAGAGCTATTAATGCTTCCATTGTTCTTGCTGCTGGTACTTTTGCTGTTACCAAATTACTTACAATTGATCAAGATTCTTGGCATGTAAGTTCCTCAATTTACATAATTCCTTTATTTAATCTTCAATTTTTAAAATTTGTATAGGGTATCATTTGATTTGGGGCAAAACAAGTATAAATTTTGGTAATCTACCTGCTTGTGTATATGGATGAATCTTCAATTGCAATGAAGATTTAGGTCTAAATTCTGAATGTTTTTTGTATTCTATTATGAAATCTAACTAGGGTTATTATTTTTTGCTTTTGGGGGTTTGTAGCTTTTCTCCTGACTTGCATAGTGTGAAGTTAAAGGATCATCATAAATTAAGGATAAAGTTATTACTTTTTAGGGTTTAAGCTAATTCCTTCAACTTGTGTAGTCTTTAATAAAAGGATTATTATTAAATATAGTGAAATTTAAGTAGATCTTACAAAACAAGGATGGCATAATGTGTAAAGATTCAAATAAAAGGATAAAACAAGGCAAAAATGGTTAGTTAATTACGTTGTCGTTTGTTATCTTGTTAAAAGTTTGTGTATTTCTTTCATAGGGTTGGACTGTTTACGAGATACTGAGGTATGCACCTCAGCACAACTGGAGCGCTTATGAAGAAGCTTTAAAAGAAAACCCCGTCTTGGCGAAGATGATGATAAGTGGGGTTGTTTATTCCATAGGCGATTGGATCGCACAGGTTGGTTTTTTACAATTTTGATAAATGACTCAAGTGGTATCCTTGTAACTTGTAATTCAACCTAGTATGACAGGAGACATAATTCAACCTAGTACGAGAGGAGCCACTAAATCAATTTATTAGTTACTACAATAATTCATTGTCACCTTATTGCTTCCTATTTCTTTGTACTATAAATCCATCTTTTTCAACCATTCAATCAATGTATATGCAGTGTTGTGAAGGAAAACCTCTCTTGGAGTTTGATCGAACTCGCATGTTCAGGTCTGGCCTAGTCGGCTTTGCTCTGCATGGATCACTCTCTCATTACTATTACTATGTTTGTGAGGTAATGATGGATATCTTTTACCTGATAATTTCTTCATTTTC
Source organism: Pulicaria dysenterica (assembly GCA_947179395.2). Classification (NCBI taxonomy): domain Eukaryota; kingdom Viridiplantae; phylum Streptophyta; class Magnoliopsida; order Asterales; family Asteraceae; genus Pulicaria; species Pulicaria dysenterica. The sequence continues at coordinate 43,287,848 of OX359296.1, read as the reverse complement.
ATGTGTTTATTGAACTTAAAACATTGTTTGATTTAGGCACTTTTCCCTTTCCAAGACTGGTGGGTGGTTCCTGCCAAAGTAGTCTTTGATCAAACAGCATGGGCAGCCTTGTGGAATAGCATTTACTATGTTGTCTTGGGACTTCTGCGTTTTGAATCTCCGTTTACTATTTTTAGTGAATTAAAGAGCACGTTTTTGCCTATGCTAACGGTATCTAATCTTTCTCTGCATTGACTGTTCTTGGCTTTAGTTTCAAGAATACAATTTTAGCTGCAGAAATCCAAAACAAACATATTATTTGAAAGTTTTGAATCTTTTTTGCACCAATTTTTGTAACTACAATCCATATATTAATTTCAAAAGCTCATTTGTTTCTATATGTTATTAGGCTGGTTGGAAGCTTTGGCCATTCGCTCACATTGTTACTTACGGTGTGATACCTATTGAACAAAGGCTTTTATGGGTCGACTGTGTTGAGCTTATATGGGTGACAATACTTTCCACGTACGTATCTTCTTTGATCCATAATATTATTCCAGAGGTGGGCGTTTTGACCCAATTACTTATAAATGGGTCGATTTGGTTTGTGTTTACTTCTAATGGATCAAGTTAGTAAAATAATTTCAAAAAATATCAGCTAAAAGGAATTGGGTGAAATGGGTGGAACAGACTGAAGGTCCCCCAAAGTGTACTTCACTGCATACAACTTATTATATTTTTATACTTTATTAATAAAAAAACGATTATCAGGATAATATTTTTCTTGTAATCATACTTCAGTTGTGTATTTACCAATGAAATCCTAATTGTGGCTTATTTACTTTTTTTTTTAGTATATCAAATGAGAAATCAGAAGCAAGGATCTCTGAGGCACCAACAAACCTGAATTCGAGTTCGTCATTACACCCTCCGGAGGTATACTAGTTCTTACAAACACTGCTAAATAAAAAAGAAAACAATATGATTTTGGTCTAAAATCACACATTCTTACAAACTTCAAAGTCATTTCTCCATTTTTCTTAGAATATTGAATGTTAGTTTAATTTTGCAATAAAACAGAAATACAATGCCACTCAAAAACATGTTTTTTTTCTTGGTTTTCAGGATTAAATTTTAAATAAAATCAAGATAAGCCGGGCCAAACGATGAATATGTGCGCCTGTATATTTAGGAAGTGACTGTCGGAATATGTATCGTGAAATCAAACTGCTCCGAGCTCGAGTGTTGGAGTCAACGAGCAGTTTAGCAGTCAATGTCACCATAAGCAAACGATGCAGAATGTTCACAAATAAATAAATGTTGTATAAAAACTTATAAGTTTGTATCTGCTGTAGTTACAAAGAATAAAAATGATTATATAAATTATTTGGTAAATTTTGAGATTGTATACTTTCTGGGCCCCTATAATCACAAACAAACAATTAAACTGCAGAAAATGGAGAAACAAAAATATAAACAGACAAGTCATTCGTATGGTTTGATAAGATAGTAATGTCCATTAATGTAACCATAACCATGAACCATCTAATAAAAGAACTTTTTATACGAATTATAGAGGTATGATATAAACTTGAATCGAATTGATTGGTTGTAAATAAATAAAGGAAGATGATGATGAAACCATAGAGGTGACTTGCAAATGCCTTTTTTCTTTCTTGTGCCCATATTTTGAGTAAATGAATCCCATGTCCATAATATGATTCGGAATTTGGATAACTCTTATTATACAATTGGTTTGTGAGAATTCAATTTTCATGATCTACTAGTACTACCAAGTCTTCTACTTCACCCTCAATATGAGAGAAAGCTCAAACCATGATGATACAATGCCAAAATCTCCTAGGAAAATTAAACTAAGAAAACAGATGAAAAGAAACTTAATCTAATTTTGATAAATAGTATAGGTTTTCCAACTTTAATTTTGATGACTAAGTTTTAATCCATTCAGGAGTTCTTTCACTCCTAAGGTTGCTTAAAGTATAATTGGCACCTTAAGATTGGTTTTATGCAAATGCAAATGCTAACTCAGAAACAAAATTTGAAGAAGATTGGAAATTCATTAAAAAAATTGATAGTGGTCAATTTATTTTAATATATAGACATGTTATTTCTTAGTCATTATGTCTTCCTTGTGTAAAGTTGGAAGAATTGAAACTTCTAAAAAAAATTAAAGTAAACAAAGAGAAAAGGTGACACAGCCTTAAGGGGGTGACCACTGACCACAACATGGTGCTGGTCTCCTCCTACACTGTGATGACGTGGTGAATACCATATGAAGAGGACTGGTGTGATGCTTCCATCTTTACATTTTGATTGACGGCTTGTATGGTTAAAACTACACAAAGAAGGTCTGCGATTGCGAAGATGCATTATTACCAAACCATTCCAACCACCCATGCTTGGTGTGTCTAAAGAGAAAAAAATAAGATAGAAGTTTAAATCTATACTATCTTATAATGTATTTAACATTCTCTCTCTTAATAATTTTAAAACTACTTAATTTTAAATATTACATATTTTTATGCAAATAATACAACCCTTAAAGCAATAACTCAACCATTTAGCTCCTTAATTAGCTCAACTAATTTATGGTAATTACTTTTAACAACTCATCAAATATGAAACCAACAATTTATTAATTAAATTTTAGTTAAATCACTAACATTAACAAAATTTCCAAAACAAGAATATTTTTCTATCTAATTGTTAAACAATAATATATATTTTTTATATTTTATTATTTTTGTAAAAATTAGTAAAAAGTTCATGGAAAAAAGGAGAAATAAAGACAATAAAACAATAACGAAAGAAAAACAGATATAATAATTAAATCGACATGTTATCGAACATAAATTATTCACCGTTGTCGTATTGCGCAGGTACAATGCTAGTGTTTATAAAAAGAGGAGAATATTTTTTTCGATAATTTGAATCTCTTATTATACACTTGACACTACTACCTCCTATTCGTCGCGGTCTGTATCATGCCACACCACTACCACTGTATCACACTACAACAATGCCGCCCTATCAGGATAACTAGCCATACCTCCCTATCACACCCGTAATTACTAAATTTATGATAATATAGTAACCAATCACAATATTCATGCATTTTTGGACTGATATATATAAAAAAATAATATTGATTATATAACATAAAATCAAGTTTCATTAGAGCATGGGGAGTACATGCTTCATGCTCTCCATGTTTCAGCTCCACATCAGCGCCACATCAGCTCCACATCAGCAAACCCCTTTCATGCTTCAGGCATGCTTTAATGCCAATACTACTCACGCTTCGCACGCTTCAAACTTTTTTTATTTTTAAATTAATTATATTTTTTTAATTATTCATTATTACAAAATTAAAAATTAAATTATATAATAAAAATAAAATAAGATAAATAACTTTTTTTCATTAAATAAAAAAAAGTACATAAATAAAATTACAACTTAAATAAAAAAACAAGATTACATGAGACTAATAAATCCTAAAAAGAGACGTAATTTATTCATCGTTCTCGTCATCGGATACTAGAGTGCTGATATGCTCAACTAAATCTGAACGTAGATTAATATGCGTTTCACGACAATGTATTTCACGAAGAGTCGTGTTTGCAATTTCGTCCATATCATCAAACGTACAAATCGCGTTATTCTCGTCTTGTAATACCATGTTGTGTAATATCACACACGCGTACATGATATTGCGTATCTTTCTCGTTGACCACGGTCGTGCCGGATTTGCAAGTCATCAACAATACGTAAAAATAAATCTTTAGACATACGAAAACGTCTCCTAAACGAACCTGCATCGTAAACAAAATCCTCATTAAAGTAGTCATTCATGAGCCGGGTATGTGGCCTCCTCAATGTAACACCAGGTTTCACGAGCTTAAAATTAGAGTAAATTAAAACTTTATTTACACCAAAAGGTTTGCAGCGGAACAAACCACTGATTACATATTAAGTATTGTTTATCGACTTGGTGATCTAGAACAACGAATCAAGCCAAGTCTCAAAATTAAGCCAGTGTTACCACTACGCACCGACCATCGTTATAAGTATCAGAGTTAACTACAAGTGTTCCAAAAGGCATATACAATATAACACTACCCAAAGGCAACCCGCCTCGCCAGGCCATCTGATCACTAACCTGCGAAAAGGGAAATATCACTAAACATTAGCTACACTAGCTAGTGAGTACAAGTATCACATAAGCACCAATAAGCATGCTATCACGTCACAATATGGCACACAATGCTAAGTTATCACATAGCGGTGTGCCGACATGTCAGCAGGATCATATCTTGCGAGGTAGCTAGCCTGGCTCAACGATCCGAGCTGGGGAATCAGTCACAACCAACCACATCGGTGGGGGAGCGAAGAGCAGCCCACCATCACGTTTGAGTCACTAGGACTCCGTTTGGATATGATCATAGACCAAGATCCTCACTGTATGTCGAGGAACGGCAGCCTGCAGAACCCTCGGGAATCCGGAATTGGCCATCGAATCCCATTGACCCGGAATTTACCGTCGAGTACCGTTAATCCCGAATAACCAGCCATCTAGGCCCTCAAGGGATCCAGCTGCGTCAGCAATTGACCTCAACCACTGCGTCTGTCCGGACAGGAATCATAAACACGTTTGACCCATAGGGTCCATAGTACGCATGCGTATCACTTATCACAATTTATATCACATGGCATCACTTATAACACTATGTCACTATATCACAATCACAATATCACATGGCACATAACACCGGCACACAATAGCCTTACTTACTGAGTCTCATGGGAAACCGGTACTCACCTCGATATCACATAAGGCAGATATGGATCCGGGAATCCCAAGAACACACGGAGTCGTCCGAATCACCTAACACATTAGGTTGAGACTTAGTTATCACATACACATAGCACAATAGGTTAGAACACAAGTTACATAAGCTGTCAGCACTAAACAGCATACTACGGCCGTAGAGGACATGTCCTACGGCCGTAGGACACTTTACAACCCTTTACTATGGCCGTAGGGCCAAGTCCCTACGCCCGCAGGGTTTCTTTCCAACGAATCATGCACTACGGCCGTAGGAACCTATTCCTACACCTGTAGTATCTATTCTTTGGTGACCTACAACCGTAGGTTACGTACCTACGCCCGTAGACCTTGTCCCATTGTCCGTAGACGGTATATCACATAAAAACACATCCTACGGCCCCCCTGCCTACGGCCGTAGTGTATACACAAGGCCTCATACGGCCGTAGGACTTATCTCCTACGCCCGTAGGAAGTACCTGCACAGCAGGTCTTCATCCCTGTTTCGACACAGCTCTGCAAATACACGTTTTTGACACAAAATCGATTCAAAACTCACTTCTAAATACTTACACACTTTACTTGACATCATGGGAAGTCTAGAAACATATTTGACACCAAAAAGAACACGTATAACACCATATACACCATCAAATGGTGTATTTTCACCAAGAACACAAAACTAGGGCTCTTGACATAAAATTACTTACGAAGATGAAGATGAAGACGAACAGCAGATAGGACTTGTGCTAGCTTCTGAAATCACTTGAAAACAACTTGTTTCTTGATTGAATCTTCAAAAGTCCACCAAGAAGTGAAGTTGTGTGTGTGTTGTATCACGTACGTATGTTTGTGTGTGTAATCAAGTGTGTGTTTGTATGTGTCTTGAACAAACCAAGGGATAAGGCATAAACACAAGCCGACCTTGGTGTTTTATTATTAAAACACGGAGTATTTTATTCCCCTTTTCAACTTACACTTTAACATACGCCATCCCGCTTCACCTACCGGGGATATCTACGGAATCATTACGCGAAACCGTATAACAAGACATCACTTTTAAACACGCTTGACACTTTTCACATAATCACATAATTAACACATAACACGTTAGTCACTTTAAAATAGTCACTTAAAGTCACAGTACAAATACCATAGCACACGGTATAACACTACATAGCTAGACCCATTTACAGGGTGTTACACTCACGTTACCTTAAAACAACTTTTCTTGTTTTTCTTGGACCACTTGACGTTCCCTCTTCATCTATCTGATTTTTTATATGTAGAGCCGCTCGCGCAAACGTTTCATATATCATCTTGTATCGCATGTTTGGTTCCTCGTCGTTAGCAGATGAAGACGATGAAGTTGAAGAAATAGAACTTGAAGACATATTTTGTGTGTTTAGTAAAAAAAAAGAGGTTTTATAGAGAGAAAAGATGAAATGGAATGAAGTTTGATTGTTTTGAAGTAGAATTGTATATATATATATATATATATATAAATATTTAAGTAAAAAAAACTTTTTTTTTAAATATTAAAACGGTCATATGACCGTTTGATGCTTGGAAAAAGGCGCAAAGCCTTCGGCGATGGGATGCCGAGAATCCATGCTTGGGCTCGGTACCGCCCAGGGCGGGGTGGTGTTTGCTGCGGTGCTTCGCCGCCACATCAGCATGCGGCATCCATGCTTCAGGTATTCCCCATGCTCTTAAAGAAAAAATGGCGTTAATGTAACCAATGCAAAAAATAAAACTTAATTAATTAACGAGCTGAGATATCATTTTCTCTTGTACAGAATGATGTATTAGTTTTAATTCAAGCATCTAAATCATGGTACCTTAAAAGGAATGAAGTGAGGGGTTATGTTTGGTTAATTTTCGATACTAATTTTATATCTTATACTTGATTATACTTGTACGTATATGTTTAAGCTTATATATGTATAAATATATATAGTTCTATACATGCACGCACGTATTTTATTATATATATAAAGAATTTGAATATCTGAACACGTATTATACAAAAATATACATCCGTATTTTTATTTTTAAATATATATATATATATATATATATATATATATATATATATATATATATGTATAAATAAAGAAAATAAAAATGATCTCCACCAATATTAATTTAAATTAAGAGAAATATCAATAAAGAAATAAATAGAAGATGGAGATGCAGTCAATGTCATGATTGTCCCAATAATACTTCTAAATTAAGTAATTAATTATTTCAAAGTGTATTAAAGTCGATTTGTACACATACTTAATTTGGAAATGAATGCAACGAATGTGCATTAATTTGTGTGGTTTTAAGATAATGATTCCATTAAGATCGATGACAACCCAAATTAATGGTCCCACAAGTCACTCCATCGATATGATTAGCAAACACAATATAATTAATCTCATCAATTTAATTTCATTGAAATATATAATTTATTAATTACAGAAACACCTTTAAAAATATGTTTCTTTTTTTTTTCTTTCGGCATTGCTACATTGAGACGTATTTGCGACACCTATTAAGATCTGTCGCCAGAGATTTGAATAGAAACTAGCGGTCTAGAAAAGACTTGTTTGAAATAATGTTTCTATGTACTGGAATTTGAATAGATATGTCGCTAAATTTTTTGTGAAAGATTACTTTTACGACGGATTTACGAGATTCTTTATTACATTATGTTTGTGGTGGATGAGGTTTGCGTTGTTTATGATATATTGCAACGGATTTGCAACTAATTTTTTTAGGATCTAATTACTTTTATTATTCGATTATCTTTTTTCTCCATGTACATAGAAACTCCATAATCTTAAATATTCAAATAAAACATAAATACAACACTTAAAATATAAATCTGCCAACAAACCAAACCAAACCCAGTCATCTCATATATAGTTACCAAAACACCATAAAAATAAGATACAAAAACACCACAAAAAATGTTAATAATTTTCAAAACTCACTTAGTATGTGTTGACGTATAAATACATTCGACTTCATATTACTAGTCTTTAAGGGGTGTTTGTTTTAGCTTAATTTTTGGGCTTATTGAGTTACTAGCTTATTTTTTGGGCTTATTAAGTTTTGTGTGTTCGACTTTGCTTATGAGCTTAAGTTTATGGGCTTATCTTTGGCTAAAATAAGTCACTTTTGATAAATTAACTTAAATCAACTTTTTTTTTTTTTTGATTTTCGGGAATGTGTTGACGGTCTCATGCAGACAACAGATATACCAAATTCGTGACAGATTATATCAGTTGCAAATCTCTGTTGTAAAAGACTCTTTGTGCATGTAGTACGTAGTGTGGTAAGTTTATTGTTTTTATTGAATAATTAATGTATTATTTATAGATTCTACGAATAAAAAAACATCAATCTAGCTATTGGTTGAAACTGAAATTAGTTTAACCAACAAATAAGACTCAGTTTTAACAAGTTTAATCACTTGAAGTTGTTTGTTAGATCAGCATTATTTAATGGGTTTAGTATCAAAAAGTGTATCAAACTTGTTACTTTTTGCTATTTTATATACCCATTTTTCAAAACTACCATTTAGTGTATCAAACATATTATGTTTACCAAATAGTATATTGTGCAACTTGTTACCTGTTGGTTGCTGATGTGTAACAGGTAAAAGCTGAGGTGGCATGCAACTTAAGTGTCGACATGAAATTTTCTTATTTAATAATAATAATAATAGTAATAATAATAATAATAATAACAAATGCCCAAACAAGGGGTTCTTGAAGATGCAAAGAACAGATGGGGTTCTCAATTGGGTTTCTCCAGATCATAGGTCAACACCATCGCGTCTTACACCACCATCGGAGGTCAACACCACCGACTGCGTTTCGATCCAGATCTGTTAGGGCTTTTCGAAATCTTCTAAATCTTCAATCCAGATCTGCATTTCGATTTCGATTTTGCTCAACCTGTGTTTTTGGTTCTCCGCCTGAGATCTGATCTGCGTTTTTGGTTTCGTTTTCTCCACCTGAGATCTGCATTTTTGCTCAACCTGCGTTAAATCCAGATCTTCTCCGCCTAAGATCTGATCTGATCTGATGTTGGGTTCTCCACCTGCGTTTTTGGTTTCGTTTTCTCCACCTGAGCATGAAGATGAAGAACGAGGCTTCAAATGATCTCGGGTTTCAATCTACGCGATTTTCATTTTTGGGGTTTCTGAGTTCGATTCAAACACCCTGTTAGAGGTGCGATCTGAACATCTGAGTTTGTGTCGATTTTTAGGGTTCTTGTGATTTAGGGTTTTTTCGATTTTGTTCTTATGATTGTGTCGATTTAGTTCTTATGATTTAGTTCTTATGATCTGAACATCTGAGTTTGTTTATCACCAGATATGTTGTTGTAATTAACAGTAAGTTTGTGTTCTTGTTACCCAGATCTTGTTACGTTTATGTTCTTGTTACCCAGTTTGTATTTATCACCATGTTTGTTTTTGTAACTTCTGAACATCGATTTTTCATTCTGCTTGTTACCCAGATCTGTTCTTCAGTTCATCTTCATCATGTTCATCTTTATATTGATAAAAATCTATATTTAGCATTTTAAATATGATTTGTCATTTTTTTAATGACATGTGTAGGTATTAAGTATGATGTGGACTTTATAAATAAATCAAAAATAGAAGTATTACCTGCAACTTGAGTAGAAGGTTTCCTAATACATAAAGTGGTAATTTTGGTAAGTTGGGTATACTAAATGGTAGTTTTAAAAGATGGATACACACAATAGCAAAAAGTGACAAATTCAATACACTTTTTGAAAGTAAACCCTTATTTAATCTACATGTTACATTCATACGTAGGTAATTTGCACGTATCTATGTATATATGTATATATGTATGTACACACGTATGTATGTATCTATGTATATATGTATATATGTATGTATGCATGTATGTATCTAAATATTACGGGGTTCTTTTTGTAAATTTAATAAGCAAATTAAGAAGGAATGATGTATGATATTAATGGGTTAAGACTATCTTATGTTTGGTTAAATATAATCTATCATATTCTTTCACAAACATAAAAGTAGACCTTATAAAAAGAACTTATTCTCAACTAAAATAAGGAACTCACTCATATTAATAAAAGAACATGATAAATAAGTATGACACAAAAATGAGAGGATATGAACTATATATTGATATATAGAGGTTGAAACAATTAAATTAAAAGATATTTTTCTTTATTAACAATGAATGCACGTATATGGTAATTGTGGTCGTTAGGATCGTAAAAGGCACTTGCGATAACCTATACTTTCAGAAAATTAAAAATACCAGCTACACCAATAGCTTAATTCCACCTCTCTTTTTACTGATCATGATGGCCTGTTACACAGAATTTCAAGATTTCTTGAAATTATATCTAAAATGTAGATTTAAGAACTATATATATAATTAATTTATTCAAATTTATATTTGTAAGAAAGCTATAAAATTTTCACATAATAATAATCAAGTATATTTGCCTCTCTACATACATATATGTATATATAGTTGTGTAAGTACTAATTAATCTGGTCTAGCTAAATAAATCAGTGCTTACTCAAATATATCATCAATGGCTTCTTAGCTAAATCTGGTAGCATACTAGCTACACCTTCACACCAACTGTAGACCAATTTGTCTTACTAAAATTAACAAAAATTTCATCTTTTCATATGTAACTTCAAATTCCAACCATACCCACTTCCCTAAATTGATCCATCTATGAATTATACCAATTCACGTCCGGCAGCTGTTGATACGTTTGCCGGAATATATTTTCTCCGGGAGCCACCATCATCGTTTGCTGCTGCAGTTGTGGTAAACCGCTCAGTAAACTCCCGGTGGACCCGTTGTTTTCCTCCGTCGGTTGACTTCCGTCGACGTTACTATCCGTCAAGAACATCTTCGTGTACGCCGTTGATGATGATGATGAATTACCGGCATTACCTTCTTCGTTCCAGAACAAACCTGGCAAGCTTGACCGGCTCGCCGGAAGGAAATTTGAGGTGTTGGTGTTGTGGTGTTGGTTGTTATCAACGGCGCCGGAGTTTGAGTTCAACATGTTGTCAAACAAAAGATTCTTGTGTTCATGATTATTCTCCAGCATTAATGCATTATACCCTGTGCAGCCTGATCCGGTGGGTTTCATAATCGTCGCCTGGTGGTTGTATGGCCTACACGGTTGTGGAGATAACAGAATCCCGTTCATGGTGAGATCGCCGCCGCTGCCATCACTATCCACCGGTCTCTGCATATTACTTTTCTTGTAAATTCGACACAAAACCCAATCATCCAACTGCAAAGTCATCCCAGTAAATTAACAATCACAAATATTTAACCAAACCAAAACAACTTAATTAACCCATAAATCGTACGTATATTTAATCTATTCTGGAATTAAAAAGATAAAATTATTAATTATTATAACTATAAATTCTGTTTCTTTATAAATAAATTATAACCAATCTTTCTTGCTCAAATATATGTACGATTTATATATATATATCCATAAAGGATTATATATATATATAATAAAAAACTGAATTTATATGATTAGTTACGTACCCTTAAAGATCCTTTATTTTTTGAAGGATCGAATCCAGGGGGTTTGCAGATGGATTTACCATCAGTGAGTCGATACTCATGCATGATCCAGTTGGTCTTAACGCCTTTTGGTGGTTTACCTCCATAGAAAACAAGGGCTTTTTTCACACCAACTTTCTGTGTACCACCCGCCGTCAACACCGGTTTATCAGTTCCGGTGGCTTTCCAGTACCCCGACGTCGCCGCCCTATTCGGTCGAGCTCCGTTCGGATACTTTCTGTCCCTTGGACTGAAAAAATACCATTCGTGCTCACCAAACGCCGCCTTAGCTATACATGAACAACAACAATCATACTCAATATTAAGTTTAACACCGATCAGAAACTCGATCTAATCATATTAAAACAGATATTCATTATAATAAAGTTTATATAGACATATATATGTGTGTGTGTATGTATAAAGTCTATTTTTAACCCTCCAAACTGATCGAAGATGAAGATTTTATCTTATCATATATTAAAACAGAGATTTAATAAACGATTATTTATTTAATTAAGATTAGTATATATACCTGGAAGCTCCCATGGGTCAAATTTATAGAGGTCGACTTCGGCGATGATGGCCACCGGAAGTGGGACGGCGGCGGCTTTTTTCTTGAGGTAGTGAACGACCAGCTCTTCGTCAGTGGGGTGGAAGCGGAACCCCGGCGGAAGCTGTGGTTGTTGTGATGACGTCGATGAATCAGTACTCTCCATGTTTAAAGATTGAATAGCTTCAGACATGATCAGAAAAGATGGCCGGCATGCTACGGACGATAACGGATAACGAGTGAGAGAGAAAGAGAGAGAAACAGAAACGCAAAAGGTTAATAAGGTAAGGTGTGCTTGTTACGGACCATGGTATTTAAGATGGTGTGGAACCGTACGTGATCAGGTGTATTACGCCGTTAATATGTGGATTAAGGAATGTCAGTAATATAACGCCACGTTATGATGGAATGGCAGATTGGTAATTAGGTAATATGGTTGTAAAGTTTAGAGGAGAGTTAAGGTTGTAGAGTATGATGACGTATGAAGGATTTTTTGTCGACTGAAAGATAACCAATGAGACGTTGACACGCGTGCCTGCTTGTGTGACGTGTCAAGAGGAGAACGGATGACGGCTTGAAACAGGGTGGGGACCCTGGAAGACCAGATCTTTTATGTGTGGGCGAGATATTTCTCGACCCGAGTTGATGTTTTAAAAAGGTTTCCATGGTGAGATATTTTGATGTAAAAATAAAAATAAAATGTAATTACACACATTTGTTTTAAGTTGTTTGATAAGATTCGGATATGGTTCTTGACTTTCTTTTAGTTTATTATCTAAAAAAAATTCATTTACCTTTTCTTATATCTCATGAGTTTCATAAGTAGCTTTTTAATTTTTTTTAAAGATGACATATTTTGTTATAAAATAAAAAATTACAATATTTGTTCGGATGGAAAAACTAAAAGATTCTTCAAAACAAAAAACTCTAAAATATAAAAAAATTTAAACTAACTTTTAAAAGTAGTTGGGGCTTTTTATAAACATAATTACCTAAATATTCTTTTAATTGTTTTACAATTCCTCTTGTTCTTATGATTTGTTATTTACTTATTTTACACTAATAAACTGCAGCTTTTAGCTACTTTGTCAAACATATATGTAAACAAAATATACGGCTTGAAGCTATCAACTATAAGCTGCTTTCGCCGAACACACTCATCATTAGTTCAATTGTTGTTATGGTTTTAAAAATCAATCCGAATTTCAAATTTGCTACAACATAGGTTCACTTATTTAACCTGTTAGAACTTGTATTATCGGACATGTAAACCCGATGATGTTAAAAGTTATATATTTAAAAAAACTAGATATTATTAATATTATAGCTTAAGTATAACAATTAAGTATATAAAGTATTAATTTTTAATTTAAAGTTTAAAATTGAAGATCTAGGCATGATACTTGTTACCTTTAACGGGTATGTTTGGCGACGGACTTATAGGGGATTATAAGGGTTTGAGATTCTAGCTTTTATAATCTCTATTTCTCTAGCCTCGTTTGGATGACGGGATTTTAAAAAAACATAAGCCCCAAAAGCCTTCAAAATAAAAGTTTTTTCAAGTAGCTTATAGTTTGCGCTTGAATTATTAATTAAATCAGTCCCAGCCTCAGCCAATTTCACCAAACATAACCTACGTATTACGTTACTGAAGGTTCGTTGCATTTTTAATATAATAAACAATTGGTAAGAAATTAAGTAGTTAGAAACTAAATAACATATATCGCTTTTGACGTCAAATTTCTTGAGAAATTAAATTATATATACTCATAAAATGTTGTGAAATAAATCAACAAATAGTGGTTTTTTTGAAAGTGTCATTATCGACCAAAAAGCAAAATTAGGAGAATGAAGAATCATAAAAGAAGCCTTTCAAAAAAAAAAGAATCATAAAAGAATATGGCATACATGTGTTGAAATATCCGAACTCGAATAATTTGACTGAGCTGAACTAACTTCAAGTTAATCAGGTTTCAAGTTTTTAATTCAAATATAGGGTATGTTTGGCGGAATTAGCTGGTAGCTGTAGCTGGAAGCTGTTAGCTGATAGCTGAAAGCTGGCAGCTGGAGCTGGAAGCTGTTTATTTTATTTATATATGTGTTCGGCAAATAAGCTACTAGCTGGAGCTTAATAGTGTAAAATGACAAAAAAGACAAATTATAAAAATGGGAGGAATTATAAAATAATTAAAGAGGGTATTTAGGTAATTTGGTATATAAAAAACTTCAAACTAGTTTTAAAAGCTACTTCAAGAAGCTTTTTGTTTTAGAGCTTTTTTGTTTAAAAAAAAACTTCCAGCTTTTTCATCCGAACATGACTTACAGTTTTTTCTTTCAAAACAAAAAGCTACTAGCTCCAATAAGCTTCAAAAAGCTCCATACCAAACATACCCATAATGTTTTTTTTATAGTTTTGGTCTCTAAATATATACTCAAATCTCTAATGCTTTAGTCTGTCAAACTAAAAAAGACCAAACAATTCTTATGATATTAGATAATTCTATTTTTATATTTTATATTTTTTAAAATAAAAAGAGAAAAAAATTAAACAAATCGCCATTAGCTAAACGAACCCATCACCATCCCTTCCACCACGACCACCTCTATCATCACTGCTACTATTATCACCCATCTCTCTCTCCCTCTCTCTAAATCAATATCCCCAAATATTGAAAACAATATATATATGTACAGGAAAACCCTAGATATTTACAATATAACTCTACATCTGTATAAGCATATCTTGTTTGAAGTATTAGTAAGAATGTAATTTTGGGTTTAACATAGTTGAGGTTGGGTCTATTATGGTTTAATATTCAGGTTTTTACTATACCCGTATACTTTATATATAATTATCAATTTGTCATTATAATACATTTAATCTAAGCGGTATCTATCATTCAACAAGAAGATCCATCACCATTGTCACCCCTGAATTTGAATTTTAAGAAAAATATATATAAAAAATATTAGTAAGCTTTTTATTCAAATATGAATTTAAGAAAAATACAAATATTCATAGGAGGGGAAAGACAGAATCACATAACATGTGGTATGTATGTATGTAAATGTTATGTAACAGAATCACATAACATACATGTGACCTAAACATATGCGTTCTGTTTCACGTAATCATCCACAAAATTTTAAATTCATTGTTACCCTTAGAGTAATTAATTACGTTATCTTCTAGTAAAATACTAATTTGATAAAATTTATTATATGATCTGTGCTATTTATTTAAATAAATTAAATTCTTGACCATTTATTTATTTAAAATTAAAAAATTAATTTTGATTTTTTAGAGTCAAATTTATTAGAGATAATTTTATATATGTCCTTATTAAATCATATAACATCGAATTTGTGCACCTTAATTTATAAATATCATATTTACACTTTATAATATTTCAAAATATCATATTTAATCAAATTCTTAGTTTTATCATTCTAAAATATTTTATAATCATTTCAATTCTTTTATAATTATACCAATAACGTTTAACTTTATTACTCTGAATTGTAAAAATAATGATTGATGATTTATATAAGAAATACAATCATGTTTCTTCGTATCATGCTACCATGTTTTTTCCGTCAAGTGTGTCCTCCCGCTCGCATCGATATTTCCACAACTGATTAGAGTGTTGATTTCGTACGTCATCATTTTTTTAATTCTCATTTAATTCACGTTTTATTTGTTTGATACATTTTTATTGATGTTTAATATTTATTACCTTTCAAACCAACTCGTATATAACACATGCATTAGTCTAGTAATTTAATAAATGTATAATCTTGTACTAAACTTTAATTTGACAATGACGGTATGATCGATCTGTTTGCAATATTTGGTTGTCGATAGAAAATACAATTAAAAATAACTAATCCATAAGAATATATATATTTGGATGGACATATCACACGTGTTATAAAAGTTATAGATTTAGACACGAAACCAAATTTGTTTTTGACGTAAGAATACGACAGTTGGTTACTTTGGCTCTGATCGATGACCTCCTCATCATATATACATAGTTCAATCCAAAGTTTCGATGTAAGAAAATTTTGACCCTTGTAATTTGGTTAATGATTTTTTAATTATCGATAATAGTTTTGTATGCACGAACGATCACACTGGTATTTTAAGGATTTTGAATCATATATAATAAACGTGTTTAGAATCAAGAATACACTACTGATCGAGCTATATGGTCTATACCTCTAGTCCTTTATGGACTCACTTAAAAAAAATGGGCTCTGTTTAAATCCATCTTTAAAAGCTTTCTTTAGAAGTCTTTTATAAAAACAAGCTTTATGTTCTATCTTTTACTGGGTTCAATGACCGTTTTTATGTTGATGAATATTTCATATGGTAAAAGTTTAAACGAGAGCTGTTTTTCGTATGGGAACCGTGAGAATCAATCTGAGCCGTCTAATTCCCCCTCCTTCAATGTTATTGTCCACCTATGAATGTATCACATGCACTCTGCCACACTTGATCCCCTCATGCTCCACATCCATGAGTTCCACTTTATCAAATCAACGGCTAAGATTGGTTCTCACCGTTCTTATACGAAAAACAGTTCTCGCTTGAACCGTCCTATTTCATATAATCTATATCTATGTCCAGTACTTTTAAATATACGAAACCGGCATGCATAAAAGTCAAACTACAAGCGTTAACAAACAAACGGTATAAATTTTTTTCAATGTAAACACTTTATCTTCGTCTCAAGTGTTTAATTATATATATCTTTAAAAAGATACACAAAATGAATCCTATTATTCCTCTTCAAAAAAATAAAAACATATCTAATTCTCAACTTAATTCATTAGTTTCATCTTTAACATGTGGTTTGACTATTTTCTATTTTTTTTTTTATTTTGTCATATTATCGTTATTTCTTAGATTGATTTTTTTAGTTTATAGATTACTTTTCAAGGATTTTAAGAGTTGATAGCAACAACCGCAAAATGTGGTATCTTTAAGCCAAAATTTACCAAACAAGATAGAATTGATGGTGTTTAGGCTAATTAAGCCTGTGGGGTATCACACACGACCTTTTAATTAGCATTTAATCATCTCTTTTATTGTATTTCTTAGGTGTGTTCATATGTCGAATCTAATTCGAAAATAACTTGATCCAAAATTGGTTTTAGACCCGATTTGACTTTTCAAATCGACTATCGAATTTTAAAAAAAAAAAAAATCTAGCGGGCTCAGAATCCGAATTTATTTAATATATACTTTAATTATTTGTGTACGGTAATTTTGAATTTTTTATTTTCAATATGTTGCCAATCTGCATTTTTAATCTCATAGATGTTAGGCAATTAAGTTCAACTAAATTTGAGTCTTATTTTTAGCAATGAGCTTGCTTGAATTTTAATTAGAGTCTGTTTTTAAATTTAGTAAAAAGATATGCTTGGGAATTGTTTAGAATTACAAATACTCTTCTTTTCGAAATGTTGAGATGATTGCTACTTAACCTTTTACGTAAAACACTCATCTATGGATTAAATTAGGTTTAAGTTACATAAATATAATAAAGTATTCATAATTTAATATTTTATGTAACGAACTAAAAAACTTTCGTACAATTGCAATAAACTACTTGAATCTCAAGTTTAATGTAGCATGACTTCATGACCTGCAATAACATGTTAGCAAGTCATCACTGAATTTTTAATTACTTTTTAACAACTTTTTTTTATTATTTTATTATCACTTAATTCTTATTATTGCTACACATATCTTAGGTACTTCCACACTCATAAACAACTAAAATTAGCTTAATAACTCGAAATTTAAGCTAATCAAGCTATTAAAAATTCTAAATTTTTGTACCATAATGCTAGGATAATAATTGTAGAATAAAACCCCAGAACTTATTTTATGAAAAATGACCAAAGAATGATCAAAATTGACCCTTTAATGCTACTGCTGAACTAAGTGCTGATCTGTTATTTCTTTTTCGTTAGCAGCAAATTGGGCTAATTTGTCTCATGGGCTGATTACAATTATTATGGGAATTGGGCTATTTATTATATTTGTGGACTTTATTTGGATATGAACATTTGAGAGCTGATGACAATATTTTCTAACTCTTGAAAATGAATTGCTAATAATAATAGCTAATAATTATGTAGGTAATTCTAATTATCTACATAGTTCAACCATAGCAGTGGGTTAGTCAGGTGACTAATTTCCATGAAACTTCTAAATTTTCTGAATTCCCAATCCTTTGCTTGTTGTGCATTGACAGTACCAATATCTACTAATCATTGTGTCCAGATACAGTTGTCGGTATATATTAAAGGATCTGTATATAGTTAGATAAAAATGCTCTTAAACTTACATGATATTTGACTGATGGTATATATTAGTATCATAACAAAAGTTCATGCGAGAACCGTTGTTAGCACGAAAACCGCGAGAACCAATCTAAGCCGTCCAATTCCCCCTCCTTCAATGTCATTGTCCACCCATGAATTCCTCACATGCACCTTGCCACACCCTATCCCTCCACGCTCTCCATCCATGATACTTCCCATATCCAAGGAACGGCTGAGATTGCTTCTCGCAGTTCTCGCACTAACAACGGTTCTCGCATGAACCCTTCCCTTAGTATCATAGTATGTGTGATATGTGACCAGAAGAGTTATCTAGACTTTGTCATCCTGTATATTTTTGCAATGTCTTTTCATTTTCCAGCACCCGATACTTTCTCATGAAATAACATCTAACTTTTTTTCTTCTTAAAACATAATAAAGGAATGTTTGTGTGAATTTAGGGGTAAAAAAGTTTAAAAAAATTCAAAATACTTGTCTTAAATTAGAACTACAAAATCTAAAGACACAAACGCCTATAATCTTCATCGGTTGAAGATAGTCAGATGTCACAAACAAGTAGCAAAACATAGTGATGTTAATGGATGGTTAACTAAGCATTTAGTTGACCGGTCATCAGTTAATTGAAATATTGTTTTTTGTAAGGATGTAAATGTGCCGAGTTATTCGTGAGCTACTTGAGCACGGACCGTTAAAAACTCGAAACCAGCCGACCCTAAACAGCTCGAGCCTAGATTAAAGCTCATTTATTCAACGAGCTCGAGCCCAAACCTTATATACTGGGCTCATTTAACCTCGCAAGCTTAAACGAGCTTTGATATAATATTTAATTTTTTACTTTTTATTTATTACTGATATAATTGTATTATATATTTTTATATCATTAAATATTAAATTTTAAAAAATTTAAAATTTAAATTGTTTTTATATCATTAAATATGAAAAAAATTACAAAAGAATAATAATTTAAAGTTCAAATTGTCTATTTATTATTTAAACTATTTAAGAAAACAAAAAAAGATAAACGAGCTTCTCATGAGCTTCGTAAAACACTTCACGAGCCAATCTCGAGCCTCAAATCACGAGCTCGAGCTTCTACATTTTTAAAAGAGTCTGCCTCGATTAATGTAAAGCTCGGCTCATCTCGTTTACATCTCTAGTTTTTGTTACTTTTCTTGAACCTAAACCCAAACCGGAAGCATAGTTAACCTAACATAAGGTAACCAGTTATTTCGGATTGACTTTTTGTTTAACCAAATAACCTTTTTGAAATTACTAAATATACATATCTTCTAATATATATAAAAGACTAATTTGAAAAAGATTATTAGATAATCCGGACCCTTCATTTAAT
This sequence comes from Pulicaria dysenterica, assembly GCA_947179395.2. Lineage (NCBI taxonomy): Eukaryota > Viridiplantae > Streptophyta > Magnoliopsida > Asterales > Asteraceae > Pulicaria > Pulicaria dysenterica. The sequence continues at coordinate 43,268,144 of OX359296.1, read as the reverse complement.
AAAAGATTTAATCTTAGCCGTTAATTACTTAAATTCTAAAATTTTGATTTTGACTTTTTAAAGTCAATATAAATTGGATAAAGATAACCATGAACTAAATTACATTTGAAATTAATTTATAAATAAATTTGCTTAGACAATACATTTATCAAATTTTATATCGATTTAAATATACAACTATAAGATTATAAACGTATCCACTATAATAAAATTATCTATATTTGTGAAAGTATTAATGACTACCAAAAATAATTAAGTCGGTTATAAAAATATGTTTTACAAGAAAAATAAAGATATTTTTTGGATTATGATATTTACGGTTCAAATACTAATTAAATAGTTTACACGCATAATTTTTTGGATATATTTTTAAGTTTTGTGTATATACTTTTTAATAGTTAGTTTATATTTTTTTTAAATTATATATTTAAATAAATGATTATAAAATAATAATACTTTTATAATTACCCGTATGTATACGTGTAATTAAACTAGTATTTAATATAAAAACTTCTAGAATTTTATATTTTATCTCAACTTTATCGAAATTTGAATGAAAAATTATAAAGCATTATGAATAATGTGAATTCTTTATGAACTAAGTATGATAGGATTAAAACATAACGTATAAAGACTTCATAAGTTGATTAAAAATACGTTAGTAATAGTATATAATATGACCCGTGAATGTAATTGACTAGTAAACACCAAATAATAACTATCAGTGCTAAAATATATATTGAAAAGTGAGAGAAATATTTAATATAGTTGATACTTAATCTATAGTCCTGATAGACTAATTTTAATATTTGGATCAGTCCCATCAATGGTCCAGATTGAATTTTAAAATTTTGGACGGACTGACATTTTCGTAATTCAAATATGATGTTTTTACAATCACATGTGATTGTATACTGAAACACATGCGAAATATTAAAATTGCAGGACTATGATTTTTCTATGAACTATATTGACTCATAAACACTAAATAATACCTAGCACCCTTAATTATTGTGTAGTAACGATTTATCAATTAGTTAATATTAATAAACCTAAAATAAAATTACTATTTGTAATTTTTTGGTCATCCATTTATTTCTAAATTCATGAACCGCATGCAATAGAGATAAAAAAGATAATAAAAATACAGGATCGTGGTGGTTTTGTTGGTTTTAAAGGCTCTGTTCAAAATAAAAGTAAGCCCTTAATCAACATATTTTATATACACAATTCATTAATACTAATTGTTATACCAATGACTATCCATCAATCTAGGGGCGAGCATCTTAACCGAAAAAATCGAACCGAAACCATTAAAACCGTTAAAACCGAACCAAATGAAAACCAACGGTTCGGTTTTTAAAAATTCATTAACCGATAGTTATTGGGTCGGTTCGGTTTTATACCTATAACCGAACCGATAAGAAACCGAACCAAAAAGGATTTAATAAATTTTATTTTATATATTTATTTATTAAAAAGTCAAAAAGATAATAAAAAAATAGAAAAGCTTTTATTTGGATTTTAGCCAAAGGCTCAAGTTGTTTGTGGTCCATTCACGATTTCAAAGTTTTCACTTGTTCCATTCTTAATTCTTTATTCCTTTTGAAAATCTCAAAAGTCAAAAAGACAAAAATCACCGCCTCGGCTCTTGACGTCTCCCTAAAGCGACGGTGTACCGTAAACCTAGCCACCCTTCTTCAGTTCTTCCGTTCGACGTCTTCTCCACGTTTGCGCCCTGGTTCAGTTGTTACGTTCGAAAAATTTTTAGTTGTGTATTCAATTTGGTTGTGGGCTAGGTATTGTTTTGCGTGTTGGACCGTTTGACAATTTTTGAAACAAAACGACATTATTAATTTTGGGTTGTTGCATTGAGGTCCAGTCCACTACCTTCTAAAATTCAAATTAAATAGTATTTATTTAGTCCAATGACTTGTTTGCTACTAAAGATGTTAATTATAAAACAATTCGTGGCCCAAATCATAATTTATTGAAGCCCAATAAGTTGGCCCAATTTAACTTAACGGTTAATCAATAAAACCGTTAATGCAACCGTACCGCTATCCTTAACGGTTAACCGACCCATTAGAAACCGATAACCCAATGGTTTGAAAAATGTCTTAACCGATAATTATCGGTTCGGTTCGGTTCGGTTTAGAGTCAAAACCTACCCAAACCGACCCATGCTCACCCCTACATCAATCCACCAAATGCAATACAGATGAAGATTGAATACGATGTGAAGTGTTGATTTTTTCATGTTTTATTGTTGCTAGTGCCGACTTGCAAGAACTACTGAAGGGGAATACACAATTGCTAGTAACATTATTTTTTGCTGATGGTTAATAGACATGATGAGTTATGAGTAAATTGTTTTAATAATAGATCTCTAGTGTTTTCTTATAGCATGCGTTTGAAAAATTATTAACATTATCCTTACATATATGCGTGTATGTAAAAATATAGTAGTCCTTCGTAAACATGAGTCATATGCGATCACTGTCCACATAGGATATTACACCATACTTCATGATTTTCATATTTCATATCATCTTAAACATATTACTCACTCTCTACTTTTTCTATCTATATTTCAGAAATATCGAGTGTTCCCTCCTTTTCACATTATGTAAGTGAGAGAAAGAAGAATATTTTGTTAAAGTAACAAGAAATTGAATTAATCACATCCTGTCTTTTTTAATGAGTATACTCATCCCCTCATTTTATTTATACTTTACTTCAAATTTGAGAGAGCTAATTTATATACAATAAAATTCATTCATCCACAATGGATATAAGCATTGAAAAACACATGTGCAATTTATCAATGAATAAATTAATAAATTATTATACATAAAGAATTTTAATTATGTATAAATCATCGCCATTAAAATAAGCCTAAGAAAATCTAAGTCATGATGATGTAAAGTTGGGTCAAATTTCAAAAAAAATAAAATCAACCACCGAACTTTCCATAACTAAATTAATGAAATCAACTTAAACTTGTAGAAATCAACCTTGTGATCCGTTGGTAACAAATAAAGCAGGTGTATGGAAGGAAATTACATCAGTTAACAAGGTGCTTTTCCGGCTTAATATAAATCTAAATTCTTATTTCTTGACAACTCAAAATCAAGATCATGGCAGCCCTCCGAGATGGAGATGGTCTCTTGATTCCTCGGGTGTTTTCTCGGTATCTTCTCTTCGTGTTTTAATTGATAAGGAGTATCTTGGAGCTGCGGGAAATTCTCCTGTTTTATGGCTTCGTAGTATCCCTGGTAAGGTAAACTTATTTATTTGGAGGCTTCAAAGTTGTAGACTTCCTACACTTTGTAATCTTGTTCGAAGGGGAGTTCAAACTAACTCTACAATATACTACTCCTGTAGGATATGAAAACAGAAGTTTATTTGTTTGGCTTATGTAGAATTGTTGCTCAGTTGTTCTTAGATATAAAAAGATGGTGGGATGTAACTATCTTGCCTGGGGACACAATTGAATCATTGTTTAAATGGGGAGCTAATTCGGGATTGAAGGGTTTAAAGCTAGAAGTTTTCTTTGTGGTTTTATACACTATATGTTGGGTAATATAGAAATACAGAAACAGTAAAGCTTTTCCTGCAAGTGCGGCAGCTTCCAATCTATTCAGTGATGTGTAAAATCAATCCTTCCTTTGGATAAATGTTAGAGGTACTCTTAAGAGGAGATTAAATTGGTGTAATAATCCATCTATGAAGTGTAATTGTGTTGTATTTTGTTTTTATGTTATAATCTGTATGTTCATCGACTCTTATCAACTTGCTAAAGGCCTGTTTTTAATGGAATTGTTGATATTAAAAAAAAAACTTAAACTTGTAGAAACAAAAGATGTATTCTCTGCTATCTACAATGACCTAGGCCACCCTATCCAAAAACCTTTTGACCCTCTCTGCCTTCATCTTTGACTTTTGGGTTCCAAACCCGGCTAACCCAAACCCGAAACTCCTAAAATAGTAAAATCTAACATCCCTAAAAATAAAATAAAAGAAAAAAAAAACTCATCCATTTACACTTTTAACCCTCCCCCCTCCCTCTTCATTCTCACTTTCTGTAACCCGAGTTGCTGCTTGGTTGGGTCGGGTACCGGATAGCAAATGGGTCGGTTGTACTCATAAAGCCCTGTGAAAATAGATAACCCGAGTTCTCCATCCTCTGACTTCTGATTCCCGTTTGAACTTCATCATCCGGCGACTTACCAAACTTCATCTGCATGTTGAATGTAGGATCAGTTGAAGTCGGATCCTGTGAGCCAATTGCAGCTATACTAACCCAATCGTAGTTCCCTGAGTCGAATTTTTGAATGTTGCCTTTCTGATCTTCTTCGTCAAAATTGTTCACAGGATTGTTCGTCGGAAAGTTCAGAAACTTGTCATCATCAATCGCCGGAACTGAGTCGGGAACGTCGTCGAAATGGGAGGAAGACGATGAAGGCGAGCCGTGGCTCTGATCGGTCCTAGGACCACCGGAAATCGTTTTCTCAGCGCTTGAATTCTTCTTGTAGATCCGGCAAAGCACCCAATCATCTAACTGCAAAACAAAAGACCTAATTAAGCACATCATAAAGTAAAAATTGTTCGATATAGAAGAATATGAAAGAATCTTCAACAACAGCTTCACTTACCCGGGGGCTATTGCTCTTTTTAGAAGGCTCAGATAACCTATATTCATGCATGATCCAGTTCGTTTTGGATCCTTTGGGAGCTTTTCCGACGTAGAAAACCAACGCCTTCTTAATTCCGACCTTCCGTCCCTCCGACATGATCAACTTATCAGTTCCGGTAGCCTTCCAGTAACCCGACCCAGCAACTCTATTGGGTCGGGTCCCATTTGGGTATTTTCGATCCCTAGGGCTAAAAAAGTACCATTCCTTCTCGCCAAACATCGCCTTACCTATCAACAAAAAAACAAAATTCACCGCATATCAATCATTTTCGTCAATTTCATCAAACAATTAAAAAACACCTAAATTGTAAGATCAAAATACTTACTCGGTAATTCCCATGGATCAAACTTATACAAATCAACATCTCCGATTATCTGAAGAGCAAAATCATGTCCGGCGACTTTCCGGCAAAGGTACTGCACCATAAGCTCCTCATCGGTGGGGTAAAACCGGAATCCCGGCGGTAACCTCAGCTGAGTCATCGGATCCGTCACAGGCACCGGCACAACCATTGTGTTTAACTTTTCCCCTCAATTACAGACGGAGAATGAGAAGAGAAATTTGATGAAATAAAATATAAATTTTCGAAAAAATGAAGAAAAGGAGGGTGTATATATAGTAGAGGCACACTGTATTACTGGTGGGGACCAGTAGAAGGGTTAAAATGACAAGTAAGCGAAGCGGCCAACCTTATCCGGAAGGGTCAAGGATCCAAATGCATGAACCCGAAACAATTTTAATTTTGTGGGATGATTAGATCTTCATCGTACACGTGGGAATTTCATGATACTATCCTACACGAGTATACGACTACACTAGGAATTACAATATTACAAGAAAAAAAATGTTAATGTATTTAAATACACAATTCCACTTGTCAAGCCCTACTTTTTATTCTGTCCAATTATTCAAACTTTGAAAAAAAAATGAAATATCATGTGACTATATATAATAATAATATAATATGTCATCAAATATTATAGTGTATAAGTATGTATAATATATTAGTTATATATGCATGTTACTTGTGATGTGTATTGAGAATTATAAGAATATGAATAATGGTTACGGTTAAAATTACGTAATATTTTGATGTTATAATATGACACTTAACTATTTTTTTTATATATATATGACCATTAAATATTTAAATTTGTTAAAAACGTGTTAATATATATATTTTTTAACATATAACCGGCTTAGTCGGTAAATTCATGATCCTAAATCATTTCAAGTGTTAGGATATGGTAGAAATCGTATCCTAATGTTTTAATATGGTACTTTAAGTTTTATTTTTTGTACACTTTTAAACATTTTTTAAGAACTTTATTTTCCCTTCGTTTTTTATTTTAATAACTCCATCTAGGCTTTGCACATGATAAATTCAATTTTCTTGTCATGCAAAAATTGTTTGCAGTATGGCTAATCTTGATTGTAATTATTAGGGCAATTTTCACAAATTTCAGTTATTAATGTCATACAAAATCATACCAAAAAATTAGGACATGTTGGGAATCTTCGACCAAGGTTGTTTCTTGTCCAAGATATTCGACATTTTATTGGTTTCTCGCATAAGAAGCTTTAAATTTGTGTTGGAGTTTAATGAAGATGAAGAAGACATTATCGTCACTTTAAGAGCGGCAAAATGAACACTTTCCCTAATTTTGAAAGCATTACAAATCAAAAATGGTGATGAAAGACATTAGATTACGGGTTTTACCTGTCGAACATGTAACATTTGATGGAATAGGCATAGTAACACGTTTTTAACAAGTTAAATAGTCATATATGTAAAATACTGTAAGTACCATATTAAAATATTAAAACAAGTTTCATGTTATTACGCAATTTTAATCCTTAATAGTTATGTTAACAACACCCGTGTTTTCTATTATATATATTGATGATATTGTGCTTCATAAATTATTTTCTATTTCATGGAATGCATGATTAACTTTGGTAACTAATTAGATAATAGTAATATGATAATACTACATTGCATAAACAAAACGTGAATTTTAATGGTATATTAATTTATAAAATTAATTATTTATCAAATACGTCAAACATTTTTTTATTGTTGTAAACTCATGTGTGATTCTATACTTTATCATACCAATATATAAAATACCTGATTTGTCATTTATACCCATAAATACACATGAACGTGGAGATAAATATAATATGTTGTTGCTTTCGTTATATTTAAATACATCATTATATATTGACACATAATATTGGTTTATTAATTTCTAGAGGTTTATATGCTTCTATCGAATATTTTACTATCGTTTTACTTGTTTGGTTAATGCCAAAATTAAGAGATAAAATAAGAAAAGAGAATTAACGTACTACTTACATATCAATTATTAAAAAAAGAAAAAAGAAACAGAAGCGTAAAAAAAGAATATAATTTTTTTAGTTTTTTATTAGCTGCGGTTACGTCACATGTATTTAGTGAGGAGTAGTGTAATACTAAAAATAGGTGATAAAATTAGAAAAAAGGATCATTAAATATCTCAAGTTGAAGAAAAGCTTAAGAAAGAATGAAGGGGTCGGTTGTTTGTTTTAAATTTTAATAAATCGATCGTCGTCATCCTCGTCGGTGTATAACGCAACGTGGTTAATGCTTTTTTAATGCCTCCAAAAACGCTTTTATTATTATTTTCCACGTGTTGCTCTCTCATGTTATCTCTTTCCGTTCACACTTCACACCTACCTTACTATCACCCCCACAAAGTCCTCGTCCACGTTGTTTTCTATTTTTATTTTATTTTATTTTTAGAAATTGATTTTGCAAATTTTTCTCTATAAAATCTAGGGTTAAGATCTGTTTAAAAACCGGCTCGGATCGAAACTCGAAATCTATAAAATTAGCACAGAAGATCGGACTGACTAGTCCCGGTCCAAACTGGTCTTGATCTGGATTGTTGGTTTTTTCGGTGTTTTAGTTGTTTTATACATTGTCTTATACATTGTCTCAAACAAAACCGGACCGGACCAAAAATCCGAAATATATAAAAACAAGGACCAAAGACTGGACCGACTAGGTCTGATCTCAGTCCAGTTTAATCCGGGTCGTCAGTTTTTTTCAATCTACCGAGTCCCATGCTTATCTTTATACAAAACACTATCATCTTTTCTTTATAAAAAAGAAAATCACTTACGACCTCGAGCACTCTAACTTTTTAAAAAAGGATTTCGCAAAAGGGTTATATTAAAGTATGAAATTTTATATTTTCAATTTGCTAAATTTTTTATTTATCACTCTGCTCTTAATTAAACTGTAATATATATAAATCCACTATTTTATCAAAAAAAAAAAATTATTTTAGTAAATGTCTTAATCTAACCAATAAAATGATAAACAGAAAACTTTAACAAAAAAAAAATACTCTTAAGTTATATCAATAAATACATCAATCCATCATTCATAATTATCATTCAATATCAACCTTGTTAACAATAACCCCAACTCCTAAGACCATCCCCATCCATGGTTGAAGCCATCGGCTTCTGCTGATGTGGAGCCTGGAAACCGACGGGAACACCATCGCCGCTGGTTGGGTGGTGGCGGGTTCCAACCCCATCGAGTCCACCAACCCAATCGGCTCTCCTCTCTCTGTTTTTTTTAAATAGAAAAATAGAATGTGGTTGAATTGGGTTGAATGTGGGGATTGTAGGGTTAGAAAGGATTGAAGGTAGAGGATGATGTGGAAGCTGATGTGACAGTGATTTTGATTGGGTAAGTTGGGTTGGATGCTGATAGTCTTAAATAAGAAGTAAGGTTAGGGTGTAAATGTGTAATATCCTTTCAAGTTTCACCGCCATCGATCCAATGTGGCCCCCCTTTGTCCGCATAGAAATAGCCTTTTGCACAATACGTCTTATTCAACTTCTTTTTCTTTCTAACCTCAATCTTATGGAGTTAATTACATGAATAGTTTATGTGATTGTTACGGATTTTTATTTTTATTTTTTTAGTTTTAAAAATTATAAAAATAATTATTATGTTTTTCATTTTGTTTTACTATTGATCATTTAAGCTAACTTCAATTATCTTTAAACATTAGTCAAAAAGTAATTTCGTCTTTTTATCTTTTATCCTTGTTATCAAACATTAATTATGGACCAGAGCAACCCCAATATACTAACTTGCACTATAATCATAAAAAATTGTACTTTATTATTAGGCAGAGGGCGGAACATAGTTAGGGCAGGTAGGGGCAATCCCCCCCACCCCCCCCCCCAAAAAAAAAATCTTGTGATTAGAGTTAATTATATACCATATGTATAGAAAAAAATTTCATTATGTCTTTTTGAATCCTCTAATGATTAGGAGAAACATGAGTGTATAAATGGGGAACTTGGAATTGTGAAAGAAACTAGAAAAACACTGCAGTGTGCAAGTATATTATCTATAACAGTTCTTTTTATTATTCATCCATATATAAAAGTTTAATAATTATAAAACATTAATTAGTTTATTATCTTCTAATTTATATAAAAGACTAATTTGAAAAAAATTATTAGATGATCTGGACTCTTAATTTAATGAAAGATTTAATCTTAACCGTTAATCCCTTTAATTCTAAAATTTTGATTTTGGCTTTTTAAAGTCAAACTAATGTAAATAAAAATAAAAATAACCCTTAATTAACATTATCATCTTATTTTTAGAATCCTTTTCACCAACTATATCCATCTTTAACATATATTAAACAAATTTTAAACAAAATTAAAATCTAAAAGACGTTAGATATAACAACATTTCAAAAAACGAGTTTGACCAATTAATTAAAATAAAATAAAATTTATCTTTAATCTTTAATTTTTTCTTTTAAAAAGATAGTATTATGATGTCATATTTTATTTAAAAAATATTTTTCACTATCATGTTCATTTATTTTCTTAAATGTCTTTAAATTACTTGTTTTTACATCAAAAACCTTAATGCATGCATATTGTTCAAGAGTTCTATTTTTAAAACAATGTTTGTGATATTCATTATTATGATTTTTATATGATTTACAATTGTTTTACCATATATTAGTACTTTTAATACAAGAAACATTCAAATATTTATTTTAATCATCCTCCGTGTTTATACACGGGGTGTTAAGCTAGTTTTCTAATATATAAGTTAACTAATGTATAAGATAGATGTTTAAACTACACTTCAAGTTTGAATAAGAAAAATACTACACTTCATATTTTGAATGATTTTGGCTCTCTCAAAACCAACATTCAAGTTCTGCCACATATTTATTACTATTATTTATTATCATTTTACAAATCTGGTGAAACACTAGCCTATATTAACCACCATCAAAGCATTATCTTTAGTCCCTCTAAAATCGCGATTGATGAACTAGAGAGAAACCAAGATAGAGCTTCATTACGAATTCAACAATCACACACAGACTGTGTGTTCTTGTTTGATTTCAACACAGACACAGACATTATAATGCCTCAATTTAAAAATTATATTTATGTCTAAAACCTCATATGGTAATATTCACATCTGTATTTACATTAAAAACGGAAGCGTACATTATTTTAAAACATGTTCGATCAAAAGATACACATATATGTACAACTGAAGCTGATACAAAATTTTGAAATATTACAAGGAGGCGTTGATTGTTTTCCAAAAGATTTTTATAAAAAATAATAGTCAAACAGGAGTTTTGCCCTTGTCCTTGCTACGCCGTGCAAAACATTTTAAAATAGTATCGGATCAGCTAAGAAAACTTAATGAGTATGTCAGACTGTCAATAATATAAACACATGTATAAAATCACATATAGATAATACATGTATATTGGGAAATGCTAGCCTCTGATTCTAAGTCTCAAATCTCGAATTCTTCATCAAATTTGGGATCCCAAATCCCGAATTCTTCATCAAATTCGGGATCTTAAATCATAAAAACTCTACTTTTTAAAATGTTGAGAGTTGCATTACTTTTAATAATTATTATAGAAAATACATTATTTTTTTAAAAAAATTCTCACTTATGAGCTAAATTAAAGTAAAATAAAATGCTTCACTTGTAAAAAAGATAAACCACTAGTTTCTACTATAAACAAGAGAACAAGTTCACCGATTATATATGCATTTCTAGTCGCACCGGCATCACGACTAGCCGACTAAGGGTGAGATCGGTTCAAAAACCGGACCGGACCGGACCGAAACTAGAAATGTATGGAAAACTAGGATCGAAGACCGGACCGACGAGTCCTGGTCGGACCGTTCTCGGTCCGGTTCGTTGCTTTTTTCGGTATTTTAGTTGTTTTATACATTGTATCAAACAAAACCGGCCCGGACCGAAACCCGAAATCTATAAAAAAAAACAAGGACCGAAGACCAGACCGACCATGCCCGGTTCAAAACGGTCTCGGTCCGGTGCAGTCTGGTTTGTCGGTTTTTTTCAGTCTACCGGGTCCCATGCTCATCCCTAATCACGACCCAAAACAAAAATCATGTAAAAGAGACTTCTGACGGTATAATTAGAACAAAATAATCAACGAACCATGAAAAGTTTCACAAAATTCATTTTTAAGACTTTTAAACTTGCACAATTTTCAAAGTTAAAGTATGAAATTCATCTCCTAATTAACTTTATGCATCGCGTTGCTCTAACTCGGCTTTTTCCTCTATCACACTGTCATTACTTAAGTATTACATTAAAAAATATCTTCATCACACTCAATATCGATCAACTCATTAATTTTATACGCATACAAAACCAAAAAAACCTGATAACATAGGATGACAACCATCCTCACACCGACACCCTTATGACATGACATCATAACCTAATCAAGGCACTTGGGCCCCCATCACTTCTTCGAGTAAGCCCCCTCTTAGGCTGGACGTTATGGGGAAGCCGAAGGCTTCGGGCTCGATCGAGTAAGGCCAGGAACACCATAACTCGATTTCGAGTATGGCCATCGAGTAAGGCAGTCGGGTGTGTGGACTCGATGTGGAAGCCGAAGGAACCCCCCCCCCCCCTCCAACGGCTATATTACCGTTATTTTTTTTTAATTTAATTATTTACTCTATAAATAACCCTCCTTTCACCATTTTCAAATCACACAAATTCTCTTCTATACTTCTACTTTTTCTTTCATATACATCACTTTTTTTATATTTTTCATCCACAAAAAATATGGATCTACCAAACGAGGAAATAAGCAACAGTTTTCAGTTTTACGCGAGAAATAATATGATGTTGCAACAGGTTTTTAAAACCGTTTCGGATCTCATTTTTGAAGATGACGAGGAAACATCGAGTGTACAAACTAGAAGGCCGCAGAAAGATAGAAATCGTCTAGCCGGACACGAGATGCTCATTCGCGACTATTTGGCGTATTCATCTCCCAAACAACGGAGACGAGTAGTTTTTAATTTTTAAAATTATGTATTTTTTAAAGTTTAAATTATGTAATTTTATTTTTTAGTATTGTTTGAATTTTAAATTAATTAAATTAATGAATTATATTATTTATATAATTGGTTATTTGTTAAAATAAAAAAAAAGATTAAAAAAATTGAAAAAAGATTGGGTAAGAGAAGGTAAGGTATAACTTGAAATTGGGTAAAGGAGAAAGGTAAGGGAGAGAGAATGATGTGGCGCTGATGTGGCTGCAGGTAAGCCTTACCTGCAGGTTACCCATAACGTGTAGCCTTAAAGTTGAATTTTTAACGTTTCATTATCATGTTTTGTTTTATAACTTCTCATATGATTTAACAATTAAATTATAAATATTGATGGTACCTTCTAATTTGTTAGAGATTAAAGTTGTGTTAATTAATATTTTAATAAGGTTTGATATTGCTATTGACATTAGTCATTTTTTTTTTAAAAGCAAACCATATGTGTATATATCAAACTATGAAGCGTTCAGAATACATAAATACAATCACCCTCTATCACAATCATGATTGGAAGGTAATTTCACTGTTAAGAGCCTAAATGCCAAAATTATGACATTTAACCTTATAACAGCTTAATGATACAAACATGCTGTGAATTAGTCTACCACCTAATTTTTACGTATCAGTGCCAGAAAACAAAACCATAGTTCTCAATTGAAAGCAGATGTATTCTTGAGTTTTCCTTTTAGCCATTGAAACCCAAGCAATTGGATTTTAAACATTGTGTCTCCCCCATTTCACTGTTATGTACTATGACATTAGTCCTAGTATATAATATGTTTAGTAAATACCTTATACGTATACATACTTATTTACAAATCCTAATAATCTTAGCATTCACATATTCATAATTTTCATTCATCTTTCATGTTTCCATATCTCCTATCAGAGCCTAGAGTGAATCAAAAGGTTAGTTTTTAATCAAAAGATTGATTAGAGAAAAAAGTGATCGAAATTTTTTATGTTTCGCCGTATATGTTTTCAAAAAAAAAAACTTGAATTCTTCACCTATTTGCTTGTTTGCTTAAATTAAATCACCTGCTAATTTGAATTAAATCACCTGTTTGATAGCATGATTCAATAAATTATCTTGCTTTCTTGGACCAGTTATGCTACTTGCTAAGCATGCTTACATTTTTTTTGCCGCCACAAAAAACCCTGATATTTTCTTTTTTAATTTTGAGTGTACGTTTAATTCAAATTTATCAACGGGGTGGCTTAGCTTAATGTTTGCTTGAAGATGGAGATTAAAATCATTTGATTTGTTTGAGTATTGAAGAATCGTAAACGGAATTATTGGTGAATAATTGACTAGTTTTTATTTGGTTTTAAGAGCGGTTGTTGATCAGAATCGTAAAAGTTCTTTTTAAATCAAATTGTATTCCACGAATCGTATTTCTTCATACAGGGACTTACGATTAGTAATCGTATTTGTGAGTTAATTCTTAACTTTGGTTAATTGAGTCCCCTGGTCGCAGTTCGCTAATCGTATTTCAAATAGCCATTAGTGCAATAACAATTCACTCAATCGTATTTCACCCAATAGCATTTCACCTATTTGCGATGCCCTAATCTCATTTCATCTAGTTGTGATTTCCCAATCGCATTTCACCTAATTTTGGTTCATCAACCGCAAATTCGTGCAATCGTAACTCATTTAATTGCATTTCATTCAATCACAATTCATCACCTTTTACTTTTCCGCTCAAAGATCTAGGTTTCAAGTATCAAGTTTTTTTTATAAAAAATAAATTTGAGCTTAATCTAAGACACAGAGGTTAGTACTGATTTCAATCTTCAATTTCAGGAGTGTTGGTATATTTATATTGATCGTGCCATCTATCAACGTGGTGCTATTGACTTATGCAATCTCATAGTTGATGAGTAGATTATTGCGAAATCATGTGTATCTCGAGATGATGATGAGTATTGTTATATATGTGATTCAACTTTGTTTGAGCAAATGTGTACCATTGAAAGACACTTAAATCGGAAAAAGGAAGAAGAATTTAGAAAAGAAACTTGTGTTCTTGAAGGTATTAGTGTTCTTCATGAATACTTCACATGTTGCAAGTAAAAGAGTTAAAATTTTGGAATCTGGAAAGAAGAACTCTGTCTGGAAAATATGAAACAAAAAAGAAAAGCAGATGATTTGGAACAAGAAAATACCAAACTTACTTTACATATTTTGAATTGACTAAAAAACAAAACATGTGAGAAAACAAGTATCATGAATGTTAGATTGAAGAGGTTTCAAGAAAAGGAATACTGAGCAACAATTTATAGATATTCAGAGTAACTCGTGTTCAAAAAGCATGAATTTTGAAACTAAAATGAGTATATGCTTAAAATTTTAAAATTGGAACAAAACTTATAAAATTATGTAGAAAAAAAGGTCACAATATCTTAAAGCGCAAGTCTTTCAAAGGAAAAGAAATTAAATTGATTCTTGTACTAGTTGATGCTTATCATTAAAGAATGTTGTGAAATCAAGAACTACCTGACTACCTGAGGTTGATTATTCTACAGTCAAATTCAACACAAAAAAAAATTATAAAGAGGGCCTATCTTCAAAGAAAGCTTTAGGATGAAAGTAGAGATCATTCTAAATGAATGAAACAACGTCTCCCGCAAACTAATTATGGCTATGTTTCTCATGATACACCTCATAATGTTTTTTTTGAACAACTTTCATTCCATTATCTCAATATTTTGTCTAAACACAAAACACAATCGAAGCGCAAAGATTTATTATTGTAAGTATAAACACACAAAGGCTAAAATAAGTAAGTCATACAAGTGATAACCAAAGATTAAACTAAACTCATTACTGCGACATTCCATAACCACCCTTCTGGCGAGATACCGAAACGCAAGTAGTAGAAGCAATCATGGACACGTAAAGAGCAGCGCAACATCAGGATCATCCATACACCCATCTTACTTCGTAACACAAAGTAGTAGCAGACTGCTTTCCAGCGTCCAGTACCATCGGCATCAAAAAACAGTACAAGCCAACTATGAAAACCTACACAAACCGGAATATCAGACTTGAAGCAGCCCCCATACCAGCACCACAGGTGATTTCCATCCGTTGTCATGTTGACATCTTCCACCGTCGCTTAAGTAGGAGTAAAGCCCATCACCATCATGAGACCTGTATAAGATCATCAATCCAACCTGCATATTATAAAACCACAAAGTCTAGAGCTTGAAAGAAGGATTTGCCATGACAGGAAAAAGGCCTAGCAAATCAAAACGGGATTGGAATGCCCCCCTTATAACACCATGGTTACAAACAAAGTGCAAACCTCCTACACAACATGGACCCCCCCCCCCCCCCCGAGACTAACCTATGACCAGGCTAACAACTGCAGGTAGGCAATGTGAGTGTGTGCAATGAAACAGTGCCACCGAATAACTCCAGCTCAAGAAAATTTAGCCAAACAAGATCATTCTCGAATGCTAACACGAAGGCGCGTCTTCCCAAGCTTAGACACCTATTTCTGGTTTGTCATTTCAAGCATGTCATATGACTTTCTAAAGAGAAGAGTTGTATAAAACCATATCATTTTTCACAATACATGTATCATATATATATATATATATATATATATATATATATATATATATATATATATATATATATATATATATATATATATATATATATATATATATATATATATATATATATATAAATTGGATCAATAAAGAACCATGTGTTAAACAAAAAACCTAAAGAACCAATCTGGACATTTGCATCATCAATATCAATGGATGAGATTGATCGATGGCAAAATTGTAATTATTATGTATTAATTTAGGAAGAATATGGCAAAAATATAATTATCCCTCCCCTACACCCACGATTTAAAAAAAAAAAACCTCAAAAACTTTAATTTGTCATAACTTTTTAAGTTTTGTGAATTTAATCAAAAAAATTATACCATTCTTTTAGTTTTTAAATCCTCTTTCAAACAAGATCACTCTTTCTATACTTTTCTAAAAAAAATTTGAAAATGAATTTTTTTTTTGCATTTTGGCAACTGTACAGGAAAAACACCATTTTTTTTGCATTTTGGCAGCTCGTCACTAAGAGCTGAATATCATCGCTAATGAGCTGAATGTCGTCGCAAAAGATTCGTCTCAGATCAGAAATTAGCGACGATGAAGTTAAATCTGTCGTCGCAAATAAGCAAAGTCGTCGCTAATGACATTGCAGTCGTCGCAAATGGTTCGTCTCGAATCATAAATTTTGCATTTTGGCATCATGTAGTGTTTCTGTGTACAGATTTTGCATTTTGGCAGCCTGTAGTGTTTCTGTGTACAGATTTTGCATTTTGGCAGCATATGTTCTACGGTTTTTTGCATTCTGCATGTTTATATTTTGCGTTTTTTGTTTTTTGCATTTTGCATGTTTATACGGATTTACGTTCTGCATTCTGCATGTTTTTTGCATTCTGCATTTTGTATTTTTTTTGCATTCTGCATGTTTTTTGCTTTCTGCATTCTTCATTTTGCATGTTTTTTGCATTTTGCATTCTTCATGTTTTTTGCATTTCTGCATTCTGCATTTTGCATGTTTTTTGCATTTTGCATTCTTTCATTTTGCATGTTTTTTGCATTCTGCATTCTTCATTCTGCATGGTTTGAATTACCAAGCTCAAAATGCAAATTACGGATTTTGCATTTTGCATTTAGGCTTGAATGAATCCAGCATCTACGGATTTTGCATTTTGGACTTGAATGAACCCAGCTCAAAATGCAAACTACGGATTTTGCATTTTGGGTTTGAATGAACCCAGCTCAAAATGCAAACTTTGAATTTCAAAAAAAAAAAGTTTCAGAAGTATATCAAGTACGGTCTTGTTTGAAAAAGGACGAAAAACTGAAACTAATGATATATTTTTTTTTTGTTAAAATTCTTAAAAACGAACGAGTTATGATCATTTAAAGTAAGTGGGGGTTTTTTTTAATTTGGGGGGACGCTGGGAGGCTACGGGTTTTTTTTTTTAATTTTTCTTTTTTGCCCCTAAATAATGTGTCACGTGTTATCACCAGGGGGTTATTTAGGTTCTATGTTTAAGGGAGGTTCTTTGTTTAACCACACCTTATATATATATATATATATATATATATATATATATATAGGGGAGGGTTCCATCGAGAACCAAAAAAAATGCGAGAACTGCGAGAACCGATCCCCATTTTTTTAAAACTAAAATATCTACCAAAC
Source organism: Pulicaria dysenterica (assembly GCA_947179395.2). NCBI lineage: Eukaryota > Viridiplantae > Streptophyta > Magnoliopsida > Asterales > Asteraceae > Pulicaria > Pulicaria dysenterica. The sequence goes on along the minus strand of OX359296.1, from coordinate 43,250,762 downwards.
GCCAAGATATTAAATTATAAAAATTATACCAAATTAACGACAAAAATATGCTCTTTAATATGACATCCATATTGCTATATTTTTTCAACAAAAAAAAATTCGTTACATATATATAACATACCTTATAGTACTGATTACATATATGTTAGTACTGATTACATATATGTAACATACCTTATAGTGCTAAGAAAAAAAACCCCGGCAAAAACGAATTTTTTTTTGTTGAAAAAAATATAGCAATATGGATGTCATATTAAAGAGCATATTTGGTATAATTTTCATAATATAATATCTTGGCGTTTGGTAGATATTTTACGGTTTAGATCGATTCTCACAGTTCTCGCATTTTTTTTTTGTTCTCGATGTAACTTCCCTCTCTCTCTCTCTCTCTCTCTCTCTCTATATATATATATATATATATATATATATATATATATATATATATATATATATATATATATATATATCCGAAAGATTGAGAAAGAACAAGGCAATGAAAAATCTAAAGTTTATTGTTGAAGATGAAAAGCTAAATTAGAGAGGAAGTATATTTTTACTTGGCTAATAATCACAAAGATACTGAAACTAAAAATTCCGTTAATGATCATTATGTGTTTCTACTCGAGATGAGATTAGAAATTAAAAATGATATGACGATGTCGGAAAGAAAATTAAAGAAGCAGGAATGGAAGTACACCGTAAATCCGTAATGACATGTTGCATAGGTGGCAATGCACATGCGATATTCAAAAGTATTATATGCTTACGTGGCATCTCCTACAGGCTACAATAGGTCTCACACGTATACGTCTGTTGTGTACAAAACTATTAAATTTAGTAAATCTAATTTTAGAAATTTTTAGACAATAATTATAAACTTCAAAAATAATTAATGTATCTTAACCTTTGATTATTTCTTTCAGTCTAAACTTACTTAACAACATATTTTAAGATTTTAAAATCTTTAATATATATTTTTATGATTTTTATTTTAATATTACAATTTCACTTGGACATTATAGTTATAAAATTTTAATGTTTTGTACACATATTATCTATCTTATAAATTTAATCAAATTAAAATTTCGTATGATATATGTACTACTTTAGAAAATGACAAATATTAGATATTAATTAAAGATATTAAATAATTATAAAAAGTGAAAAAGTAAGAATTTTAAAAAGCGACGACAAACAATATCAACACCCAGACTAGTGGGGGAACATTGACGCAAAGGGAGAGACCGTAGGACAGACGTGACGACAAATTTATGATATCATGATAAAAACCAAACGCTCTGCAAATTTAATAACTTAAATCTTGATCCTCTTTTTTGACATCAATCTGTACCATTTGATGTCAAACGCAATAAAAATAGCTAAATATATATATTTGATCATCAAGCTTTATTGAGCGTGTGTATAATTGCAAAACCGAATTTAAACCTATACATTCAATCTGCTATAGTCAAAGTAGCCATAAGAGTTTAACTTTTCTTTTAACGACAAACTCACACATCCACTAAATCTACTCCATTGTCTACGACATTACTTGAACCCACAACCTCTTATGAGGGGTACTACTCCACAATCACCAAATACCATTGGGCTATAAAGTACAAACCCTTTGGTATAACTGAATTGAAATATATACGTTTACTTGCTACAGTCATGAGGATATAAATGCAAAACGATATCTGCATTAAACTGGTACGGTTGAAAATCTTCGTTTTGGTATGGTTGGAAATTTAGAACTTATCAATGCATAAACATTAATTCATTCAATATTTAACTAAAGGGGTAAGTAATACTAGCCATAAATAGCCATCCACTGTGAAATAAAATCAAAACAAGCTGTACAGACCTAAGATTCGGATATCACAATATAATACTAATACTAACAAATATATAAATTACATAACTAAGACTATGTTCACTTTCATATTTTTTTTTTCTAAATAAAGCATACAAGTAGAAAACATGTTTATTTACACATTAAAAAAAAACATAAAATGTGCTCACTTTTCCATATTTGTCAAACTCTCATACTTTTTCAAACAACTTTTCCAAGAAAACACTTTAACCATACATGTTTTTCGTTTTTTCCTAATGAATAAAACTTCACCTCTTTATCTAAATAAGATTACTGATTTTTTCAGAAAATGAAAACCACACCATTTTTCACAAAAACAAAAAAAAAAAAAAAATTTTCTCCAATAAAACGCAACTCAAGATGTTGTTATAAGTTTTTTCTTCGAATTTTAAGTTATTTAAGTAGGTTTATAGGTTTTTGCTTTCGGTTAGTTATTGGGGCCGGGTCGGGCATCGTTTTAGCTTTTCACAACTTTAGTTTGTGTGTAACATTAATGTTTAATGTTTATATCAGTATACTCACTTTCATGAATTATGTATAACTTGATGACTAAAAAAGTCGGCTGTCAGAAAAGAGTACACGCGTAGAATTTTTTATTTTTAAGATGTAACTTATTTAAAGCTTCAACTTGAAAAAATAAAAATAAAAATAAACCACGTGACTAATAAAAGAAAATTAGGGCTGCGTTGTGTATAACTGGGCCGATAAATCCTAAAACTAATGGGGGGCCGCAATCGATTTTCATGGGCTGTGATCGCGTGAGAGCGGTGAGAGCAGAACTGCACAAGTAAAAAATAAGCGAACATTGCTGAGCCCGCGTGGACGAGCAATGTAAAAACTCAATTGGGAGCAAAACAATTAGTTAAAGAAAAGAGAGAGAAGAGTTTATGGGTTTTGATTAAATCTGTGTGAAGGTTATGATATGTTCTTTGATTTTGGATTTCCTGTATGTTAATGTTGAATTGTTGCTCACTAATCTATTATTCGTGTTCTACATGAACTTGATTAGCGTTTTCACTGAAACAGCAAATCGGGTTACTTTCGTCTTCCAATATCATATTGTGTAATATGACGCAAACGTATATTACTTTACATATTTATAGGAGAGAAAAAAGAGAGAGAAAAAGCCATTAGATAATGAAATAAATAAAAAAAAACAGCAGCTTGATCACCATCAACCCACACCTACACTAGGGGGCGATGTTACCCATCAACCCATGCGAACCAGCTCGCGCCAACGTGATGGATGCGGGTGTTCTAAAGGTGTTTATGAATAGTTAATCGAGGATATGTAATTTTATTTAACCTAAACTTATGATTATTAAATTTACATTTTAATAAAATTCTTTCAAATTTAACATTCATATCTCAAATTGAACAAGCTTTGAATACAAAGTTATAAACATTACTTCAAAATTTATCAACTAATTACGATAGAATAAAGACATTATAATAAAGACGTGATTATTATAGTAAAAGTATATAGTAGTAGCATACAATAAGATTTATGAACGTAATTAACTTGTAAGCACAAAATAACGATTCCTTTTACTTTTACACACACACACACACACACACACTCATATATGTATATAGGAAGAAGTTCTATCGAGAACCATTTCTCTTGCGAGAACCGCGAGAACCAATCTAAGTCATCCAATTTTCCCTCTTTCAATGTCATTGCCCACCCATGAATTCCTCACATACACCCTGTCACACTTGATCCCCCCACTCTCTCTATTCATGAATTCCACTTATCAAATCAATGGCTAAGATTGGTTCTCGCACTAAAATCGATTCTCAATGGAATCCTCCCCTATCAATTAGTTAAATGCGTAATAATATAATAACTAACATATTTCTTATTTGAAATGTTTATGAGTATGAAAACACTTATCATATATGTTGCTAGAAACATATGTTATATTCTTATAGAGTTTAATCATTAATGCATTGAAGGTGCACATTTATATAAAAACAAAATCTCTACTTCTACCACGAACTAATACTTATCAACCTCTTATCAAGTGTTTATTTTTATAGATTATTTTTTATAAGTAAGTTTTTTTCAACTGATTTTCCAATTTTTAAACTTATTTTGAAGTATAAAAAAATAACTAGATTCGTTTAAAAAAAACAAGCTTACTAAAAATAACCTTAAAACCAGAACAACCACCCATTGAAGAAAGCCTAAAAACGTAGGATATAGAAATTAAGAAGGGGAAAAGACCGATTACCTGTTTTAGACTTGAATATGTTAGGTGAATATGTGAACTTCCGAGTTCCGACTGTAAATTAACAGTTTAAGTCAAACGATAATATGTGAACAGAGGTTGAATCTGTTGAGGATTTTGGCCACCTAAATAATATGTGTTTTTGCGCACCAGGTGTTTGTGGTTTTGCCTGTTAGGATGATAGTACAAACTTCTCTATCAGTTATGGCCGGCTGTTTCCTTTCACCTACAAGCTTTCGTTCTTCGAGTGCTAAAGATGGAAAATAAGCTCAAAGGTTTAGTAAGAAAGCACCTGCTTGTATCAGTTATGGCCGGGTGTTTCCTCTGTTTATTATTCATCATTTTACCTATAATGATGCTTTTTCTTTGCTCTGCGTAATTACCATGTTTGTATCAACATAATCTGTAACTTTGATCGAAAAATGGTTTTCGCTTGCTGCAGAAGCAGGAAAGATGAAAATTTTGGATCATCTCTTACATGCAGAACAAGAACTAGCTGCTGGCAAGGGGCGTGAACAAGCTCCGCAAGTGCAGCTCTTGAAAGAGTATGAATGGCTGGAGCGACTCAGAAAGCAAATTCATATCCATAATAAGCTTAAGGTTCATCTTTAACTATTAACTATTAACCATTTCAATCTACTTACTTTTTTTTGTTTGATTTGTGGGATGTTAATTAATGATACTTTTTCTTTGCTCCCCATCATTATCATGTACATTAAACTTATGTTTTAGTGGTACCTGGGTTTTACAATATCCTCAAGGTCTTGGGTTCAAGTCTTGGGGATGGTGGTTTCTTTAAAATAATGGTGGAGGCATTATTACTCATAGTAGTGATCTCCGGAGATAACAGAGGAGGGTTTAATCCCTCATGGTGAGTGGCTCGGGGTCCGCATACTGCCCGTATGGATGTCACTGCGGCCCGGCCCACTAAATTTCGCTGTTCAAAAAAAAAAAAAAACATTAAACTTATGTTGTTGATAACATCGTATATTAGTATATGTTAAAAACTAGTAGTTAGCTTACCCGCACTTCGCGTCGGGGTTTAATTACTTTTTAATCGAGTTTTATTAGATTATTCATCTATTAGTTTTTTACTAAAAAAGTTAGATAAAAATGGTTAGTTGAATTTAGATATGAAACTTAAAACAATTGAATCACTTGAATGTTTTGAAAGTAATTTAACTTCCGTTTATCTTGAGACTATGTAAAATATTTAAACAATGAGAGACTATTTCACTACTAACAAATGTGACTTGGATTTGATCTAATAGTAAGTACTCGTATACTAAAAATCCTACACAATTATAATATAAAAAATAAACTCCACATCATAGGGCCCTATTATATCGATTATCTAATGCCCTCGTTTAATCTGAAAATCTACATAAAAAGAACTTAAAAAGTTATTTGGATAATTGGATTATTGAAATATGGAAGTTGACAAATATAAGTAGTAGATTTAGACAATGGAGAATAATATTTTCGAGATAAAATGTGTCGTATGTTTTTTTGTTGTACAAATTCATTCATTTCATCAGAGGAATTACGTAATACATTATATTAGCTTAATAATTAACAAATAATTATGTAACTTTTTCTATGTTTGTCGATGTGTATTTTTTTCTCCTCCAGTTTCCTTTGTTTGGCTTATGATGTAATAGTTGTCAAAAAAATTAATTCATATAATTGTATTTTAAAGGGTTCATATTTTTAGGATTTGGTTTATGTTTCTTATTAAGAGAAAGTTATAATTCGTGAGTACATAAGATATATTATATAGGCTTATTGGGTGTATTAAATGAATAGATATTTTTTAGAATTGAGCTTTTTTTTTATTGAATATGTCCGGGAAATTAACAAAAAAGTTATTAAAACATTTATTTTTAAAAAACTATACTATCTAAAGTTGTTTTATAAATATTAAAATTGTGTAGGATTTAAAGGGTTACATATAATATGTATGTAACATAAAAATAAAAAGTAAAGTTACTTTATAAATAGTACTAAAATATTTATTTTTAGAAAACTATACCATCTAAAGCTGTTTTATAAATTATAGTAAAGTTAGGAGGTTTTATTGTAATTTATTAATAAGTTGAGGTTATTATTGGAATATGAGTAAAGAGTACTATTGAAAATTTTGGTGGAAAAAAATGTAAGGAAAAAATGAATATAGCTACATTCGAACCCAAGACGTGCGACCTAAACACCATTCATGCGTTCTAACCATCTGAGCTGGAGGCTAGTTTGTTTTACACAACCAACGCGTGTATTTATTAAGCAACCTTTTTTTTCGTTGTAAATGTAAGGAATATATAATGTTCATTCAGTGTTACTCTAATTAATACTAAATTTAGGACAACGAAACTATGTTATTGAGATTGATTATCTTATTGAAAACAAACTCATGACAAATTTAAAATTTAATAATTAGGGGATGTGCTTAGCACAACCAGAAAATAACTAGTATTTATATAGGGATTTGCTTCGGTTATTAGCTTGTGACACCACACCTCTTCTACCCGTCCGCCACATCACTACTTTTCTCCCACTACAAAGTTCACCACTGACATGTTGACCACTCCCCACCATATTTCGGAACTCACTCACCTTATGTATAAATTTCACATTTGATAATATATACCAAATAAAAACAAAATCATAAGAAAATATATAAAAATAACAGTCAGATTAGAATTCTCAACAAAGAAAAAACTAAAATACCACATATATAAAAAGTACAATTAAAATATAAATACAATTAAAATAAAAATTCGAAATATCAGCTAATTTAGAGCTCAATGCACAAAAAAAACATGTTGGGTCTTTGAAACGATTCAGATCATTTTGATAATGATAAGTTTTATCCGTTTTACCAATAAGGTCCCATGTCAATTCCTTGACGGCTCCAGATGTGTTCCATGACTCATGAAATCATATCAAAGATTGAGACATGTTTTTTTGTCTCGTAATTTTGTATTTCACCGATGATCTATTTCACAAGTCTCGTCAAACGTACATCGACCTTGACTTTGAGCAGCAGTAGTTTGTTTGTCGACGTTTGATATTGCATATCCACCGTCTTCAACAACCATGATGTGTAAGATGATGCACGTGTGCATCATTCGGTGTATTTTCTTCAAGCTCCAAGGTCTTAGAACTTGTTAAACTTTCTTCTTGGGCCCCCTTGAACTTTCTTTGTTTGTCGTCATTGTTCGACCCCTACAAAACATGTCATATCCACAGGTCATACAAGGCAACCGCTTCGAACATAACTGTAGCACGTGCTTAGTAACCTCTAGAGGGATATATGAGATGAAGATGAAGGTAGAGTTTGTGAGAGGAAGATGTAGATGTAATTTGTATTTTAAGAGTAAGATGAAGTTGTTGTATGGAGATATATAGGCATGTAGAAATTCTTTAATGACACTCAACCAAGTTGCTTGGAAATTAAACGATATCAAGGAAAAAGACAAATTGTGTGTGTATTTTGACCACGCCAACAGCCCACTTGGTGGTGTTTTCCACAGAATATCCAACCACGTTATGTTGTAGACACCACTCCATTCACACTTGCGTGTGTGTGTGGATGGAGAGAAGAAAAAATGTCGTAGGTTTTCTTTTCTTTTCGTGGGTGGGGAGATTTTATTTTCATGCTACTGATAAAACGAGAAAAACAGTCACGTCTTTCCATTTTTCTTAGCTTTTTCATCCAATATCACTGAAGATCAAGAACATTATCAGTCTTAGTTATGATTTCTCCAAATCATCCTCTCACAATGTTTAAGGAGACTTCATTTTTTGTGTTCTTGGTGTTTTGTAGCTTGTCTATGAGCTAGATTTCTTTTATTCACTTCAATTTAAACCCAAGATCGACTAGATTTGATATGTGGGTAGAGAATCGAAAAACAACGATAGATTATATTTTCTTTTCTCGCATGTGGGGAATTCTATTTTAATGTGATTGATAAAAAGAAAAAAAAACAATCACGTGTTTTCATTTATCTCTGCTTTATACGATCAAGAGCAGGAGAAAAGGAAGCAATCTAACATTATTGAGGATCAAGAACATTACGGGTCATTAGATATGATTTGTCTAAATCATCCGGTCACAATGTTTAGGGATCGAGACTTTATATTTTGTGTTTTTAGTGTTTTCTAGCTTGTCTATGAGCTAAAAATTTTGTATTATCAGCAATTATTTAAACCTACCGTGTGTTTGGTAGAGAGAAAAGAAATGGGGAGAAATGAAAATGGGAGGTTTTCTCTTGTTTGGGAGAAATATTTATCATTTTTGGCGGAGAAATGATTTCTCCATTCAATTCCATTTCCCTGGATCCTTTGTAATCTCATTTCTCTCCATTTTGTGGAGAAAAGGTGAGAAATGGCACCGTGGTGTGTTGTCCTCTGTTGCAATCGTCGTCTTCTACTATGTGTTGCAATCGAACCCTAATCTGTTGCAGTCGTCGTCGTCTACTATGTCCTCTGCCGCAGCCGACGTCGTCGTCGACCTCCGGCGAGGCGGCCAACGCCGCAGCCGATGTCGTCGACGACCTTCCGGCAAGGCGGCCAACACCGCATAAGTCGTTGACTGTTGCGAAAGAACCCTAATCGACGCTGCCGTTCGTTTGTTGCGATACAACCCTAATCGCAGCCGTCGTCATCTGTTGCGAAAAACCCTAATCGCCGCCGCCGTTCGTCTTGCGATATAACCCTAATCGCAGCCATCGTCATCTGTTGCGATGTGTTTCCAGCGAGTCCGGCGTTCGTATGTTGCGATTGAAGTTAAACCCCGGCGATGATGAGTAGTCCGGCGTCGGCAAGGCGGTGTCGCCGCCGCCGCCGACGAGTTTCCGGCGACCTAAGCCACCATTTCTCGTTTTCATTTCTAGATGGTACCAAACAAGGACATTTTTCTCTCATTTCCATTTCTCACCATTTCCATTTCTCATCATTTCCATTTCTCTCTCATTTTCAATTCTCTCCATTTCTTTTCTCTCTACCAAACACACCTATAAGACTAGATTTGATGTATTTTTTGTATGATTAAAGATCCATATATTAGTTATTAAATATAATAATAATTTGTCTTGTAAATCATAGTTTGCAAGAGATGGTGAGGGTTAATCTTTTGTATAGTTTATGTCGCGTGATAACAGTCTAACAGACTTGAGTAACTGATTAGAGATAACTTTGAAGTCATGTTAATGATTATTTTTAGTTGCAAGTGTGTGTTGATCTTTTAATTAAATCACAATTATATTTATCATGTTTCGGATTATTTTATAAATTTTCATTATTTCCATTCCTTTGAGAGAACTTTAAAATTTTCACCTTTAATCTTTTCTTGTTTGATTTGTTGATTAAAATTAGATAAGCCATAACCAAAGTTTGTGCTTTAAGGTAACTTGCTTGTAACAAAAGTTTGTGAGTTAGGGGTTATGTGAAAGTTGAACCTATCAAATTGAGTGATAAATGAGGTGTGTTAGGTCATAGGATTTTTAAGTCTTAACATTGTGTGACATTAATGAAAGTGTGCTGAGCAACTTCTTAGAAAAGTCAACATAATTAGATCTTATAATTAGGATTACATGTTCTATATCTTCTTCAAATCATCAATTTGTTCAAATTAGTATTTCATGTTCCTCGTGAAATATCATACATTGACTCCTTATTACTACACAGGTCATAAACTTGCATATTATATGGTAGTCAACTTTGATATTTCTAAATATAAATTTTATAATCTGATTACACACGTAATGTATCTAATTTTTTTGTCTGATTGCATAGGATATTGAGAGAATCATGACATTTGAATTTTTATTACTTCGAGCAACACATATCGAGAATGACTAGCAAGTGTGTTTATTCTCTTATTTTCTACTTGTCAAAGGACTAAGCATATCTACCATCAATCTTAAACTTTACAAGTTCAAGAAAAAATAGAAAATGATGAAATCGATGGCTTCGTAAAGACGTGAACCCACAACCAAATTAGGGTTTACATGGTAGAATGCTTCTCCTCCACAACTACACATATGTTAGCGATTATGGGTTTAGCGGGCCGCCGATGATTATGTGACTACAGTCTATAGGTGCCGGTGATTGGGTTGTCGTCTAATCTAGGATCGCAATCATTGGCCTTCTATTTATATTAAGATGATCATTACTATTCATTATTTCATCTCACACAATCCTAGTCCTCTACACTCATCTAAAAATTCCTGGCATCCACCCTTTAGTGGGCCCTGACGCAGATGCCCTGAAACAATCCCCGAGGAGGAATGGGGTGGGGCTGGGGGTGGATTTTCATTTCGGGTTCGAGAACGAGGTAACAAAACCCCGCTCCGAACCAGTCCCATTGCCATTTCTACTTTGATGAGTTGGCTAATTTCATCTTTGACGTTTCTATTAGTCAATTACTATTTATTAAACGTTCATATTTTCCTTATTAAATGCAATATTGAACATATATTGTATTATATGGTTCAGGTAAAGAAACGTTATTAGTAATGTAGAAAAGTAGTCACCAGACTATACATAATTGTGTAGATTTAGTTGACTGACCTTTTCTTTCATATTTTCCACGTTTTCAAATCTAGACCGGATCCACCCGGTCCAACCCCGGTTACCGGTTTTTAAAAGCAGTAGTTCTTGAAAATCCAAAAGCCAGCCTATATAAGTATATATGACATTTTGAATAGTGATCTCTTTGGAATCGATTAATTAATAAACGATAAATTCAAATGGTTTCATAAATTATTATTATTATTATTATTTTGATACGGTGCCATGCATGTATTAATCAAACAAGATGAGTCAAGAAGTCAAGAACTATGTGTTTACTCACGTTTCATATTTTGGCTACTGTTCTAGAGTGTTTACGACCCTTTTTATATCCCATCACTCACATTACACTGTTATCTTAGCTTTTCGTTACTACTACTCAGTTTGCCGCTCAATCATGGTGTGGTCAAGTGATATATTAATACCCAGCTTACCAATCAAAAAAAAAAAAAAAAATCCAAACGTCTCTGCCTGGCAACCCTTTTAGAGTTTTAGGTGTGGATACACCACAGCCGAGCCACCATGATATATACAGTGGTAGTATGGCTGCCTAAACGAACCACGTCTTAGTCAGCATTAAGACTACCTGCATCCGTCGCGTGGGGAGAGTGTGAGAGCCGCTCACGAGGCTTCAACACCATCGCTGGCATGTGTGAGCCAGCGCTCACGGTTACACAAGTGACCAAGGTCGCGTACGTGAGGGAGATCATGTGAGAGAGAAGCTTATTTTTTTTCTTTTTTGTGATGTGAAGTATGTGATGGATGCGGGGTTTATGTGATGGGATGAGGGAATGATGTGGCGCTGATGTGGCTGTGTGAAGGGTGTGATGGATGCTGATGGTCTAACCACGTCGACTTCCCTATCCCTCCACGCTCTAACACTGACTTCTCTTTCTCTTCCTTAATTTCTATATAAGCCTAACTGGTTGATCAACAAAAACAGAAACAAGAAACAAAGATAAAAAGATATGAAATCAAAATCACCCACCATTTTTATCTTACTATTCCTCATTTCTGTTTCACTCGAATCCTCAAACAATGGCGATACAGGATTCATATTGGAAGAACCTCATCTTAAAAGATCCGACTTCCCACCTGATTTCCTCTTCGGAGCAGCCACTTCTGCTTACCAAGTCCCTCTTCCCTTATTCTTTTTTTATCTCCCTTAATCTCTTTCTCATTATTATAGATACTCATCGTTTATAACATGAATTCTTGCAGGTTGAAGGAGCTTATCTTGAAGATGCTAAATCCTTAAATAACTTTGATGTTTTTTGTCATTCCATAGGTTAATAACATTAATTCCCTGATTGTTATGCTTCATACTAAGAATAGATTTTGATCTGTAGTGATAGTTTCACTGTAATATGTATTAGGTTGTGCGGAAAACGGAGAGAATGGAGATATTGCAGATGATCATTATCATCTATTCTTGGTTCAACTACTGCTTACCTTTTACCACTTTCATCAACTTTTATTTCAAGAACAATTTCCTTACTTGGATTCTGGTTCTTTTAATACAGAGAGACATTGATGTGATGCATTCCCTTGGTTTAGAAGCATACCGATTTCCGATTTCATGGGCTAGAATTCTTCCCCGTATTCTATCCAATCTTACCAAATCATATTCAATATATGCTAACAATTCTGCCTACTTTTTTTGTAGTTTCCAATATTTACATTTTATTTTTATCAGGAGGAAGATTTGGTGAAGTTAATCCGGCTGGCATCATGTTTTATAATAAAATTATAGACTATCTGATTCTCAAAGGTGCTAGGAATTGATGCATGATTTTTGTAGTTTCAAATTCAAGATTCAATGATGAACGTTGATTTTTTGCTGTTTCACAATCTAGCTTGATAATTAATAAATCTTGATTAGTATAGTACAGGAATCGAACCATTTGTGACGCTTCACCATAACGATTTTCCTCAAGAACTTGAAGAAAAATATGGGTCTTGGCTAAACCCTGAAATGCAGTATGTCTAAAATTCCAACTTTTACAGTTACATCAGTTCCTTGTATGCTTCTTAGCTTATAAAATGTGTTATATATCTATCTTGCTGGCAGAGAAGACTTTTTATATTTGGCGGAAATTTGCTTCATGTCTTTTGGAGACCGAGTGAAGTATTGGGTCACACTTAACGAACCTAACTTATTCATAAAATTTGCTTATGAATTGGGGACATTTCCACCTTCTCGTTGTTCAGAGCCGTTTGGCAATTGTCTTGAAGGAAATTCTGATGTTGAACCTCTCACTGCTATGCATAATATGTTATTGGCCCATGGCAGGGCTGCCAAGCTGTATCATGAAACTTTCCAGGCAATTAATTAACTTAAATACTATGGTCAAACTGTTAACCTACACTGACTGTAGATTTTTGTAACAGCTTATGATAATCACATGAAAGTATCAAACAGTTTGTTAGTAGAAGTTTTACTTTTTAATAAAACGAGTATCAACTTTGAAACTTAAACTTCTTGGATGTTTTGTGCAGCCTAAACAAGGTGGCTCAATTGGACTTGTTGTGCACTGTTACATGTATGAGCCACTAACCGATAGCGAGCTTGATCGTGAAGTTGCCAAAAGGGCTTTTGCTTTTAATATTGGATGGTAATTTTCTTGAATATATTTTCATCAGAATAAAAAAAATAAAACCCTGAAAATACATGATCTTGGTTCAACCTCTGATCACTATCTCATAGGGCACTTGATCCCGCAATATATGGAGACTACCCTGAAGAAATGCATGAATATCTTGGAAACAAATTACCAAGTTTCTCCCCTAATGAAAAGAATTTTATGAGTAACAGTATTGATTTTATTGGGATCAACCATTACTCGACTCTATACACCAAGGACTGTACCAATTCTAGTTGCTCTCTAGTTGGGAACAGTGCGATCCGAGGCTTTTTGGACACTGTTGGAGAGCGTGATGGCGTGCCGATTGGCGAACTTGTACGTAGGAACATATTTTTTTGGTTAAATTTTGGTCCAGCTTCATTTATTTTCTTTACTAGCTCGATAGTAATAACAATGTTTATCTCTATTGAACACTCAGACCGGGTTGGTAAGCTTATATGTCGTTCCTAGAGGCATGGAGGAGATAGTTAACCTTATCAAGATTCGGTATAAAAATAAACCCATGTTTATTACTGAAAATGGCAAGTGTCACAATTTCCAGATTGAACAAATTACAATTACCGTATATATGTTATTGGCCTTGCTTCAATATTCTATGTCTTTGCAGGGTATTCTTCACCTGATTTGCAGGAACAAGTTAATGAGATAGTGAATGATGTAAAGAGAGTTGAATTTCATGCAGCATACCTTGCTTCTTTAGCCAAGTCTATGAGGTTTGTGTTACAATCTTTTAGTATTTTGTTACTACCATAGAACTTATGAAAAAACAAAAACACATTAGGTCACCTTTCTGCTTATATATTGTGTTAATGATATAAAAACATAAAATCCTTATATATTTGGTTGGAAATTTGCACTTTGAACTTGGGAAAGTGCAAGCTAGCTAGTGTGCCATTGTTGATCATTTGAAGAAATGTTGGTTTGAATGATAGAGGGGGAGCGGATGTGCGTGGTTATTTCGTGTGGTCGTTGATGGATAGCTACGAATGGTTGTTTGGTTACCATGTGAAGTTCGGGTTATACTATGTGGACCGTGAAACTTTAATTCGGACACCAAAGCTTTCTGCAATAAGGTATAAGAGTTTCTTAACAAATAATAGTGTTCTTATCGATGAGCGTGAATCAAGAGCCAAAAGACTATTTGCAAATGATGTTTTTTTTTAAACGGTAAAGTAAGTTGTTAGTAAGTTAGTAACACCAAGTTAGAATTAAACTCCAATGCCAAGGTTTGAACCCTGGACCTCTAGAAGGTTTTGTCTCCCCTTCACTCTTAACCACTAGACTAAGAGATCATTGGTATTTGCAAAGGATGTTATGTAAAAGATTATGTGTAAGAAACTTGTAATTCTTCTTCATCTTTTGTGTGTGTTTTTAATTCAACTACTCCAAGAACATATCACTTGGATTGTTATATAGTTATATGTGTATCTATCACTTCTGTGATGGGTTTAACTTTCAAATGAGATCGAAAATTTGATAATATAATGGATGGTGGATTATAGAATTGTCTTATATATCAATTTGTCAACGAAATCATCACATTATCATGAGATATTTAAAGGTACTTCTGTAATTGTACTATTATATATATCTTGATATCTAATTTCTCATGAAATAATAATGGGTTTGGTACATAAAAATGTATCCAAGTTGACACCATTTACTATTTTATGTATCAAACTTACAAACTTACCATTTAATATAGAGTTAATTGTGCAAATAGTCCTTAAACTTGATCAAAACTGTCATTTTAGTCCTTTAACTTTAAAAGTGGTACAAATAGTCCTTTATGAACCATTTTTTAGCCAATTTGGTCCTTTCTAACGTTGACTAACAGCCAACTCTGTTAATGCAGAGTGAAATGACCCTTTTACCCTTCTATTTTATTTTATTCTTTTACTTTTAACTTTTATTAATTTAATCTATTATTTAATAATTATTAATTATATATATTAGATATTATTATTATCTCTCTCACACACACCTCATTCATCTCTCTCTCCATCCCACACAAGTCCAGATTAACATATCAACCATCTCCGACCAACCACCACCAACCTCCGCCACCTCCGGCAAACCTCCACCACCTCCGGCCAACCTCCACCGTTTTTATTTTTTAAACTTTCACCATCTTCAAACACACACACACACACATTCAAACAAACACACACACAAACACAAATGTACACCTTCAGATCAAAATCATGAAGACACATACACACACTTTCAGATCTATAGAACAAGAAAAAGAACTAAGTGGGTTTAGGGTTTTCAAAAGAAGAAGAAAAACGTCAAAAGAAGAAGCAAACAGCATGTGTAGATCTAGGGACGCCGCTGCCTTAACTCCGACCACCGCAGCTTGTTACCACAAATTTGGTCCTTTACTCTAAAATACAAAACCGGAATACAAACACCACCACCAGAACGAACTACCATTTGCTCAACATCTACGACCGCCGGCTGCTAGGGTTTTCGAAAGAAACACAAACACGCATTAGGGTTTTCGAGGTGGTGCGGCGGCGGTGGTTGCAGATGAGAAGCAAACAGCTTATGTAGATCTAGGGTTTGTGTAGATCTAGGGTTTGTGTGTTGCACAGAGATGTCGGTGGTTGAGAGTTGGTGGATAGGGTTTTCGGTGGCGGTTTAAGGTGGCGGAGGCGGAGTGATGGCAGTGATCTTGAAGAGAGAGAGAGAGAGGAGATGGTGGCGGTAGATGGTGCTGGTAGCTGGTTGGGTTGGATGGTGGCGGCGGAGGTGGATGGTGGTGGTGGAGGCGGCGGAGGTGGATGGTGGTGGTGCTGGAGGCGGCGGCGGAGGTGGATGATGGTCCGAGAGAGAGGTAGAGATGAAGAGAGAGAGAGATAGAGAGAGAGAGAGTGTGTGTTGTTGGGGTTTGTGGTGTAGAAGGTATTTATATATTTTTAATTTAAAAAATATATATTATTTTCTATATATTAATTAATAAAAAATTAGAAAAGTGATAAAAAGACTAAATTACCCCCGAGTTAACGGAGAACACTAACGTCCACTGTTAGAAAGGATCATATTGGCTACAAAATGCTTCATTAAGGACCATTTGTACCACTTTTAAAGCTAAAGGACCAAAATGACAGTTTTTGTCAAGTTTAAGAACCATTCATACAATTAACTCTTTAATATACTATAGTTTTTTAAAGTTACCAATTTATGTACCAAGTAACCTTTTCAGCAGGTATCAGGTAATTTTATCATTTTTTATTTACTTTTTATAATCCTGAATTGCCACATCATTAATTAAATGACATCTTATATTTAACACTTTATTATTATTATTATTATTATTTAGACCATATCTTCATCTTCACAAAGCATTTCTTCGTAAGAATATTCATCTTCATATCCAATACATGTTCATATCCAAAACAAGAAAACCCGTAAGTCCCTAATGTAATAGCAAACCCCTGATGAAAGCACATTTGATTTCTTAAGCCTAGAACAAGAAAGAAAACAAGAAAACCTAAAATCGAACAAAAAGAAAAGCAACTTGAAAATCCAAATCAAAATCAAAATATAGATTCATATCCTGGAAAAGAACAAATAATAAGAAGATTTGAAACCCATAAACAAAAGAACATATAGAATCAAGATGAAACCCAGAAACACGAGATTTATGGTTTCACGAAGATAATAAGAAGATGAAGAACATGAAGATTCTTGTAGAAGATGAAACCCAGATGAAGAAAAAGATGAAAAAACCAAACAAAAACAGATGAATCGAACAAAGCATCTATGTGTTTGAATGTAAAACATATGAAAACGCTATAACCGATTTCACCATCCTTGTGTTTGAAAACCTTAAAGAGACGAAAACCCCAAAATCGAACAGATGAAAACCCTAAAATCGAAGCGAATCACAGAAATCCCTATAACAGATGAAAACTCGATGAATCTATGAAGCGAACCAAAACTGAACAAAAATCCTCAATCAAAGCTACTTACCAGATCTGAAGCAAGAAGTTAGGAACCATTCGATTTAGATTTTGGAAAGTTGATCTCTCTGATGAACTGAAAAAATCATAAGACTACAACCATCAAACATTGGGGTTGAATGCAGGTAATAACCATTCGAAATCTCAATCGGAATCATGGAAAATATGATTAATTTTGAGTTATTTGTAAAAAATGAAAACCAAGATTTTGGAAAGTGATTCATGAAGGTAGGAAATCTGGAAAGTGGATTAATGATGCAAATAGGAAACTGTAATCGGCACTTTTGATTTCCAAGAATATTAATATTATTATTATTATTATCATTATTATTCTTATTATTCTTATTATTCTTATTATGTTTTTGAATTATTTTTTGAAGAGGGAATGCCACGTCAGCTACCAAATCACCGCATGTCATCGCCACCTCAATTGAACCGTTGCCACATCAGCACCTAACTTGCTATAGCAGGTTAGATACATAAAATGGTAAGATTGACAAGTTCAAGTACATCAAATGGTAAGTTTGAAAATACAGTACATAAAATAGCAAAAAGTGACAAGTTAGATATATTTTTGTAAACTAAACCCAATAATAATATATCACTCAAATAACTTCTCAAATTTGCAACCAAGTGTTACTGTTTGAGAGTTTGAGAAAAGCATACATGTTGCATGTCGATTCTTTCTCCGAGTTTATAACCACAATATACAAGCCTAATTGCCTAAACCATCATGAGACGAAGTTTTGTCCAATGGTGCATGTGTGTATAGTTATTGGCTAACCCATATTTATAGATTCAAATCGCGTTCTAGATATATCTGTAGCGACGGCAAGAGAGAGAGGGAGTCAGGGAGAGAGAGAGAGAAAGATAGAGAGAGAGATGTGACGGTTTGAAGTCCGGCAATGAACACATTGGATGATGGTCATCAGGAGTTTAAGTACGTTGACAAACGTCACCAGAGAACTTGGATATATATATATATATATATATATAGGGTAGAGATCCGGTAAAAAAAGTTAAAGCTACTAAATGTAAGGTGAAATCTGGACCACGGGATTTATACAAAAGTCAAACAAAAAAGTAACCAATTTTACCAAATTTTCGGAATAAAAAAAAACAAAGTAGGCTAATATGGTAAATTAACAAAAAAAGTAGAGAAAATCACGGTCCTTCTTCGCCCATCGACCCAGTTGCCGCCGGCCGGAAACAAAACCATCGTCGGTGATGCATAGTAAACACCTTTGATTCACAGATTGCATTGATGCACGAATTACAGACATTTTATGCACAATTTAACAATGTGGCGACGGTGCATCAATCGACGGTGCACGGTGACCGGGCGTACGGAAGACGACGACAATTGCAAATGACGCAAACGGTGACCGGGCGTACGCAAAATGCAGCGGCAGCGTGTGCATCGAAAGGACTACACAATAAAACAGCAGTGGCGTGTGCATCACCCGAACATACACAAAAAGCAACGTTGAGTCGGATTTGGTTCTTGCATCGCCGGCGTAGGTGTGTTCGCAGAAGACGGCACGGAGGACGGAGGTCGCAATATAGGGCGTCGCACGAGGAGGTTTCCAGGATACATACACCGAGGCGACTCACAAAAGAATAATGGAGGATTACGGTTTCTAGGATGCACACGCGACGGTGCCTCACAAAGGGACTGCGCATATTAGGGATTACGTGATGGATGGAGGCGGGGATTGGAGAACCTTGTTATGAACGTGGGTTTGTGCAGAAAACAAGGAATATATAAAAAAATATATTATTCAAAACTTCAACTTTTACCCTTAGGCCTTAACCACCTAAGTACACGTGTCAGTCTAAGAATTCTTCTTACCTTTTTTACCTTAACCTTTTTTTACCTGAACCTAATTCTCTCTCTCTCTCTCTCTCTATATATATATATATATATATAGAGAGAGAGAGAGAGAGAGAGTTAATTACACAGATAGTACATGTGGTTTACCAAATTTTCCATGGGCAGTCCTTAAACTTCAAAAATTACACCCACAGTCCCTGTGGTTGTCATTTTGTCCCAATGTAGTACATTTTTAACTGTTCCGTCCAAATCACCGTTAACCCCTATTTTTAAAGGGGTATTTTTGTCTTTTTACCTCCTAAATAATTAAAATTATTAAAATAAAGATATTAATGGGTCTCATTCTCTCTTTTCTTCCTGCAAACTCTCTCTTTCTCTCTCTCTCTTTCTTCAAACCCCAACAAAGTTCCCTGATTTCAGCCGTATACCACCACCTCCTTTCATCGCCACCGCCGCCACCACCCCTCCTCTCCTCCATCGCAGACCACCACCCCTCCGCTCCTCCATCGTAGACCACCACCCCTCCGCTACTCCATCGCAGACCACCACCCTTCTTCTCTACCTACCACCGCCGCCTCCCCTTCTTCTTCTCTACCTACCACCGCCGGATCAAACCCGGATCTTGAATTCATCACCGCCTGTGCAACGGCGGCCGACGAATCAAACCTGTAATCCGCCTGTTTTCTCCGCCGATGAAGATTCATTGGTTTCAAATCCCCAAATCGATTTCCGTTGTTTGCCGTCAGGACTCGTCTAACCTCCACATCGACCAAGTCAACGTCAAGGCGGAAAAACTTCCACCACACACACACTATCACAAATCTAAGCGCACACACACACCCTGATCCGATCTGGGTTTAACCGGTTGAGACCTGAGAGAGTGAGAGTGAGAGAGGGAGGAGAGATGAAGAGAGAGAGAGAGAGAGAATTTGTGTTGTTTGTTGGTGGTGTTTGGTAGTATACGGTGAAAGACACTTTTACCCTCACCAATAAATGGGTTAACGTCCAATTTAGACGGCTCAGTTAAAAATGGAGTAAATTAGGACAAATTGACAACCATGGGGACTAACATTAGGGCAAAATGACAACCACGGGGACTGTGGGTGTAATTTTTGAAGTTTAGGGACTGCCCATGGGATATTTGGTAAACCACAGAGACCATTTGTGTAATTAACTCATATATATATATATATATATATAGGGGACGGTTCAAACGAGAACTGTGGAGGCGACTCACAAAAGAACGATGGAGGATTACGGTTTCTAGGATGCACATGCGACGGTGCCTCACAAAGGGACTGCGCAGATTAGGGTTTACGTGATAGATGGAGGCGGGGTTTGGAGAACCTTGTTATGAACGTAGGTTTGTGCAGAAAACAAGGAATATATAAAAAAATATATTATTCAAAACTTCAAATTTTACCCTTAGGCCTTAACCACCTAAGTACACGTGTCAGTCTAAGAATTCTCCTTACCTTTTTTACCTTAACCTTTTTATTACTTGAACCTAATTCTCTCTCTCTCTCTCTCTATATATATATATATATATATATATATATATATAGAGTTAATTACCCAGATGGTACATGTGGTTTACCAAATTTTCCATAGGCAGTCCATAAACTTCAAAATTTACACCCACAGTCCCTGTGGTTGTCATTTTGTCCCAATGTAATACATTTTTAACTGTTCCGTCCAAATCACCGTTAACCCCTATTTTTTAAGGGGTATTTTTATCTTTTTACCTCCTAAATAATTAAAATTATTAAAATAAAGATATTAATGGGTCCCATTCTCTCTTTTCTTCCTGCAAACTCTCTCTTTCTCTCTCTCTCTTTCTTCAAACCCCAACAAAGTTCCCTGATTTCAGCCGTATACCACCACCTCCTTTCATCTCCACCGCCGCCACCACCCCTCCTCTCCTCCATCGCAGACCACCACCCCTCCGCTCCTCCATCGTAGACCACCACCCCTCCGCTACTCCATCGCAGACCACCACCCTTCTTCTCTACCTACCACCGCCGCCTCCCCTTCTTCTTCTCTACCTACCACCGCCGGATCAAACCCGGATCTTGAATTCATCACCGCCTGTGCAACGGCGGCCGACGAATCAAACCTGTAAACCGCCTGTTTTCTCCGCCGATGAAGATTCATTGGTTTCAAATCCCCAAATCGATTTCCGTTGTTTGCCGTCAGGACTCGTCTAACCTCCACATCGACCAAGTCAACGTCAAGGCGGAAAAACTTCCACCACACACACACTATAACAAATCTGTTAGTGCATACATGGTCACACATTAAGAAATGCACTCCTTATTTTGATGATGATAAAAATATGAACAAGTAATATTATTGCTTATCAAATTTATTCATATGTTCATATGCTACATTCTTTAAAGATCAACAAACCTAAAATTAATGATCAAGTGAAGAACAAATAATTGAAGACTTCAATTCAACAAGAAAAGAAGAAATCAAGATAAATCAACATTCACGGTCGATACCACGGTCGACCGTGAATCAACCGTCGCTGCTCAGCTCACAACTCTTAAATGTTGTTCTTCTTCAAGTCAACCGAACTCGTACTTAACAAGTGAAGATGATATCTTCAAAGCCGATGACGAAGATATCTACAAACAAGAGTTCGAATTATATGAGCTTACAAATAAAATAATTAAATTAGTTTATGTTTTTATAAAATTATTTTTATAAAAACTTTATAAAAATGACAAAGATTTTATAAAACTCAATTGTGTTGGTTGATTAAATCTAAGACTTCCTATTTTAAGCAAATAACAAACACAATCCTACTTTGAAACAATACACCACCATAATTAGCAAAGGAATCTCCCAAAGGGGTAAAATTCCAACATGCTTTGTGTATTGGTTTCCAAACTTCCATATATGTGTTTAAATTCAAACTTTAAGAGTATAAGATCAACCAACCTTTTGAACATATACTTTTCAGTTGATTTTTATGGTAAAAATGAGTTGAGTGTGGTTTTAAATAAAGTCCAACGTCTATATTGCAAAGAACAAGAAAGTTCAGGTACCTCACGGTTTTATCCACGGTCGACCTTGGATCGACCGTGAGGGTACTGGACAGCTTTTGGACTTTCACCTTTTTCCTTATTTAAACCAACTCAAACCTCATTTTTTAGGATCTCTTGCACAAGCAAAAACACATAACATATATTCTTATCTTGTGAGCTCATATTCTTTAATAATTCATCTATCATTCAAGATCAAGAATCAAGCAAGAGCAAAGCTTTCAAAGCTTAAACACTACATCATCTTTCTATATATTTTGTAATAGTGTAAGGATCAACTCTAGCCTTTCAAATTAGAGTGAAGTAAGGATCATCTCTAGCCTTTAGAATTAGAGAGAAGTAAGGATCAACTCTAGCCTATAGAATTAGAGTGAAGTAAGGTTATCTTTACCTTACTTGCAAGTTTGAAGTGTTAATTCTTGCAAGTGAAAAAGAGAAGTGTAAAAGGTTTATCTCTACCTTCAAAGAGAGAAGCTAGTGGAGCAAACTCTTGGTGGGTGAGGCCAAGGAGTGGATGTAGTGCAAGTTTGTTAACACTTGCATGAACCACTATAAATCTCTTGTCTACTAATTGGTGATATCTCTCTACCCTTATTCTCTTTATTTCAAGTATATATATATTTGTTGTGTTATAAACTTCAAGAAAAATATTTTTAACACAACTTACAAATTTTATAAGTGTAAAAATTGGTAAACTAAGTTAAAGAACCTATTCACCCCCCCCTCTAGGTTCAAACAATTGGTATCAGAGCAAGTTGCTCTAAAATTTTTGTAAAAATTGTTTTGAGATACAACTTGCTTTATGAATTTTTGAGAAAACAATTTATTACAAAAATATCTTGAGTTAGATCCATGGACTTAGAAGATAACCTAAGATTGGGGGTTTATATGGCGAATTTACCCATGTTTATTGATTATACATTTTTAGGTTGGAAAACCTACATGTTGACTTTCTTAAGATCAATAGATTATGACATGGGTGATTTTATTGAAAGTGATTTTGATGAAAATAAATCACTAAATAAACAAACATTGATATTTATTCATAAATCTCTTAAGGAAAGTAAATATGAATATATGTGTTCTTACACTTGTGCCAAGAGATTATGGAAAGATATAGGTAAATTTGAAGAGCTTGAGGCAAGAAGAAATAAAGAAAAAGAGAGATCAAGAGAACTTGCTTGCTTCATGGCTTTTAAAGAAAATGAGGTATCTTTCATAAATGATTCTAGTAGTAAAGATTACTTACATAATCTTCATGATGAGCTAAAAGATAAATATGATATGTTACTTGATATTAATTCAAAACTCATTATCAAGATCAATGATTTGAAAAATGTTGAGAATGATAATTTTAAACTCAAAGATCTTAATGAAATCTTGGTCAAGGAAATAAATGAGTTAAGAAAATCTAACATTATGTCACAAGGTTGCTCTACTTGTGTAAACTTCAAAGAAAAGAATGTTAGAATTCAAAAGTTATCAAGTGATGAAGGAGGTCATGAGTTATCAATTGAAACAAGCAACATATCATTAAAACCATTCAAAATTGTGAAAGAAAAGGCAAAAGAAAAAATCCAGAAGGCTCACGGTCGATACACGGTTGATTCACGGTCGACTCACGGTCGAACCACGGTTGATGCCATGCATCTTCCGTCAGCTCGCTGGAATTTTCAAAAGTTTGAAAAATACAAGATTGCCCCTAGTTCTTTCACTAGTATGCCTAAGGTTGGATGTAATAAACATATGATAAAATCTTATACTCCAACTTCAAGGAATGAACAATGTTTCAAGATAACACCAAGGTGGATCAAAGTAGGTGTTTTTGATACTAACAATCCCGGACCCATGAAAAGATGGGTACCACACATATGAAATATGTTTGAGTTGTAGGTTGCAATTGAGGTTGAATATCATTCTTGATGCAACTTGAAGTTTTGTGTGGATGAAAGACTTGGATGATAAATCATCAAGAATAATGCTTTTGAACAACACTAGTGAAACACAATCAAGATAAGTTTCTCTTTCACTTCTCAAAGCCTTATATGTTGACACCTATGTGTTGAAAGTGCCATGAAAACTTATGTGAAACCACTTGACATCTTTAAATGTGTTTATTGTATCTAGTGTTTTACATAAACTTGGTTTGCTATAAAAATAAATCAAGGGTAGCAAAAACATTAACAAAAGACATAGAAATACTTATCAAATGCTTAAATGTCTTTCAAAGCTCAATTCATACTCAAGTCAAATACTTTTTGATTGAGTTACAAAGTTGAACTATGTGGCGTTAAAATGACATATTACTTGTGCCCATATTACTTGGTGTTGTGATTTAAATAATAACTTGAAGCTCTTCCATATAGATGCATGACAAATATCAAACTATCTTGAAAATCATTAAATAACAAATTTGAGAAAATTGATAGTTGATTAATAATGTATAGTCTCATAAAGTTAGAATATACAAACTACAAGAGTATTTGATTTTGAATGTGAGAAATATTGTGCTTAAAGTTAAAATTGCATATTGATGAACAATATTTTAAAATTTGACATACCATGTTCATGTTCATCATATTGCCTTAAGTGATTATATGCAATGCTTGAATTTCTCACAAAGCATGCTTTGGCTAAATGCCTTTAAATGATATGGAAATATATGTTATATAATTCTATATATTGAAATGTATAGTCAAATAATAAACTATTTATCAAAGAATTAAAGGTTTGCTTAAATCCCATGGATTTCATTTTCACATACACTATTTGGGTTTAAGTAGTTAAAGAGCCAAATTAGATTTTATCATAAGTAACATTATCTTAGAATTGAAAATATATCATATCACAAATTAAGACAACTTACTTCGATAAATCATAGTTGCGGACATAAATACTAAACCACTTAATAAAGAAGTAGTTAATGCAATAAGATTTGGTTTATAAATGATTGAACATGTTCCCTAGGAAATAAAGTTTGATTATGTGAAAACTTTCAAAATTTTGCTTCCAGAAGGTTCACGGTCGAACCACGGTCGAAGCCGTGTATCGACCGTGGATCCACTGTCCAAATAATCAAATTGAAAGAAATATCGCGGTCGATGCCACGGTCGACCGTGGATCGTCCCTCGGATGTCTGACGGATTTTAACCCTATTTTGCCCTATTTCTCTCTCATCTCTTCACTTTATCACTTTCACTCTCTCTCACTCAAACCCTAGCCACCATAGCCGATTTTGGAGCTCAAAATTTTTGATTTTTTCTTCAAAAACTCACAAGAATATTAAGGATTACCTTACGATTGAAGATTCGGTTGAACCCACGAAGCTATATCCGGATGATCTACGGCAAAAGGCCACGATTTCTTCATTTTTTTGTGTTCCTCTCGGGTCTTCTCACCTTCACGAACTCTTCATCACAAAAGGTAAATCTTTCACCATTCTTGCTTTCCTCCTCATTAGGATTTCGTTTTTGCACTAAAAATCATGTGATTTTAGTTTTTTTTTCTTGGGGTTTGGTGAAAACTTGAAGTATTTGGGTGTGGTTGTGGGTTTTGTTTAATGTAAGAGTTATGAGATAATTATGTTTAAAACAAAGATATATGATGTATATATATTAGATAAAAGTTATGTTAAAAAGTACAAATTTCGAACATATTAATCACGGTCAACATACGGTCGACCTTGTGAAAAACCATCGTGTACTGAATTAAAAAAAAAAAAAAAAAAATTGAACAGCTTGTTCACGGTCGATCCACGACTGAAACCGTGGTAAAACCGTGAGCTTGCTGGAATTTTTTTTACATTTTTTATTTTTTTGACATTTAATTCTCAAATTAATTTTATTTACATCTATTATAGTATAACTAAGCTTAGTAATCACATGATGCACTATTTTGCTAAAATCTTCTCACATTTAGGACACATGAACCAAATTTGTATACACATACATGTTAAGTTTACATTCACATATGTGTTTCAAATAAAATGAATCATCATCACTTCATCACCTATTACTTTGAGAACTTATACAAACTTTTTGAACAACATCGTAAACAAATGAATAAAAGCATGTTTATGGTACTAAAATGCTATGCCTAAACCTTTGTGCATTAAATAAATTATATTACCTTGGTTTAGTGCAACAATATGCTAACATGTAACTCCCTATGATGTTAAAGTTTGAATATCTTGTCTTGGGCTCAAATTCTAAGAACTTAATTCAAAAAGTTAAGACTATTAGTAAAAGTGATAAACTAATTAAACTTGCAAATTCATAAAATGATTATTATGAAGTTAAGATAAGATTACATTAAATAAATAAGAACTTGCTTATATCTTATACACTTCACAATTCAAAGTAATCACAAACTAAAAGTTGAGTTATGACATAAGAGTTTGAAAAACCATTTTAGTCAAACATTTCATGTGTTACTTTTATAAGAGCTCATTAAGTAATTGCATACATTGAGAAATAAAAATAATTTACACAAACCTTATGCCTAAATTCTATATCTTACATGGTTTGAAAAGGTAAAATACTTGTACGCAACTTATATGTGATGCTCTTGATATCCTATTTACATCAACAAGATATGTTACCAAAATAACAATACACGCTAAATGATAATACTTTGGTTCATGTTTGACATATCCTTGTTCTTAATGTTGTCAAATTACATATGTGATTCTTACATGAAATATCACTAAACATATGTAACATTATGATATGTCATTCATGCTCATCAAGTGTTGAATAATTATCATGTAATGAATTATGGTTAAGATATCTTATGGATGTACTTTTCATATAAGATCATTATCAAAAGAGTATTTGAAACAAGTTTGTGATGAAAGATATATGAAGATGATTACATGGTGAAGAAATATAAATTAACATATTAATTGTTGCAAGTGGTTCTCTCTTACTATCTTGTCATGGTACTTAATGAATTACTCTTTGTAATCAAGATAGTTAAATTAGATGACAAGTTATGCCTCATATAAGAAATAATGTTATTTGTCATCTCGATTTATGCTTGAGTATACCTATGTTCTTAAATGACTATCTCATGTGTCACACGCTTAATTTACTATCACTTGACACATGAATCTATGAGGTATACGTGCATAAATAATGATTATAGTATATGTATTGCACGCTTTTTGTACTCATGAGAACACTTTTCATCTTAATCTTGTAGAATATTGAATACACATAAATAAAAAGCAAATTTGAATACAAGATAAAAGACAAGTAAACTTATACTTAAGCCTATTTTATCTATCAAAAGAAGATAAACTTAAGTTATCATGAACCAAACATGTAATTACTAAATCTTTGTTTGACTTGCTTGAAATTAGAAAACTTTTGTGTTGTTATAATAATGTGAGTATATTTTTGTGTGTATACGTAGGTATAGAATTAACTTAAAATATGTAATACTTAAGAAATATACATATCAATGTTGATTGTAATCTTGAAAAGTTCAATTCTATATCAAATGTGTCATAATATGTTGATCTACATACACAATGAATTATTCTTTAAAGATCAAGATATTATACATAAATGACATCATGTGCTTCATACATAAAATCAAAATAATTGTCAATTTAGTGCACACATTGGTCACTTACTTGATTAAATCATCCATTTGCTACATAATGTATATGAATAAATATCAATTAGAAATGAATAGACTAATATTGAGATAATCTCCACAATCTAGAGCTAAGAAATTTTTGATACTTAACTTAAGATTAGGATTGTGTATTTTGGTTGTCCCTAACATAATATGCACATTTTAAGGGGGAGTCACCAACCAAAAAGAAAATTTCATATATATTCACACCCTCCCTTCCTATCATTAGTATAAATACAAAATAATGATGCATAAATCTCTCATGCTTCCTACTTGAGTTTATGCATATACTTTTGTATATCTTGCACTTGTGTTTTGTTTTGTCTATCTTTTGTCAAGGGCTAGAGCAAAGGGATCATAAATCAAGGGGGATCTTTGATCAAGGGGGAGCTTCATCACAAAAGGGGGAGAAGAATGTTCCTTTTTGTGCTAGATCAATAGGGGAGAAGAATGTTCCTTTTTGATTCGACAAAAGGGGGAGAAGAATGTAGATGTGCAACATTGTTAACATGAATACATTTGTGTAGCAATATTAATTAAATGTTGCATATTTTGTCATCATCAAAAAGGGGGAGATTGTTAGTGCATACATGGTCACACATTAAGAAATGCACTCCTTATTTTGATGATGATAAAAATATGAACAAGTAATATTATTGCTTATCAAATTTATTCATATGTTCATATGCTACATTCTTTAAAGATCAACAAACCTAAAATTAATGATCAAGTGAAGAACAAATAATTGAAGACTTCAATTCAACAAGAAAAGAAGAAATCAAGATAAATCAACATTCACGGTCGATACCACGGTCGACCGTGAATCAACCGTCGCTGCTCAGCTCACAACTCTTAAATGTTGTTCTTCTTCAAGTCAACCGAACTCGTACTTAACAAGTGAAGATGATATCTTCAAAGCCGATGACGAAGATATCTACAAACAAGAGTTCGAATTATATGAGCTTACAAATAAAATAATTAAATTAGTTTATGTTTTTATAAAATTATTTTTATAAAAACTTTATAAAAATGACAAAGATTTTATAAAACTCAATTGTGTTGGTTGATTAAATCTAAGACTTCCTATTTTAAGCAAATAACAAACACAATCCTACTTTGAAACAATACACCACCATAATTAGCAAAGGAATCTCCCAAAGGGGTAAAATTCCAACATGCTTTGTGTATTGGTTTCCAAACTTCCATATATGTGTTTAAATTCAAACTTTAAGAGTATAAGATCAACCAACCTTTTGAACATATACTTTTCAGTTGATTTTTATGGTAAAAATGAGTTGAGTGTGGTTTTAAATAAAGTCCAACGTCTATATTGCAAAGAACAAGAAAGTTCAGGTACCTCACGGTTTTATCCACGGTCGACCTTGGATCGACCGTGAGGGTACTGGACAGCTTTTGGACTTTCACCTTTTTCCTTATTTAAACCAACTCAAACCTCATTTTTTAGGATCTCTTGCACAAGCAAAAACACATAACATATATTCTTATCTTGTGAGCTCATATTCTTTAATAATTCATCTATCATTCAAGATCAAGAATCAAGCAAGAGCAAAGCTTTCAAAGCTTAAACACTACATCATCTTTCTATATATTTTGTAATAGTGTAAGGATCAACTCTAGCCTTTCAAATTAGAGTGAAGTAAGGATCATCTCTAGCCTTTAGAATTAGAGAGAAGTAAGGATCAACTCTAGCCTATAGAATTAGAGTGAAGTAAGGTTATCTTTACCTTACTTGCAAGTTTGAAGTGTTAATTCTTGCAAGTGAAAAAGAGAAGTGTAAAAGGTTTATCTCTACCTTCAAAGAGAGAAGCTAGTGGAGCAAACTCTTGGTGGGTGAGGCCAAGGAGTGGATGTAGTGCAAGTTTGTTAACACTTGCATGAACCACTATAAATCTCTTGTCTACTAATTGGTGATATCTCTCTACCCTTATTCTCTTTATTTCAAGTATATATATATTTGTTGTGTTATAAACTTCAAGAAAAATATTTTTAACACAACTTACAAATTTTATAAGTGTAAAAATTGGTAAACTAAGTTAAAGAACCTATTCACCCCCCCTCTAGGTTCAAACAAAATCTAAGCGCACACACACACCCTGATCCGATCTGGGTTTAACCGGTTGAGACCTGAGAGAGTGAGAGTGAGAGAGGGAGGAGAGATGAAGAGAGAGAGAGAGAGAATTTGTGTTGTTTGTTGGTGGTGTTTGGTAGTGTACGGTGAAAGACACTTTTACCCTCACCAATAAATGGGTTAACGTCCAATTTAGACGGCTCAGTTAAAAATGGAGTAAATTAGGACAAATTGACAACCATGGGACTACCATTAGGGCAAAATGACAACCACGGGGACTGTGGGTGTAATTTTTGAAGTTTAGGGACTGCACATGGGATATTTGGTAAACCACAGAGACCATTTGTGTAATTAACTCATATATATATATATATATATATATATATATATATATATATATATATATATATATATAGGGGACGGTTCAAACGAGAACTGTGGAGGCGACTCACAAAAGAACGATGGAGGATTACGGTTTCTAGGATGCACATGCGACGGTGCCTCACAAAGGGACTGCGCATATTAGGGTTTACGTGATAGATGGAGGCGGGGTTTGGAGAACCTTGTTATGAACGTAGGTTTGTGCAGAAAACAAGGAATATATAAAAAAATATATTATTCAAAACTTCAACTTTTACCCTTAGGCCTTAACCACCTAAGTACACGTGTCAGTCTAAGAATTCTCCTTACCTTTTTTACCTTAACCTTTTTATTACTTGAACCTAATTCTCTCTCTCTCTCTCTATATATATATATATATATATATATATATATATATATATATATATATATATATATATAGAGTTAATTACACAGATGGTACATGTGGTTTACCAAATTTTCCATAAGCAGTCCATAAACTTCAAAATTTACACCCACAGTCCCTGTGGTTGTCATTTTGTCCCAATGTAGTACATTTTTAACTGTTCCGTCCAAATCACCGTTAACCCCTATTTTTAAAGGGGTATTTTTATCTTTTTACCTCCTAAATAATTAAAATTATTAAAATAAAGATATTAATGGGTCCCATTCTCTCTTTTCTTCCTGCAAACTCTCTCTTTCTCTCTCTCTCTTTCTTCAAACCCCAACAAAGTTCCCTGATTTCAGCCGTATACCACCACCTCCTTTCATCTCCACCGCCGCCACCACCCCTCCTCTCCTCCATCGCAGACCACCACCCCTCCGCTCCTCCATCGTAGACCACCACCCTTCTTCTCTACCTACCACCGCCGCCTCCCCTTCTTCTTCTCTACCTACCACCGCCGGATCAAACCCGGATCTTGAATTCATCACCGCCTGTGCAACGGCGGCTGACGAATCAAACCAGTAAACCGCCTGTTTTCTCCGCCGATGAAGATTCATTGGTTTCAAATCCCCAAATCGATTTCCGTTGTTTGCCGTCAGGACTCGTCTAACCTCCACATCGACCAAGTCAACGTCAAGGCGGAAAAACTTCCACCACACACACATTATCACAAATCTAAGCGCACACACACACCCTGATCCGATCTGGGTTTAACCGGTTGAGACCTGAGAGAGTGAGAGTGAGAGAGGGAGGAGAGATGAAGAGAGAGAGAGAGAGAGAGAATTTGTGTTGTTTGTTGGTGGTGTTTGGTAGTGTACGGTGAAAGACACTTTTACCCTCACCAATAAATGGGTTAACGTCCAATTTAGACGGCTCAGTTAAAAATGGAGTAAATTAGGACAAATTGACAACCATGGGGACTAACATTAGGGCAAAATGACAACCACGGGGACTGTGGGTGTAATTTTTGAAGTTTAGGGACTGCCCATGGGATATTTGGTAAACCACAGAGACCATTTGTGTAATTAACTCATATATATATATATATATAGGGGACGGTTCAAACGAGAACTGTGGAGGCGACTCACAAAAGAAAGATGGAGGATTACGGTTTCTAGGATGCACATGCGACGGTGCCTCACAAAGGGACTGCGCAGATTAGGGTTTACGTGATAGATGGAGGCGGGGTTTGGAGAACCTTGTTATGAACGTAGGTTTGTGCAGAAAACAAGGAATATATAAAAAAATATATTATTCAAAACTTCAACTTTTACCCTTAGGCCTTAACCACCTAAGTACACGTGTCAGTCTAAGAATTCTCCTTACCTTTTTTACCTTAACCTTTTTATTACTTGAATCTAATTCTCTCTCTCTCTCTCTCTCTCTCTCTATATATATATATATATATATATATATATATATATATAGAGAGAGAGAGAGAGAGAGAGAGAGTTAATTACACATATGGTACATGTGCTTTACCAAATTTTCCATGGGCAGTCCCTAAACTTCAAAATTTACACCCACAGTCCCTGTGGTTGTCATTTTGTCCCAATGTAGTACATTTTTAACTGTTCCGTCCAAATCACCGTTAACCCCTATTTTTAAAGGGGTATTTTTGTCTTTTTACCTCCTAAATAATTAAAATTATTAAAATAAAGATATTAATAGGTCCCATTCTCTCTTTTCTTCCTGCAAACTCTCTCTTTCTCTCTCTCTCTCTTTCTTCAAACCCCAACAAAGTTCCCTGATTTCAGCCGTATACCACCACCTCCTTTCATCTCCACCGCCGCCACCACCCCTCCTCTCCTCCATCGCAGACCACCACCCCTCCGCTCCTCCATCGCAGACCACCACCCCTCCGCTACTCCATCGCAGACCACCACCCTTCTTCTGTACCTACCACCGCCGCCTCCCCTTCTTCTTCTCTACCTACCACCGCCGGATCAAACCCGGATCTTGAATTCATCACCGCCTGTGCAACGGCGGCCGACGAATCAAACCCGTAAACCGCCTGTTTTCTCCGCCGATGAAGATTCATTGGTTTCAAATCCCCAAATCGATTTCCGTTGTTTGCCGTCAGGACTCGTCTAACCTCCACATCGACCAAGTCAACGTCAAGGCGGAAAAACTTCCACCACACACACACTATCACAAATCTAAGCGCGCACACACACCCTGATCCGATCTAGGTTTAACCGGTTGAGACCTAAGAGAGTGAGAGTGAGAGAGGGAGGAGATATGAAAAGAGAGAGAGAGAGAGAGAGAGAGAATTTGTGTTGTTTGTTGGTGGTGTTTGGTAGTGTACGGTGAAAGACACTTTTACCCTCACCAATAAATGGGTTAACGTCCAATTTAGACGGCTCAGTTAAAAATGGAGTAAATTAGGACAAATTGACAACCATGGGGACTAACATTAGGGCAAAATGACAACCACGGGGACTGTGGGTGTAATTTTTGAAGTTTAGGTACTGCCCATGGGACATTTGGTAACCACAGGGACCATTTGTGTAATTAACTCATATATATATATATATATATATATATATATATATATATATATATATATATATATATATATATATATATATAGGGGACGGTTCAAACAAGAACTGTGGAGGCGACTCAGAAAAGAACGATGGAGGATTATGGTTTCTAGGATGCACACGCGACGGTGCCTCACAAAGGGACTGCGCAGATTAGGGTTTACGTGATGGATGGAGGCGGGGTTTGGAGAACCTTGTTATGAACGTAGGTTTGTGCAGAAAACAAGGAATATATAAAAAAATATATTATTCAAAACTTCAACTTTTACCCTTAGACCTTAACCACCTAAGTACACGTGTCAGTCTAAGATTTCTCCTTACCTTTTTTACTTGAACCTAATTCTCTCTCTCTCTCTGTATATATATATATATATATATATATATATATATATATATAGATAGAGTTAATTACACAGATGGTACATGTGGTTTACCAAATTTCCATGGGCAGTCCCTAAACTTCAAAAATTACACCCACAGTCCCTGTGGTTGTCATTTTGTCCCAATGTAGTACATTTTTAACTATTCCGTCCAAATCACCGTTAACCCCTATTTTTAAAGGGGTATTTTTGTCTTTTTACCTCCTAAATAATTAAAATTATTAAAATAAAGATATTAATGGGTCCCATTCTCTCTTTTCTTCCTGCAAACTCTCTCTTTCTCTCTCTCTCTTTCTTCAAACCCCAACAAAGTTCCCTGATTTCAGCCGTATACCACCACCTCCCTTCATCTCCACCGCCGCCACCACCCCTCCTCTCCTCCATCGCAGACCACCACCCCTCCGCTCCTCCATCGCAGACCAATCTTAGCCGTTGATTTGATAAAGTGAAACTCATGGATGTGGAGCGTGGGGGAATCAATGACATTGAAGGAGGGGGAATTGTACGGCTTAGATTGGTTCTCG
Source organism: Pulicaria dysenterica (assembly GCA_947179395.2). NCBI lineage: Eukaryota > Viridiplantae > Streptophyta > Magnoliopsida > Asterales > Asteraceae > Pulicaria > Pulicaria dysenterica. The sequence goes on along the minus strand of OX359296.1, from coordinate 43,216,601 downwards.
CGGTTCTCGTACGAAAAATAGCGTTTTCATATCAAGTTTTTAGCGTCATACACAAATATCTAATGGTGCTTAAGAAGGTGGTGGTGGAGACGGAGGTTGATAGTTTATGAACTTCATTAATCCGGAAATCTTTTCGTTCATTTCTGTCCTTATCGTTTCTGCATTTTCTCTACTTTCTCTTTGGAGTCGCTCTTCGCCCTTTCTCACTCCGCCCTCTCTCTTTCTCTTTCTTCTTGTATGCTCGCTTTCTTGCTCTTTCTTCTTGTGTCTCTTTTAACCTCTGTGTTAACTTTACCCCTACAAAACATTGAAATGTACACACAATTGTAAAAATTACTTGTATCAATCTTCTTGGCTTTACATGACTCTTTATTGATCAAAATATATATTTTGGGGTTGTTTTGAGCCGTTTATATAATATCTTTGAGATAAATATCTTATTTCCATCACCTATATGTCATTTCTAGTAATTTTAAATATTCAGCATTAAATCGCGATTTTGGATTTTTAATAGCATTTTATAGCATCTATTTAAGATTTCCAGCATTAAACTAAGTAGAAAATACACTTTCGAACAACAATCATCATACTTCCAGCATCATATATAATTTTCAACAAATTTTATTATTTTTCCGGCATTAAAGTACACTTCCCGATAGAAACAGTTCAGTTTCGAGCAACAATATTCATAATTATAGCATACACATTTAATTTCTAGCAACTAGTATTGTTTTGCCAATATTCTATACCACTTTCAACATTAAATATAACAAGCCTAAAAATTTAAAATATACACATAATTACTAACCTATAAACATTATATAAGTTGTAATTCTACCTAAAGATTCAACGCAGATACTAAGAGCATGATTGATTTTCAAGTCAACAAAAGATACCACTATATTTGCATGATCATGATTTGTGAAGCATTGTTCAAAACATGTCGATATATAGAACATGAACAATGTAGATATGTAGAATATTATGAAAAATCAACAAAAATAAACAAACCTTCGAATGTCGATATGTGGAATATGAGCTGGAGGAGCTCGAGCTGCTATGTGCACTAGGTCTACCCGTCAACACATAAGAAGGATCTAAAGATGTGCTGGACCCATAAAGTCTCCCTTTCTTCCTCCCTCCCGTGCATTGGTCCCCACATTTTTGATCAAAAGATGGATGATTGCCGGGTCCATACTTGTTGCTCAAAAGGCTTTTATACTTTTCCTACAATATATAGTAACAAATTAAAATGGTAGTAAGGATTAGTAGCAAAGAATTTAACACATAGCTAATCACAAGTAAATAACAAATCTCACATGATTACGTGTCCTCTCGTCAACCTAGACAAGCTCCAAATCGCTCCCGGACTGATCCAATGGCCTAGTCCCTTTCCTCGCATAGGCGTGGTATACATGTATGTGTATCATGAGTCGAAAAATGATATTTATAAGTAAAAACACTTCTTATTTGAGAATATGTATAAAGATGATATCGCAAAAAACAATCATCAATTTGAAAATCTTCGAAAATTAGCACCGTCTGTCGGAAATTTCCGACGGATTTTTCCGACGGAGCTTCTTTAAAATCATTTATATCGATAGTTTCTTCTTATACAATCGTACATATACATACATATACACAAGTACATGTATTACATTTGAAAATGTACTTAAATCTAAAGTTGCATAATCGTAAACACACAAACATGTATGTATCTTTATACATTTACATATACATATACACAAAACCCGGTGACACGTGGTATACATGTATGTGTATCATGAGTCGAAAAATGATATTTATAATGAAAAACATTGCTTTTATAAGAATATGTATAATGATATCGCAAAAAATGATAATAACTCTTATAATATACGGAAATAACAAGAGTATGTCGGAAATCCATCAGAAATTTTCCACGGATTTGCGACAGATTTCCAACGGTGCTTCTTTAGAATCATTTATATTAATATTTTTCTTCGTATGTAATCCACATGTAAATGCATTCATTTTAAAATATATAGTTAAGTTCAAGATTGTATACTAAAAACATGTACACATTTATGTATCGCTATACGTGTATACTTATAGATAAAACCTAGTGGTACCTAGTATACGTGTATTTATATAATGAGTCAAAAATTGACATTTATAAGATAGAACACTTCTATTATCATAAATATGCATATATATACATACAAATATATATATATATATATATATATATATATATATATATATATATAAATATATATATATATATACAAAAAACGATCATAATTCTTAAGAAATACGAAAATTAGAAACGTCTATCGGACTTTTTTGACGGATTTGCGATGGATAGATTTGCGACGGATTTTTCCGACTGATTTTTGGCGGATTAACTTTGCGTCGTATTCTCTACAGAATTTTCGACGAGTTTCCGACGGCATTCTTTCCTCGCAAATCTGTCGCTAATTTCTATGATTTCCGACGGATTTCCGACTAAATGTTATCCGACTAAAATCCGTCGGAAATCCGGTCGTAAAGTTGCTCCGTTTGTAAAACGTCCGTAATCCGTTAGAAAATTTCCGACGGATTTTCCGTCGGAAAGTCCAACGGTAATTGGTGATTTTCTAGTAGTGTGATAGATTGATAGTCGATTGTTTGATCTAAAAATTTGCTTGCTTCAAGCATTTAGATTTAACTTTCATCACTTTATTATGAAAAGCAAAAAATTACAACCATTAATTCAAACAAAAAGAAAGATTACAAAAAGAACGGAAGAAGGCTGCAACTACAATCCAAACAAAAGAAGATTGGTTATATCGATCGGGTTCTATCTTTCTAAGCTTGAGTATAACTTAATCTACATATCTTTTCGATTTCTTAGTTGTTTGATTTCACGATTGCTTAGATTGATTTCTTTTTTGTTTAGTTGTTTGATTTGTTGATTATTTAGTTGTTTGATATAAACATGTCCTATCGAACGCATCCATCATGTGCTCAAAATAGAAAACGTAAAAAAAGAGAACAAGAAATTATTAATTCATTGCAAGGATCTTTGAATAAATAATTTGTTCCACTAGGAACAAATATTGAAGAAGATGCTCTGAACCCCATAGATTATTCTAACAAGTTATATTTATACTCGCGAGTTGCTGCAGGGTTTTAGAATGAACAAAATATAACACTAATATTCTAGCATATAACTTTAGAATAAAGTAGAAAAAATTTAGACTTTAGGATTATTAAACGCAATTTGATTCATATTAAAATCCATTCACATTCATTTTCATATCATGTATAACATAATCATGTAGTATTATTAATAATGGTTTTAACGAAAAAACTTTCAAAAGTATTCTAGTTTTTAGCTTTAAAACATTAATACATGAGAGTGAGTCACTTACTTTAAGTCAAAAACATGTCTCTTAATGGGTCTCTTTGTAAGTCTTACTCTCGTGTTTGTGAGGGAACATAACGATCATGTTTGACTATACATGAGAGGATATTAACCCAAATACTATATGTTAAAAGTAATAAAAAGTAAAAATAACAATAACATTACATATATTTAATTACTAAATATAATAGCAACATGAGCTTGTTTATAAGAGAAAAGAAGTAAAAATAGAAAATAAGTAAACATATTAACATAAAGATTCGAACTCCTAACTGGTTGCTTACCGACGTCCAAGTTTTAGATTTTTTTTATTTAGGAACTTGTGTTTTATAACCATTTATCAAGAAGTTATTGTTCATAACTTTATGATAAATGCTAGTATACAAGAAAAAAACTTTTTAATCTAATCTAATCAGTATACGTATTTACGTAAATAACCACGAAAATAGTTTGATGTATCTACTAAATGATTTAAATAAATATTTTTGTAAAAATACTTAAGTGTTAACACACTAAATCACCTAAACTTAACATTTGAGAATAGAACTCATCGTTAGTCATTTATGGAAATAAAGAGGAATAATTGATGATTTTTTATTTATTAAAATGATATTATAACACATTCTCTTTTAATATATATCAAAGATGATAATGCTGTCACGAAATATTTTCTTTAGTATTATAATTTCACTACAAATTTATAGTTTTTAGATTAATATTCCATGAAGATGAAATTAATATCAAAATATAGATAAAAATACGTTGGTCACAAAAGTACATTCATATTCATACCAAACATTATATATCAAACGTTATAAGAGAAAAAAAATAGGATATATAATTAATCTTAAAGTATAATAATAATTAAATAAAATTCAGTTACATGGCATCTTCCGTTGCTGAGAAAGCGGCTATCCGCCGTAAAGAAAAGGTAAGAAAAAAAATAAGACGTAAGGATAGAACCCACACCTTGGCCCTATCTTTTTTCTTGCTTTACCACAATGCCAACTTCCCATTTAAGATAAATCTTTCAGCTTTTAAATATATAATAATGATTAAAAAAGTTATTGTTCATAATGTCACATAAATTCTTGCTAATTGTTAGATTATATAATGAATTTGTTGATGAATCTAATGATTTTGTCGGAAACAATGAATTTACTGAAAAAGAAGGTGAAGAGCCTATCAATAATCTTAAGGGTTAAAGCCACTGAAGACAAACGTGTTTTCCCCATGTTTCGATACGGCACATTAATTTTTTTACACATCTGGTCATTTAACTTGTAAAAAACGTTTTATTATACCCGTTTTGTTAATTTTGACCTGCTATTGCAGGTCATCTTTTCCCTCAAATTTCTTCTTTTGAAATCGCAACTTTGAAGACCAAATTCTCCATGTATACTTAACGAAAAACAATGATTCTTGACTCCATGAAAAGTAAATCGAGTTGTCTATGAATTATTACAAAAAAATGAATAAAAACGAGTTTAAAATGTGTCAAATTATCAAAATACCGTAAGGGTGTTGAATAGGCTCGTTATTGACTTTAATTAGCAATTTCTTGGCCTACACTTGATGGTTTTTCATAAATTTTGTATCATTTGAAAGGTAAAAAGATTATGTACGATAAACTATACAAATAATTATGTAAAATGATCAAGAATCGAGCAAAAATTTTCTGCCCTGTTTTCGAACCAAAAGCCACAAAAAATTCGAGACTTTGAGCTCGAAATTCTCCATCAATACTTGATGAAAGTTCATGAATTTGGTGTCATTTGAAAGGTATAATGATAATTTACAAGATTCTACAAAAAAAAATACACAAAACGATCAAGAATCGACCAAAAACATGCAAAATAAGGCTAAAATTGGGTGAACGAGTTGCAGGTCGCGAAATGGGCATATCGACAGGTTTTTTATAAATTAAATGGCTAGATGTGTAAATAAATATTAATGTGTCATATTGGAACATGGGAAAAGCACGTTTGTGACTTTAACCCTAATCTTAATGATTTTTAAGAAACAGTGAATTTGTTGAAACTGAAGTTGAAGATCCTATTGATACTTCTAACCATTATGGCGAAAACGATGAGTTTGCAGATAAAACAACTGGTTTGAACATAACCGATCCAAGAGTTTGGTGGTCTAAATGGTGAAATGAAATTTTTATTTGTAGTAAATGGACCTATTAAGGAAATTTAGCCCAATTTTACTTTTCCAACAATTGTAATTGGTAGACGTTTTCTTTATAAATTTTTCACTTGTAAATTAAGAAATGGTAATTTAATTGATAGAAAATGGTTGGTTTATTTAAATAAGCTTGATAAGGTATTTTGTTTTTGTTGTAAGTTATTTAAAACTTCTCGGTCTAGGAGTAATTTGGCAAATGAGGGGATTAGTAATTGGAGATATGTTAGTGAAACTTTACACTCACATGAAAAGAGTTCCGAGTATATTATAAACTTAAGAACATGGACCGAAACACAAGTAAAACTTCATATTAATCAAACACTAGATAAAAACTTACAAGAAATTATTTATATCGATAGTGAACATTGGAAAGACGTTATTGTTAGAATCATTGATGTTGTCAAATGCTTAGCAATTAGCACAATATAATTTCGCTTTTCGTGGAACAAAAATAATTATTTATAAGAACTCAAATGGAAACATTTCTTGTTTACTTCAAATGATTGTTGAGTTTGATTTCGTAATGAAACAACATTTCCGGCTTATTCAAGATAGAAAAACTCATGATCGTTATCTTAGTCATAAAATTCAGAATGAGTTAATTGAAATGTTGGTGTCAGAAGTAAAGATTTCAATTCTAAAATAATTATAGAAGCAGAATATTATTCCGTAATTTTGGATCCGGTGTAAGTCACAAAGAACAAATGACTTAAATTATAAGATGCGTTGATATGGTAAGTGATCTAAAAAACACTAGAAGAGTTTTTGGTTGAGTTTATAATTGTAGAAGATATATTTGGTTTAGGTATTTTTTTTATGTGTTACAAGATTCTTAATTAATCTTGAAGTAGATATAAATTGTGTGCGTGGCGGATATGATAATGAATCTAATACGAAAGGGAAACACTAAGGTGTACAAAAACAATTACGTGATATAAATCCTAAAGTCTTTTATATGTCATGTGGGTGTCATAGTCTTAATTTATAATTATGTAATATGTCAAATTCTTGCAATAAAGTGATAACATTTTTTGGAATATGTCAAACAATATATAATTTGTTTTCTAGTTCCACAAAAAGACGGAGCCTTTTACTTGCATATATAGATGAATTGACATTAAAATCTTTGTCTGCTACGTGTTGGGAAAGTCATATTAAAGGTGTTAGAGTCTAAAATGAAAGAAGCTTCAATAAAATTAGATGAATTAAGTGATGATGGTACAGTCTGTATCTATAGTAAATTGTGAACTTTTCAGTTTTGAATTTGTTTTAGTTTGGTCATATAGCATGTAATTTTATTAGAATTAATTTGGTAAGTAAGAAACTACAATGTAAAAATATGCTTCTTGATGTTGCGATAAAATTTTGGAAGAATTGGTTCATTATTGTGAAAAACATAGGGAAAATGTATTTGAGTGAGCTATCAGTGAAGCTAAAAAAGTAGCACATAATATTGGAGTTGACCCTACATTTCCCAAAAATCATATTTCTTATAGGAAAACAATTTGATGAAATTCCAAATACTGAAATAGAGCAACAATCTTCTTAAGAAGCTTTTAGAACCGAATATTTTCTTGTGCCAGTGAATATGGGCTCTAGGGGTATGCATGGGGCGGTTTGGGACGGTTTTAAGCTCAAGCTGAACCCAATCTGTTAATTTCGATTTTAGGATTTTCAAACCCAATGGTTTCGGTTTCTATCGGTTCTGGTTTTGGCGGGTTTTAGTTATTAATGGTTCGTTTCGGTTTTAAAACCAAACCCACCTGATTTTGAACATTAATACATAACTTCTTGTACTAAACTTCGTATTTCTAACATTATATAGAAATTTCAGCTACAATTTTCTAGCATTAAATTTAATGTGTAATAAGTAATAACTATTTCAACACTAAAATACTATTTTCAGCTTAAATATTCTAAACATAAACATATTTTGTAATCATAATATATACATCGATCTGAAAAGAGGTAAACAACAAAGAGAATGAAAAGTTATTGACCCTAATAATTGGACCTTGAAATATTTAATGGGCTTTATTGACTTCTATTTAATAACTATAAAATTAAAAAATATATATGAATATATTGAATATTAGTGGGTCAAGTTTATTAATGAGGATGTTTTTAGTTAAAATCGAAACCGAACCGAAACCATAGGCTTTTTCAAAATTTAAAAAACCGCCGGTTTTGAAATAGTTTCGGTTTTGTCGGTTTTAACGGATTAGTTTCTATTTTTATGTTTTTATGCACATCCTAGATATGGTTCTTTCTCAATTGAAAACTATATTTGAACAAATAAAATATTTTGAATCTATTTTTGGATTTAAGTTTGATAGATCAAAGTTAGTTTCTTTAATTGCTAATGAATTAAAAAAGTGTGGTTTAAATCTTAAATTAGCATTAACAAATGGTGATGAATACAATATTGATAAAAATTACCAGTGTGTGTGGAGTTACAAATTTTGCAAGATATGTTATCGGATGAATTATCTGAAGTGGAAAATCTTGAGACATCCATTCGGATCATGGAGTTTGTAAGAAAAGATGAACATGTTTTCCAACGTCCTACTCGCATATAAAATATGTTAACCTTGCCGGTTACATTTGCATCAGCTGAAAAAAGTTTTTCAAAGCTTAAACTCTTGAAGTCGTATCTCCAAAGTACCTTGATTCAAGAAGGATAAACGGTTTAACTATTTTGAGTATTGAATACCAATCTCTAGCAAATACTAATTTTGATAAAATTATTGATGAATTTGCTTAATCAAGTGCATGTAGACATCGTTTTAGCCTTTAGGTAGGTTGCAAGTATTTATATAAAAATGTTTGAGCTTTTTCAAGTACTAAACATGTTACTTTTAGTATTACATATTTATGTTATGTCTTTTATATATGTCTTGAAGTTTACAAGTAGGGACATTTTTATCCCACTTCACAAAGGGCATCTAAAATCATTGGACGACCCTGGTTGTTAACATTGGCTTTTAAGATTATAACAATATATATTTCTGATTTTAATATCAAATATGTCTTTAGCCCATTGGTAATTCTTTAGAGAAAGTAAATAGGAAGCAAAAAAAAATTTACTAGGATATAAACCTTTCTCTCTATATTTTTACGTTTTTTCTTTCTTTTGATAATCTAAAGGATTAAAGTTGCTTAACACAAACAGACTTTTTCCAATGTTCTGATATGGCACCTTAACTTTTTTTTTACACATATGGCCATTTAACTTACCAAAACCGTGTCGATACGGCCAAAACGCGACATGCAACCTGCCAATTCGGTTTCAGCCAGTTTTTTGCGATTTTTGGGTCGATTTTTGGTCGTTTTTTGTGATTTTTTTGTAGAATCTTGTAATTTATCATTATACATTTCAAATGACACCAAATTCATGAATTTTCGTCAAGTATTGAGAGAGAATTTCGAGCTCAAAGTCTCTTTTTTTGGGTTTTTTTTCGAAAACAGGGCAGAAAAAAGATTGTTTTTTTGCTCGATTCTTGATCGTTTTACGTCATTCTTTTTATAGATTGTCGTAGATAATCTTTTTACCTTTCAATGGACACCAAATTCATGAAAAACCATCAAGTGTAGGCCAAGTTATTGCTAATTAAAGTCGGTAAATACCAATTCGACACCCTTACGGTATTTCGATAAATTGACACATTTTAAACTCGTTTTTATTTGTTTTTTTTTATACTACTTGATAGACAACTCGATTACCTTTTCATAGAGTCAAGAATCATTGATTTTTGTTAAGTGTACAAGGAGAATTTTGGCTTCAAAGTTTGTATTCGAAGTGAAGGAAATTGGGAAAGAATGTGACCTGCTATTGCAGGTCAAAATCACCAAAATGACTATAATAACAGGTTTCTTACAAATTAAATGGTCATATGTGTAAAAAAAAATTAATGTGTCATATCAGAATATTGGGAAAAGCCTCTTTGTGTTCAGTAACTTTAACCCTAATCTAAAAAGTTTTGCCCTTTTTCTTTTTCCAAAGCCTCTTTTGTCTTATTTTCTTTTTACAAAGGTTCTTTTCCAAAATTCAACATTTCAATTGTGTTTTTTAATTTCCATGACTATTATATTTATATTTATTATTATATTAAAATATATATTTAATTTTATTGTTATTTATTTTCTTTTATTATCTTTAACCTATAATATTGGGTATATATATATATATATATATATATATATATATATATATATATATATATATATATTTATATTTATATTTATTTATTTATTTATTATCATTTTAATTATATTAGTTTTATCATTATATAATATTGATTTAAAAATATATTTTTCAGTTTTATGGTTTTAAAATTCACTTATGTTTTAGATATAAAAAATTAGAATAGTTATGTAGGAGTTTTTTTTAATCTTATAAAACCTTTATTCTATTATAAGTATTAATTATAACATATGATTATGTTTGAAGTAATTTGAAAATAAAATATGAATATATTTGAATTTAAATTAATTTGCGCATTATAATTGTAACATCCTCAAATGGGCCTAGTTGTCTATACCCTCGGTACGTTCCGAATCGCGAGTTTATTAATAAATATTAGAATTATTATTAAAATAATTAAGAAATCATGATAATAAATATTATAAAGAAAATAGATAAATTTAATAAAATATTAAACGGTTTTGAATAAGGATTCCGGAAATATCACCGTTAGTTGAAATGGGTAAACGGGTATTAAGTTGTAAGTTGAGAAGGGAAACAAAATACCCCGTGTGGATATTATTGAGACCTTAAGTCTGTCTCTTTTCTTTCCTTTTCACAGATACGCACACACACACTACACACACACTTCTCATTTTTTTCTTGTTCTTGAGCCGTGAAGAAGAAATCAAAAGAGAAGTCACCAAGATCAATTTCAGTTGCAAATCCAAGCTAATATCAGTTCTTTATCATCATCTTCATCATCTCCTTCTACCTTGTAAGTCTATCATTTCCCTCATGCTTCTTTGTTCTTGAGTTCTTGAGTTAGGTCAAACTTAGTCAAACCCGAATTTGGAATCAAGAAATGATTCTAAATATTCCAATCTGTTTCTAAATCAATTCTAAGTGATTAGAATCCAAGTTCATGAATTAAAATGGTGATTTGAATTAAATTTCATGAAAAGCTTGAAATGGGTCAAAATGGAAGAATTTGATCCTATACTTTCAATCTTTGGTTTGATGTTGTTATATGTATGTTTTTGGATTCATTTGGATGTCTAAAATCATATGGAAACACTGGAAATGGATTTGGGATTGATGGAATTGGGTTTGGATTGCAAATGGACTGAACAGGGGGCTGTTTCTCGCACACTGACTGTAAATTGGTTACTACGGCCGTAGTAAGTTTTCCCTACGGCCGTAGGAGGGTGTTCTATAAAAATGGTCCTACGGCCGTAGGACATTTTTACTACGGCCGTAGGGACTGTCTGTTATGAACAGTGCACTGTTGTGCTGTTTTTCGACGTTTTGTCGTACGGGATGCTCGTTTAGGATTCTGATTAGTCTAATGGCATCATTAGGGGTATAATATTAGTTTATTAGTTAATGTACTTGTGTAAAGTGACTAAACACGAGTATTATCTTATAGGTAAGCTGTACGACCCGGAAGAAGAGCGCGACGATCACGATTTTTGTTTGCTTTAGTCTCTAGCCTCACAGGTGAGTATAGGATAACATACTAATTAATATAATCGTATTACATGTTATTTGTATGTGCAAGTAATTCCATGAAATGTACTTAACACTGTTGTATGCTTGAAATGCGTACTGTATGCTATCTTATGCTCACTAGCTTTAATTAGCTAACAGATACTCTCCCCATGACTGCAGGTGACACTTAGGCGTGTGAGCTTTGGGTACCTGCTGGATGTTAATTATCTTTTGGAGGAACACTTGTCTTAGTTATTTTTAATTACTGTTTATGTTTGTATAAACTTGTTTGTGTGGTCGGTGAACAGTTTAGTAACACCAACTGATCTTTTGTATACTGTGGCTGATTTTTTTGGTTGTAATTATAGCCACTTTTATAAAATCGCTGCTGTTAATGAGTTTTGAAAAACAGGTTTGGCTTAAGTTCAGTTTATAAACGGATCCATGCAGTTGGATTCTTGAATTTCTATTATTAAAATGAAAAATCTGGTTTTCAAAAGCGAGGTGTTACAATAATCCTAAATGTAGATTCTTCCCCACTTTTATTTTAAATATATGTGTTTAAATATTAGTTTTTATATTTTGTTTAACTTAAAACCTTGTCGTAACGTGTGCGTACGAAATCAACTCATTTTTTTAAAGCAACAAAATTGTATTCACAATGAAAACTCAATTTTCTTACTAAAAGGCGTAGCAAAAAGATTATACATCATCAAATATATTCAATCATAACAATATATCCTTCTATAAAAACATACATCATACACCATACTACTTATCAATCGTTTGCCAACATCCTTTCTTTGCTGCTGCTAAGGGTTCATTCGTCAGCCCAACCTTCAATTTAGTTTCCAATTTTTTTACATGTACTTTTTTTAATTGAAAGATAATAATCTTACCTCCAAAGCAATTTCCCATATTGGTTTGTTTTTTCTTACGAAAACATGATGATTACGATATTTCCATAAAAGATATCCAGTGATTCTCACAATCGCCTCCCAAACTTTCCTTTGACTCGAGATCGTGAACTTGGAATTTTTTTCCGCCATCTTTCTAAAAGAATTACCTTGTTTATAATATTGACCCCACCAATGGCAAATCTCTTTCCATACTTTAACTGAATTTGAGCATTTAAAAAGAATATGCTGGGCCGTTTCAATTTCCTCGCCACAAAGTGGACAAAGTATCGAAAGTTAGTCGTACCTCTATCCACCAAATTCGTTCTCATCGGTAACCTTCCACGATCTGCTTTACATGAAAAAACATTCACTTTTTTTATATGAAGTTGCACCAAAAAGTAGCTTCCATTGTTACTTCATCTGTCATCATGCGATCTTCAATCTCCCATCTCACTCTAGCCACCGAATATTTGTTCTCCTTACCCATCGTCCATACTTTTTTTATCTTCCAAGCTTAATGATAAGGTACAATTATTTACCCCAAAGGTTCCACATTCTGTACCCAATTTTGATTTACTCGTTCTCCCATTTCCCCCAACAAGAGAATTTTGTAGCTCATTTTTGAAAAAACTCTTTTGAATCTATCTTTCAAATAAGTCTCTCCATCCCAACTATTAAACCAAAAACTTTTCATTTTAATAAAAGAGGGAATAGATATCCCATTATTTTGTAGTTGGATTCCCACTTTAATAATACCACCCTAAAAATCCCTTCTAAACACCCCCCAGTTCTACTTCGAGCAATGTATTTTTTCCACGTTAAACCTCACCATCATTTTCCTAATAAACTAAGCTTATAACAATTCTCTAATATTTCCCAACGAACCCAAGCCATTTTTTTATTTTTTAAGTCCCCTTTCCCAAAGAATTTATTTCTAATTCTCTCTTATATATTAAGGATTCCAATCAGAGCACGAAACATCAAGAAGTAATAAAGGGTAAGGTGTAACACCCCAATTTTTTTTTAAATTAATAATAGCCCTATCACAATTTTAAATTCAATTAAAAAAATCAGATAATAGGTATTCATCACAAGCATCCACCATTCACTTGCCCGACACATGCTACTTACAGTGTAAAAAATAGTAATAAGTAAATTGTTGATAGTTTAATAAAATCAGAGTTCATAATTGGGTTTGTAGAAAAGTAGTCGTCACGCCGGAGCCTTCCCGTGATCAACACGAGACGATCTTGAAATCATCAACAAACATTGGTCAACATAAACTTAGTGAGCACACAACACTTATATATTATATCAGATAGCACATCCACATATAATACACATCACATCATATATGCCACAAAACGAGCCATTTGCTCAAAATGCCACACAGGCGGAGGTGACCATATGCCAAACGAGCCATCTGCTCAAAATGCCACACAGGCGGGGTGGCTATCTGCCAATCATCATCATGGTATCACATATGAACACATACCACAATATAAGATATAAGTTAGTGTAACTCACCTTATCCGTGATACAAGTGTCAGTAATCACACAGTTGTATTGTTAACGAGTCCGACAAGAGGAACCTACATATGTGCCCTACTAAGTTAATAATGAGTACTATCCCCACAATATATATTCCTAGGACTATGTCGTGGTTATTAACGATCATTAGTTTGAACTTCGGTCGATGCCCCTATGAAAGTTGGTCATACTGAAATTCGGTCAACATTTAAAAATTTAGGGAAAAACCACTGAATTCGGTCAACACCATCAAATTCAGTCGCCCAAGGAATTTGGTCATCACCCCCAAATTTGGTCATCCCTCTGTTCTTAAATCCAAAATCCAGAATTCCCAACCAAACACAAATTTCAACCTAGAAGTGATATCTAACATCTAACAATAATAACCTATCGATTTAATTGATTTAACATCAAGTATAGGTCCCAGACCTTTTTTTGCTCTCTGTTGAGCTCGGACCCGAATGAACAACAGGGTAAGGATCAAATGCCATTCAAATATTAACCAATTTGTAAAAAACCAATGGCTATTGATTTCTAACATCATGAACATGCATCCTATTCGTTTAATTCGATATTCATAGACTTTTAGTAGGTCTAAGGTTTAATTTTGTTCCCATTAACGACTTTGCATAAACAGGGTTCTAACCCACTATTTGCTATGTTTTTAAGAAGAAATCCATAGTAGTAGTGCGAGAAGTACATACCTGTAGTTCTCGAATCGATTTGCAGCAACTGGTGAAGGTTGTCTGGTGTTCCTTCTTCTTCTCCTCTCGGCAACATCCCAACACACACACGAATGAAACAATAATGCTCTCCCCTTGACGCTGTGTTCCCGAGATAACTTTAGGAAAGAAAATAATGGAAAAGAAAATTTACAGAAGAAAAGAAGAGAAAGGAAAGGGTAATGATTTTTATTTTTCGTGTTCCCGGGTCGGAAAGAAAGGAAAAGTTGGAAAGAATATAAATAAGTTGGTGTTCCTGAGTTGAAGAGAAAGAAAAGAAAAAAAGGTCATTTTACGATAATACCCTTATTTTTTATAATTATCTATTATGATCAAGGGTAATTTTGTCACTTACGAAAAATCATAAAAGGTTTCCTTTCCTTTCCTTCCAAATCCTCCCACTTTTGGGAGGAAAGTTTAGGAGAGAAAATTAATCAAATTTTCCATCCAAATCATTTCCCTTCCTTCGTTAAAATAACTCGGGAACACAAAAGTTTTTTATTTTCCTTTCAAATCCCTTCCTTTCTCTCCAAAATAAAACTCGGGAACATAGCGTGAAGGTTGTGTCCTAGTAACCCTTCTCTAAGGCTTCAAGCCAAAACAATTAAGTTCACCCTAAGCCCATTATTCCTTCATTCAAACCAACAGCCATGTAGCCCAAAGGCCATAATTCTTTTAAATGACAAGAAAGTAAGTCCAATAAATTCATTGTATTAATTACCAACATAATAATATTCTACACTTTATTATTATTATATGTTGGGAACGGGTATTCCAAAAAGCTGGATAATACCGTCTTAGTAAGAGTCAAACGACCTTCACTTGAGATTATACCTTTCTTCCACAATGCCAATTTGGTATCGAACTTCTTGACCACCTCTTCCCAATTCTTTTTCCTATTCATATTAACATTAATAGGCAGTCCCAAATACATAAATTTATAATCTCCCACTTTGCACCCAATACGACTTGCAAAATCTTTAGACACTTCTTCATTAACTCCAACACCATATATCCCCTACTTTTTCTTTAACTTACTTTAAGCCTCAAAGCTTCTTTCCAACACTTGAGTAAAGATACTAGAATTTTTAAGTTCTAAAAAGACCACCTACCAAATATCATTGTGTTATCAACATATAGTAAGTGTGATAACCCAACCCGACATTTTCTCGACCAAGAATATGGCATGTGCGAAAGGGAATAAGACAACATTGTCCAAGAATAACTCAATATCAAATGGGAAGATTGTTAAGAGGAAACAGATGGGTACGAGACTTAGGCCTCGTTTGTTTTTCTAGAATAAGTATTTATTCTTATAAATGTCTGCGGGCTCGTAGACATTTCATTAAAAGACCGTTTGTTTAAAATCAGACATAAGATGCAATAAGATCTTATTTGAACTTAAAATCACTTATTTTGATAAGTGGTTTAAAATCACTTATTTTGATAAGTGGTTTAAAACCACTTATTATCACTTATTTTAAACCTTATTCTAATAAAAAATCACTTATTCTAAACCCACCGCCGCCGACGATACCCTCCACCCCCGCCGACCACCAACCGCCACCGCCTCCACCGTCACCACCGCCACCGTTACCGCCGCCCCGTCACCGCCGCCGCCGCTGCCACCGTCACCGCCGCCTCAACCGTCACCGCCGCCTCAACCGTCACCGCCGCAACAACCGTCACCGCCGCCGCCGCCACCGCCACCACCGTCCTGTCACTGCCGCCACCGTCACAATTACCGACACCGCCGCAGCCACCACCGCCGACCACCCACCGCCTCCACCGCCACCGTTACCGCCGCACCGTCACCCCCGCTGCCGCCATCACCGTTACCGTCGCCGCCACCACCGCCGTCGCCGCCACTGTTACCGCCTCCGCCACCATTACCGCCGTCGCCACCGTCATCGCCGCGTCAACCGTCACCGCCGCCGCCAACACCGCCGCCACGCCGTCACCGCCGCCGCCACCACCGCCGCCACCACCACCGTCACCGCCGCTACCACCATCACCACCGCCGACCACCCATACCACTGTCACCGCCGCCACCATCACCGTTACCGCCGCCGACGCCGCCACCACCGTCACCACCGCCACCGTTACCGCCACCGTCACAGTCACCGCCGATGCAACCGTCACCGCCTCCACCGTCATCGCCGCCGCCACCGCCGCTACCATTACTGCCACCGTCACCGCCACCAACCGCCTCCACCGCCAACCACCACCAACCGCTGCCAACCACCACCAATCGCCGTCGGCGGTGGGGGTTGGTGACGGCGGTGGCGGTGGCAGTTGGTGACAGCGGTGGCGGTGGTGGGTGGTAGTGGCCGGCGACGGTTGTAGGTGGTAGTCGTTGGCGGTGGTGACGGTGGTGGTTGGTGGTGGTCGGTGGCGGTGGTGGTAGTGGCGGTTGGTGCCTGTTGGCGGAGATTGTGGTTGGCGGTGGTCGGCGGCGGTAGTGTTAGTGGCGGTTGGTGGTGGTTGGCGGAGGCGGCGGTGGTGGTAGTGGTCGGCGACGGCGGTTGGTGGTGGTCGTCGGCGGTGGTGACGGTGGTGGAGGTGGCGGTTAATGGTGGTCGGTGGCGATTGTGGTGGTGGCCGTTGGTGGGGGTCGGCGGTGTTGGTGGAGTTGGCGGTTGGCGGAGGTGGTCGGTGGCGATGGTCGTCGGCGGTGGTGGTGGTGGCGGTGGCGGTGGCGGTTGGTGGTGGTCGGCAGAGGCGGTGGTTGGCGGTGGTCGGCGGTGACGGTTGGTGGTGATCACCCGCGGTGGTGATGGTGGTTGGTAAATATAGTAAATAAGACATTTCCTAAAATTAAAAAAAACAAACAGTCTTATCTCGCAGACATTCGCAGACATAAGACCTTTTAAACCACATCTTATCATGCAGCATGGATTAAGACATAAGATATTTATGTTTTCAAAAAACAAATAGCACCTTAATATACCAATGACGGAGGAGATGTCTTTAGAAGAATCGGTACAAACGAAAGGAATTGGAGAAAGAGTTGATATGAGAAGAGAGTCTACAATAAGTAATTTACCATACTTACCATAAAGTTTACAGGTGTGTTCATTCCAATTCATTTTTTCCACTAAAGTTTATATCTTCAAATGGAAGGGGTTTGAATTCAAAAGAAAAAAGAAGCTGGGTAAAAGAATTTTGTTTTAAAGAAAGACAGTCGGTTTTTGGTATTTAAGAAACTAAGATGAATGATTTAGATGAAACTATTGTGGAAGAAATATGGGGGTCAGATAATTTCAGTTTTTATACATCAAGACGTGATTGATAATGCGGGTGGAATTTTACTAATATGGGATGTGTCAATTTTGTCAAATAGAAGGTGATAGGTAATGAATTTTTCATTAATGCTATAGATACATGGGTGGGTAAAAATGTGAACAAAATCAACTCGTTTATCCTAAAGAAAAGGAACATAATCAATTAAAGTTTCAAAATATATAATTATATGTGTAATGAAGGACCAATAGTGAAATAAACGCAAATTTAATAACCTTATTAAAGGAAAAGAATGTAGGATTTTTTTACCAATCACAACCTCCTATTTTACAAATTTATAAAAAAAATTCCTTGATGATTACCAATAACAACATCTTACTTTCAATATATTTACTTTCCGCATACAAGTGTAATTATTCAAAATTGAAACTAAATTTAGACAATAAAGTTTTTAAAATTTTCAAACTAATATTTTTAGGTGATTAGTATTGGTAAATATTTAAAAGTAGAAATAATATATATATATATATATATATATATATATATATATATATATATATATATATATATATATATTATCCTACAATATAACCTAAATAGTGAAATTAAGTTCAAAAACTTTTACAATTATTTTCTGTTGCTTTCGATGATGATTTCTATTTTTAAAGCTGACAATGCTATAGTGGAAATCGAGATAGTTTTACGATTTTAAAAAACATAAAAGGTGAATCCGATCACTGTAACATCAAAGTAAAAGTAATCGTCATGTGAAAGATTTCTATAATGACAATCAAATAAATCATTTAGCTTCGAGATGATCTTCATGGATGAATACGTAATATTTAATATTCGATATAAATCATATATATATATATATATATATATATATATATAGGGTGAGGTTCAACAAAGCCCCCCTCTTAAACATAGATACCAAAGTCTCAATCTCAGCCACTCATTTAAAAGGGCAAAATAGAAATTGAACCAATTTGAAATAAAACCCACGCGCATCCTACAGCCATTCCAAATTCAGTTTTTTTTTTTTAATTTTTTTACCCCTTAAAATTTTAAATGAACATAACTATTTCAATTTTTTTGAGTTTGAGCAAAAAAATTATACCAATCTTCTTATTTTTTAATCCTCTTTCAAACGAGATCACTCTTCCTATATTTCTAGAAAAAAAAAATTTTGACGAAAATGATATGAATGACGAAAATAATCATTTTCGGCTGTTGAAAGAGAGTAACACCTACCAGTTTAATCATTTTCGTCCATCACCTTCATACCCATAACACCTAACAGTTTTCATCATTTTCGGACCCCTGTTCACCTTTTTTTTACGAAAATGATGAAAATGACTAAAATTATCATTTTCGTCACCTGTTGTTACGTGATATATAAGGGGGCACGAAAATGATGAAAATGACGAATTTTTATCATTTTCGTCACCTGCTTTTACGTGACATACATGGCGGCACGAAAATGATGAAAATGACGAAATTTCTCATTTTCGTGCCTCCCCTGTATGTCACGTAAAAGCAGGTGACGAAAATGATAAAAATTCGTCATTTTCATCATTTTCGTACCCCCTTATATATCACGTAACAACAGGTGACGAAAATGATAAAAATTCGTCATTTTCATCATTTTCATGCCCCCTTATGTATCATGTAACAGCAGGTGACGAAAATGATGAAAATGACGAATTTTTATCATTTTCGTCACCTGCTGTTACGTGACATACAGGGGGCACGAAAATGATGAAAATGACGAAATTTATCATTTTCGGCTGCCCCTTATATATCACGTAACAGCAATAGTAGGTGACGAAAATGATGAATTTCGTCATTTTCATCATTTTCGTCATTTTCATCGAATTTTTTTTCTTCAGAAATATAGGAAGAGTGGTCTCGTTTGAAAGAAGATTAAAAAAAATGAGAAGATTGGTATAATTTTTTTGCTCAAACTCAAAAAATTGAAATAGTTACTGTCATTTAAAGATTTAAGGGGTAAAAAAATTTTTAAAAAAAGGTTTTGACCATAATACCTTTCCTTCTAGAATTAAATCTTATAATTGTTTACTTAATTACAATCATGCTATTATAGATCTTAACCATTGATTTGATTAATCTAATGACTAAGATTGTGACTTTGAGATATTTGTTTAAGGAGGGGTCTATATTGATCCAATTTATATATATATATATATATATATATATATATATATATATATATATATATATATATATATTAAGTATTTGCCCATATTTCATAAGTTTAAATATTTATTCTCAACAGAGTTTACAAGTTGGTTTTTATATAACTTCAAATTTCAAGGTTGTATCATACTATATATCTAAATCTAAATTGGTTAAACATGTAGCAAAAATTAACTTCTTTCAAATTAGCATTGTAGAAGCTACAGATGATTTTTCAAGATAATGACTCAATTTTGTCGGTTAAACACATTATATATTCTATGTATGTTTGACAGTTTATTTTCTATACATGTTAGTACTTTAAAAAACTTTAAAAAAATTAAAAATAATTTAATCATCTCCGTGTTTATATATGGGGTGTTAAGCTAGTAAGTAATAATATTACTAATATTATTAGATAAATTTTTTTTAATAGTTTAGACTTTACAATATTATTTTATAGATTTTAAACATTTTTAGACTTTACAAATATTATTTTATAGATTTTAATCAAGTGATAATATTTTAGAATAGACAAAAAAAGTATTTAATAAAGGAGATGAGGTATTTCTATTATTGAAGACCAATTATTTCGGCTTGTAGATTACTTATAATCTAATTATTCTTTTCTTCTACCTCATTTAAGTGATTTGTCACTTGTCAACAAATACAGAAAAGAAAACATGAAATCAAAATTACCCACCATTTTTATCTTACTATTCCTCATTTCCGCTTCAGCTCTGCTTCTCGAATCCTCCAACAATGGCGATACAGGATTCATATTGGAAGAAAGTGAAGAACCCCATATCAAAAGATCCGATTTCCCACCTGGGTTTCTCTTCGGAGCAGCCACTTCTTCTTACCAGGTCCATCTTCCTTTTTCTTTTTTAAGTCCCTTTCTTTCTCATTATTATAAATACTCATCATATATATCATGAATTCTTGCAGGTTGAAGGAGCTTATCTTGAAGATGCTAAATCCTTGAATAACTTTGATGTATTTTGTCACTTCGTAGGTTAATATCATCGATTCCATGATTGTTATTCTTTATACTAAGAATGAATTTTGATTTCTAGTGATAGTTTGACTGTTATGTGTATTAGGTTGCGCAGAAAATGGAGAGAATGGAGATATTGCAGATGATCATTATCATCTGTTCTTGGTTCAACTACTGCTTACCTTTTACTAATTTCATTCAATTTTTATTTCAAGGGACAATTTCCTTATTTGGATTCATGTTCTTTTAATACAGACAGACATCGATGTGATGCATTCCCTTGGTTTGGAAGCATACCGATTTTCGATTTCATGGGCTAGAATTCTTCCACGTATTCGATCCAATCTTACCAAATCATATTCAATATATGTTAACAACTTGTTCCGTATTCCAATTATTTTATTTTATTTTTAACAGGAGGAAGATTTGGTAAAGTTAATCCAGCTGGCATCATGTTTTATAACAAGATCATAGACAACCTGATTCTCAAAGGTACTAGGAATATGATATTTTAGTTTCAAATTCAAGATTCAGTGATGACTGATGAGCATATAACTCTGATTCTTTGCTGTTTTACCTTTTTAGTAAGTTTAGAGCTTGATAACTAATATATATTGATTAATATAATATAATACAGGAATCGAACCATTTGTGACTCTTCACCATAACGATTTTCCTCAAGAACTTGAAGAAAAATATGGGTCTTGGCTAAATCCTGAAATGCAGTATGCGTAAAATTCCAAATATTACTGTTATACCAGTTCCTTATATGTTTCATAGCTTATTAACTGTATCTTACTGGCAGGGAAGACTTTTTATATATGGCAGAAATTTGTTTCAAGTCTTTTGGAGACCGAGTGAAGTATTGGGTCACGATTAATGAACCTAACATGTTCATAGATCTGGCTTATATAACGGGGGTGTTTCCACCTTCTCGTTGTTCAGAGCCGTTTGGCAACTGTGTTGAAGGAAATTCTGATGTTGAGCCTCTCATTGCTATGCATAACATGTTATTGGCCCATGGCAGGGCTGCCAAGCTATATCATGAAGTTTTCCAGGCAATTAATTAACTTTAATTCTATATTATAACTGCCAAGCTATATCGTACACGACATTAGTAGCAGTTATACTTTTATATAAAAAGAGTATCAGTCTTGAAACTTATGATTTGCCCAGATTATCAAATTTACTTCTTAGAAGTCTTTGTGCAGCCTAAACAAGGTGGCTCAATTGGACTCGTTGTGCACTGTTACATGTTTGAACCACTAACTGAGAGTGAGCTTGATCGCGAAGCTGCCAAAAGGGCTTTGGCTTTTAATATCGGCTGGTATTTTTCTTATTTAAAAGTTCATCAGAAAGAAAAACCTGAAAAATATTATACAAATATGATCTTGGTTCAACTTCTGACTACCTCACAGGGCACTTGATCCTGCAACATTTGGAGTCTACCCTGAAGAAATGCGCAAATATCTTGGAAGCAAATTACCAAGTTTCTCCCCTAATGAACATAAATATATGAATAACAGTATTGATTTTATTGGGATCAACCATTACTCGACTCTATACACCAAGGATTGTACCAATTCTAGTTGCTCTCCGGCTGGGAACCATCCAATCCGAGGTTTTTTGGACACTGTTGGAGAGCGTGACGGCGTGCTGATTGGCGAACTGGTAGGAAATCATGGTCTTTTTGGTTTAATTTGGTCACGCTTCATTTATTATATATCTTTAGTCGATAGTAATAACAATGTTTATCTCTATTGAACACACAGACCGGGATTGACACCTTATATGTTGTTCCTAGAGGCATGGAGGAGATAGTTAACTATATCAAGATTCGGTATAATAATAAACCCATGTTTATTACTGAAAATGGCAAGTGTCACAATTTCCAGATGGAACAAATCATAATTACCATATATGTTATTGGCTTTGCTTCAGTAATCTATTTCTTTTGCAGGGTATTCTTCACCTGATTTGCAAGAGCAACAAGTTAATAAGATAGTGAATGATGTGAAGCGAGTCGAATTTCATGCAGCATACCTTGGTTCTTTAGCCAAGTCTATGAGGTTTGTGTTACAATCTTTTGGTATTCTAACTTTATAATGTGTTGGTAAATTGGTACTGATCTAGTGTTGATTTCAAGTTTTTGATGCATGGATTTGCCAATTTATGTGATAATTTCTTTATCATTTTGTGAAATCATTTATTTACATCAATTTTTGAGTTTTAAAAATAGCACCTTGAACTTGAAAAGTGGGAGTGTACCATTGTTGATTATTTGAAGAAATGTTGGTTTGAATGACAGAGGAGGTGCAGATGTACGAGGATATTTCGTGTGGTCATTGATGGATAGCTATGAGTGGTTGGTTGGTTACAATGTGAGGTTCGGGTTGTACTATGTGGATCGTCAAACTTTAACTCGTATGCCGAAGCTTTCTGCAAGATGGTATAAGAATTTCTTAACAAATAGTAGTAATCTTATCAATAAGCAAGCATCAAGAGCCAAAAGATTATTTCCAAAGGATATTATGTAAAGATCTTGTGTAAGAAACTAGTAATTCTTCTTCCTCTTTTTTAGTTTTCTTCCTGTTTTGTGTTTTATAATTCAACTATTCCAAGAAAATATTATTAATACTGAAATATTATTTGTATATCTATCACTTTTGTGATAGGATGCAATTAAAGGATAGAATTTGATACTATAAATGGATGGTGGGTTTATAATTTGTAACTCTAGACTTTGCTAGTAAGGTAATATTTCCTCTAAATAAAATATAGTATTATATTGTTTTCTTGATAGATGTGAATTTGAATGTGAGATCTCTTACGGAGTTACGGTTATAACTATCTATCACTAACCATTATATCAATGTATATATATAGATAAATATGTATCTCAAATTCTATTTGTTAGAACCAATTGTTGTTAGAAAATGAGGACGAAGCTCATACGGGTGAGAAAGACAACATTGGCGGTACATACGTAGAGATCAAATAACACCGGAGTACCCTTGATAGTGTTGAATAAAGACAACGTTATAGGTATAATGTATTACTAGCTAAACGACCCGTGTATCAACACGGAGATGATACTAAAATTTTAATTTATACAGATTCAAAAAGTACTAACATGTTAAAGAAAATTAGAAAACATATAGGAATATAAAAGCTCGTAAGATATGATAAACATTAAAGAAGTTTGAAATTCATACATAATATTATCATTAAATTTTCTGTACTAACTTATGCACTTGTTAAAAGCTATATGAAAGAGTTCTCAGTTATCTATATGAAAACAGTAGTCATTAGTCACTTACATGTTTGAGGCACGGTGTTTACTCTTTTAGATGTTGTTGCTATGTTCAGGAGGCCTTATGGATATTGATAACATAATGTTAGCATTTGCATGCATTTTAAAATTTGATGGGAAATACTACTGCAACATTTTGCTAACTTCACTATCCTCTCCTATGAGGATGTAGCCTGTGTGCAACGTGTCTTATTTTCTCTCTTTAATAAGTATTGATAGTATCTGATTTCATACAGTGATATTTTAATTAGCTAAGCGACCCGTGTATTAACACGGGATGATATAAGTAAATTTAAATTTATATAGTTTTAAAAAGTCATAACACGTATAGTAAAAATAATTACAAAACATAGATAGGAAGATAAAATGTCGTAGAAAATAAGAAATGAATAACCATTACAGAATTTTGAAACCCATACATAAGATTATCATTAAATTTTCTGTAAAACCTCTTTATAAACAACATTAATGGTTTTATTAGTAGGGTTTCCTTCATCATCGCAAATTAAAACTTTTAACCACTCCTTACTCTTCACTCGAGAAACAGTCACATATAACTGTCCATGAGTGAAAACGTATATTTCTAATACTTTTTATAAATACTCTTTTTAAGAAATATAAAATTACATTACACGTCTAAAAGTTTTTAGTATAATAGTAATGTGTTTCTCGTGATGGAGTTTTATCCCGACATTGTAAAGACATAACTATAATATTAATGTCGATGTTATAATATCAAGTGTTTTAAAGACATTTTTATTAGCCAATTTTATATTTGAATATTTAAAATTGTAAACTAAATTTATTAAAAGCTAAATAATGACGACATCGATCTAAGTATACACAAATTAGATCAGATAAAAATAAGATTCTAACATAGAATAGATTATGTCTATACATACGTAAATCACTTAAGTGTAATTTATTATTCAATTAACTATAATTAAAAATAGATCTCACTGAAATTCAAATATCCATGTTATAATAACTTTTATTTAATGTATCAAGTTCTTACTTAAAAAAATAAGAAAACTTAGACAATTAAATTTTTTATATAAAATTCCAAAGTTGTATGTGTTACAAAATCCACTATCATGACAGTTGTTTCACTACTTAGTAATTATGTAGAGTTGTAGCTTCTTTAGGGTTATTTACTCACAAGTAACAATTAATTTTAAAAAGCTTT
The DNA here is from genome assembly GCA_947179395.2 of Pulicaria dysenterica. Lineage (NCBI taxonomy): Eukaryota > Viridiplantae > Streptophyta > Magnoliopsida > Asterales > Asteraceae > Pulicaria > Pulicaria dysenterica. The sequence continues at coordinate 43,191,260 of OX359296.1, read as the reverse complement.
AAGTGGCAGTGGTAGTTTTGTAAACAACTTTATGCCACTAACCATTAGTTAAAGTATATTTTTAATTCTTTTTTATCGAAATACCAATGAATCAGTGGTTATATCGACTATATTATATACATGGAATAATTATAAAAGCGAATAATATGTCCAATAATTACTTAGATGTTGATAAAACAATTAAATTATACTAATTTTTTAATAAACCTCATATTCCGATAAAATTTATACCAAAACGTAGATAAAAATGAGACGATTACAAATATATAATTATTTTTTCTCAAAACAAAATATATTTGAAGTTATTAAACATTATTTTAAAACAACTTATAACTAATTACATTAATATACAATTTTCTTAAAACCCTTCACATATTTCATACTACCCCTTAACAATTTACATTCAACTCCCTTAACAATTTACATTCAACCCCTTCAATTATATTTAATTATCTAAAAGGAAACGAAAAAACCTTAAGGAAATTTTGCAATTATGACATCATCACCCTAATATTTCCTATTTTTTTTTATTTTTTTTTTAAAATCAAGGGCTATGATTGGTGGAGAATTTTTAGTAAAGGGAAGAAACCCTTTTCTTTTAATATTATTATAAGATACTGAAGACTATTTATAGAGTTCAAGTTACGAAGGAAACCCTAATATGAAACCCTAATGGGTCAAGTCCAACTATACTAAAAACCCTAATTACATATTTCTCAAATGGGTAAAACTCTATAGACATATATGCAACTAGATAAAAAGGACAAAGAAGAAAGTATACCCTCTTGAGCTCGTGTAGCTACTGTAATAAATTTTGGGATGCTTGAATGTGAAACAAATGGCTTCACAACCTTATGAAAGTCCACACCAAGATTCATGTCAACCCCTTTATACTAGCATACTCTTTCAATCTCGCAAACTCTTGTAGTTACAAGTAGAACAGCCCTGGATTATGTGCACAACAACACTCTAACTTGTCTCACTACTCTTCGTATGAGATATATGTTAAACTACTTATCTTGCACCAAAAATGACCAAGAGAGGATAATGAGAGAAGAGAAGTGTTTTTATAAACTCAAAATAGCCTCATGAACTCCCTTTAGTCGGCCATAGTGTCACCTCTCATTGGATCATCAAATGGTCCAATAAAATACAAGTGTCACTTGACATTCAGCCTTCATGATCCTTCACGGGCTCTCACGAGCCGTGAAGCCCTAAGGCATCACGACCCGTGCCGTCCTAAAAGGATTTGTGAGGGCACTACGCATCACGACCCATGGCGCATCTTTCACGGTCGTGAAGCTCGAGCCAAACCAATTTTAACTCTTTTGACCTTTCCTCTTTTAGCAAGTTGTTAGGATTGAAACTTGACGTGTGATCCAATAGGCTCGCACTTCATTGACAGTGTTACCGGCCTACGTGTGTCAGTGGACAGACATAAACAAAAACTCTTTTGAACCTATCTTTCAAACGAATCTCTCCAACCAAAATATCAAACAAAAAACTTGTAGATAGCCTAGACCCAATGTTTATTTAATAAAAGAGGGAATAGATATCCCAAGATTATATAGTTCAATTCCCGCTTCAATAATACCACCCCAAAATCGCTTGTAATCACCCCCTCCCACATTTATTTGACCCACCCCCAAAGACCCATACAAATTTTTTTATGATCCTAACCGAAAGTGCATTTTTGTTACATGAAACCTCCACCACCATAATCCTAATTAACCTTAAATCTCTAATATTTACCCTCTCCCCAAAGAATTTTTTTCTAATTCTCTCTAACACGTTAAAGATACCAACATGAAACAACGAGAAGTAATAAAAGAAAAGACTGGATAATACGTCTTAGTAAGAGTCAAACGAACTCCACTTGAGATTAAACCTTTCTTCCATGATGTCAATTTGGACTCAGAACTTACTATTCATATTAATGTTAATAGGCAATAAAAAATACATCAATTTTATTATCTCCCACTTTACACCAACACGACTAACATAATCTTTAATCTCTTCTTCATTAACTCCAACACCATATAGCTTACTCTATCTCAAACACCATCTAAATTACTTATAATCTAATTATTCTTTTCTCCTTGTTCATAAGAGTGACTTGTTAACAAATACAGAAAAAAGAAAGAAAGACATGAAATCAAAATTACCCACCATTTTTATCTTACTATTCCTCATTTCCGCTTCCACTCTGCTTCTCGAATCCTCCAACAATGGCGATACAGGATTCATATTGGAAGAAAGTGAAGAACTCCATATCAGAAGATCCGATTTCCCACCTGGGTTTCTTTTCGGAGCAGCCACCTCTTCTTACCAAGTCCATCTTCCCTTTTTCTTTTTTAACTCCCTTTCTTTCTCATTATTATAAATACTCATCATATATATCATGAATTCTAGCAGGTTGAAGGAGCTTATCTTGAAGATGCTAAATCATTGAATAACATCGATGTATTTTGTCATTCCGTAGGTTAATATCATCGATTCCATGATTGTTATTCTTTATACTAAGAATGAATTTTAATTTCTAGTGATAGTTTCACTGCTATGTGTATTAGGTTGCGCAGAAAATGGAGAGAATGGAGATATTGCAGATGATCATTATCAACTGTTCTTGGTTCAACTACTGCTTATCTATCTAATTTCATTTGACTTTTATTTCAAGAACAATTTCCTTATTTGGATCCACGTATTCGATCCAATCTTACCAAATCATATTCAATATATAAGCGTGTATCAACACGGGATTATATAAGTCAATTTAAAATTTATATAGTTTTAAAGAGTCATAACACGTATAGTAAAAATAGTTACAAAACATAGATAGAAAAATAAAATCTCGTAAGAAAATAAGAAATGAATAACCATTACAGAATTTTGATATCTATACATAAGATTGTCATTAAAATTTCTGTAAAACCTCTTTATAAACAACATTCATGGTTTTATTAGTATGGTTTCCTTCATCATCACAAATTAAAACTTTTAACCAATCTTTACTCTTCACTCGAGAAACCGTCACATATAACTATCCATGAGTAAAAACGTGTATTTTTAATACTTTTTATAAATACTCTTTATATTAAATATAAAGTTACATTACACGTGTAAAAGTTTTTAGTATAATATTAATGTGTTTCTCGTGATGGAGCTTTATTCCGACATTGTAAAGACATAACTATAATATTATTGTCGATGTTATAATATCAAGTGTTTTAAATACATTTTTATTAGCCAATTATATATTTGAATATTTGAAATTGTAAACTAACTTTATTAAAAGGTAAATAATGATGACATTCGTTTAAGTATACGCAAATTAGATCACATAAAAATAAGATTTTAACATAGAATATATTATGTCTATACATACGTAAATCACTTAAGTGTAATTTATTGTTCAATTAAATATAATTGAAAACACGAGATCTCACTGAATTCAAATATCCATGTAATAATAACTTTTATTTTATGTATCAAGGTATTAGTTAAAAAATAAGAAACTTAGACAATTACTATTTTTATATAAAATTTCAAGTTGTATGTGTAGTTACAAAACTCACTATCATGACAGTTGTTTCACTACCCAGTAATTATGTAGAGTTCTAGTTTCTGAAAGGTTATTTACTCACAACTAACAATTAATTTTAAAAAGTTGTAACGGTAGTGGTAGTTTTGTAAACAACTTTATGCCGCTAACCATTAGTTATAGTATACTTTTAATTTTTTTTATCGAAATACCAAGAAATTAGTGATTATATCGACTACATTATGTAGAGGGAATAACTATAAAAGACGAATAAAATGTCTAATAACTACTTAGATCTTGATAAAACAATTAAATTATACTAATTTTTAAAAAACCTCATATTCCGATAAATTTTATATCAAAACGTAGATAAAAATGAGACGATTACAAATATATAATTATTTTTTCTCAAAACAAAATATATTTGAAGTTATTAAACATAATTTTCAAACAACTTATAATTAATTACATTAATATACAATTTTCTTAAAACCCCTCACATATTTTATACTACCCTCTTAACAATTTACATTCTACCCCTTCCAATTAATGTAATTATGCAAAAGTAATGGATGAAGACTTAGCATTTGAAGCCCCATGTGATGTCATAATGCTTTTATTATCTATTTTTTTAATTTCTTTTTTTAAAATGAAGGGTTGTAATTAGTGGAGAATTTTTAGGGAAAGGGAATGATAATGTAAGCATCTTTTTCTTTTAATAAGGATATAAGATGCTAACAACTTGTTCCGTATTCCAATTTTATTATTTTATTTTTACCAGGAGGAAGATTTGGTGAAGTTAATCCCGCTGGCATCATGTTTTATAACAAGATCATAGATAACCTGATTCTCAAAGGTGCTTGGAATATTATACTCTAGTTTCAAATTCAAGATTCAGGAGTAATAACTCTGATTCTTTGCTGTTTTACCTTTTAATTAGTATAAACCTTGATAACTAATAAATATTGATTAATCTATACTACTATATAAACAATACAACATTCTCTATCATCTTAAATTTTAAGACTTCTTAATTTCAATCAATACTACATCCTAACCATCCATTTAATCTAGATTAATCACATTCATTCAAGTATTAGCCTTCTAACTTTCTAATAAATGAAGCTAATTTTCTATTTGATATGCACATCATTCTAAAAATATATGCAAATATATTTTAAATTTGTTATGCACATTTAAAGTTATCGACTATAAAACCCCCCATTTCTTCATATTTCAATAATCCATTTAAGTTCATGCTTAAAAAATTAAATTTCATAATTTTTTAAAACTTTAAAAAAAAGTATCATCTTAGAGAATCAATATAATAATCACTAAAGATGATTTAAAAAAGTTTTTGATAAGATTATATGTACAACACCAATTTTAATGTAAACATATAATTTGGTTATTCTATGTTTGTCAGAGATAGAAAGAGGGGATCGTGTATGAAACAAAATCCAAACAATAGGGATTTCAGTATAAGAAATGAAATTAAGACTATGTATGTAATTGTGACAAAGCAAAGGGACTAAACAAGTATTTATCCAAGTTTTTAAGAGCAAAAACTTATTACCTTGTAATTTCAACATCAGAAAGTCGTTTATTTGTACAATCTCATATTACTTTAAGTTAATATGTATAAATAATATCACTACACTATTAAATTTAAAGTTTTATAACGTGATGGATTAGTAGCACCTATATTCAAATTCATTGTAACATTATATTATCGTCAGACGCCATTTGTAAACATTATTATATTAACCGTCCTTTCCATTGCTAGCCACCACAAAAAACTCGTCATCATACAATCTTACTATCGTTTCTTTTTAAACGCCGCCGCATTACGCGGACACCTTACTAGTATTATATAATACAGGAATCAAACCGTTTGTGACTCTTCACCATAACGATTTTCCTCAAGAACTTGAAGAAAAATATGGGTCTTGGCTAAATCCTGAAATGCAGTATGTCTAAAATTCCAAAATTTACTGTTATACCAGTTCCTTATATGCTTCTTAGTTTATTAAATGTATCTTACTGTCAGGGAAGACTTTTTATATATGGCAGAAATTTGTTTCAAGTCTTTTGGAGACCGAGTGAAGTATTGGGTCACGATTAATGAACCTAACATGTCATAGATTTGGCTTATATAACGGGGGTATTTCCACCTTCTCGTTGTTCAGAGCCGTTCGGCAACTGTGTTGAAGGAAATTCTGATGTTGAGCCTCTCATTGCTATGCATAACATGTTATTGGCCCATGGCATGGCTGCCAAGCTATATCATGAAGTTTTCCAGGCAATTATTACTTTAATTCTATATTCTAACTGCCAAGCTATATCGTGTAACATTAGTAGCAATTATACTTTTATATAAAAAGAGTATCAGTCTTGAAACTTATGATTTGTGCAGCTTAAACAAGGTGGATCAACTGGACTCGTTGTGCACTGTTACATGTATGAACCACTAACTAAGAGTGAGCTTGATCGCGAAGCTGCCAAAAGGGCTTTGGCTTTTAATATCGGCTGGTATTTTTCATATTTAAACGTTCATCAGAAAGAAAAACCTGAAAAAAATAATACAAATACACACATATATATGATCTTGGTTCAACTTCTGACTACCTCACAGGGCACTTGATCCTGCAACATCTGGAGACTACCCTGAAGAAATGCGCAAATATCTTGGAAGCAAATTATCAAGTTTCTCCCCTAATGAAAAGAAATTTATGAATAACAGTATTGATTTTATTGGGATCAACCATTACTCGACTCTATACGCCAAGGATTGTACCAATTCTAGTTGCTCTCCGGCTGGGAACCGTGCAATCCGAGGTTTTTTGGACACTCTTGCAGAGTGTGATGGCGTGCTGATTGGCGAAGCTGTAGGAAATCATGGTTTTTTGGTTTCATTTGGTCCGGGTTCATTTAATATTTATCTTTAGTCAATAATAATAACAATGTTTATCTTTATTGAACACACAGACAGGGTTGGTATATTTCTATGTCGTTCCTAGAGGCATGGAGGAGATCGTTAACTATATCAAGATTCGGTATAATAATAAACCCTTGTTTATTACTGAAAATGGCAAGTGGCACAATTTCCATATTGAACAAATTACAAGTACGATATATGTTGTTGGCCTTTCTTCAATATTCTATGTCCTTTGCAGGGTATTCTTTACCTGATTTGCAGGAACAAGTTAATGAGATAGTGAATGATGTAAAGAGAGTTGAATTTCATGCAGCATATCTTGCTTCTTTAGCCAAGTCCATGAGGTATGTGTTACAAAATATTTGTATTCTAACTTTATAATGTGTTGGTAAATTGGTACCGATCTAGTGTTGATATTAATTTTTGATGCATGGATTTGCCAATTTATGTGATAATTTGTTTATCATTTTGTGAAATCATTCATGTAAATCAAATTTTGAGTTTTATAAATAGCACCTTGAACTTGAAAAGTGGAAGTGTGCCATTGTTGATTATTTGTGAAATTATTCATTTAAATCAAAGTTTGAGTTTTTAAAATAACACCTTGAACTTGAAAAGTGGAAGTGTGCCATTGTTGATTATTTGAAGAAATGTTGGTTTGAATGACAGAGGGGGTGCGGATGTACGAGGATATTTTGTGTGGTCATTGATGGATAACTATGAATGGTTGCTTGGTTACGATGTGAAATTCGGGTTGTACTATGTGGATCGTCAAACATTAACTCGGATGCCGAAGCTTTCTGCAAGATGGTATAAGAATTTCTTAACAAATAATAGTGTTCTTATCAATAAGCAAGCATCAACAGTCAACAGATTATTTCCAAAGGATGTTATGTAAAGGTTATTTCCAAAAGATTCTTCCTTTTTTGGTGTTTATGTAATTCAACTATTCCAAGGAAATATTATTAACACTGAATTATTACTAGTACTAGATTAAATACGTAATACATGTGTGATACATGGATTGATTTAAAATATGATAAGTATTAAATTCAGCACTTAATCATACAGAAGGGTAATATAGTCATTTTTAGTCATTCACACCGATTATTCAGAAGTATTATTAAACAACTTTTTTTATTCAGAACAAGGACTATATAGAGCCTTTTAATCATTCAAACTTTAAAATCATTTAATGCTAAATTATTTTGTTTTAAAAAACAACACATCTACCTTAAACGGACGTTAAAAACAGGATCCATAATCCAAGAACCAAGAATATAATTAAGTATGAAATTAAATACTGTTATCATATAAAATAATAAATTGAAACTTGCAAGCTGCAACTTGAGTCATTATCAAAACCTTGTATCTACCTAACCCCATATTTATCCTTAAGTTACTGTCTGTCTATCATACCGATCAAGAACGTCGCTGTTGCTATCACCTCGACAAGCATCATTTATAATGCATACCAAACACTTGATATCACTCTTATTTCTCATTAATCCAATCAAATCCTCTAAATTTAGTCTCCTTCGCTCAAGATTCAGTTTCAGTTATTCATTTTGATTTAAACCGCGTGTTCGAGGTAAATTTTTTATCCTGACTTGTCATTTAATTTATGAAAATTAGATTTTTTAATTAATGGAGTATTCGATTAATGGTGATTTGTGTATTAAATGACGATATCACGGACTCAAATTTCAAGCCGGATCGCAACCGGGTTTGAGTACTTGAAACGGGTGAAGGAGATGCTAAGTTTGGGTTCATTGCCAAATCTAGCACTGAACTTTCACTATTTACACTTTGACCGTAGTTTATTCCAGATGAGTCGTCAAACATAGATTTTTTGCTTTTTTAATTTTAATTTTATTTCCTGATTTGAATATGCCAATTTTACAGTTTAACCTTCGATTTATAAAAGGTTACATTTTTAGCTTGTCATTGCCCAATTGGTTTAGAGGGGGTGTTTTGGGCTTACTAAAACCACCACCAAAGTGGCCTAGCGGCAAGGCGTAGGGGCGTTCATTTTCGGATATCCAAAATTTTCCGATAGTGGATTTCGATATCAGAATTCCGAATTCGGAATTTCGGATTCGGATATTGGATATCCGAAATATTCGATAATTTCAAAAATTATTTTTTTATAAAATTTTTAAAAAATATATATTTTCTAAATAACCATATTTTAAAATTTAATCACCAAAAATAGCTCAAGTATGTTTTAAAATAAAAAAATACATGTATATATGTCAAGAAAACTAAATTAATAAGCTATATAAAAATAAAGAAGTAAAAAAATGAAAAATATTTTCGGATACCCGAATTTCAGATATCCAAATTCAGATATCGATTCAAATGTTCGAATTCGGATTATTTTGAACACCCCTAGTTAAGCGTCCCGTAAATAGCAGGCTAATTTAACCTTTACAGTTTAAACTGCTTATTTGAACATGCTTATTTTCACTCATAAATAACCAGTGATCAATAATTCAATATTGTTTTAAAACCAAACGATGGGTATTCTTTTATATCACTTAAGGTCTGGTATGCATGCATGGTGAACATTCTCTATTGTTGTGGCTGGATTTGTATGGTAATTCATGCACATTTAGAACCCTATTTTTGTGGATTAGTTTGAAGCGTAGGAATACAGAGTTAACCGCGTGTGGGGTACCAGAAGCATGTCATTGTGGCACCAATGGCGTGACACCATTTACAGCTCTAAAATTAAACCACAACGGTTGCTTTTGTGTTGCTTCTTCGTTTTGGCTCGATTCTTTGTGGATTCAACAGCCCACCCAGACATAAGAAGATCAGATTTCCCAGATGGGTTTTTGTTTGGAGTTGCTACCTCTGCCTACCAAGTATGCTTCTTTGTATCTAACAAGGTCTCATAATAGAATTTCTATGAATTTTATCTCTATATGTATATATATTGTGTTGTAGATTGAAGGAGCATATCTTGAAGATGGTAAAAGTCTCAATAATTGGGATGTATTTTCGCTTTCACCGGGTAACAATTGCTACCAATTGACCTTCATTGATTTATTTTTAGTTTTTTTTTTTTTATTCCCACAGGACAAGTATTTTCCCATTTATTCATTCTTTGTTATGTTTTTCCATCTATAGGCAACATCCGAAATGGTGACAATGGATTCGTAGCTGATGACCATTACCATCAATATATGGTATCAATATTCATGCTATATAGCCTTTTACAACCACCCTCTTAATTAGAACACTAGATTTGACTTTGGATGGCCTAATGATACCTTTCATTTTCGAATTTAATTCGGAATTAGAAATTTATAAACTCTAGAACGAGCTCCACCATTAAAATTTGGAAATGTTGCCCCGTCTATATTAGGGTAATAAAAAAATACAAAAAAGTAGTGTCTTGTGACATAAAGTGTTATTTTTCTTCTTTGTTGTTTACTATTCTTTTAGAGATAACATTTGTTGAATATATATACAAGGGTAGTTAAAACTATTGATGTTTGCTAAGCAATAACAGTCATCAATGAGCTCTAGGTATGTGTGTGTATGCATAATGCATATATGCATGTAACTATCGATGTCTATATGCATATGTTATGCGTTTGTATACATGTGTATGTATGTATAGATGCCCTCATCCCTTGTAAGATGCTTGATTGTGTTAATAAACATCAAATTTGTATATATACTCTCTGGTAAAACATAGTGGCTTATACTCTATACAAGTTTCACACATAAGATAGTTTAGTGGTCACTTTCGCTAAACTCTTCCGATTAAAGATGTATAGTGTTATGATCCCACATCGGCCAAATATAAATTAAGCTGGTGGCTTATAAGTCTAGGTGTCCCCTCCCCCTTCAAGCTAGCTTTTGGGGGTGAGTTCTACACTTGGGTTTATGGCATGATACGGGCCTAGTATGGGATGGGTTCGTATCAATTGGTATCAGAGCCATCCCCATCTTGCAAGGTTCCAACACTCGGAGTGGTGGCCTACGGAGTGGTGACTTGAACCCGTAAAATAAGGGTGTCAACCGTGACCAACGTAGCCGTGACCAACGAGGACTCGGAGTGGTGACCTATGGAGTGGTGGCTTGGACCCGAAAAGAGGGGTGCCAACCGTGACCAACATAGCCGTGACCAACGAGGACGTTGGTCCTTCAAGCGTGGGGTATTGTTATGATCCCACATCGGCCAAATATAAATTAAGCTGGTGGCTTATAAGTCTAGGTGTCCCCTCCCCCTTCAAGCTAGCTTTTGGGGGTGAGTTCTACACTTGGGTTTATGGCATGATACGGGCCTAGTATGGGATGGGTTCGTATCATATAGTTGTTATAGAACTTTACATATCTTTTCTATAATATCCTTCTTGGTTACTTAGATTGTGCCTGATATAACATGACTTCATTGATTTAAAATGTTCCAACAAGAATTAAACAAGTTTTAGCAAAGATGTTCATAAATATTATAAATTGAAAATTATACGTTTGTTCATGTTTTTATTGTTATTTGAATAAACTCAAGTAACTTCCACTTTCTCAAGATTTTGTTTCTAAGTGATCTACTGTTGCAGAAAGATATTGAGATCATACAGTCTCTCGGTGTAGACGCTTACCGCTTCTCTATATCATGGTCAAGAGTTCTCCCAAGTACGATAACAATAATAAAATACTGTTAAAAGGATAGAGTTTTTTTAGTTTTCTTGATAGAAATTCTTTTTCAGGAGGAAGATTGGGTGAAGCTAATCCAAATGGAATTATGTTCTATAACAAAATTTTGGACAATCTCTTAATCAGAGGTAACACGGAATCTACTTAGATTAAATCTTTGACCACTTGGAAAATTAGTCAACAACCTTAAATTCTGCAACTAATGCTAGGTATTAAGCCATTTGTAACGATTTACCATCATGATTTTCCTCAAGAACTTCAAGATCGATATGGGTCTTGGCTCAGCCCATTAATGCAGTAAGTAGAAAGAAATCCTTCGTCTGTTCATTTTAATTAAACGGAAGATTACCTTGCAAATGTAACACACAAAACATAAATTCTTTTGTTAAGGTTTTAGTCCTGCTGCAAGACAGATCAAGTTTTTCATAGCATATTCATTGGCTTAACATTTTTTTTTGTTTGTTTTCTTTTGTGTGTGTGTGTAGGGAAGAATTTGTCCATTATGCAGAAACATGCTTCAAGAACTTTGGCGATCGAGTGAAGCATTGGACCACTATCAATGAGCCAAACTTGTTCACACAAATGGCATACCAGAATGGAAGATACCCACCTGCTCGTTGTTCACAGCCATTTGGAGATTGTTCATCTGGAAATTCTGATGTTGAGCCCATAATTGTTATGCATAACATGTTATTGGCACATGGCAAGACTGTGGAGCTATACAGAAGAGATTATCAGGCAATAACTAATCACCTTGAAGTTGGCTTTTTTTCTTATAAAATGTATATTCGTTGACTCAAGAAATGTATTTTCAGCATGAACAAGGTGGATCAGTTGGAATCGTTTTAGATTGTCAAATGTATGAGCCTCTAACAGATAGTGTTCTTGATCAAGAAGCAGCTAACAGGGCATTGGCTTTCTCTATTGGCTGGTATGTACAACAACATTTTTGTGCTTTTGAGTACCAACTCCAGACTCTTTGTAAATTCTTGTTCTTTTAATTGTTTTACAGGGCTTTGGATCCACTAACGTTTGGTGATTATCCCTCTGAGATGCGCCAATATCTTGGAAATCGACTGCCAACATTTTCCAGTGTGGAGAGGGAGTTTATGAAAGACAGCATTGACTTTATTGCAGTCAACCATTACTCAACTACGTATGCAAAAGATTGCTTCCATTCTAGTTGTAGTTTGACTGCGAATCGAGCAATTAAAGGTTTTGTGGATACAACTAATGAACAAGATGGTGTTCCAATAGGCGAACCAGTATGTACATAAAACCCTATTTATCCCCACTCCCCAGTTTACTAATTGTTTTCATATGTTTCATTGTTTAGTTGTGTTGACAGACAGGTATTGGATCACTGCCAGTAGTTCCAAGAGGCTTTGGAGAAGTAATAGGCTATCTAAAGAAGAGATATAATAACAAACCCATGTTTGTCACTGAAAATGGTATGTAAAATGGATCAAACTGATATGGATTTTGATACAAATGGAACACCAATATTTTCTTGATAAGGTGTTTTCGACATGTTATGCATTTGTCAGACTGTCATTGAAACCTTGACAATTCTTTCCATTTCGAAGTTAAAATTTTTGCTGCTTTGACATTTAAAGTCAATGTTTTTATACTGAGAAATAGGACCTCCAAGTTTTGGTGATTTAATGTATGAGTGACCCTGCTGCAGGATATTCTGAACCGGAAGGGGAAGGTCCAGTTCAAGATGCACTAAAAGATGTCAAGCGAGTCGAATTTCACAAAATGTACCTGTCGTCTTTGGCTCAAGCAATCAGGTAATCATATTATTACTCTTTGATTATTTTGTCTAGTCATATAAATAAACAAACGAACCTGGCATTATACAGGGATGGTGCCGATGTAAGGGGCTATTTTTTGTGGACATTGATGGATGATTTTGAATGGATAATTGGGTATAGAGTCAGATTTGGGTTATACTACATTAACCGCCAAACACTTGAAAGAATCCCGAAACTATCTGCAAGATGGTATCAAGATTTCTTGAAAAACAATACCAAAGCACCAGTGATCAGAATATCAGAGCTGGTTCATAAGCAAGCAATTCTTAAAGATTCTTTCTGACAGACAGATTAGTATTGAAAGCTGTATAATGATATTGCTAAAGACAAGAAATAGTGTTAAAGACTTGATGCAAAAAATTTGTATGCTGTGTCGGTAATTCTTCATCTTTCTTCTGTTTGTTGTTTGTTTATGCAACTCCAAGAATGTATTATTGGTCCAAAAGAAGACAGTAACAAGACAAATTACTGTCTATTGGCTTATGGTATCATTTTGGCCTTGTAAAGGGAAAAAGTGGCGTATAAGAATTAAAAGATTGTGGGCCTATGATTCATGTGTTACATTCTATTTGTATATTATCATACATTTGTACAGAAAGTCACCTTATAGTATAAAACAAAGTATAAGTATATGTCACATTTTTCTACTTAAAAAGTTGAAAACTTTACACTTCATTTGTTGTATCCGAATCTTGCAATTAGTTTGTCACATTTTCGCGTAGGAAGGTCAGGAGGAGCATTTACTTGGAGGGTAGTCCTTTTAGTGGTTCTTTGCGAGCTCTTTTATGGTGATAGGGTTGATTATCACCAAATGCCCTATTTCTGTGTGCAACTATTATAGCATATGTAAAAATTAGTATAACTTTTCAAGATTTTGAAAAGTGGGTTACTTTCCTGTTAAAGGAACCTACATGGCTACATGTTTGTCAAGAGAAATTCTAAACTCCAATGGCTGGTTTTGTGCTGCTGCTGTTTCTTGCAGCTTCTGCCATCCATTCATGGAAAAATAATAAAAAGATCAGATTTCCCAGATGGGTTCTGTTTGGAGGCTCTAGTTTCTTTAATCAAGTAATCTCTACTCCTTTTCTTTATTCCTTTCAATTTTATGATTGCACATAAATTCCTTTCAATTTTAAAGATTAATTAGTAAAGCCAAATTATGATTAATGTTGTGTTGTAGATTGTAGGGGCATACCTTTGAAGATGGTAAAAGCCTGAACAAGTGGGATACTTTAGCTCTTTCACCAGGTACAACACTTCTAATCTCAATTTGGCTTTACTAATTAATCTTTAAAATTTACCACGATATCAACTATATGAACCGAAACGAAACTTAAAACTAGAAAAACCATGAACCATACCATTTTTTTATAATTTTTTGCTTAGAACATATTTTCTTTGGTTTGATTAACTAAACTGGAAAAAGATTGGTACGGTATCAACTTAAATCCATGATTTTGGTGTCATTAACCGAAACATCACAAAATAAAAGAGCCCCTCTTTTATGAAACCTGTATCGGAATGGAGAAATTGAAGAATATAAATTTTATCTTTTATCAAAACTTTGTGTAGTTATTCTGTAATATATGTTTTCCTGCAAATAAATTACACTGAAATACATATATTACTTCAAAATTGTTGATATGAAGTTATGAACACAATTTTGGAAAATAGTGCATTTGGATGAGCTTGGAAGATGAAAGAAATTTCTGTTTTAGCCATTTACTTTGTATAGTTGAAAGACTTGTATTAGTCTATAAAAGAACCGTAAATTAGTTAAGTGAATAGTTGAACTGAAATACTGATTTACTGGTACATGTTTTTTCGATATTTACTTTAGGATTTAAGAAAATGCAGAAACAATATGTTAATTAACCTACCGAAACTACATTTTGGTTACAAAGAACAACATTCAAACACCAACAAACCAAATACTAGTAGTTCATTAAATTTATTTAATTATTTTGTTATATGCATCAGTATATTGTTGATTATGGAACATGATAAGTTCTGTTACTACACATGCACTTATAAGCCACAGGGCAAGTCTCTGCCTCAGCCGGTCCGACACCACAAATGAACCGCACCCTCACCAAGCGGCATGGTGAACATGATCCGCAGGCGTGCATGCAGTCTGGCAATCTTGAACCCGCGATTTGCAGTGTATCAGCTCTATGATTAGTGAAAACCACCCTCGTGGCTTGTACTCGAACACCATGTGTATCAACTGTGCCTGTCACAAATATACAAAACAAAGAAATAAAACTTGATTAGATGAGTGATAGCTGTAAATAAAGATTGGATGAAAGAAATCAAATAAAGAAAGCTTACACATAAGAAGTAGAGTGGATGCCAGGAGAAGAAAAGAGAGTAAAGGGTTCATGTTGGGCTAATTGTGTGTGTGTGTGTGTGTCATATGGTGATATAAAGAGAAGGATGGAAAATAAATAAAGAGAGTCACAGGAAGTGGTTTTGTTTCACAAGATGGAAGTGCCTTCACAATCACATGGTTTTCTACCTTGTAGTTATTGTTCGGCCCAAAATGCTCTATGTTTATATCTACATGGACCATAGAACAAGTGGGCCTACCAGATTTTAGCCCAATCCATAGGCATTAAGATTACTATTTAAAATTTAATATATTTTTATAACTTTTGGAACCCATCGAGTGGGCTGAGTTTCCGTTTTTTTATAAATTCCACTACCCACTGTTGAACCTTAGCATGTAGGTCCAGGCTGCTATTATATAGAAATCTTTCCTTTTACATATGTCATATTAATCGATTACAGTTTTATATATAATTTATTCATATACATTAATCTAATTGGCGGAACTTGAATATCATATTTTTATTAAGTTCATTCCCTACATCCAAAAGGTCAATATATATTTACAAAGGATCCGGATAGCATCATCCTTCTCATATCTTGAACTTAAAAAAGAAAAGTGGGACGTCATAGCAAAATAGTGATCGCATTTCTGGAAAGAAAAACGAAAATGAGAGCTTGTAGTCCATCCGTCCATGTCTACAACAAAAATATTTCATAAGAAAAATAGAAAACAATGTTATCATTTAATCTAACACAATTAACAAAACCAATAACCCCTAACAAAAGATTGCTATCATCTTATGTTATAATGTAAACCACAATTAGCAAGATTAAAAACCCCAAAACACAAGATTGTACCATCTAATCTAATAATTATCAGCAAACTTATACTTCAATAATCTATAAAATTAGCAAAATTAACAACCTACTTGTACCCTAACAATACAACACACTAATCTAACAATTATTAACAAACCAATTAAAAAATCACCAAAACAATCTATAAGTTACCCTTTAAACATAACTTTATTAAAACTAAAGCATACGAGGTGAGGAAGGGAACCTAACGACGGCAAGGTGGAGCATCGGCAATGGAAAAGCGGCGGTAGCGGCGAGCAATGGTGGTTGGTAGCTTTTTTTCATAGTGAGACCATGGGGATTTTGGTGGTGAGGTGGTGGCTAGTCGACGACAACAAATATGGAGGCGCTGAGTAGCGGAAAGGATGTGTCAAGCAGCTATAGAGGGGAGAAGGCTGTAGAAGGTCTCACTGATAAAATTAGTAGCAACATACCCATAATGGTGACTCCCTATGCTTCCAACTCGGTTGCACTACTATTGGGTATGTTGCTGCTATTGGTGTCATCGTTCTTGTCGTTATTCTTATTGTAGTTGTTCTAATGGTGTAAATTGTGTAAACAAACACATAGGCCACCTATTCGTAAAAAAAGTATGTGAGCCTTAATATTATTTAACTAGATTAGATGTCTGTATATTATACGTTTAATTTAAAAATATATAAATATTAAATATTAACGAAAAGATATTAAATAATTATAAGATGTAAAATAAATAAAAATGCAAAAGGGTGATAGAGTTGTGTTCAATAAAGTCTATATAAAAAACATAGTCCTGAAATTTTAATACTGAATCACATGTGATTGTAAAAGCATCACATGTTAATTAAGAAAATATCACTCCGTCCAAAATTTTAAAATTTAATCTGGACCATTAATGGAGCTGATCTGAAGGCTAAGATTAGACGATGAGTCCCTTAGAACTATGGATTAAGTATGGACTATATTAAACATTTCTTAAATATTAAGAATTTAAAAAATAATAATGTTTATGTTCTACACGATTTAGAATTGAGTATAGTTTACTAAATAAAAAATGTATTATTAATTACGATTACGATTTTGTTGAAAAAATAAATAAAAAAGGAGTAAAGTACCAATTTTAAATGTTCAGTAGTGATGACAGAACCTAACTACAAAAACGATACCAATGATGTTTTAGCCTAGTAGTTAAGAGTGAGGGGAAGACAAACTCTTCGAGTTCCGGTAGCTCCAGTGTTCAACTTGTTACTAACTTACTAACAAAAAAAAAAAATAATAACTACGAAAACGATGGTTCTCTTAGCTTGTACATGTGACAATGGCAGATTGGCAGTTGAGGTGGTTGCTGGCCGCCATAAAGTGGTTACTCTTTTCATTACAAAGCTTCCAACAATGGCGGATGAGTAATCATCAAGTAAATTCTCTTATACTTGAGGTGGAATGGAAACAATGTTAGTAATCCGTCACCATCGAAAATCATTCAGAAGAAAAGCACATCGATATCTCACCAAATTCCGATTCGATCATGGTGCCTTAACGAATACCGATAGATAATGTGTGCGGTTTAGTATCACGTAAAGCTTCCTTAATCATTATCTCCTGCCGTTGATAGAACGAGATGGATTCAAGAATCCGGCTGGATTATGCTCTGTTTCAGCTAACGCCAACAAGAACCAGGTATCGGACTCCTAAACCTAACCCTAATTCTTCATTCGTTTATGCTTATCGTCCCGTGCCAGTCTAGTTTTGTTTCTTCTAAGTTTTAATGCTCTTTTTTTTCCTTCTACATTTTGATTTATGATTTGGAAGATGTGATCTGGTTATCTGTGCTGGTGATTGCAAAGAGAAACTTGCATCTGGACTGCTGGAACCTTTTATTGTTCATCTCAAGTTCGCAAAAGATCAGATTTCGAAAGGAGGCTACTCCATTACGCTTTCTGCGCCTGCTTCGGCTTCTTGGTTCACCAAATCCACACTTGAGAGGTCTCTTGTTGCTGTTATTTTTGGATTTTGTCACTGTTCCTCTAATATAATCTCTTACGAGTGCTGGATTTTTTAATGGAATATCTGTCTTTTGTATACTTCTTATATTAGATTTGTGAGGTTTGTAAGTACGCCAGAGGTTCTTGAAAGATTCATCACTATTCAGAGAGAGATCACGAACATTGACAGCTCAATAAACACCAATGCATCATCAGACTCGCAATGTGCGTATTCTTTACATTCGTTTTATACTTTTACGGGTGTCAGAATGTGAAATTTCAAAGTGATTATTGTGAGTTTGTGACTGTTAAGAATCATAATCAAAATAATCACAAACTATGTAATTAAACACCAAAAGTTAGTTTTGCTACAGCCTATCTCCTTCTCCCTGATCATTTTAACCCTAAAATTAGATTTGTCAAATACCTCTAAACATCACTATAGATATAATTCTACCTTAATGTTACAAGTTTTAGCTCAGAAACATTTTGAGAATTGAGATTTAAATTAGTCTGATTGACTCTTCAAGTCTTAACATAAGTCAAAAGTTGACTATTCTTGGGATGGAGGTATCATTGGCCTCTTGGACAGTTAATATAATGACAAGTGTTAATTGTTTTTTTTTCTGAGTAGCTGTCTATGGATTGGATGAATACTCAAAAAAGTCAGCTGCTTTTGCCTACAAGGTATATAGCATACTGCAACTATTATTTATAGTTCAATGTTTCTCTTGCACATCCATGGAAGATTACTTATACATTGTCCATTTCCGATATATTTTAGCCTGAAGGTAACACAGATGATGCTGCAAATGATGAAGATTCCAAGTATATTTTTAGTCTAATTCATAAACGCAATTACGATCCAGCTCCCTCCATCCAAAAAAATCTAACTTTTAATTTTTTACATATGATTATTTTTAAAACAATTGATATAAAATGTGTAAATATCATGGTGTGGTTCCAAATTTACAACAGTAACAATTCTTTTTAACTTTGAAGTAAAAAACAACTCATTCGGCACATAAAAAGTCAAGTGTGGTCTTAATTGGATGGAGAGAATGTATGAAAACAATCCTTGGTTGATTGCTTTTTCTTCTTACGATGGATAGGGCTCATCTTCAGCGTGTTCTGGAAACTAGAAAAGTAGTGCTTCAAAGAGAGCAAGCAATGGTGTATGCAAGAGCTTTAGTTGCTGGGTTTGAAACAGATAACTTAGAAGATCTTATTTGTTTTGCTGATGCTTTTGAATCCCCTCGTTTAAGGTATTGGACACATTTCATTTTATATTAAACCATAATCAAGAATCCATTAGCATGTGTCCTTTTTTTAGCAAGTAGCAGATATAACATTATTATCATGCACTTTCTATTTCAAGTCGTGTCACTTATGTTTTTAACCTCATAATGGAAGATGATGAACCAAAACTAGTATTTCACCAGGGACGCATGCTTTAATTTCATGCAATTGTGCAATATGAAGAGTAATGATAGGGTCTGGATGGATGCGGTAGCAGCAATGCAGGCATACCCTCATTCACATTACTCGTATGTGGAAGATGATCCTATCCAAGAACTTAGGATTAATGTCCAAAATGGTAATTTAGCTGCCAAAAAACAGAACGATTCTGCTGATGGCTACAGGAGCATAAGTTATGGAACTCGTCTTCCTCAGTATATGCATTCATACCCAGGCGGCCCCATGTTTCACCCTCCATATCAAGGGTACCCCTTTCCAGGAATGGTCGTCCCTCCATATTATCAAGTAAATCTTCCATGGTCTCCACATGCAGAAGATTCTGGAAGTACACAGATACGTTCACACAAGAAAAGATCACAAGAATTGACCCAAGATGGAAACTTTGACTCGAGTGACTCTAGTTCTGGAAGTGATTCAGGTAGCTCAAAAGGGAGTTCATCACAGAAAGTTGTGATCAGAAATATTAACTATATCAGTTCTGTGAGTGGTGAAAAAGCAGAACGTGAATCTGAAGACAATTTATCTATGGGTGCTGTCAACCAGGATCTTGATAGAACAGTTAAAGATAAACATGAAAGCCTAAAGGTAACAGAGCAGTGGAATATCTTCCAGAACCTTCTAATGAATGATGTAGATGACAAAGAGTCTGAGGAATCTGTTTCCCATAAATTTGAAGATCCGACTGTTATTCCATCTGGAAATCAATCCGTTGCCACCAACACATCCACCATAGGAAAACGTGAAGAAGGTGACTGGTTTTTGGGTAGCCTGCAAGATAAAGCAAATCAGGAGCAAAGCAGAGACATTTTTGAAGATCATATGGGAAGTAAAAGAGATGTTAATGATCCTTTGATAGTTAAAACTCAATCTTTAAACAACTCTTCTGATTCTCAGTTAAGAACGCAAGACATTCTAATGATTTCAGAGAGTAATCTGATCCACAAACAGGTTGAAGCTACATCTGTCTTTGAGCCGAAAGACTTATACATGGTGCTTGAAAGAGACACAGCTGGCCAGCAAGTTGTGCCAACTTGGGGAAATAATAATGTTGATAATAATAATAAGATCATTAACCTGGAAACTCCTGAAGTCAACAAGCCAAAGACTAAAGCTTCAGTTGGGAAAATTCTAGAAAGAAAAGGTTCCACCATTGAAGTAAAGTCTAAAGCTTTATCTGGATCTAAAAGCATGAAATCTACAGCAACCAAAACACCAAAACTGAAGGGCAAATCAGAGAAGGTACTTAAAATTGCAACCTTTTTTCATATACATATTAATGTAGTTTTGATCTTATTGATCACTTTCATGTAGGAAGAAGAGAAAAGAAAGAAGATGGAGGAATTGCTAACTCAACGTCAAAAAAGAATTGCTGAAAGAAGTGCTTCTACCATTAAGACAGTAAAGAACGATAAGCGAAAAGCACAACCTACATCTAGAGACATGAAGAGTTCACAAAAGGCAGTGATTAGGAGTTCTACCATTGATCGCCTGTCAGCTGCACGTGTAGTTAATCCTAAGGTATTACCTACTGAATCAAAACCTGTTAATAAGCATATGAAACCAGACAACAAAAAGAATGGTGAACCAAAATCTCTTAGTAAACCAAGAGTGACCACCAAGGGGAATGGCGTTTCACATACTTTGTTATCTCGAGACATGAAAAGTTCAAATAAGACATCCGTTAGGATTTCCACCACGGATCACCTATCAGCTACATGTGTAGTTGATCCTAAGGTGTTACCTACTGAATCAAAAGCAGGTAATAAACCTATGAAACCAGCCAAAAAGAACAACGGCGAACCAAAACCTGTTAGTAAACCTACAAGATTGACCACCAAGGAGAATGGTGTATTGCATACTTTGTTATCCCAACGGAAAACAGGAGCTTTAAAGAAGAAAGTAAATCCGGACAAGGTTAAACCTCTAGATAACAATGCCAGCAGTTCAAAGAATTCAAACAGCTTGAAAAAGAAAACTGCTGATTTCAATAATGCTAAACAATTGCCAAAAGCATCTCATATCAAGAAACTTGGCAGCGGGGTTGCTGACAGTATTGGATTGTCTACACCTGCACAATCAGATAAGAAGAAAGGTATGAGTGACACTTTACACAAGGCATCTTCAGTTGTTCAGAAAGATATACCTCTTTCTGGCTGTAATGATGGTTCGGCAGCCAAAAAAACTAAAAACTCTGTTTCTTTCATCATCAATGAGGATAATGGTGCTAAACAGAACCCGATTGCCAAAATGAATGTTGAAATTCCAGTGACAGAAATCTCAACTCCACCACCGAGAAAATCAAGCCTGGAAAAAAGCAATTCCAGGAAGAAATGGAGCAATCTTGAAGCCTCAAGTAAAGCTCTCAGTGGTTTCAAAAAGCTTCTATCTTTTGGTAGAAGGAGTTAAAGCGATTAACTATTTATATGCAACATTGAAGAAGCTATGATTTCCGTTTCACAATAATGTATTCTTATTGATAATATATTAATATCATATTTGATGTTTTATTAAAATTAACCCATCATACATAACATCGCCCGTAATATCAAATGCATAAAAGAATGTTTTGATTAACAACATACAAGTTACACATCATCATTTTGGGTCAACTCCGTCATTGTTCTTCCTAAATAGCTTGTGTTCCATATGCTGTTGGAAGGTTCGTGGTGGAAAGAGTGGTGGCTCCTCCTCAGAAACCGTCTCTGGAAGCGGTTTCAGAATGATCTTCTCCTTGGGCGGTTCACAGAAAACTGCCCAAGAAATCCTAACCTTCTCCTTATTCACAAGCCCTCTATGGAGAATACTCTTGTACTTGCCATTACTAAGGATCTCAATGGTGTCGCCAATGTGCATGATGATGGAGTCTGGCACACATTTTGCAGTTACCCATTGACCGCCATAGTAAAGTTGGAGCCCAGGAACCATGTTATGGAGTATAAACGTGAGTGCACTCACGTCCGTGTGAGCTTCGACTCCAAGAGCTAGTTCAGGTTGTGGGCATTTCGGGTAATAGTTGATCTTTAGTTGAAGAAGTAGCTCCTCCATCCCCCCAACCTCCTTCTCTAGCCTCCCCTCCTCTAGCCCCAATCCTAAAGATAGCACCGCTAGTATCTTGGTGGCCAGTGCTCGTAGTTGTTTAGCGTACTCAGCAGTAGCAGGACTGTGGATTAAGAAAACTAGAAAAAGTCAACCACTTATGGAGTCTAAACTTAAATATGACTACAATAAATGTGACATGCATGCATGCACTTTTTCTACATGGATTAGAAAATTAGAGAAATGTTCAATATAGTCCATACTTAATTTATAGTCCTGAGGGACTAATTTTAGCTATTGGATCAGCCTTATCAATGGTCCAGATTGATTTTTAAAATTTTAGGCGGAGTGACATTTCGTAATTCACATGTGATGATTTTACAATCACAAGTGAGTGTATACTGAATCACATGTGATTGAATATTAAAAATTATAAAAAATATGTTTTTTATATGGACTTTATTGAACACAACTCTAGTTAAAATATATTTAAATGTATAAAACTTATTAAAAATATGCATTCTCAGTTAGCGAGTCTGAATATGTAGCATATATACTTACATGTAATCTGTAGGTGTGGAAGGCCAAATTGAGAAATCTCTTTTCTCCTCAGGGAACACAAGGTGGAAGAAGTAGTCTTCCCATTCAAGCTGGCCACAAGCATTGTTAGCTAATTTACTTCCATATCCTTGAATTTTCCCTGAAGCAATATCATTGGAGTACTTCTCTTTCTCTTCAATAGGCTGATCAAAGAAACTCTTTCCTGCAGCCTTAACACGGTTGATGAGGTCGCTCGAGATTCCATGGTTGACGAGGTGCATGACGCCCCACTCGGTGGCTGCTTTCCTGATCTCGTGACTACACTTGTCTCGTGTTTTCGGATCGTTGGAGTTGATGTCGTGTAAGTCGATTGTGGGGAGTTGTGGGCCTTTCTGGTTGGTTTCTTCATCGAAGATGTTGGTGATGGTTGCTAGTTCATCTTGTGTCCGGATGTATTCTTTTGGGATTTGATGAATCCCACTTGTTGCTAAGCTTTCGACCCTTGTGTTTGCTGAAATCACCATTTTTGTTAAATTGGTGTGTTTTGAATTGAAGGTTTCAAATGTTTGTGGTTTGGTGGTGAGTTTTTGGTGGTTTTTATGGAAGTTGGGAATCAATAAGGGAGGGTTGTGAAGACTGGGGAGATGGAGGTTGGCCATGTGATGTAATCCCCATTCAAAGGACTCATGGAAGATGGTTTGACTTGAAAGTTGAAAGTCTTGCCAAGGGCAAAATATGGTTTATAATGTCTTCAAAAGAGTTATAATTGACCGTTTATTATTTTATTTTATTTATTTTGTCATTTAGCTATTTGTTATATGGATTATAACAAGGTTTTGATACTCGCGCGTTGCGGCGGGACACCGAAAGTCCGAAACATTTTTTTTTTAATAATCAAAATAGGTAAAATGTAAAACAAATGCGTTTTTTACCAGATAGTTTAAACAACATAGTTTTCAAACACAAACAACTTTCAACAAACATATAGTTTCCAAATGAAAGAGTTTTACTCTGTTTTTAAACACAAACAACTTACATCTTAAACGGTATGTTATATTTACATTCTATTAATACATAAACATGTATAATATGCAATTTATGGGTAATAAACTAAATTCCAGTTCCTACATTGCATAGTTTATATACATTTTGTACGTTACTGGCTTTTAAAAAACAAATTTTTAAGCAAATAGAAGGTCACAATATAATTATATAAAGACTTAGAGTTTACATATATGTTTACAATAACTTAAAATTCTTATCACAGTTACACCATGAATTTCATTTTAATCATAAAACTTTCTTATATTTAATCTTTATAGAGTTAATTGCACCAATGGTCCTTTAACTATCCAAAAGTTGCGACTTTAGTCCTTTTTTTCAAAAAATTGCAAGAATAGTCCTTTAACTGCCCAAAAGTTGCACCAATGGTCCTTTTTAACGTTTTCCATTTGTTAATTCTGTTAGTTTTTGTAAATTGACCATTATACCCTTTGTCCCTATTTTTAATTTATTTTCCAAATAATATATAATAATAATAATAATATCAAAAGTTAATTAGACAAGCAAACACTTTATATATATATATATATATATATATATATATATATATATATATATATATATATATCTCTTCCTCCACACTCACTTGCACACACACACACACACATACACACACACAATCTCTCTCTCTCCACCTAAAACCACCGTCTACCACATACCACCTGAATCCACCCCCTACCACCACCGAATATAACCATAACCGCCTACCACCACTGTATACAACCACCACCGCCTGAAACCACCTCCTACCAACACCGAATACAGTAACCGCCGCCTACCACCACAAGCTACATCACCACCGCCTACCACCACCGTATACACCCAAATCAAAAATCCACCAACAACCGCCGTCTGGAACCCACCAACCGCCGCCTAGGGTTTTCTCATCTTTACGTTAACAGATTTGGGGTTTTTCTCATCTTCATGAATCCCACCACCACCGACGAAATCAAACCAAAAAACTACCACCACCACCGAACTCCACCGCTGTAACAGATCTAGGGTTTCTGGTTTCGAGTTTGTGCAATTTACGTTCTTTGTACAATTCACCGTCACCGCCACTTGCAGATCTAGGGTTTCTGCTTTCGAGTTTTTGCGATGGTGGTGGTGGCAATGTTTGAGGTGGTAGATCTAGGGTTTTTGCGATGGTTGTGGGCGGGGGGTTTTTTAGAGAAGATGGTTGTAGGTGGGGGTTTTGCGATGGCAGATCTAGGGTTTTTGGGTTTAGGGTTTTTGCGATGGTTGTGGGCGGGGGTTTTGCGATGGTGGTGGTGGCAGTGGTTTTCCGACGAGGGTTTTTGGGTGATGATGGATTGCTTGTTTTCAACTTCTAATGCTGGTGGTCAAAGAATTAGAGAGAGAGAGAGAGAGAGAGAGAGAGAGAGAGTGTGTGTGTGTGTGTGTGTGTGTGTGTGTGTTTCTTGGTGGCGGTGGTGATGGCGTAGGTGGAGGTGGGCAGTGGTGATTGTATACGGTGGTTGTGAACAGGTAGGCGGTGGTTGTATATGATGGTGGTTTCAAGGTCGTGTGTGGTAGGCGGTGGTTTCAAGGGGTGTGTGTGTGCAGGTGTGTGTGTGTGCAGAAAGAGAGAGAGAGATAGAGATGAAGGGGTTAGTGTATGTAGGTGTGCAGATTTATTTTAAATTTATTTTAAATAGATAAAATATATTAAACTAATTAAAAAGGACAAAATTGGTAAAAAGATCTAAATACCCTTCATTTAACGGATGTAGTTAACAGAAAACGTCAAAAAGGACTATTGGTGCAACTTTTGGGCAGTTAAAGGACTATTCTTGCAACTTTTTGAAAAAAAAGACTAAAGTCGCAACTTTTTGATAGTTAAAGGACCATTGGTGCAATTAACTCATCTTTATATTACAAACTCATTAAAAAGTTCCCTTTTACTACAAACCCTCTCAAGAAAATTTCCTTTTATGTCAAAGTTACGTTATTACCGTAGTTAATTTCATTTTATACAAAAGTTGACAAAATCTTTATTTAGTTATTGTAAAATATTTTCTGATGTTAACTTTAACTATATTAGACTTTGCGGTAGACTTTGTTAGTTAGTTTTTCAAATATTGAGTTTAATAATTTAGTCTTTGAGATAGAACTTTTTTAATCCTTATAAGAAAACTATATATACCATAGATGAAAAAGTCATTTGTTTAGATAAATAATATCCTAAGAGTAAAAAAAATCACTGTAGACGAACAGTGCTTAGGAATAGTGAAATTAACATTTGGTAAATGTTATGTAGTTTAATTGAATTTAGGGTTTAGTTCCCGAAAATGTATGCAACTTGTCACTTTTTGCTATTGTATGTATCAAACTTTCAAAGTTACCATTTAATGTACTAGACTCATAAAAATTACCATTTTATGTATCATGTAACCTGAATAGCAAGTTGCAGGTTATTATTTGATTTTTGATTTATTTTCTTATACCAATTATTCTTAATATTATTATTATTTTTATTCATAACTTCAAGATGAAGTTGAAGACCTGATGAAGATGAAGTTGTTACCCAGATGATAAATTTAGAACAAATCGATGATAATAACATGACACTACCTAGACAAAAAATAAAACAACACATTCAATGAAGCATATCAAGAACAATCGATGGAATAACAGATGATAACCCTAAATCGTAAGAACAGTGAGATGAACTCGACCCTCAAGAATCCTAAATTGCAGAAAAACACGAATCCAAATCATAAGAAAAACACGAACCCTGAATCGTAAGAACACTGAGATGAACTCGACCCTCAAGAATCGTACATCGCAGAAAAACACGAAGCCTAAACCGATGAACAGTGAATCGGAGCAAACCTGATCCATTTGTTGTAACCCTGGAGAATCGACATAACCGTGAAAGCCCTAATCGCAGATCTGGAAATCGCAACCCTCAAGAAACAAAAAAAGAACCCCGAACGGAAGATGAATGATAAGCAAAATCACATATGTTCTAACACCATGAGAAGATGAACTCATTGAAGATCTGATTGAAGTTCGAAGATGATGGAGTGGATGAACAAATCTGAAATTCGTTGAAGTACCAACTGGGACTAACGAATTTAGGGCTCCAATTTAACACCATGAGAAGATGAACTCGTTGTTAATCTGAAAATCGTAGAAGATGGTGGAGTGGTCCAATGAATCGTCTGTGGATGGAAGAATTATGAATTTAGGGCTCTAATTTTAGGACTGAATTTAGATATGAAGATGATGTTTTTGTAATAAATATTAATAATAATAATTAAAAATAAACATTAATTTGATTTTGAATTACTTTTAAATATGAAATTCCATGTCACTTGCCATATCATCAGCCATGTCAGCAAAACTTATGCCACATCATCATTTAACCTGCTATAGCAGGTTAAATACATTGAATGGTAAGTTTTTATAATTCAGTACATTAAATGGTAAGTTTAGAAGTTCGATACATACAATAGCAAAAGGTGACAACTTGGATACATTTTCGTGAACTAAACCCTTTAATTTAATGTCTTCAAATAACTTGAAAGCCCCACCTTACGTCAATTTCTTATTAAAAAGTCCAAAGGAGTGATTAGTTTCATATATATAAAACACAACACATGGGAAACTAAATTTATATCTTAAAATTTTATTATTACTTTTAACTTTTTTATAAACTTTAAAATTACATCTCTATTTTTCTAAAGCTATGAAATTCACATACACATATATAGGGAAGGTTAAATGAGAATTATTTTCCAGAACTGCGATACCAATATTAGTTCTTGATTAAAATTAATCAATGACTAAGAAATTTTGGCAGCTCATTACTGATTCGGCAATGGCTCAACGCTTTAACAAAGGGTATATTAGGAAAATAAGGTCTCGTAAACTAATGACGACTCACCTGGACGCAATTCACTGTTGAGTAAATATATAAATGACTAAAATACTCTTATTAATGAGTCATTAATGGTGCTACAAACAGTTCTTGCAGTTCTCATACGAAAAACAATTTTCGATTAAACTTTTCCATATTTATATATAATTAATATTCAGTCAATTTAAAATTTAAAAACTTAGAGTAAACTGTATGGTCACCTCTCCCCACATATATCACACCGCTATGTCAGCTTTTTTGTAACACCACAATTTCAAGCCAAATTTTTTTTTTTTTTTTTTTAAACACAACGGAAGACCAAATATACTATATAAACAAAATAGTAAACTAACAAAGTTTACTAAAATATATACATGCCTAATGTTAGGTTCACACCCGAACCTTTCAAAAGAGTTTAACAAGTAAACATATAATTGCTACATTTGACTGAGTTAGAATACAGTTCTATTACAAATTTCCAAAACATTTTGGTGTTACAGATTTACCAAAACAGGGCTCAACAACCTCTTGTAAAGTATCCCACCAAGCAGCCACAAAATTCACAGCAACCAAAACTGTACAAACCTGCGGGCAATTAAAACCCGTTAGCTGTAAAGCTAAGTGAACAATACATCTCACTGAATAACTATAAATCAAGAATCAAATCGAAATAACACATAGTTGCAGTTATCACTGCACAGTTTCAAACAATTGGGTCTCCATTTTGACCCGCTTCGCCAGGAGGAACGGCGGTGGATCAAACCGCACCCCCATTGGCCGATGGGAGTTACCGTTAGCCCATTAACTCGGTACTTGACCAGAGTAGGCCTGTCAATCCGACAACCTCCGAATTATGAACATGTTCCCATATTACAAGTTATTAAAAACAAATAACTCATAATCTCAAATCTCAATAGTCATACTTTAATTGGAAGCAATACAAAAACTGCATCAGACTTTAAGTCCGGAACTAACGATTGCAAACCAATTCAATATTAAACCGTTACCTGAGTTATAATTATTCAATTATAACGTATCACTCACCTTTCTTCGAAAACGAGAATCACTTTTCAAAAGCACCTGCGCGTTGTTGGGGACCTAATATCCACAACAAAACCACCAAGTTAGTATATATAATACTACAATAATTGATATGCTTAATATTCACAATTATAAATTCATATATGACTTTACAAGTTAATTTGTTTCATAATAGTCAATATATATGTCAAAACAATAAACACTATGGAATATATATTTTGTACTGTGGTTGATGGTAGTTCATACTTCATAGCAAGAAAAGAAAGTACAATTTGACTACACATTCCAACACACACACGCTATATATATATGTATATATATACACACACGTATGAACTCAGAAGGTTCAGCAAGGACCCTTAGACAATTGTCATTCTCCTTTGCTTTTATTCATACATACATACTGCAGCTATCAAATAAAAGCAATTTTCACCATCCTCCTTTTTCTTTTATTTTACTTTTGCACATACATACTTACATAGTTACATATCACATGACATATATACATATGACATACATACAAATATATATTATTTTGCTGCAAGGCAACAGTAGCTCAATTAATTGCTTTTTTTCCTTTTTGTTTCTTTCGATAAACCCCAAACAGCAAGCATATATATATATATATGAACAATAAACAACACCTAGCATCAAAAGTACACTTCAAACAAATTTATTTTTCCTTCCCCTTCTTTTTTTTTACGGCGACAACACTAAAATAACAAGCAGCCTTGTTAATTTCAGATGCATATTTATCTTTAATCAATCTGCAGGAACACTAGACGAGGACCAAAATCATATATTCAATAGCCTCATCTTCTACCTCCATTAATGGAGGTTTCATGCCTCTATCAACAAATCACTAAATCTCTATCAAATATTGTACCTATTCATAGTCAAACTCGCTAATAGACATGTATAAACACAAGTAATCAATCACTTTGTAATTTAAATCAATTGCTCATAAACCCTAAAAAGAAACCCTCTTCTTATTCTTGCAAGAGTTCATAAAAAAACACAAGAATGATTCATATTACGTACCTATTTAATCTTTAATTTATAGCAGATCATCAACACAATCAAGTAATAGCAGAAGATTATATCTCTTGAGGAGCTTCTTATGGTATAAACAAATAAAGGGTTTTCAAGAAATTGGGGTCAGAGGTTATTACACCGCCTGCACGCAGCACACAAACATATACCTCCTTTTGGGGTAATTTTTTTTTTAAATCTTTATTTAATATCTATATTTATCTAAGCATTTATCATTTCTATAAGTTCCTAAATAATAATATTAATAACTC
The DNA here is from genome assembly GCA_947179395.2 of Pulicaria dysenterica. Lineage (NCBI taxonomy): Eukaryota > Viridiplantae > Streptophyta > Magnoliopsida > Asterales > Asteraceae > Pulicaria > Pulicaria dysenterica. The sequence continues at coordinate 43,160,816 of OX359296.1, read as the reverse complement.
CTAAAAATCAAATAACTAAAATAAAACTAATTAAAATAAAACAATTAAATACTACGTACCACATACGAAGCTTTGAGTACTACTAGACCCAGATTTAGGGTGTTACAAATCAACCCCCCTTAAAGGAGATTCCGTCCTCGGAATCTGGTCGCTCTCAAATAAGTAAGGATAGCGGGATTTCATTTCATCTTCTCTCTCCCATGTCAAGTTAGATCCAAGACTATGCTTCCACTTAACAAGCACCAACGGAATACTTTTCTTTCGGGTCGTTTTAGACGATCTGTCGAGGATCTCAACGGGTTCTTCTACTAACTTCTGTGACGAATCCACACGTAATTCTTGGAGAGGGAGAATCTGCTCATCTTCAACTTTACATTTTCTCAGATAACAGACATTAAAAGTATTATGGATACCCGTTAATTCTGGTGGTAAATCAAGAACCACTGTTTGTTCATTCACAATCTGACTGATTCTGAACGGCCCAATGTATCTCGGAGCGAGTTTACCACGCTTACCAAATCGAATGACACCCTTCCACGGTGAAACTTTCAAGTAAACCATGTCATCAACTTGAAAAGACACTGGACGTCTTTTTGGTTCCGCATATTTCTTCTGTCTATCTCTGGCCGCCTGTAGTCGTTCTAGGGCAATCTTGACCTTGTCTGCTGTAATCTGCACAATTTCTGGACCAGCAAACTGTTTCTCCCCGGATTCCAACCAACAAGTAGGTGTACGGCATTTCCTGCCATAGAGCATCTCATAAGGAGGCATCCCGATACTGGAATGGTAAGAGTTATTATACGCGAACTCTATCAAAGGAAGATGAGAATCCCAAGAACCACCAAACTCTAACACGCACGCACGTAACATATCTTCTAAAGTCTGTATAGTGCGCTCGGATTGACCGTCAGTTTGGGGATGATAGGCAGTGCTGAGATTAACCCGAGTCCCTAATTGTTGCTGTAGAGTCTGCCAAAAGCGAGAAATAAACCTGGAATCACGATCAGATACAATCGATAACGGAATCCCATGTCTCGATACAATCTCATTAATATATAAAGATGCCAATTTCGTCAAAGATGCCGTCTCACTAGTCGCCAAAAAGTGGGCGCTTTTTGTCAAACGATCTACTATAACCCACACCATGTCGTTTCCCCTTTGTGTTCTTGGCAGTTTTGTTACAAAATCCATAGTTATACGTTCCCATTTCCAGGCTGGGATATCCAACTGTTGTAAAGCGCCGTAAGGTTTTTGGTGTTCAGCTTTAACCTGAGCACAAATGTGACAAGACTCCACATATTTTGCAATATCCACTTTCATAGTAGGCCACCAATACAGCGGTTTCAAATCTTGATACATCTTCGTACTGCCTGGGTGAACCGACATCCTGGATTTGTGTGCTTCTGACATGATTAATTCTCTCAAGTTTCCAATGATTGGGACCCAAATACGAGACTGAAACGTCTTTAATCCTCGAGAATCTCCTGACAACTGCTCTTTTAATTTTAACATCGTCTCTGATTTCAAATTCTCATCTAACAAAGCTTCCATCTGAGCAGTCTTTAGTCGAGTAATTAAATCTGAAACAATCTCAAATCGCATAAATTTAATCCCCTCAGAAGATGCTTTCCTACTGAGTGCGTCGGCTACAACATTTGCCTTACCAGGCTGATATCGGATCTCACAATCATAGTCTTTAATCAGTTCTAACCAACGCCGTTGACGCATGTTCAATTCTTTCTGAGTAAATACATACTGAAGACTCTTATGATCTGAATAGATTACACATCGGGTCCCGTACAAGTAATGCCGCCATAATTTCAAAGCAAAAACAACGGCTGCAAGCTCCATGTCATGAATGGGATAGTTCCTCTCATGTGGTTTCAGCTGTCTGGAGGCATATGCAATAACACGATCTCTCTGCATAAGAACACATCCAAGACCTACAAGTGAAGCATCACAATAAACAACAAAATTATCAGAACCCTCAGGTAGGGCTAGTACCGGAGCCTGACATAATAACTGCTTCAATTTTTGAAATGCTGAGTTCTGAGTATCAGTCCATTGAAACGGGACATCTTTTCTGGTCAACTTAGTCAATGGTCCTGCAATCTTAGAAAAATCTCGAATAAACCGTCTGTAATACCCGGCAAGACCCAGAAAGCTCTTTATCTCTGAAGGAGACTTTGGCACACCCCAATTCATAACAGCCTCAACCTTTGCAGGATCAACCTTAACACCTTCGGAGCATATGACATGACCCAAGAAGTGAACTTCCCGTAACCAAAATTCACATTTGGAATATTTAGCATAGAGTTGTTCACGTTTCAGAGTTTCTAATACTTGTCTTAAATGATCAGCATGTTCAGATTCAGTCTTAGAATATATCAAAATATCATCAATAAAGACGATTACAAACTTATCCAGGAAAGGACGACATACCCGGTTCATAAGATCCATAAAAATAGCTGGGGCATTCGTCAGACCAAAAGGCATAACAAGAAATTCATAGTGGCCATACCTGGTTCTGAAAGCTGTTTTGGGAACATCCTCATCACATACTCGAACCTGGTGATAGCCGGATCGCAAATCAATCTTAGAAAAATAAGAGGCACCCTGTAACTGATCAAATAGGTCGTCGATACGTGGCAGAGGGTATTTGTTCTTCACTGTTCTTTTATTCAATTCTCTGTAATCAATACACATTCTGAATGTGCCGTCTTTCTTTTTCACAAATAACACCGGGGCACCCCACGGTGAAGAACTGGGTCGAATAAATCCCTTATCAAGTAATTCCTGTATCTGAGTCATCATTTCTCGAACTTCTGAAGGTGCTAACCTGTAAGGTGATTTTGCAACAGGATTGGCACCGGGAATCAGATCAATCCTGTATTCAACTTCACGGATAGGCGGTAATCCAGGTAACTCATCAGGAAACACCTCCGGGTATTCCGAAACCACCCGGATATCTGTAAGTGTCTTTTTCTCCTTTCTCGCGTCAATTACATAAGCTAGAAAAGAATCACACCCTTTGGCCAGAGATTTTCTGGCCTTCATAGACGAGATGATAGGAAGATCAGAACCACACCTCTGCCCGCGAGCCACTACATGTGACCCGTCAGACAAAGGAATTTCAATTATCTTTTTACTACAAGAAATTTTAGCATTTACAGAACTTAACCAGTCCATTCCAATAACTGCATCAAAGCCTGATATAGGCATTAAAAGAAAGGACACGGGAAAACGAGCACCATCAATTTCAATAAAAGTTCCAGTCACAGATGTTGTAACAGGAACACATTTACCATCTGCCACTTCCACTTCCAATGGAGTGGATAACACAGAAACAGGTAGTTTCATATTATCACAAAATCTCATAGAAATAAAGGAGCGATTAGCCCCTGAATCAAATAAGACACATGCAGGTGCATAATTTATTAAGAAAGTACCAACAATAACATCACCTGCAGTCTGAGCATCATCAACTGTCATCTGGAAGGCACGTGTCTCGGCACGAGGGGGTTCCTTCCTCTTCTGACCTGAACCGGAACCAGAAGCACCAGTCAACCGAGCCTGTTGGTTTTCTGGACACTCATGATACATATGCCCCTCTTTCTGACACTTAAAGCAAACCTTATTCTTCCTTGTACATTCATTAAACGAGTGACCTCGCAACCCGCATTTGGTACAGCGCTGTGTCTGTTTAGTGCAGTGCCCATCATGAGAACTCTTACATTTATCACACCATAAAGACTGAAATCGTGCTCTAGCTGCTGACTGAGGTTGGGTACCTGATCCACTAGCTCCCTTTTTCTTGAATTTAGAGTTAAACCTGAATGTATCTTCTTTCTTAGCAGGCTCTGACTTCTTTGTCTCCAATTGGGCTTCTTTCAGATCACTTTCAAAAGATCTAGCAAACTCATACGCTTGTTCCACAGTAGTAGCCATCCTCACATTGTGTCTGAAATTTGGAGGTAATCCTTTCACATAATGCTTGATTTTATCCTGCTCAGTAGGTACCCAAACATTTGCAAATTGCAACTTATCCATGAATTCGGTATTGTACTCTTCCACAAATCGGCTTCCTTTACAGATATTCATAAACTCATGTTTCAAACGATCTAAATTAAAGGAAGTCAAGTACTTATCCTTGATTTTGTTCTCAAACTGCTCCCAAGTCATTGAGTCAACCACTGTCTTTCCCAAAGTAGCTTTAAGAGTTTTCCACCAAGAAAAGGCCCGACCTTTGAGACATCCGATTGCAAAAGTAACTCTTTCACGGGGATCTACATTACATGCACCAAATACATGATCGATTTCCTGTAGCCAATCCATCAGAACATTGGGATCGTCACTTCCTTCAAATTTAGGAGGTCTGGCATTGTTAAAGTCTTTATATATGGCATATTTCTTTTTCTCTATAGGAGCTCCTGCAGGATGTAATGCCCGTAATTGTTCCAACTCTGTCTCAATCTGTTGTACATAAGCCTCCCTCTGAACTGCATAGTCATCCATATTTTGCCGAGGAGAAGGGGGTTGATTGACAGGCTCTCGGTTCAGGTCAATGTCTTGTATTCTAGGCATCTAAATTACACAATAACACAAGTGATATAGGGTTAGCGTTATATACATTAACACATAACATAATACAAAAAGGTTACATCTAACAAACCTTGCTGATGGGATACTTCACGTATTTGAGCCCGGGTTTGAGACTGAACACTCCATAAAATGTCCAATTCCCTCAAACCAGGGCTCTAATACCAAATTGTAACACCACAATTTCAAGCCAAATTTTTTTTTTTTTTTTTTAAACACAACGGAAGACCAAATATACTATATAAACAAAATAGTAAACTAACAAAGTTTACTAAAATATATACATGCCTAATGTTAGGTTCACACCCGAACCTTTCAAAAGAGTTTAACAAGTAAACATATAATTGCTACATTTGACTGAGTTAGAATACAGTTCTATTACAAATTTCCAAAACATTTTGGTGTTACAGATTTACCAAAACAGGGCTCAACAACCTCTTGTAAAGTATCCCACCAAGCAGCCACAAAATTCACAGCAACCAAAACTGTACAAACCTGCGGGCAATTAAAACCCGTTAGCTGTAAAGCTAAGTGAACAATACATCTCACTGAATAACTATAAATCAAGAATCAAATCGAAATAACACATAGTTGCAGTTATCACTGCACAGTTTCAAACAATTGGGTCTCCATTTTGACCCGCTTCGCCAGGAGGAACGGCGGTGGATCAAACCGCACCCCCATTGGCCGATGGGAGTTACCGTTAGCCCATTAACTCGGTACTTGACCAGAGTAGGCCTGTCAATCCGACAACCTCCGAATTATGAACATGTTCCCATATTACAAGTTATTAAAAACAAATAACTCATAATCTCAAATCTCAATAGTCATACTTTAATTGGAAGCAATACAAAAACTGCATCAGACTTTAAGTCCGGAACTAACGATTGCAAACCAATTCAATATTAAACCGTTACCTGAGTTATAATTATTCAATTATAACGTATCACTCACCTTTCTTCGAAAACGAGAATCACTTTTCAAAAGCACCTGCGCGTTGTTGGGGACCTAATATCCACAACAAAACCACCAAGTTAGTATATATAATACTACAATAATTGATATGCTTAATATTCACAATTATAAATTCATATATGACTTTACAAGTTAATTTGTTTCATAATAGTCAATATATATGTCAAAACAATAAACACTATGGAATATATATTTTGTACTGTGGTTGATGGTAGTTCATACTTCATAGCAAGAAAAGAAAGTACAATTTGACTACACATTCCAACACACACACGCTATATATATATGTATATATATACACACACGTATGAACTCAGAAGGTTCAGCAAGGACCCTTAGACAATTGTCATTCTCCTTTGCTTTTATTCATACATACATACTGCAGCTATCAAATAAAAGCAATTTTCACCATCCTCCTTTTTCTTTTATTTTACTTTTGCACATACATACTTACATAGTTACATATCACATGACATATATACATATGACATACATACAAATATATATTATTTTGCTGCAAGGCAACAGTAGCTCAATTAATTGCTTTTTTTCCTTTTTGTTTCTTTCGATAAACCCCAAACAGCAAGCATATATATATATATATGAACAATAAACAACACCTAGCATCAAAAGTACACTTCAAACAAATTTATTTTTCCTTCCCCTTCTTTTTTTTTACGGCGACAACACTAAAATAACAAGCAGCCTTGTTAATTTCAGATGCATATTTATCTTTAATCAATCTGCAGGAACACTAGACGAGGACCAAAATCATATATTCAATAGCCTCATCTTCTACCTCCATTAATGGAGGTTTCATGCCTCTATCAACAAATCACTAAATCTCTATCAAATATTGTACCTATTCATAGTCAAACTCGCTAATAGACATGTATAAACACAAGTAATCAATCACTTTGTAATTTAAATCAATTGCTCATAAACCCTAAAAAGAAACCCTCTTCTTATTCTTGCAAGAGTTCATAAAAAAACACAAGAATGATTCATATTACGTACCTATTTAATCTTTAATTTATAGCAGATCATCAACACAATCAAGTAATAGCAGAAGATTATATCTCTTGAGGAGCTTCTTATGGTATAAACAAATAAAGGGTTTTCAAGAAATTGGGGTCAGAGGTTATTACACCGCCTGCACGCAGCACACAAACATATACCTCCTTTTGGGGTAATTTTTTTTTTAAATCTTTATTTAATATCTATATTTATCTAAGCATTTATCATTTCTATAAGTTCCTAAATAATAATATTAATAACTCCTAAAAATCAAATAACTAAAATAAAACTAATTAAAATAAAACAATTAAATACTACGTACCACATACGAAGCTTTGAGTACTACTAGACCCAGATTTAGGGTGTTACATTTTTTCTCTTACTACTCAACACACTATTTAGCCTCGTAATGGTTACATTCAACTACATTAAATTTGGGACCCATCTAATGCCAATTGAAAATCAAAATTAATTATAAAAAAATATAATAGATAAGGTTGGCCCAGGTTCGAATAGAAGATGATCATTTAAGAAAGATTTGCATCATTTGAAGGGAGATTCGCATGTGACTATTGAGTTTTTCAATGCCTTTTCTCCACCTTGAATATCTTCTTTCATCTTTTTAAGTGGAGATTTTTATATTCAGATCTAAACTTCGTTTGATCTCCCCCTTTTGACAGATTTAAATCCGTTCGGTTATATAAGACGACATTCCACCCACACATCTAAGTTTGATCTTCTACTTTCCAACAGATCTAGGTTTGTAGGAGGTTTTTCATGTTGTTTCGAAAAATTTATAAGTTCATTTGAAGAAGAATATGGTTCTTGATTTATACAAATTAAAAGGTAAAGAAAATGAAATTGGCCTCACTTGAAACCAACCACGCCATCTTCCACGACGTTGTATATACCACCACCTGCCTCTAACAACAAGGCAATGATGTGGGAATCCTGCATTCTACGACGTGATGAGTCTCGCCACATGGCTATCTTGTTCTCACTCCAAGCTATCTTATAAAGAAAACAAAATACCATATGGACTATGGAGTAGACATGGGCCAAACGGACCGACCGGACCGGTCCAACGAGAACCGCCCGCGTCGAGCCGGTCCAAGACCGAAAGTGAGAGAAACGGTCTGAACCGGTCCAAGATTTCAACGGGAATTTTTTGAAAAAAACGGTCAAAACCAGTCCAAGACCGGTCCGAACCGGTCCAAACGGCTAGTTTTTAAAAAAAAAAAACGAAAATTCCCCTATAAATACCCCAAGAATGAAGCCTTATTTCTTTGCACCACTCTTTCTCACATTCTCTCATTCTCCAAATCTCCAATTCTCTCATTCTTGAATCTTGATATTTCAAGTTTTATTTTTCAAGAATTCAAGTTTATATTTCAAGGATTTGCTTCAAGTGTTCTATATAATACAAGTGTTCTATATAATATTTCGATTTGCTTCAAGATTATAAAAAATGGCGGGTGAAGGATCTAGCAATTTGAACGCGGGTCGAAGTGATTTCAATATAAATCTCCCGTACGAAGAAGTTCCAAAAACAAATCGAGTTGCGGAAATTTGGAAGAATTTTGTGCAACTCAAACAAAATAACAAAAAATATGCGAAGTGTACGCATTGTGGAGGAATCTTATCCGGCTCTAATTCTTCTCTCGCTCGGCATTTAGTAAGTATTCTTTTTTATATTTAAGTTTAGTTTATTTAAATACTAGTTTTTTTATATTTAAGTTTAGTTTATTTAAATACTAGTTTTTTTATATTTATGTTTAGTTTATGCAAATTGAAATTATAGGAATTCATGAAATTGAAAATATTGGTGGACAACTTATTATATTTGTGAATTTAAAATTATAGGAATTCATGAAATTGAATTTAGACTAAATGCTTGGCGCGACAAGCCGCTGCGGTTGAGAGTCAAACTCAAGTTGATGGTCAAACATGGCGTTTCGATGCTGCTTTAGCTCAAGAATTAAGCATGCAGTTAACAATACAAGAAGTATTACCATTTGACTTCTTCTCCCGCCCAAGAGTCACAACTTTTATCAAAAAAGTTTTACAACCTCATTATTCCTCTATAAATCGAAGAACTCTTAAACGTAGAGCTATGGCAAAATGGAAAATAATATATTAAGACTTAAAGGAATTTTTTACTAGATTCGATGGTAAAGTTTCCATAACCACCGACATTTGGACCGCTCTACATACAACCCATTATTCATTTATTTGTGTTACGATACATTGGATAGACCCTAAAACATGGCTTATGCAAAAACGTATTATTGCTTTTGAAAACTTTCCTCACCCGCATGGAGGTGAACAAATTTACGATATTTTATTAATGATTTTTAACGGTTTTGGAATTAAGGAAAAAATACTTTCAATCACCCTAGATAATGCAAGCAACAATACAAACGCTATGGGACGATTGAAAAGAGTTTTGCATGTACGTTGTTGTTGTCATATTTTCAACATCGCGGTCCAAAAAGGTTTGGAGTCTATGGAAACTTGTCTTTTGAAATTTAGAAGATTAAATGAGACAATTTTTAAAAGCGGACCTATCGCATTCGAAAAATATGAGCATTTTTGTATAACAAAAGGAAGAAGATGTTTGAGACCTCTCATAGATATGCCCGTGAGATGGAACTCAACTTATAAAATGATAGGGCGTTTGATACAAAATAAGGATTTACTTACCGAATATCATCGAGAACACCTACCCCAATTATATGAAGTACTTACGGAAACTGATTGGAATATTTTAGAAGAATTACACATCGGTTTGGGAGTTTTGTATGAAGCCACATTGATGCTATCACAAACATATTTTCCATCATCTCACTCCGCTATGATAGGTGTTTGTGAAATTTTGAGAACATTAAAGGCTTTTGGTTCTTTGGATCAAAGGTGGGATATGATTACCAACGAAATGTGTGAAAGTCTTATAAAATATTTTAAAGAGTTTCCAACAATTTTTTTGATTGCTTCGGCATTAAACTCTCTTGTTAATTTTAAGGGTGTAATGGAATCTTTAACTTCTATCGGGGGAAGCATTGGGTCATCTCCAGATGAGATTACGACAAGTATATCAAAATTTGAAAATTGTGTTAAACAATTATATACTATTTATGATAATGAATGTGCACCACGGGGAGAAGTTGCTTCCACCCCGAGGTCTTCGACTTCACAAACATCGGCTACTCGGCCAAACAATACTTTTAGCATTGGATCGTCTTGGTTACATAATGTATCTCAATCGAAACGTACACGAGTTCAATCGTCTTTAGACGAACTTTCCATATATAAAGAAACTGATTACACTAGTTATATTGTCACCGAAGATTTTGCAAAATTTGATGTATTAAAATGGTGGCAAGAAAGAGAAAACGTTGGTCAATTTAAGATCCTAGCATGTATGGCTAGGGACGTACTAACCGTCCAAGCTAGTAGCGTAGCTTCGGAATGTTGTTTTTCTCTTAGTGGCAGGATTTTAAGTGCATGACGGTGTATGTTGAAGGCCAAGTCGGTGCAAATGGCCGTGATGCTTAAGGACTACTATGATTCTATGGAAAGATGTCAAAACCATGCGGATCTCGAAGAAGGCTTAACTAATTTGGATGAAGCGATTATGGAAGACGATTACAATAGGGACTTCGCATCGGGAACATCAAACACTAACACCGAAGCTGAAACTGAAGAACCCGAACCCGGCGAAGAATACGTTGACGACACTCAAAATAGAATGAACGCAGGTTCATCATCCAACGTCCACTCGAACGAAGTCGCCTATTATGGGCATGGGCCATATACCGACGATAGTTACAACTATTGGAATATCAATTCCGACTATCCACTTTAGTAGTTGTCTTTTTATATTTTGTGACGTTATTTCTTTCGAACAATATGTATTTTTCGGGTCTCTAACTTGGGGTGATGGCAATGCCGAAGCTCCATTGCTAGAGTTCTCTTTTCTTGTTAAAAAAATAAATCAAGTTTCAACAATATGTAATTTTATTTCGTAATTGTATCGCAATGTTATTTATATGTTTTTATTAACTTGCAATTATATATGTTTATACTTTATAATTTATAACTTGCAATTTTTTTTAAATTAACAAGTCACTTTTTTTTTCAAACAAAAAAACGAACCGAAAACCGGAAAATTTTAAACCGAAACTAAAAAAAACCCGAAAATGTCTAAACCGAACCGGAAAATACCCGAACGAAAAACGGACCGGTCCAGGACCTAAGTCGGACTGGTCCTGACTTGGACCGGTCCGGAAGTGATCTAGGACCGCCCGAAGACCGAATTTATCGAAATGGTCTTACGCGAAGACCGGTCCGCAGAGGACCGGACCGGTCCGGGACCGACTAGGTCCGGACCGGACCGGACCGGCTGTGGTCCAGGACCGATTTTGCCCATGTCTACTATGGAGTAATCAGTAATGGGTCACTGCCTAGAAGGAATAGTAATAGGAGCGAGAAGAGCCCCATAATGGCTCAGACAAAAATAATATAAGTACGTGGGCCTTTTTAGGCCCTTAATCTAAATTTTAGGCCCCAAGGGCCCAATCAGCCAACCGATCCCTGCAGCGGTGCAGCCTGCACTCTCGACTAGTTCCCTCTCTCTCTCTCTCTCTCTCTCTCTCTCTTTCTCTCTCTCGATTCATACGAACTACTCGTCTACTCCAGAAGCAGGAGGAACTGAAGAAGTAAAGGTCGATACTCTCGAACTCTAGCCCCTCCCTCGATTCAGGAAGAAGGACCTCGTCGACACTTTAATTACGATTCCTTCCAGGTTCGACTTCAGCAGTCCAGGTTAGTATACATCTTTCATTTTGTCGATTCCTTCGCTTGATTTAGTCGATTACACCTTTGGTTTATTATACTGCATGTATAGAGTTATTATTGCGTGAAATTGCCCTCTGTTTTAGTATGTAAGGTTTAGGAATGGTGGGTGCTGTTGTTTGTTGGAAGCATGGTGGATGTGGTTATTGTGCTCTTCTGTTTACAGACACCCCCTAAGTCAGAAATAAGTTGGAGATGAGATAGGTTGGAATATTATGGTAGAAACTTATTAAAAAAAAAAAAATCAGATATGACATGGTTGGGAGAGTATGGAAGATTTTCATAATATGTGATCTTTGTCTCTCTATCACAAAAACCCCCGAGGCCATGATTTTCTGGATCCGTCACTGCTGCCGCCAGTGATCTTTGTCTCTCTATCACAATCACGGACTTTTGTGCTTCCAATTATAAGTCCTCTTTAACTCTTTTTATGTTCCTCTATGTGTATGTGTTCTTACAGTTTTCTAAATGCTGTTTGTATATTCAGATATTCGTATGAATCTGTTGTTTCGTGCTTCCATAACATGGGTGCTGTTTTTACACTTCTTCTGTAAATGCTATGCTCCCATAGCATAGTTACCATTTTCTATGTGCTGATTTTGAGACTATTTTTTGTGTAAGAGCTTGTTGGTTTGTGGCTACCGAATTTAAATGGCATGTGAATATCATAACAGGCACACTGTTTTTGTAATACAGTTTTACATGCTATATGGGTCTTTATGAAGTATTGGCATCACTGCAAGAACAAATTTTAAATATAAAACAGATGACTGTTTTGGTATATTGTTCAAATGTTCGAGTATATCTATATAATTCATTTGTTTAAATAAATCTATTGGCAAATGTGCAAATATATTTTTCAAATGTGGTATATTGTTCAACGGTGAAATCTTTGTAACAATATATTGTTTGTTTATGTAATAGATTGATAAGAATTGTTAGTTCAAATGTTTATTTGAATGTTCATATCAGTTTGTTTCAATGTGAATTAAATGGAAGGTGATTGTAGTTTGTTTGTAATTTGAGTTTTAAATAAGTAAATAGGACGAGTGAGGGTTCGATAGTAGGATGGAAAGCAAAAGAGTCTGATTACTTGAAAAATGTTGCTTGGATTACGCATTTAGCTTGAATATCATTATTAACACCTGATGTTTGGCTAAATATCTTTGGATATGAGAATGCGTTATAATTTCATTTGTCCCTTGCTTGTGTTAATTATATTTTCGTATCGAAAAAAAATCTGTGTAAAATCAAAATCTTTGATTAATTGAGAACAAATTCGAATTAAGAAAATTGCATACACAGATACACTATAATAGTTTTATCCATGGGGACTGGGGAGTGGCGGTGGAGACTTGGGTTGGACGTTCTTCAATCTAGGCATATTAGCAGTGGCTCATATTGCTTTGTGTTATCTGAATATGTTATATTTTTAAGCATTTAGGATGCCCATAAAATTTGTTACAGTTATTACTAGTAATGATTTGTCTTTGTTAAATAATGGTTTTTCATTTTTAATATTCAAGGAAAAGGATGCACTTTTTATGCCAGAAAGTTTATAATCTTTTTAAATAACAATGAAAAAACATAAGTTGGTGTATCTTTTGTCTACAGATTTAAAAGGCTATGGCAACCCCTCATGATCAAGTGGAGGGTGAAGGAGAGGATGAATATTTATTACTCGACTTGGATGCGGTTTCTGACCTAATTCACATTCCACCTAATGCTCCCTACGTTCTCTCTGTACGTCTGTTGTTAAATTTACAGTCTTATTGTTGCCAAAACTCAACATTTTGGTTAGTTTCTTTATGCACGAGACTTCTGTTTTGATGCAGGGCCTGGACACATTGAACCCGATTCTAATTATCGATGACAAAATAAAGCTGGTAATAAAATTTCCATTCTATTCACTTAGGGGGTGTTTGGTTCATTCTTTGATTTTGGGAGGATTTGGATTTTAGAAGGGGAATTGCATTTCATGGGAATTCATTTGGGGGGATTTTGAATCCCATACCTTTGTTTGTTTCACCTCTTCCATCCAAAACACAAACCCACCATCCAAGACACCTCACCCGCCGGCCACCACCTCACTGCCGCCCACCACCTCACCGCCGCCCTTCTCTGCGAACGCCGGCCACCACCCTCACCGCCGCCCTTCTCTGGACCACCTCACCGACGACAATGACGAACCAGATCTGCGATGGACCACCTCACCGCCGCCCTTCGAAGGTTAGGGTTTTGAACCAAATCTGTTGCAGCGAACCACCTCACGACGATGAAGAACCAGATCTGTTGCAGCGAAGGGTTTTCGAAGGTGGCGGAGAACGACAAAGGTTAGGGTTTTCGAAGGTTAGGGTTTTCGAATGCGGCGGAGAACGACGAAGGCGGCAGAGGGTGATCTGTCGAAGGGGAACGACAAAGGCGACGGCTAGGGTTTCTGATTGAAAAGGCGAGAACAGATCTGCGAAGGGGATGAAGCGGCGGCTAGGGTTTCAGATCTGCGAAGGACGGTAGGTGACGGGAGGACGAAGGAGTCAAAGGGGTGACGGGGCGGCGTTTTTTTGTTGACCAAGGTTCGCCGTAAAATACGCCGGATGGTCGCCGCCTCGCCGGAGCAAATCCCTGATATGTGGATTTCAGAATACTAGGGGGGGTGGGAGGATTTGGAAATCCCTCATCCATAGGATTTCATGAATTCCTGGGAATTAAAATCCCACCCTCTTTTGTCACACCAAACACCTTATTTCATGGGATTTGAATTCTCATTCCCCCCAAATCCTCCCAAAAGAATGAACCAAACACCCCCTTAGGCTGCCACTATATGCATATGCTTCTCTCGTCTGTTACAGGAAAAGTTTTATTTTTTTCGTTTTCTTTACTTTCATAAAATCATATGTTCAATTTATCTGGACATATATTTGACATTAAGAGTATTTCTTTTCTTTTCAATCTTCTTTAGCTTATTTGTCTTTATTTTCTATAAATTTTGCAAGAGAAACAACCTGTCCAGTTTTACTTACATGTTATGAGATTGTGGAATTTGCAGATTGGCGAATATGAGGAAACTGTCGGGACATGTCTTGTTTTCAGTGAAAATGGTTAGTTAAAATCTCCACCAAAAGAAAAAGGCTAGAAAGCTTAGTGACGAACTGTACCTAATGGAGTTTCTCTTGCAGATGCTCCTCCTGTGGTTCATGAAGAAACCGGACCATCTGAAGCAAATCTTTTTGCAGGAAAATCTATAGTTAATCCAAATCAGGTTTCTAGGAAACAAGTCAAACCTGTTTGTAAACTTCAAAAGATCCTTAAGTTCAAGTTGTTATCATTGGCTCAAACCGATTAAACAAATCGGACATGAAACCCGACTACTCTGAGCAACAAGAAGTTCAAGCAGTGTCGAACTTAGGTTGTAGTCTGCAACGTTTTAGATAATTTGGAGTTTCATTATGGGGTACATCCGTACATAGGAGATGTTTCTTTGTTTTTCCCCTTCAGATATATTTTTTTACGTGTTTTAAGTAAATGAATTAAGGTTTAAATCAAGGTTTCCTAGACCCCATGAGTGATTTACGATCCATACATGGTGCTTGGGTTTACGATTCAGCTTATTGACAGATTACCATTTACGATTCACACTTCCCAAGCTATTTTACGATTATATGGACCTCAAGACCATTTACAATTCATCCTTAAACATAGTCGATCTGTAATGCCTCAATTTTTTATAAAACATAAATCAGAGCAATGCGTGCATATTATTCCAATTGAAGTTCGTGACGAGGTTTCGCACCCGAAACTACATGTCTTACAAATATTCAGCTTTAAGGAATTATTTAATTACAAAAGTAAACAGTAAATGTTTAATCAGTCATGGATATATAAAGTACAGTGGAAAACGTTTACTAACGCATGAGTCGTCTTCACTTTGCTGGAGCCTTCTCGCAATCGAACTCTGAAAGGAAATAAAATACAACAGTAAGCATAAAGCTTTAGCAAGCACACAACTTACACACACACTGGCACACTGCGTATGTATATAACACAAAACAATTTATGATCACATTTTTATTCATACAATACCGACGCAATGCACTGGCGACGATTTCATACTTTGGGTCAAAATTGACTATTCAAGTCGCACCAAGGATTTCACATGTCAAACTGTGTCCGAGTTGCGTTTTCACCACAATATAACACAATCCTTCATTTCACATAGTACTATATTAGTTGCACTTTCACATAAGCAACACATGTATATCACACACTAATATAATGAGTAAGTTAGCGTAACTCACCTGATCATAGTTCACAGTAATAATGGTACCCCAGTTAAATATCTGGATTACTCACATCTATCAACAATCACCTACGACAAGCGGTCCCTATAAATTGAACGTCTACAAAAAGTAATTTGCGATTTAAAGTCCACAAGCATTTTGCGATTTAAGGCTGAAAGGTAATTTGCGATTAAGCCCTTGTGATCATTTGTGATTTCAGACCCGATCCGTCCGTTTTGCCACCTCTACTGCATCGAGAGTTAGTCGATATTGATGCACTCCTCTTCGTCCTTCACAGTCACACACGGTGCTTCGCAAATTGTAGTTGGCGGCTACAGTAAGTCATTTCTTGGGCCTTGAGTCCAAATTCATATATAAATACCTTTTTCTAACTCCTACATGAACATAATTAGTCCCTTCATTTTGGGGTTTATCACAACTAAAGCACTAACTTTTAACAATTCACTATCTTTACCCATATAAAATCATTATAATACTGAAAAAGTAAACATGTGTTACACGATCCTTATCCAAGTCATACCCAACCAAAATTTAATCATATTGTATAGTTATTGTTGCATTAGATCCTATACATTATAAAAACAAATCCCAATGATTAAGTGCATATTGACCCGACTTAATGGTCCAAAATCACATTTATGGTCTCGGTTTCTTCATGTGGTTTGAACAGCCCAAAACTAATCAAAACCTTACTAAATCTAAATCAATTGGTATAAAATCTATATGAAAACGATCAAAAAGATATAAGGCTACGCGTTATGGGTAACCTGCAGGTAAGGCTTACCTGCAGCCACATCAGCGCCACATCATTCTCCCTCCCTTAGCTTTCTCCTTTACCCAATTTCAAGTTATACCTTACCTTCTCTTACCCAATCTTTTTTCAATTTTTTTAATCTTTTTTTTTTATTTTAACAAATAACCAATTATATAAATAATATAATTCATTAATTTAATTAAATTAAAATTCAAACAATACTAAAAATTAAAATTACATAATTTAAACTTAAATAACAAACTTGATTAAAAAATACATAATTTTTAACTTAAAAATTAAAAATAATATCTAATCCAATGGCGCCCAACCGTACGGTTGTAGAACTAGAAACACGGGAACGGTTACGCCCGGATGATGGTGGAGTAGAACCCTCATTTGGATCCATATTCTTTGTAGAGTAAAAATGAAAAGTATTTGAGAGTGAAAGAGAGTAGAAGATATAAAATGTTGTGGTTTTAAAATGATAAAAAGGGGAGTATTTATAGATAGAGTTTGGATAATTAATTAAATTAAAAAAAAAAAAAAAAAAGGTCAAAAAAAGAGCCGTTGGATGGGGGTTTGGGGGGGGGGTGTAATTCATTGGCTTCCACATCGAGCTCAAGGACCCGAAGCCCGAACTCGAAATCGAGTTTTGGTGTTCCTGGCCTTACTCGATCGAACCCGAAGCCATCGGCTTCCCCATAACGCGTAGCCTAAGGGAGCTTACCTGATGCTTTTCCTTCAAAACCAATTGATTTGTAGAAGAATTTGTTCTTGGCTTTTCACAGTGCACACATTATGACACTAACACCCATTGATCAATAAATGCGGCTACATTATCAATACCTAGGGCTATTATATGCTCTAATTTAGCTTGAATGCTCTTTTCTACTTCTTCCGCTAACGTCTTTTAAACTTTATGAAATAACATCCTTACATCATATGATATTTAACTATAATCTTACATTAAAAACTTAAAATATTACATTTAAAAAGGAATATTACATCTTTTTGTGTTGTTATTTTTAAACTCTTCATGTTTAATATCAAAATCCAGATGAATCTGTTGCTGCTATTACAATTACAATATAATCTTATTTTAATAAAAAGGAAAAGCTTTTGTTGCCACTTTTTATAAACACTATCTGGAATAATTATTGAAGATTCGAATACTAAAGTCATTTTTAATGGCGCTCTTTTATTTTTAATAAAATATACACTATTTCTTGATTTCTAATTTTTAATTTTTAATAAGAGCACAGATTTTGACTTTTTGCATGTGTAAATGGTAAGTTGTAGAAGTGGGAATCCGTTAATGTATGTTTATTAGAGGGTGAACACATATGATCATATCCGATATTATAATACAAAGAGTCATACTACTATACTACCAGTTAGAACTATTATTAATTAATTAGATGAAACAATTATTATGAGAAATAAATTAGTATTTTGTGTATAACACAATGAAAAAATTATTAGATCGAATATATTATTGGTGGAAAAAGACACTCTATCCCCACACTATATAGAAGACATGCAGACGACCATTCATTTCATTACATACCTGCAACGACAACCTCCATGGACTCCACCACCACCACCCTATCCGAAACTCCATGGCCGGAGCTCCTCGGAAGCAACAACTGGGAAGGCCTTCTCGACCCTTTCGACCTCTCTCTCCGAACACTCATCCTCCGCTGCGGCGACTTCTGTCAAGCCACCTACGACTCCTTCAACAACGACAAAAACTCCAAGTACGCCGGCAGTAGTCGCTACGGCAAGAAATCATTCTTCCATAAAGTAATGCTTCAGCCTTCCCCTTCTGATTACGAAGTCTCCGCGTTCCTCTACGCCACCGCCAAAATCTCCGTTCCTGAAGCCTTCTTCCTTCACTCCCTGTCTCGTGAATCATGGGACCGCGAGTCCAATTGGATCGGATATATCGCAATTACCACCGATGAGGTTAGCAAATCAATAGGGCGGCGTGAGATCTACGTCGTGTGGAGAGGAACCACTCGCGATTTTGAATGGATTAATGTTTTCGGAGCTAAAAGAGCCTCTGCTGAACCCCTGTTAAGCCGGAAAACATTTACTCCGGCCAAGGCTGATAGTAGCAGCAGCGATAGTGATGAAGATGAATCTGTACCCAAAGTTATGCAAGGTTGGTTATCGATTTACATTTCAGACGATCCCAATTCGTCTTTTACAAAAGTAAGCGCAAGAACACAAGTGTTAACAACTATCAAACAGTTGGTGGACAAGTACGAAAACGAAGAACTCAGCATAATCATCACCGGCCACAGCCTGGGTGCAAGTTTATCGATCTTATCAGCCTTCGATCTAGCGGAGAACGGAATCACAGATATCCCAATTTCAGCCTTCGTGTTTGGTTCTCCACAAGTGGGAAACCAAGCATTCAACGATCGTCTTAACCAATTTACCAACGTCAAGATCCTACACATAAAGAACAAGATCGATCTCATCCCGCTTTACCCAAGCGGGTTACTGGGGTACGTCAATTCCGGGGTTGATTTCGTAATCGATACACGAAAGTCAGGGAGCTTAAAGGAATCAAATAACACAGCTGACTGGCATAACTTACAGGGGATGTTACATGTGGTGGCGGGATGGAATGGGGAGGATGGTGAGTTTGAATTGAAGGTTGAGAGGAGCGTAGCTTTGGTAAATAAATCGAGTGAGTTCTTGAAAGATGAGTTGTTGGTACCAGGGTCATGGTGGATCGAGAAGAACAAAGGTATGATTCTGAATGAAAATGGCGAATGGGTTTTGGAACCGCCTGATGAAGAAGACCTCCCTGTTCCTGAGTATACTGACTGATAAATCTGGTTGCAGATTAATTTATAGTGTCATTTTCTTTGCATTTGTATTTGTTCATAATCCAAGGTTTTTTTAGTGATCTTTTTTTATGGTATGATTTGTGAATAAATCTGTTGTATGACAAGTGGACTTCATACTATATTTAGACCACATGAAGAACTTATATAATATAGTAACTTGGATTGCTTGGATAGAACCCATAAATGATGCAATTAAAGTGGTCCTGATTAAAAAAATATCAATCTTCTGGAAAGTGAGAACTTGTAGGGGATTCTTGCTAGAGAATATATACCCCCTTCTCATACCTTTATGGCTATGGATAATTATACTCCTCTTTGTGAATAACAAAGTACATTAAAGATATACTCTACATTCAATTATACGGGTTATCATTATGTCCATCGATTTTTGTTGATGCTTATCTTGACTTTACCGTGTGTTTAGAATTTTATTATAAATGAGAAAAAAGAATTTAAAAGATAACCTAATATAAATTGTGTTTCGAGTTTTTTCAGATGAGAGAACATATTTAAAAGAATTTGATTGCTTTTAGCTTTTAAATTTTCATCTCAAAAACGGAAAGAGTTTAAAGAAATGATAATTATGTCTTCACTCTTCATTAATGGTTAAATTAACCTGAATCACAACTAATAATCCCAAATCATAAAGATATGATTGTATAATAACACACTTTTTTTTTCATATTTTTACAAAGCAAGAATACAAAATAAAATTATAAAATTATTTTTATTTCTTTAGAAATACAGGAAAAAAACTTCATTTGTTTACTTTTCGGAGATAGAGTATTAGTCACTAGGATCACACCCGAAACATACAAAAAAGCACACTTCACTAACAAATACACACACAAACAATCTTGAGCATGTACCTCCCAATTCAGTTGTAGCCTCCCCCTCTGTTGTAATCCTCTCTTTAACTTACATCACACAAGTATCTAAAACTACAACTATCTCCATATACTCGCCTCTGCAACCTCCTTATAAAATAATAAAAACCGTGTAACATACTACAAATTATCACATACAATAGAAACTCTAAATGGTCCTAACTCATTTCTACAATCAAAGAGTCGTGTTGGAACCTACACTAAACCTAAAGAAGAATAACGAAAATACATAAGAAAAAAAAGAATGATATATAAAAACATAGAGGAGATGTGGCAACATCTCACCAGCCAAGGAAACGGCATAAGGCATGATAGCGATGACATTTGGCGGGTTAATAAGGTTGCAACTACGACAATTGTGTAGAAGCTGCAATTGCAGCGGTGCACAATGACAACAAGAAGAAAACCGACAAAGGCTAAATTAATAATATATATGTGTGTCACTAAAGTAGGATAAGAAGAAAACAGAGAAAAAAATGTCACTCAAGGAGAACGACAAGGGAAGGGTGTACGCTTAGGACCAACGATGAATGAGAGGGTACAAATGTTAGAGAAAATAGGAGATGACAAGAAACATAGGATCTGATACCATGTAAAATAATGAAAACCAAGTAAGATATCAATGACCTTAGTTCATTTGTATAATCAAAATGTGTCATCTTTACTAAACTTTAATATTCTATTTAGTCCCCATACTCCCTTCACCACTACCTAGAAACCCTTTACCACCTTAAATCAATACCACCACTTTCCACCTTGTTTCACCACTAACACTAACATCGCCATTACTCACATTTGCCCACCACTATCCACCTTCCTCCTTCACCACCACCAAAACCCTAAATGCCCTCACAACTTCATAAATCTACCCTAGCTCAAAATCACCCTTCGACTTGTCACCATTGCAACTAGCACCTCACAAACCTACTCCTAAAACTACAACTACTACCAAAACACCTTTCCTTTTTTATAATGGCGCTTACACTTTCTTCTATAAATTTACATTTTTCGCCCCTTCAAGAAATAGTTTGAATAAATATACCACAAATCAAAACAATAAGTTCAAGTTTACTACCATGTTTGTATATTGCAAGGATACAAGCGTTAAAGGAAAACTATGAAATACTAAAGCCATAATCTATATATCTGGCTATCTATCATTAGCTCACATAGCGTGTCTAGTCAAGTGACGCACGCCTTACTTGAATACACATGGACCCATTTCGAAAACCAAGAGTTAGCTAAAAAAGCTAGGTATGTCAAGCAAGCGAGGACACAAATCCTGTTCGTGAAATATCATATCAAAAAAGAAGACAAATTGGAGATGGAAGATTCTTGAACCAGTGATTTTAATTTAAAGACAACAACTCTAAAGGGAAACAAGGCTTCAGCACAAAGACTCTTCACATTGTATAAGTATCAAACACCAATCAACATTACAATTTATCATTATATTCAAAAGAAAAGAAAAACACATACAACACACATCAGCTCATAAATACTTGTCCTGAAATGTATTTTGGAAAACATGTTTACTGCTGATCAGGTAATTTGTCCTTCAGGTACTTTAGTATAGCTTTGGTTCCTCGATCAAGAATTGTTCTTCGTATGCTGCAAAAACCATATAAACTTAGAACTATACTCTATTACTCCATTATATTCCCTATAGTGCTTTCACTATTCTGTAATAAAGTTTATTTATTAAGGTCTAGAAATCAAGCTTTGTTCATGTAGTGTTGATCTACTGCATGGCGTTTATAAAATTTTATTTTTTTATTTTTTATTTTTTTATAATCAGTGTTATCTGTCATAATCTCGCCTATAAAATTTGTGTTAAAAATATAAAAGATATAGAACATACCTTCTCAAGGGGTTTCCATCAAGCTGTAGCACCTGAAGAGTGGATTCTAGTAAACCCTGCAAAAATCAACTTCCAACATTAAGATTCAAGAGCAACATACATGAACCGTCTACATATTACAAAAAGTGCAACAATATCCAATTAGATTCATCAATGCTAAATTCCAACTTTTTTATGATAGATTAAAAAATTAATACATACTTTCTTAACAGTGTCTTGATAGTTTTAGAAATATTGATGAAACTGATTCTGGTCCGCAGATTCCCTTACTTTGATACGAATGGCTAACAGCCAAACACTTCTATCAGCCTATGTTTGGGGTCAACTGTATGATCATATGAACAAATGAAATACAAGTTTACCTAATTATGTACATGGTTTTCAAAAAATTGACCCATCTCGTGGTCTTGGTCCATGTTTTTAAAATGTCACTGCAAGGGGTTAATTACACCTTAAAATGCATAGGTCACCTCGGTTATGATAACTATGTATTTTTAATACCATTAAATAATTATGAAGTCCATCCAATCTTTTTTTAGCACAAACTAAGAACTTTTAAACCAGAAAAAGTAGTGTACAAACCAGCTCGGGAGGAAGTGTGCTGATGTTGTTATCCGAAAGACGAAGCTCCTGAAGAGATGTAGCATCTTTGAATCCCTGAAAGGAACACTCAGAATATCAGTGAAAAGGTTCATAGGTGCAAGTATTCTGTGATGTATATAGATGTATGTATGATTTTGTATGAATGGATGCATGTATCAAATCAAGTCATATGTTACAACGCTTGCTAACATGAGTTAAGTGATCAATCATGCGTAACCTTTTTCTCCTGCCCTAAGTCCATAACGTAAAAAAAAATGCTATTTACTGAGAAGAAAGAAAAGCAAAGAAGAAGAAATCATAGGCTAATACATCAACACTTGATAACTTGAAAAGTTGCACCTTTAACCTCATAAGCAACAACAGATGCACTTTATCCTGGGAAAAAGTTACCTCAGGAATAAATTGAAGTGAATTTTGACTCATATCAAGAATCCTTAAGTTAGGCAAACTTAGTATATCCCCCCTGATCTCTGAAATCTGCATCCTCCTGTTCAATATAAACAGAAGTTAATGAGACTAAAAGTCATTCTAACCAAGAAGCAAATAATGTCTAAAAACTCACCTTAGATATAGTTCCTGCAACTGTAGCAAAAAAGAAAATGCAGGATATTCAGGTAAACAACCTGCATTGCCACTTAGATCCAGAACCTGGAGCTTCGAAGCAACTTGAAACCCGTTTGAAGGGATCTGTAAATCAAGCAGAATAAGATGCATATGAACATCTGAAGAAAGGATATGACCAACAACTTTGTATACATAGTTTCATGCTCTGCAATGTCATGCCAACATGCAGTTCCTTTCATCCATAAACCAAAACATTATTTAAGATCATAAATCGATTGCTGGACAGCCTTAAGTGAAGGCCATATCTAAAACAAAAGCAACTACCTGTCTAAGTGGATTAATGTCAAGCTTCAAACACACGAGATTGTGAAGTGAATCCAAGATTGCAGTAGGCCACTCTTTAATCTTGTTCCTTGATAAAATCAGAGTCTGCGGGAAGAATGATCATCAAATTAGTACCAGCATTCTGGATTCTATGCATGCATTATCATGTCACCACTGCATTCAAATTGACAAGGAATTAGAACAAACAAACAAACCTCGAGGGAAGCACATGAAGAAAGTTCAACAGGTAGATTTTCGATTGAGTTCTTGGAAAGATCAACTTTTGTGATGTCACGTGTCTCCCATACTTGTGGTGGAACTTCACTCAAGCCATGCCCTCCTAAAGAAAGCTCCTGACAAGTAAATAACAGTACAATAACATATATAAGATTAACAAGATATAGCAGTTACTATAGAGCATCAAGTTCCTTTACTATCTACTACGGTGAAAGGAAGAAGACAGCACCTTTGAACTAAGGGATAACCGAGATGCCATAGCAATAACTTTTTCTTTGTTTTCAGATGTTCCACTCTCTGCATCATATGTTTATTTGACTTCATTCATAACATAAAGGAGATATTTTATAACAAGGATTTAAAATTAAGCATAGGATTTTCGTTTTATACACAAACTGCTAAGTATAGGGTTACCTTCTTCAGCTGGAAGTCTACTTCGAAGAAACCTCAACAATGCAGGAGTGGGTCCCGACACCAGTGAGCTAAGTAAGAAATCATGAACTTTGTTGAACAACCTCCTAAACGAACATTAATCAAAATTAGATCAAACAAACTTTAAACAGTTCAAACCTTCTAAGAGTTCGTATAGGATTGCCAGAGAGCACAAGCTTCCTCAAAGTTGTCATCAAACCTAGGTGGTATAATTTTAGAAGACATTAGAGCTGAATCTCGAGGTATAATAAGTACATATGCTGCATACTATAAGGGAGACCATAAATGATGCTGATGAAGAGAAGTCTTATGAGATAGAATCTGGTTATTAAAAAAAAAAATAGTACATAATATAATAGTTCTCATCTGCTACTGAATACTTGTATAATAAAAATGCTAACCTTACCAATCTCAGGGGGAAGCCCAGATAGTGAATTGTTCGACAAATCTAAAACTGAAAGCCTCAATTTGCATGCCTCCACTGGATACTCCTTTAGCTATATAATTGATAGAACAAAAGCAGACAAAAATACTAAGAATCCACAGAAGTACTAAGAAATTCAAGGAGTGATTAATTATAATAGAAACTGATTTTGAAGTTTCTACCTGATTTGAATGAAGATCAAACGTCCCTAGATTTGTAAGTTCTCCAATTTCTTTTGGTAATGATGTCAGAAAGTTATTCCTGCATAATAAAAAAACATAAAATGTAAGTATAAACATCAAAAAGAAATATAATGTAAATAAATTGGCATAATCTTGGTTTTGCCTACGAGAAGAAAAGAGAACTACCCCATATAGAACTCTGCCAACAAGGAGCAGCCCTTTATTGATGATGGAATCGATGAAATTTCTGCACCAGAGTGACATGGAGTATAATATATCACCAAATAAAGAGAAGTAAGATCAAAATTAAGTAAAAGATAACTCCCTGATGCATAGAAAATGCATAGACGAAAAGGAACTTTAATTACTCACTGTTCTGATGCATGTCAAGGCGAATGAGACGTGAAAGGCTTCCAATACTCTCTGGGATACCACTGAGCGCATTTTTTGCTGTGTAAGCAAGGGTTATTAACAGCCAGCGACTAAATTAGAAAGCCTAACGAGTATAAAAACCGAAGCCAAAAGAAAGCATTTGACTTGCCTGCATTCAGTTCAGTGAGCAATGTCCATGATCCAACCAATTTCTCAGACAGCCCTGTCAGCTTGTTTCCCTAATATGACAGATGCTTTATGCCCAAAACCAACCATGCGTAAACAATATCAAGAAAGAAAACCACACAATATAACTATGAAGGTAATTGTTTGAGCAAAATACCTCTACATCCAACTTCGACATTTTTGAACAATTGCTTAGATCTTCTGGCAGGATAGTGAGGCAATTGCTTGATGCCTACAAGGAAGTGCTAACAACAGATACATTTATACTACCAAAAAAAATGAAATAGAACAGAAATGCACAAAACAGTTCTAATACACCAGCAACAAACTTTATGCCATAGTTTGGTAAAATTATCCCACCATGATGTCGCATAAAAATACATCAAATTATAGCCATACCTTTAGGTCTGATAGATCTAGGCAGTTTCCAAGGGAGCACGGAAGATCCTTAAGTTGGTTGCCAGAACAATCAAACCTGTAAAAGCATGTGTTGATGGAAACACTCAGCTAGATTTCACAGCAACTTTTCGTCTTTATATGCTTCTTAAGTATGCATTACTAGTATTCTTATGAATCAGCATGGATAACAGGCTCAAGTTGCCTAATTCCCTGTCTAAAAGTTATGTAATCAAAAGAGAACAAAACCTACTTGATCAAAGAAGTCGCTGACCCAACTTCTACGGGTATCTCATATAACAAATTATTAGACACATCTAATGCCTTAAGTGATGTGAGCCTGTCAATGAATATAAAAAGATAAATTATAACCAATAAAGAGAGAAATAGTTTAAACTAGAAGGCTTTAAAGTGTCTTACTCTCCTATAGCAGCTGGAAGGTGGGAAAGCTTGTTGTGGCTAATATTCAGCACTGACAACAAAGGTAAGTTTCTTATGTCTTCCTTTAGCGATTGTATGTCGTTATGAGCCAATATGAGCTTTTGTAACTCCACCGCCTGCACCAGTAAAGGAAATAAGACCGCAAAATAAATAAGAAAAACTTCATGTTTGTGAACATCAAGAAGCGGTTTGTATGATACCTCCCACCAGTTTTCACCTTCACCAACTGCATCCAAACTTTTGTATACCTCATCTGGCACTTCCCTGATACAGAAAAACATAGTCATGCAGCAGATCAAGAATATCTAGAAAGTACATTTTGCCAACCAATTTGGTCTCCATAATCAAGGGGGTGTTGGGATTACGTATTTATAGTGCATATATGCATATTATTGTCTTTTTTAAAGCAAATTATCAAACACAAATCTATTGATGCGTGCTTATCTGCTTGTTTTATTTATTAAAAAAAAAAAGCAATCCTAATTCCCATACACCCCGCAGTTGCATTAACAGCAAAAATTAACTATGAAGCAGACCATGGCGCATGAGATTAACACTGCCAACTATCTCATAGATCCTAATGACTCGGGTATTTGTTTCAAAAAGAGGATTCGAACGATAAAAAAAAATGTGTCTTTTAGAAACCCGACCCTTCGACAGAATGAAGAATCAGAGAAAATGAATTAAGAAGATAGAAAAGTAAATAATATCAGGACTGCTTACTTGAGAGAGCGATTTGATAGATTGAGGGAACCAGACGCTCTGGCGGCTTTTAGCATCCGATCCATTGATCTATTTTCCAGAACACTTAATTACTGACAGCAATAGAGTACGAATCAGACGGTCATGAACATCGATCGTGTATGCATTATTTTCGTTCGTTTGTATTTCCTCAGATTATGCAAGATGAGAATGAAAGAATGCCTTTTGGATCTTGATTTGGCGCCTACCGATTCATACATAAGTTGCTGCGTTATTTGATGTGCTTCGATTCGATTAATACCCTGGTTCTAGTGATCTCTTCTCGTAAGTCGTAATTCTGAAAAATCTTTACTTTGTTTGTCGTCTTAAAAATTTAAACAAGGGTCAAGGACTCAAGGGTGTGTTTAGGGAGATCATAATTTTTTCATAATCTTTAATTCTTTTGTTTTTGTCGGGTGTAAAATATTGGGTTCATTATTAGAAAACATAAGGTGTATTCGGCAACAAGTTAATAGAAGATTTAGGGATTGTGATTCTAATTTTATAATACTGAGCCTTAAATTTTGAATGGATTGTTAAAAACATAATTCTTTATAAGCCTTTAAAATAAAAATATTTTCAAGTAGCTTATGACTTAGAGGTTGTTTATTAAAACAGAATCATTAAACACCGAATGATTCTGTGGTCTGGATAATTCGAAGACTCTGAATGAAACTGTCTCTCAATGTGATATGTTGTTTGATAAATGTTCTGAATTAACAATCTGAATAATGCAAATTATCATTTCAACCTTAATAGTGATATATTATATTATAAGATAATATATGATTGTTTAACAAGACAACATGTGAAAAAATGAGTATTAGGGTAAAATACTTGGTGCTTAATGATTCAGAATGTACTTTAAGGTAGTAATCAAACACATTGAATGTTGAACGATTCAGCATTCAGCGCTGAATGGTTCCATTAAGCAGCAAACAAATAGCCTCTTAGGCTTGCATTATCAATTAATCAGCCACAACCTCAACTCCAGCTCCAACTTGTTTCGACAAACACAACCATAATCTCTTATAATCTCCTAAAATAAAAGTCTTCCAAATAGTTTATAACTGAAGCTTGAGATTTATCAATTAATCAGCCCCAGCTCCAACTAGTTTCACCAAACACGTCATAAATCTCAAAACCACCAATTTAGTGTTATAACTTTAAAAGTGTCATGATGATCATTTATGAGCTATTTTTATTAGGTGTTTCGTTTAACAATATAATAATTTTACCCT
This sequence comes from Pulicaria dysenterica, assembly GCA_947179395.2. Lineage (NCBI taxonomy): Eukaryota > Viridiplantae > Streptophyta > Magnoliopsida > Asterales > Asteraceae > Pulicaria > Pulicaria dysenterica. The sequence continues at coordinate 43,132,567 of OX359296.1, read as the reverse complement.
TATTTCATTTTTTATGATTTTATTCACTAAATTAATATTTTATTGATTTTTTATTAGTTAATAGCCAATTTATTTATTGACCTTTTGTCCTTATTTTCATTATTTATTCTTGGTTGTAAAACAAATATCCTTCTATTTCTTGCATTCTTGTAACTAAAACAATGACATGATGAATGACGGTGGTGGGGTTAGTGGTGGTGGTTCGACAGCCCCTACCACTACTAATCCAAGATCTGTAACATACCACCGTCACCACAGGTTATGGCAACATAAATTCAAAACCAAAGAAGACCTTCAACAATTTTGTTATTTGTGATTTATGGACCAGATAAATTCAAACCCAAGCAAAAATCAATCAAAGCGTCAATATCCATTATGCAAACCCAATCAAGAATTTGAAAGAGCCTAAATCGAAATCGAATAAAATCTAGAAGATGAAGTAGATGTGAACTCAAATTTACCATCATACAAAACCAGATTTGAGGATGTTGGTGAATAGCAGTTGTACAAATTTGAGTTTGAGAGAGACAGATGTTGAAAAAGTTGTAACATTGGTTCCTGTTTGTCACTGCTTGACAGAGTTACCACCATGTTCATCACCAATCAAGAGTTGTTTGTTGTTTATCACCAATGGTGTCAAATTTAGATCCAGGAGGTACTGTAAGGAAGTAAGAGTGATGCCGGTGAATGGTGTGGTGGTCCAAGGGTGGTTTACTATGGTGGCGATGGAGGTGCTCGAAGGTTGGTGTCGATGGCAATGCTCGGAGGTTGTGTTTGTGCTTAAAGGGGACATATGGTTACCCATGACCTACGGGGACATATGTGCTCACAATCAAAGCATGAAACCAACAAGGAAACATAGTAAAAAAACATATATCATACATATACATTTGAAATTAATCTCATATCAAGAAACACAATAAAAAACATCATGTAACACTTCGCGCACTATGAAATAGTATTGTTTATGTACTTTTTTTTGTTAATGATTAACAAACGAAGAGTTACTAGATCACATATCTTGATATTGCTCTCACTCAAACATGATTAAACGGAGAATTCTAATGAAATTTGACGTGTCTATGGATATGGTCTTAAAATATATCGTGTATAATGATATAAAAATTTACTTATAAGTGATATAGTATTTATGCTATTGATTTGTATTTATCTAATAACATGTTAAACAATCCTTTTAACTTTGACGTGTCTAGGGATAATATACCGCGAGATACTACGATTTGAGTTTAAAGAATCGATGAACGTTAATAGCATTAAAAATAGCACTAGATTGTTAGAAATTTTAAGGATATAATGAAATACAAAAAAAGAAAATTATAGACTAAAATGCTCATTACAAAATAGTCCAGGGGCTCTTCCGTTAATTCACCAAACATCCCTCAAAACCCTATATGTTATCAGTTGGACCTTCACCTCCCGTTCTCTGGTTACAGTTTGCAGGCGTCCTCATAGCAAAAATGGTGAAGAAGAAAGAGAGGTCGGTGAACGTATCTGGAAAGCCAAAGCACTCTCTTGATGTCAACAGAGATGCAGGCAACAAGAACAAAAGCGGCGGCAGCGGCCGTACTGCCGCCACTGTCCGCCGTCTTAAGATGTACAATACGAGGCCGAAGCGTGACGCCAAAGGAACAATATTAAAATACGATCTGCAGTCAAAGGAGTTGCCATCTACTCGTATTCAACCTGATCGCCGCTGGTTCGGTATGTGTTATTTCGCGTTTTGCTCTTTATGTATTTTTCATGTAAGATGGTGGTGTATATGTTCAATCGCTAGCTGTTTAAGATTGATGAGTTATGGAAACCTATGATGAAGCAAATATAAGTTGATTTATGTGTTCCAAGCAATATAATTAGAGCTATACCTTGAATTTAGATGTCAGACGGTTGCTTTTAGACTTGAAAATGGATGTTGATATGAAAATTTTGCAGAGGATTTTGGTAACTTACACTCAACATTGCAGGTAACACTAGGGTTGTAAATCAGAAACAGCTAGAGTTCTTTCGTGAAGAGCTACAAACTCGAATGTCAAGTAATTATAATGTTATTTTAAAGGAGAGAAAGTTGCCTATGTCCCTATTGAATGATCATCAGAAGGTAAGACATGGCAAACTGAATTGTACTTAGGATGTGATATGTGTTTGGCCTTCTAATTTGGTGTTTTTTTCATTTATTTTAAAGCAAGCAAGAGTTCACCTTCTTGATACGGAGCCATTTTCTGATGCATTTGGACCAAAGGGAAAGAGGAAACGTCCAAAGCTAATGGTTTCTGATTATGAATCGTTAGCAAAGAGGGCCGATGGTTCCCAAGGTAATTAGCAATTACTATATTTGAAGATCTTTTATTCTGCTTGATCTGCTGTATATTAAGATTCCATATTTCCAGGGTAGCACTTCTGATTCCATTTATCACTAGAATAAACTATTCCGTGTTTATTGAAGTGACATAGGTTTTTCTATGGATTTCTCAAGTGAGTTGCTAATTGATCAAACCATGCACTAACATATGTGCTAACTTTGTAGATGCATTTGAAGAAAAATGTGGTGGTGTTGATCCAACTGATGAAAATGTGGATGGATTCAGGGATCTAGTCCGCCACACAATGTTTGAGAAGGGTCAAAGTAAACGTATATGGGGTGAGCTTTACAAAGTCATCGACTCCTCAGATGTTGTCATCCAGGTTAGTGGGTGTGTTATAACTGGATTTTTTACATGGGATGCTCATGTAATCAGTTTTCTTGTCATGTGCATCTTTTCTTTGACATATGAATGAGTTACCAGTTTGTTATATGTTTGGTAAATTGGGCTTCATTGTTTCAGGGAATGAATTCTAATTATGTTACTTGTTACAGGTACTGGATGCTAGGGATCCCCAAGGTACAAGATGCTATCATCTTGAGAAGCATTTGAAAGAACATTGCAAACACAAGCACATGATTTTATTGTTAAATAAGGTAACCACGATATATTTCTGGAAATTATGGGTTATTATGGTTCTTGCTTGCCCCATCCTCCAATTAACCCCAACTTCCCTGCCTGTATATGTGCAGTGTGATTTGACCCCTCCATGGGTCACAAAAGGATGGCTGCGGAGACTATCTAGGGAATACCCTACTTTAGCATTCCATGCAAGCATAAATAAGTCCTATGGCAAGGTAGCCCCCCCCCCCCCCCCCCCCCCTTTTTTTTTTCTTTTACACACTGACAATGTGGAGTACTTGTAAATGGCTAGAATGACATGATTCATGACTCATGAGAATCTATGATCTCTTGTGAAAAACCAGTGGTAAGTTCCCCTTGGCTATGGTGGCAAACTGGGTGGGTTGGGACTGGGTAATAGGTTAAAATGGGTTCTTGTCAGAATTCCATTTAGAAACGGGTCATACGAGTTTGGGCTCGAACAGTTTTGGTTCAATACAAATTTGGGCCGGAACAGATTGTTTGGTTTTGACCTTTTCAAATGCAATTTTAAGTTTAATTATATTTTAAACTAAAACTTAAAAAATTTAAAGCAAATACAGCATTCATTTATTTTTATATTTTAAACTTTTTATATTATAGATTGTAAAGAGGTTAAAGTGTAGGAAAAAGAGAAAAAAGGATAAACATATTAGTACTTAAAAAAACCGCGATCTTTTTAAAATCCAAACCACCACAAGTTTCTCTCAAAACCACACGTCTTTTTTTCTCTCGTCTCTCATCTCCCTCTTAAAGTCTCAAATCGTTAAACCACTAAACACAATTGTAAAACTGAACTTGGGCTTCAAGTGATTGCTACTAGATCTGAGTACAAGTGGTCGGAAATTGGTGGCAGCTGCTTCGGCCGGCTAGTCATGCTCTACAAATGTTGTTGTGGTGGCCATAAGTGGTGATGTTGGCTACAACTGGTAAAAGTTGTGTTAACAGGTGGTGGCGGTGTTGACGCCGTTGGCCACAAGTGGTGGCTGTGGCGGAGTCGACAGGTGGTGGTGGGGGTGAGTGGGTTGGTGAGTGGTTTCACAAATTTTCCGCCATTTTTGCTCCTTAATCATGTAGGCTTGTGGATTCACTATCGTCTTCTGCAGTCCTTTTGAAGCATTGGGCCTATTGTAGTATTAGAGCTGATTACCAATGGGTTGATAACGAGATGGAAGAACGCGCAGCCGACCAGTCCCCTTCATTTATAATTTTCCCATTCTGAGTTTCTGGCTCGTTCATCTTTTCTGTTAGTTCTCTTTTGGCCCACTAATCACTATGACCCGTCGTAGGAATAAGCAGGACCCAAAATTACCCAGTTATAAGCTACTGGGTCCAATTTGGCAGGCATAGTTATCTTTGGTTTCTCTTTATGAGTTGGTATGGTTATCATAGTTTTTCCTGCCTGGCTATGATAGAGATTCTGCTACTGCTGCTTTGGACCTGCAGTCCAATGGGCGAGGAGAGTGGAATGTATATCGAATGAAGAAGCCCAAAGGTAGTACACATGTAAATTTAGGATGAAAAGTTTGTGAAGGTGGTTTTTGTGGATATTCTTAGCTGCATAGGGCATTCGGATAATTTCTTTTTCTCTCAAAAGTATTTTCCATCTAGAGGCTTGGGTTCTTTATCTGATTTTGTTACCTTTCTTCCTTATCACTATCAATACAATCCCAGTTCTCCTGTCGCCTTTTCTGTTTCATCTTATTTCCATTCTTATTGTTGAGTTTGGTTCCGATCTTATCAGTCTGGCTTGGGTTCTTTTCTATGCCATAGTTGATATTATCTACATAAATGATGTATGCACATTATTTTGCAATATAGGTTCATGCTGATGAGAGTTTGTTCTGTGCTTGTAGAATTCTCTTCTATCTGTGTTGAGACAATTTTCACGCTTAAAAAGTGACAAGCAAGCTATATCTGTTGGATTTGTCGGGTACCCAAATGTTGGCAAGTCATCAGTTATTAACACGCTGCGTACCAAAAATGTAAGTGTTATTCTTTGTAAATAGAGCTCACAGCTTTGATGCCTTTCACACACCATGTGCATTTTGCTTTGCATAGAAATTGCGATCCATACTTGTTAGATATGCTGAGATTTTGGTCTAAATATAACTAAGCATCTTCAAACATAAACTAAATTTTGAGGGTTTTTTTGCTTGCTCATTGAAACATGAAAATGATTTTTAATTATATATGCATGGTGCACCTAGATAATCAAATTACAGTTGATCTTTATATATTGTATTGTCTTCCTTTCGCATTTTAAATCTGTCTGTTTTGTTGCATTGGGTCAGTATATTTCCATGAAATGGTTCGCTTTCTCATTCGACTATTACACTCTGCATTCAAAACAATATTTTTAATACTGTCTGGTTGATATTTTTCTTATTTTCTTCTGCAAAGGTTTGCAAAGTTGCTCCAATTCCTGGAGAGACAAAAGTTTGGCAATACATAACACTTACAAAGAAAATATTCTTGATTGATTGCCCTGGTGTTGTTTATGGTAGCAGTGATACAGAAACGGATATCGTTTTGAAGGGAGTGGTATGTGAAACTAACTTTAGTTAATTTTTTTCCCATCTTAACATCTATTTTCTAGTTTTTTAGCTTGTAATTAGTTTATCAACATGTTTGCCTACTTTCTATTTCTTCCGGCTAACTGTAAGTAAATTTTTTCTTCTCCAGGTTCGAGTCACAAATTTGCATGATGCTACAGAGCACATTGGTGAAGTGTTAAAAAGAGTCAAGAAAGAGCACCTTGAAAGAGCATACAAGATAAAAGAGTGGTATGCCATTTTCTGAAATACCTGCCCTATAAGGAATAATAAATATGCTTAGATTTGCAAATTGTAATTAACATTATCTGCTTGTGTACCAGGGAAGATGAGAATGACTTTCTGGTTCAGTTATGCAAATTATCTGGCAAACTTTTGAGGGTTAGTCTTTTTTTCTCTTCTTTTTTAGTTCCATGTTCAATAGTTAAAGTCTTCTTCAAGGTACTATCACTGAAACACAAAAGTCAATCGGTGCAAATGTTATGAACCCTTTTTTCACAATGTTTGATGGCATGAGCTATATTTCATCTGTTAAAATCATATTTCACACGATTGTTTCTTCAGAATCGAGAACATTACTAATAAAAACACTAGTTTTTACAGGGAGGTGAGCCCGATCTGATGACTGCAGCAAAGATGGTGCTACATGATTGGCAGAGGGGTAAAATACCCTTCTTTGTTCCGCCACCAAAGCAGCAAGATGAAAATGAAACAGAAGACATTCCTAGTTCGTCAGGAAAAGATGTGTCGGTGGATGAGAACAAAGAATTGGCAGCTAAAAGAAGCATAAAAAATATTGTTTCATCACAGCAGGAGCTTAAAGATGTTCCTGTTCAAGAGGATCTTTTCACTGAGAAGGAGTTAAAGGGGGATGCTAATCAAGAGGAGTCATAGATTTTGTTTTAGTAGTTTATTAAAATATCAAAAAGAGCTTCATAGTTTACATGCATAAATCAATCTTTGTTATTTTATTTGCGGTTTGTGTGTTGGATACATGTTCCTGATTTTGACGCTGTTCTGTTTTTAAGGGCATACAAACAGCGGCCATTCTTACCAGTTTATGCATTTTGAGATAATCCATTACTCGTGTCTTGTATGCGTTCTAATTTTCACATATATTCAACTTAAGTATGCAACTATATATAGTTGATTTATGTCAATGCCGTCTTTGGGTAAAGCGTGGTTTTTGTTGACCAGTGAATGAACAAATTCTTTTCTTCCTGGTTTTATGTTTTACAAGTTTTCTACATTAGGAGTGCTTGTGGTCTGCTTTTAGATAAAAAAGAGAATTCATACATGCAGTGGCAATCAAATTTTTTTTTCTTTTTTTGAAAAGCAATCTTTTTTACAGCACTGACTTTAGACTAAATAGAACCAACATCGTTAATAATCCAAATGCAAGTTAATTCTTCCTCGTGCTTTCTTTATTTTCTAAGAGATCATCTCTTATAACATTTTGGAATCAGGGGATTGTGTAACTATCATGTTCCTTTTATTCAAGCTTGCCATGAATATAGTTGTACTTTTTTTTTGGTTTAACCTAGGTATCTGACCCGCTATGCAAGCAATATTGGTGTACTATTGAGGGCCTAGTAATATGTTTCCTTCAATTAGACTCGATAACAACTCTTCGAATCCCTACTTTTGTCATCCTTAAAACCTATTATGATCTTCTCCAAACCAGTAACAGCTGTGGAGAAAATGAGAAGGTAATTGGTATATGAAAGCTACTGAAGATATTTGAGCTTACCACTGTTATCACAAGTCAATAAGTCAAGAAGTCGAGGATATTAAGCATAGACTTTTTAATGAATCAAATGAGAAAATCTGTTATAACGCGAGTCAATTATCTGTATGAGATCATTATGCTATGTGCAGGTTCTAACTTCTACTATTAACATATATATTTTGAACGTAGAGAATTGCTAGCCATTTGTATCAGATGAAGGACTCAAGCAACTACTACACTTTACTTTAGTCATTGCAACAACACATGTATCTTGTATCTTCTTAACCATGCTTCTGGCTGCAGTGCAGGTTCCATTGAATTTCTTTCTACTCTTCTAGTGGTGTTCAGTTGTATTTCCTTGGTGGTGTCCTAAGAGGTATATTATAGTTTTATTGATTATCATATATGCGTTTAGCAATGTTGATGTTATATTAGCTAAATTGCTTCAAGCTTATTTTCTTATGCAGAAATTTCAAGAATTTAGACATTGAGGAAGCAATTAGCCATTCCAACATGTCAGAAATATAAAGAAATGAGACACTGATTAGGAATGGCTCCTTCATTTTGATGGTAGGTAACACGAAACTGCTAAAGTTAGAAAGAAACTAAGATTAAATGTTATAAGATTCTACCTTTCAGAAAAAAATGTTATAAGCTAGATTCTTTCATGAAATTACCAAAAAAAAGTGTTACCCGTCAAGGAATTAGATAAAATCGTTTCTTTTTAGAAATATTTTGGTCTCTTGTTATAATTTTATGCATTATTTTCCTGATACAAATAACAGAAGACATGCATTTGTGTTGCAGCATACATATAGCTGAGATATGTTCTTACTTGAACATATGTTTCCTGTTCATCTAAATTTTTCTTACATTAAATTGCAGGTATGTTTCTTTCTGCAATTTGGTAGTTCAGTTGTTCGTGCTGATTACCTTGTGTTGCCTGAAGCCTTCATCTTGGTAGGAAACCCTGAGCTAAACTAAATATTGGAAAATAATAACTTATTATTAACCTCATTAAGTTCCCCTCAACATCCTTTAGGCTTCATTTCATATATATATTCCCATTGAATGTCCCAAAACCATCTTATTGTCTGATGAATGCATGTAAATACTCATGATTTTCATGCAAACTTCTATATCTGAAAGCCAAGTAAATTTCATGACAAGTATCATCTGGCCCCATTTTCCTCCAATACCAAGAAAAACTCAATATGTAAAGCCGATCCTACTTACAATATCGTTTGCCTTTAGGGTTCTTCACCAGTTTTTGGTGTCTTTTTGTATGATTTACCAATAATTCATTACTGGGTACATATTTTCTTGATGTATATTGTTTATGCAAGAAACCTTTACTAGATCATATTCAGAAGTTAAGTAAAATTGGTCTCTTAGAATTACTCTTCTGTTGATATGTTACAGCTATAATAAAATTTAGTTTCTTATGGATTATGACTTAGATGTAACTTGCAGGCATATCTAACATATACACTTCTCCTTTACATATACAACAGCATGCAAAATTCTCTTTTATTAACAAACAAGTGTATTATAAGCCCACATTAGCTAGTGAAGGTTATTGCAGTATTGCTGGTATATCGATTTAAATAAGTTTCAATAGACTACTAGCTAGGTGAGTGAGCTCATTTCTCAGATATAGGCCATTATCTTGTTAGTTAAAATCGTTTATTTCTTTTTTTATTCGATGTACTAGTAGATCCGTTTGAGTGTTATCCGAATTCAAGGAAGGTAAAAATCTTGCATGTTCCAGAATTCACCAATCGGTAGCCAAAGTTGTGAAAAGAACACAAACCAGGCAACCAGCAGCAATTGTATAGCATGTTGAGGACTTGAAAAATGTGCACTTAATTATGCCAGAATCATTAAAAGAATGTAGCTCATCCATAATCGGATTCTCATCAGTATTATACTTTTGTAGTTGCATAGAATTCAACATTCTTACAAATATATGTAAAATGAGTGTTTATTTAGTATAAGTTACAGCTAAAGAAGACCCTATATCTCAAATTCAATCATCTGGTGAACAGGGTGACTGATGTTTTTAAGAGCTAAGGCCAAAGTTATGAATCACTGCTTTAGGAACTAAGGGGAGTCTTGTTCATTTATGGATCCACCGTCTTCCATTTCACGAATGGATTCTAACATATCCTCGTTTGGTGGCGGTTTTTCATTAGCCCATTGTTGTACCATGTCCTGTGAGGTGCTTCCTGAACATTCACTACCTAGTAATGTGACACATTCACCATCAACCCGAGGACCAGTGATTGGAGGATTGAATGGTTCTGGCTGGGGAGGATAGAACGGTTCAGGCTGTGGAGGATATTCAGGCCACGCAGGATAGGTCGGTTCTGGTTGGCATGGAGAGGCTGCAGGTGCGCATGGAGAGGCTGCAGGTGCGCATGGAGAAGCTGGTTCACATCCAGGGCTAACCTCAGGTGGAGAGGCTGCAGGTGCGCATGGAGAAGCTGGTTCACATCCAGGGCTAACCTCAGGTGGAGAGGCTGGTTCACATCCAGGGCTAACCTGGGGAGGATAGGCTGGTGCAGGTTGGGGAGGATACAATGGTTGGGGAGGATACAATGGTTGGGGAGGATATGCTGGTGCAGGTTGTGGTGGGTAAAACGGCTCGGGTTGTGGTGCGGGTTGTGGTGCGGGTTGTGGTGGGTAAAACGGCTCGGGTTGTGGTGGGTAAAACGGTTCGGGTTGTGGTGCGGGTTGTAGTGGGTTCAATGGCTCGGAGTGTTGTGGTGGGTAAAACGGCTCGGGTTGTGGAGCGGGTTGAGGTGGATAGAATGGTTCAGGTGGAGACGCGGGCTGACATCTAGGATAAGGGAAAGGTATGGGACCGTCGGTAGCTGGTGCACACCCACAAGAAGGACAGTTTGGAACCACGGGTGGGGGTCTGAGTCTGGGTCGGACTCTACACAAAGGATGACCACAAGCAACTTGATCATCATCAAGGCTCTCAGGTGCTGGAGAATCTTCTAAGGATTCATTTGATCCATCTTCCTTAAGCAATTCAGAAGCTTGAGAATCGCTAAGGCTCGAGGGTACATCACGGGATGAAGAAGATTCACGTTCGGGTTCAAGTAGTTCAGTTGCAGGTGTCATAGATTCTTGATTAAGCTGTCTTTTGAGCTCGTTCGGCATGAGGTCGTCTGAGACGATGTTACGTGCTGAGCCATGGGCAATACATAGAAGCAAAAGCAAGAATCCAAGGCAAACACCACTTGGTGAAGCCATGTTTGAGTTGAATTTTGGTATGCAAGATGAGACTTAATGATTTATATAGATGTAGTGATGGAAGATGGATACGTGAAGGACTCTTAACACATGCAATCCTCAAGTGTCCGGTTGTTAGACTTAAAATACTCATCATGCATTTCCTATGTTTGTTTGAAATTAAGTCGAAATTAACCTTAAAATTTACGTAATTAATATACAAACAAGATTTCAATTCTTCATCATAAAAAATAATTAAGTTGCGAGATAGATTTATGTGACGTCGACTTTTAACATAGTTAGTATAGTAGAGGGTATCATGACCATGTGATTAAAATCGTAGACTAGGGGTGTTGTTCGGTTATTTTATTCGGTTTTTGGGTTATTCGGTTCGGGTTATTCGGGTATATCATTTCTAAAAAATAATCGTTAACCGAACCGTATAAGAATTCGGTTTATTTGGTTTTGGGTTATTCGGGTTCGGTTCGGATGAATCCTTATTCGCATTTCATTTTTTGAGTTATTCTATTGTGTTCGGTTAATGAACTAATATATAAATACAAGTATTTAATAAATAAAATTATGTATATAAGATGATCATGAGTCATCATAGAACATTCTAATAAAAGTAATTAATTAGGCATTAGATTAATCAAACAAACGAAGTTACTTGGTCAATGTAAAGGTTTATTTGTATTACACTTGCTAACGTTCTATTCAACGATATGGAACCAAATCTTGTGTTTACAAAAACGAAATATGATGTGAAAATATATGGTGCTTACAAAAACTTAAATTAAATAGATTTTAATTCTAAAGCATTCATATCATAAATAGTGAAGCTTTAACTTAACATACCATAATTTCAAACGCCATTACGAGATCAAACGATGGTAAAGATGAATCCTTAAATATTTAATTTATTAATATTTATGATTAATACATAATGACTAATATATTAACTATTATGGATTATCATCTTATAATAACGTTAAGAGATAGTGTACGAAAGGAAATATTTAATAAAGTAAAAATCTTATTCGGATAATACCCGAATTTTATACCCGCTACCCGAACCAAATTACTTTCGGGTTACCCAAATTACCGAACAAGAAACCCGATAACCGAATAACCCGAACTTAATTTTTGCGGTTCGGTTTATACGGGTTCGGTTTTTCGACACCCCTATCGTAGACTATATATCATTTTGTGTTTATTTGTTGGTAAATAAGAATTTTGGTGGTACATAAACTGGAAATGGAACTATCGATCTGTATAATGTAAAATAACACAACTACAGATGCTAAAACTTTTCTAACAAAAAGAAGTCAAAACCATCTTTTAATTCTTGTTAGTTTAATATTAACTAGCAACATCTGTTTGTGCGTTGCAGCGGGTATTTAAAATACAAATATTAGCTTGTGCGTTGCAGCGGATACTTAAAAGATAAATACTAACTAGCAACGTCTGTATGTGTGCTTAACCGTAAACAACCAGCCGTAAAAACACTAAATACTATTCTCATTTGGTATACGAACTAAGAACCCCCATTAAAGCTGGATACAATGCAACAAAAAGAACAACACAGATTGAATGAACCTCGCGATATCACAGCACCATTCACATAGGAAGATCAGGATCCAAACGTCTTTGGATAGCAGTGGCCGCCTGTAAATTTAGCAATAATTCGACCAATCAGCAATTTTAATAGAGGTTTTATATTTGGAATCCTTTTTTTCTTTTCATTATGATACCCACCTCAACATTGCCAATTTTGAACAAATAATTCATCTCTTCTCTCAGTTGAGCTTGCTCTTTCATTGCTTGTGCCTAAGAATCAAAAGGAAATAAGTTCAAAATTTGTATTACTGAAAAGCTGATTAGGGTTCTTAAGCAAGTGTAAGTACCATTCCACTTTGCATTGAGCGCTTTAATGCTTCTACCTCTGCTTCCTTCTTTTTCTCACGTTCTCTCTGCAATTCTAGTCTGAAATCAAAGCAATATGTATCATATGAGAATATGATTTCTTTAATACAACAAAATTTAAAGCAAAATTTTGCAATCAAAAGATTACCTGTGGTCGTTAGTATAATAGCTTTTTACCAAGTCATAGAAGAGCAAAGCAAGAAAAAAAAGAAAACAGCAAGACAGAGAGAAACATACCGTCGTTGCTCTTCATCGTCAAACACAACGCGTTCTGATTTTGTAGCTTTCATGGTACCCTTTTTCATGGCCTTCTCAATTTTCCTTCGGTGATAAGCATCAAGGCCATAGTATCTGCAGCCATAAGATAGAAACTTTACAACCTCTAACACCATTATAGATATTGGTCTGGCTAGTATGATGGATGAGGGATTTTTTTTTTCAAATCTGGGGAACTTTGAATTAAGAGGACAAAGAAATCATAGAAAGATGGTGATCAGGGAACAAGTAGCTCAAACAAAATATCGAATTCAAGTTGAAGATTGTGATTCATTTACTTACTTTTTAGAAGGAAAAGTAGCTGTGTTATGGTCTTCCATAAACCTGTACAAAATTGAGGTCAATAGAGTATGTCGCATTTGGGTAAAAACATGAAATACAGAAAATTTATGGAAAACTTAAATTTCAGTTAGTTAAACATGGCATATTTAAGTCTTCAAAAGGTGGCTAATACCAAGAATAAGTGGAAAACGTACTGTTTGAACATCTGCTTCTCTTCCCAGTTGGGCAGACTTTCAAGGTTCACCTGCAAATATAGAAAAATGTAATCAGTCATATCAGCAAAATCATTTAACAAAGATTTCAAACTCCTAATAACAAAAATTTGTGCAAAGTGACTACCTGTTTAACTTCCGCTAGCCATGCAGTAAACTCAGGTCGTTTGTTCCTACAAATAGATAAAAAGTCATGGCAAGAATAAATAAGCTAAACAAAGAACTTTGTGTGTGACAGAACCTTAGCCATCCTAAAAATAAATCCCCATTGCTACAATGCAGAACTTCAATAATATGTTCCAATTGATTAGCCTTATACAACTCTATTAGTATGAATTAGGTTATCTAGCCTAACTATATAACCTAAACCCACAGTCCATAATCGAATACGAGAATGGACATTATCCTAACACATTTAAAAAATATAAAATAAGTAATATGATATAGAAGTAGTATTTTTTCGTCTAAGTAGGAGCCTCATCATGTTTATTTTTACAAATCAACTAGTGCACAAATAAGAGCTAGCTTGGCTAACTGATAGTAGCATTTGTAAAAGCACAAGCCAAGTCAATGTGTTCCTTCCTTCAACAAGGTACAGAAACTAAAGCTTGAGAGTACTCACGGACTTGTTCGTAGAAAGTTTCCACATGTCTCTGTCAATCATTAATAATGATAAATTGTGTTGAAATTATAGATTTTCATTCTATATACAGTAATAGAAGGAAGAGAAAAGGCACAGGAATTCAGAAACTACCAAATTCTACAGACATGACAAACTATGCTTTTCTATCAAGTCTGTACACAGAAGTGAGGAATATGCATGAATCAGTCAAAATTGAATAAACCTAGTGAACCGAAGCATTTTGGCCCAGTTGGTCCTTCATAAGTGAGCCAGCAGGTTATGCCTTTTCACACCCCGTTTACATTGCGGTTCAAAATGGCTGTTTATACAGATTACAGAATCAAAGAATATGCATTTATTGCGGTTCAATATGGCAGTTTATACAGTATCAAAGCATATAAATTTACATTATATCTTCTTGTATAAACACAATTAGTTAAACATGCTGTATCTCTAGAGTAGACAGAAGTCTAAGACCCATGTATTTGTTTTTATGAACTTTTTCTTAAGTTCAATTTAGTATTTTTTTTCATTTCATATAGAAAAACAACACAAAAAACAATTATGTGCCCTAACCCTATGTGACCATTCAAAACCAATTTAAAAAGGTATGGATATGTTTACTATAAGAATGTCACTAATATATTTATTTCCTTTAACATAAGCAATTTTATTATATTTTTAGCATATATGAATGCAGGATTTTATGTTAAAAGTCCCAATAACAACAATCTCAGCCCAAACCGGTATGATCGATTTGGCAGGCCTGGTTAAGTCTAAATTTGGCTGATATGGTTTGTTTGGAAAGGTCTCAAACCAAACCATGCAAATCCCTACAGAAGAAAGTGTCATCCAAATTCAAGCAAGTACCTTATCAGGGAAAGATGATTCATGACGCTACTTACAGTAAAGAAGGATATCAAGTCGATGAAATCATAATAATGCTCAATAAGGGTTCAGATCTAGAACACAGTAGGATTAGTGATTTGGTATCCCCAAATCAAAAGAAATACAAATACACTAGTATCTAAGAACCCCAGCCCCCCTCTATATTTTTCCACCAATTCATCCTCAGTATGTTGAGTTGTGGAATCCAGCATTCATATGCTTACAATCTGCAAGACTACAAAATTCTGAAAAGGAAATTCAGATAATGGGCTAGGCTGATATAGGTATTCTAACCTGATTTCTCCACTAATAGATATATCACTTAATAGTTGCAAAATCCTAAACCAAAATCAATAGAAGAGAATCAATAGTGTGCTAATTAACATAGGTCATTCTTGGATGAATCACACGTAATTTTCAAGCTAACTTACCTTCCGATAACCATGTTTCACCTACAGTTTGTGGTTGTGGTCATGTTTGCCGACCTCCTGACATGGCGGCGCATAGTTCTATGTTGTAAACAATTTCCCCAAACGATTTCGTAGTAGTGTCCAACCATGATTGGTTGGCGACCACATATCAGCACAATCACATAGACATATCCTAAGATCCATAAGGAGTGGCAAATGGCAATATACTCTTATCACCGCCACAAAATACCCAAAAGATTTTCCACCCACTAGAATTAAAAAGTGAACAAAAAGAGAACTCCGGAAAACCCTCGATCAATAAATTTAGGCTGTCGCAGATGCAATGTCTCGATGGAACCAGTCAAAATCATCCTTATAAGAAAGCAAAGATAAAGAAAATACTTGATAGATTTGTTGTTTTCAAAAAAATTAGGTCAATTTCAACCAATGATTTAATGTTTGTTTTTATAAAAACTGATTGTCATAAAGTCACAGTTTAAACAAGAGTAAAGTACATCTGCAAAATGTTGGGCAAATAATTTTTAATTAGGCCTTCCATACAGAAGTATACTACTACTTATAGAGCAATTGTGAAACCGACTAAGCAAAAGAAGCTTTTAAAATATACAACAGAAATTAACAACTATAAAGATGACATGTTGCCTTGGAACTTAAAGGAGGAAAAAGGAGTATATAAAATCACCCATAAAATAGACTTTGGTATAACTATATATGTTATATGCTTCCTAATTTATGAATATCACCTAAAACCATACATTCTTGATTATGCTTAATAGAATCTTATTCAGAAAGCTATTCACTAAGAGTCCAATCTAAACCTACTTGAAGCTACAATGTGCACATTTTAACATAAAGATCTCTTCTTTGTGTGCTTTCTAGGTTTAACACATCATAATAGTATGCCTACCCCCGTCTATAAACCCCAATTGGATTAGCAGATAATATTATTACCTTAGCAAACAGATTGCTGAAAATAAACCCAATGACAATGAAAGGAAATCAAAGAAGAATTGAACACTTACCACATATCAGTTTCTCTTATAATCCCATATTTTCCCCAGGAATCAGTAACAGCACCCTTTTTCACTTTTTCTTTCTTTTTGTCTTTCTTTTTCTTCTTCTTCTTCTTCAGCTTATCTTCGTCCCTTTCTTTCCTTCTCTTCTTCTTCTCTTTCTCTCTTCTCCTTCTCTTTTCTTTCTCCTCTCTTCTCTTCCTCTCCTTCCTCTTCCTCCTTCGTCTCTCATCCTCGCTCTCACTGTCATCCTCTGAAGAATAGTCGGAACTCCCCGTCTCTGACTCCGACTCTGATTCCGATTCAGTATCGGAATCCGACCGATCATCGTCTTCCTCGTCGCTATAATCCCTTCGTGATTTTGACCTGCGGCCTCTCTTCCTTTTGCTGCTCCGCCTACCACTGCCTTTGCTTCCGTGATCGGATTCCGACGAGACATTGGACTCTGGGTCGGGCATATCTTCGGATTTCCTCTTGGAACTGTGATGATGATGTTCTTTTCTAGAATAAGCTCGTTTTAGACTGTCGTCGTCCGAAGAATCTCCTCGGTCCTTCGCCATTGCCACTGTATCTTGATAAGGGTTCTTTGATGAATTACAAGGGAAAAAAAGGGGGGAAACCTAGACGCAGAAAAAGAGAACCAGAGCGGTGTCTGAAATCGTTTATCTAACAAAGACTCCCTGATTTATTGTTTTTACATTTTCATCTCCAACTTTCAAGTTTTGTAGAATTAGTTAGTAAGGTTTAAACGATAACTGTTTTTGTACGAGAACGGTGAAAATCAATTTTAACCGTTGATTTTATAGGTGATATTCACGGATGTAGAGCGTGGGATCAAGTGTGGCAGGGTGTAGGGCTGTAAACGAACCGAACGAACACGAAGGGGCCTTGTTCGTGTTCGTTCGTTTAACTTTAACTGAACAAATAAACGGACACGAACGGATTTCTGTGTTCATGTTCTTTAGCCAAACAAATGAACGAACACGAACGATAAACGAACGAGCTTTTGTGTTTGATCGTTTAAAAGACTGGTTAGTTTGTTTACACTTTTGTTCATTAATTTAAATAATAAACAAACGCAACCGAATTAACATACACTATATTTCAAATCTAACATTATTAAACACAAATAAACACTATATATAAACACACACACATATATATAATACATGTGTATATATATAAAATATAAATGAACATAAACGAGCGGATAACCGAACGTTCAGAAACATAAATGAATGCACGAGAGGTTTGTTCGTGTTTGTTCTTTAATTAAATGAACGGAAAATCTTGTTCATGTCGTTCGTTTATTAAACAAACGAACTTCCCGGCGAACTATTTCACGAACGGTTCATGAACGTTCTGTTCATTTGCAACCATATCAGGCTGCATGTGATGAATTCATGATGGGAGATGACATTAAAAGAGAGGGAATTGGTTCTCGCAGGTTCTCATACGAAAAACAGTTCTCGTTTAAACTTTTGACTTAGTTACTAAATATCAAACCTTTTGCACATTAAAAGAGAGGGAATTTGTTCTCTCAATCAAACTTAAAAAAATACTACTTTGATTATATCCTCTTTTTATTTTTTCTACATTTAATTCATTTCTAAATTAATTTATTTAAAATAAATTACTGAAATAATCCATATGAGTTTTCAAAAGTTATTGTTTGATCCTTTAAGATAAACAATTATTATTTTGAAACTTTTAATATTTATTTTAAATTCTTTTTAATTTTAACCAATAAACACTTGATATTATTACTCATAATCTAAACAACCTTAATCGAGTACCATGAAACCACATTTATGATGTCATAATCTAAACAACCTTAATCGAGTACCATGAAACCACATTTATGATGTCATGTCTATCCATCCTTTGATAACGATGTTTCCACCACCAATCTGTATATAGATATCATTTGTCTTCATTTTTCTTAATTTTTATTTCTTTTGTGTTTTATAAATATTTAATATCGTTTTATTAATATTTATTATTTATAATTTTTTAAACCAACAAATTTATCCAGCCATCTAATTTATAGTGAATATGAAAGGCCTTTGCCAAATCAATATCCAAAGTGTAATTAAGGTTTCTCGTCAACTTCAGTAGTTGCGGGTTTTAAGTCCAAATTGGAATAATACTGGTGTCTCTTTGTCGTTCAAAAACAATGAATCATAGCAATGATCACAACATAATGTGAATGAATTACAAGATCCCATCTACATTATAAACTCATTGTGGAATCTGGACATATTTCTGCTTTAAACCCATGGAATCCAAGCTATACAATGGAAGGAAGAACTCAGAACAAGAGAAGACACAACATTAGACAACAAAAGAAAAAAATGGTCAACCGGTTTAGTGATTTCTCCACTTGCATTACTTGCCTCCTCACCCTTGGACTACTAGTGCCCGAAGCCGGATGCAGGTTTTGGTATGGCCCATAAGGATAAGTAGCAAAAAAACCCGAATCAGAGCTCCTGAAGATCATAGCACACACTATCTCACCAACCATCCCCACAAACGGGTTTGAAAAGCTGGTTGGGGTCACAGGCCCACCTAGACTAGCTGGTCCAAACGCATAGCTTCCAAATGGGTGTGGCTGAGGTTGAGGCTGAGCCTGAAAAGGGACCGGATGGATCTGCTGGTTCATGTGCAAAATTGAACCACCAGGTGCTGATGGTCTGTTGGGTATGTCTGGATCCGATTGATGGGCCCTCTTCGATTCGGATTCAGGTTCGTTTGATGATGGGGAATGGCCACGCCCGTATAATGGAACCAGTGATGAACTGGAGATGTTAGCTTTACAAACAGGGCATTTGGGCTGTTTGTCGATTTGGACATGAAGCCATTTGTAAATGCAAGGCCAGCAGTAGAGATGGCCACATAGGGTTACCACTGGGTCTCTTGCTGAGTCCAAACAAATATTGCACTCACAAAATCCCGTAGAATTTTCAGAAACCAATTTTGAGTTCTTGTTCAGTGATGAATTTCCTGAGGAATCAAATACTGGTGTCTGTTGGAAAGCCATTAGCGCTGCACAATAACAAGGACTTGTTTAAATACATACTTATATGAAGTACTTATAAGTTATATGTGTGTGTGTGTTTGTTGACGAAAGAACATAATTAATTAAGAAGATGCCTTGTAGAGATCAATTATAGACTGCAACATAGAATAATAATATGTAGGCCACTTAGGGACCATGAGGTGGTGAATCACCATATGATTGACTAAATTTATTCTATTATTCAATTAAGATACAATGTTTCTACTTATATTACAGTAGAAAGTCATAGAATTAAGCCATTTAAACAGACACAAACATATAAGAAGATTCCTTATAAGAAGCAATTATAGCATGCAACATATGATACGATTGCGTAGGCCTCTTAGAGATCATGAGGCAATGGATCACCATATTAGCGACTTACCAGGTGTTTAGATTTGCGTTTTGAAACTGATTATGTGATACTAAATGATCCAAATCAAGTAATAACCAGTTATAATAAAGCGTACTGCAAGAGATAGTGTTTGAAAGTGCTCATGACGCTTGAATGATTTGATAGAGACACAACAGAGCTCTGCTTAATTTCTTGTAGAAGAAACAGGATTAAACCATTTAACTAACACAAGAATACAAAAAGAAGAGACCTTGAACAACTCGTCATGTTGAATGTAGAACAAATTGTTGAACATAAGTAACAACGAAGCTCCACTTATCTTAATATCAATGCCAAACACAAAAGTAAGAACAAACAAAAAGACATCAAACTATTCAGCGTTTAAAAAACGTAGCCGCTTTATTTGTATTCTGTTCTAATAAAGTCAAAGAGACCATTAAGTAGTAACCCCACCACCATTTCACATCCTACTCCACCCTTTTTCTAAGGATAAAGGATCCAATATATAGCATTTTTATGATCCACTAAAAACATATTTGCATAATACATTATAGCTTTGGACCCTACCCACTATGTAAATCTTGATAAGTAGAAACAAAATGACTCCATTCATACAAGTCTCCTCGAATTTTCTGGCAATTACAAGTCATGGGCGATTGATTCAACGCTCTTCTATGAAGCTAACTACAAGAATCATGATACTAGTTGCTCACAAATATAATCCTTTCTGGCCATAAAACATATTTATAATTTCTCTTACTGAGACTTCGGTTTCAGTAGTGTTTGTCAAAACTGATTCTGGTTTTCAAGGGACAGATAATGTGATTATGAAAAGGAAAATGATTATAGCTGATTACCATAAGTTTGATCAAAATGTTCTCCCATTATTTTATTCTAGCCCGTAGTCTTTAATTCATAAAGATGACTCTCAAAAAACACATCCAAACAGTCCCTAAATACTATACATGAAAGAATCCTAAAAATCTGTAATTCAGGTTAGAGAAATTTTCTATGACATCTGCGCATTTATGAATCAACAACAGATCATGCAAAAAATTCCGATAGCATTCCTTTTCTTCCCTAATTTCAGATAAATATTAAAAAGAAGAAAGACAAAAAGTGGTCCAAATATCGATCAGCTAAGAAACACGAAGAATGAGGCAATTTGCAAATAATCAGATAAAGTGAGGCCATATTTGTTAAGAAAACTAAAACGAAATCAGAAAAGACGTTCAAGGCTTAAACAAAATAGATCAGCAAGCAAACATTCATAAACGATGAAAAAGGTAAGAAACAGACCTTAATTCGTTATGAATTGAATGTTGAATGAGGCGTATAAGGTTGAATTACGGCTTGCGGCAAGAGTAGCAAATACGATTGAAGAGGGAATTGGTGTGAGTAATGGAGTGGAAGGTGGAAAAAATGGGGAAATTGATCAGGTATTATTGTCGTCCGAAACAAGTGACAAAAGGGGTGGGCAACGCCAGCTGTTTTGAAGGATCAATTTCCGTCAAGCCGACCTAATCATCGAATTATGATTCAGTTGGGTTCGGTCCTTCTAATTTATCCTTCTGCTTATCATTCTACTCACAAGATCATCTCAACGGATAAGATAAAGAAAGAAAACTAGTGAAGTCCGAGTAGAAGGATAAAGCAGGAGAAAAAAGATTTTTGTAGTTTATTACTTACTTGTTTTGTACTTTTGTTACAAAAAGAAAAGATTTTCCTTTATTTTTTTTAATTCACAATTATCTCTTTTTTAACTTACAAAATATTCTATATACTTCAAAAACATACTTTAATATCATTATATTTTCTAGATCAAATACTTAAACTTTGAATATATATAATATTTTATAAGGTAAAAAAGATATATAAGATTTTCCTTTTTGATTAAAGAAGTTAAGTTGCCGTTTAGCTAGAAAAATATGGAAAATATGTTTAAATAAAAAGTCGGAGTTAATGGTGTGAGACAAATGAAAATATATTGTATGAATAGATGGAGTTTTTCGTTTCCATGTTTCTTGTTGCGATGACATTCATCAGCACAATATGCTCATAATCTATTATACAAGATCAATTTTGTCCATACAAAAACTTGGTCCTCTTTACCACATCTCTCAATTCTCTCAATTTCTATTATTTGTGAAGGTTCCAAGGACTTTAACAATTTAAAGACCTAAACATATTATTAACTACACTTTCTTATATAATCTCTAGATAGGTTTTTGACACAAAACCTTTTAAACATGAAATCTTACTTCAATTGTTTGCCACTTAGATCCAGTTTGTTTCACCGTAATGTGAAGGAATGTAATGGAACTGAAAACAAATTTCATTGTATATTGCGTTTGATAACTTATTTGGAAAGAAATTAAATTCTTTGAAGTATTTATAATCCTTTTGATAGAGGAATGTCATTCCCATAACTAACATGAATGAAATTAAAATCATTTACATTCCTTTACATTACGGTAAAACAAACGGGACCTTATTCTCCTTCCTGGTAGAGTTAACTTGTTATTTTGCTTCTCCCTTGATTGTAACTACAGACTACTCCCGGGTAGATTTCCTCAAGTTTTCTTTTTAGTTTTCCTTGTTGATAGGGTTTTGAAGGTTTTAAACCATAAGGAGGTCATAGTCATCCTTATTAGTTGGTTTATTCTCACACACGGGTATCTTTCCTATCTAACTCAAAAATAACATACGTAAAATTTAAATGAACCAATGAGAAAAGATTTAGAAAACTTGTGTAACATCCCAAATAATACCATATGCAACTTGTTTTTTTTCTCTATCCCCTGATTTACGTATATTATAAGAAAAATACGACTGATTCAAACGTCTGGTGTATGGATACAATTGAAAGCAATAATAATACAAAGTATACCGAATAATATTACAAATTTAGTGTAGATTTAGAAGCTGTTGAAAAAAAGTTTTTTATTTATATTAGCTTTATTTAGGGGGATGTTTGGGATTGCGAGTCTGCAAAATAAAGAAAATGTAATTGTTATAGATCTATATCTAACTTGAGCAATTTATGTGGAGATGTATACAATTATAAAAATTTCGTTCACAAATTTACTTGTATAGAAAAACTTTAAAAAAAATTGTTGTTTTGGTAACACGTGCATCCTTAAGGCAATCAGTACCGCCCTAAGTTTACCCAGCTTACCCTGACAGCCACATCAGCGCCACATCAGCTTTTTCTCTCTCCTACTCAATTTACCCAATTTGCTAGTACCACCTTCTCTCTCCTACCCTAACATTTTCCCCACTTTTTTTAATTCTTTTACTTCACACAATTTATTATTTAACAAAATAAAATATTTATAAATAAATTTAAACAACTAAAACTTCATTTCATTAAAATAAAAAAATTACATTACTAAAATAAAAAAAATTACATCACTAAAATTAAAAAAAATTACATTACTAAAATTAAAAAAAACAAATTACAAATATTAAGATAATTAAAATTTAGAACTCAATTACGAGGTGCTTCGTAGCCGAGTACTTCCTCGATATTAACGTATTCAAAATATACGTGTTAAAATGTTTGTGAAAATGTTTGAGAAAGTGTTTGAGAGAGTTTTGAGAAAATGAATATGAAGAAGATGATTTGAAAATGGGTGAAAGTTGGTTGTATATAAAGGGTTAAAATAAAAAAAAACAAAAAAAAAACAATATAACCGTTGGTTTCAATTTTCAAAAAAAAATTCTTTTTTTTTACATAAAGGGTTAAAATAAAAAAATAAAAAAAACAATATAATCCGTTGCAACAATCGGGTATTTATACCCGGCTCCAAAGCCCGCTAGCCACACCCGTTTCACTCGTATGGGTGTTTTTGTGTTACCCGGCCGAACCCGATACCACACCCGGAGGTGGTACGGGTGGCCTAATAAGAGAATTCAAGAGTACCATATAAATATACAAGTTATTAATAATATTATTCTTTTTGACTTTTTGTAGCTAAAAATTGCATTGCATCAATGAAGCATAGCGAAAGCATTTATATATATATATACTACATGTAGTCATGTACCATCAAAATTAAACATAACTATTTTAGGGATAAGATTACGGGTATCACAACCTGACTAACGTGGCTTCAACTGGCTGTTGTTGAGCAACTCAAGCTTTTTCATGATTTCTTCATGGTTTTTCTTTTGTTGGGCTTCCAGTTGGCCAACCCGCTCATTTAATTTACCAATCTCAACGAGTAATTTCTCCAAAAGATCTTGTCTATCCGAACCCGCCTCATGATGCCAACGAGACGGATTTTGGGCAGGTGATGGCGGTGGTTCTGTCGATGAATATAGAACAATGCTTTTTTGTAATCCAGCATCCATGTGATCTAAAGACATGGTTTCAACCCCTTCATTAGGTTGAGTATTTGGTACTTGTTCCATGTCATCTTGTTCTCCAATTATCTTCCTACAAAGATAACGCTCTCCTGAGTCATTTTCCACAAAGCATATAGCTTGAAATGATGTCCGAGTAATGAACCTATGGTTCGGCCAGATTGGGGTTGGTTCTTTACCCCTTGGAATAACCTTTTTTATTCTCAATAGCTCAGAGATGATGAATGGATGTGGGATGTGTTTTTTCTCTTGAAGCTCGTGAGCCTTCCAAATATTTGATAAAACCAAGTGACAATACGAGAGTGGGAGTTCACCTGTCATGAGAGCATAGATAATGGATACCTCATAACGACGAACTCGCTCTGGATCACTAAGTCGGGGATGAATATTCCACAATCCAATTCGCCAGAACACCCTTGCCAATGGGTTGAGATTGTTTGCTAAAAGACCTTCATCAGCTACTCGAAAAACTGTTTCTAGGCGGTTTTTCCATTCTTCTTCATTATCCTTAAATTCAGTAAGCTCCTGTTCAGTCAGGTACTCATATTCCACACCGGGTTTTCCAAGAATTCCTGTATCCACCTCAAACGTCCTTCGAATGAAAGCAAGATCAAGTGTTGCCACCTTACCACCAACCTTTCCAGTTAGCTTAGTATCTTGTGGAGTACTCCCAGTCTTCTTAAGAGTAGACATCCACTCGATCACTTCTTCTCTGTATACACTCGGTGTTTTCAAGTTTAACACCCCATCCCACCCTAATCTCGTGAAACACTCAATAACTCCAAAGCCCTCAAATTCTTCCTTTTTGACTGCCTTATCTTGGATAAATGGCTTCTTCTTATGCAATTTATTCTTAAATAAGTCCGGTTGAACTTCATCCTCGTGTAATGAGAGTAATGGGTGAGTCCATTTCCCTGATGAAGGTGATTCTTTTCTTTGTGGCGTCCAGGGTAAAGCTCGAGATGGGCTCTCAACCTGTTGTGGAGGTTGCTCCTTTGGTTCCTCAGTTACCATCGTCTTTTGCCTCTTGCTACTAGCTTCAGATAAAGAACCAGCACGTGTCATTCTGATCATAGTCATGGTCGGATTCTAGCTGTAGTTTATTGATGATCCCCAAAGTCGATTCCTAATCTGCAAAAGTCTCAAACTCTATCCAAATTTAACCAGAAATCAAGGCCCTAGTTTTGCCCCCTTTGAGTTGTGGCTGTCAAAAAAAGGGAAATGTGAGCAAATGGGGCCAGCAGTCATAGGTGGATTAAAGAGAAAAGACAACTTGACATCATAATCCAACATGTAAAAAACACTCATATTCAAGAACTTAATCAATTTATGCATACACAAAACAAGACCAATTGAATTCTATCACATGGGAAGCATAAATAAAAATTTTCAACAACCACCTATGACATTCTTAAGCAACTGAATATCATGGAATCAGACAATCAGTACACCCAAAGCACATCATAATGACATTCATCTTTCAAGCAACCATACATTCATTGAATACCAAATCATGAAAAGGTAACTCTTTAAGCATGTATATGGGCAATTAACAATGAATACTACCATTACACATATTCTGAAGTTTGAAGAAACCACAAGATGGTCAACAGACAACCACATTCATGCCTTCAATTCTCAATTGAGGCAAGTAATTACCCAATAATCATGACCCATTTCCATTCAATTTCAACTCTATTGTTACTCCCATGGCGATTCTTATAGAAAATCATGAAACAAGCTCACATTACAAAAATCATAGGAAAAAAATCAAACCAGTAAACCTAAAGTCACCAATTTTACATCCTTAAGTCAATACTTGCTTCACAAAAGATGTACCAGAACATTACAATTGAGCAAGAAACTAATACCTTGTTTCCATGGTATAGAGAAGTGACTATGCTGAAGATTCCCCCCCCCCCCCCCAAAAGTCGGTTCAAATCAACCCAGGAGGATAAAAATAAACCTAATTCAGCCAATTTGATCTGTAAATATCGAAATAAGCAAAAGACTTTAGGGTTGGGGTCTGTGTTGATTCTGTAGACTAAAATGAAAGAGAAAGTAAGAGAGTTGAGCAGCAATAGCCCTGTAGGTGTAATAGTCACCAGCCAGTGGATAGGTCAAAATCGAAAGAGTGGCTGCGAAGAGGGGAAAACGTCGATGGTTTAACTTGGCCGGCGATTCAGGAGAAGAAGATGGAAGCGTCGATCGTGAGAAGGGAACCGAGGAGAGAGGGCGAGAACTTTTGCAGGTTTTACTCTTTTTCTTTCTTTTAATAAGAGCAAAGCACATATTCTTGGCACTTGTATGACGATGATGAAGACAGGAGAGAGAGATACGAGAGAAGAGAAAAAAAAGAGGAGAAACGAGAAATATTATTATTTTTTGAGTTAATTGTACAAATGGTCCTTAAATTTGGTTAAAATGGTCATTTTGGTCATTTTAAAGTTAAACTGATACAGATGGTTCTTTATGAAGCATTTTGTAGTCAATTTAGTCCTTTTTAACGTTGACCGTTAGTCAACTCCGTTAAATGAGGGGTAATATGATCTTTTTACAACTTTTCTAATTTTTATTAATTAAAGAATAAATTAAATAATAAAAAATAATACATATCTTTTTTTAATTACAAAATATATATACCACATTAAAAAAACACAACACACACTCTCTCCATCTCTCTTCTCTCTTTCTCTCCTCTCTCAATCTCTTCTCTCTGCCGTTCCTGACCTACAACCACCGCCACCACCATCACCATCCACCGCCACCACTATCCACCGCCACCACCACCATCTCCTCTCACCCTCTACCCTGTAGCAGCGCCACCATCAACCACCGCAGCCACCGTCACACCCTCTAGCAGCGCCACCGTAAACCCAACCCAACCTCCGTCTCTCGCTCTCACCCTCCGTCTCTCTCTCTATCTCTCTCTCGCACTACCAACACCCACAATAAACCCTAGCCGACACCCTAGATCTAAACCTAAAATGTGTGAAAACCCTAGATCTAGACCCAAATCATGGAAAAACCCTAGATTTGTACCCAAATGATGCAGATCTGAAGGTTGGAAAAACCGGACTGTTTCGAAGATACGAAGGTTGTCGGTTGCAATTCACCTCCGCCGCCGCCGCAAACAAACCAAACATACGAAGGTTGTCGGTTGCAGATCATGTTTGAACGATTGTGTTTGTTTTGAAGATCGTGTGTGTGTACGAAGATAGCGGTTGCAGATTGTGTTGTAACAGAGGATCAAACTAAGGCTTCCTCCTTTCGACCTCCTAATCGATCAACCTTCATAATCGAGGATTCAACCTTCGTAACTAGGTAAGATGAGGCGGCGGCGGGTGTAAACCCTAAACGAATGTGTGGCTTGAAAATCCTAGATCTTTTGCTTTTTCTTTAGAGAGAGAGAAAGAAACAGTGAGTGAGAGAGTGGTGTACGGTTGTTGTTGGTTGTTGCCGGCGAGAAAACAGACGGATGTTGATGGTGTACGGTGGTGGCTGTAGTGAGGGTAGAGAGAGAGAGTGAGAAACAGTGGGTAGAGAGAGAGAGAGAGTAAGAAACCCTGCATTGCATCTAATAAAATAAGACTATATTTAATTTATATATTAATAATTCATAATAAATATATAAAATAAGTAAAATTATAAATAAAAATAATAAAATTAAACCAAAGGGGTAAAAATGTCATTTTACCCTCGTTTAACGGAGTTGACCAACGGTCAACGTTAGAAAGGACCAAATTGGCTACAAAATGCTTCATAAAGGACCAACTGTACCACTTTAACTTTGAAAGGACCAAAACGGCAGTTTTGACCACGTTTAAGGACCATTTGTACAATTAACTCTTATTTTTTTAATATAATATTTTTATAGTGTATGAATAATAGGTAGTAAGGGGTTTTAAGTAATACTGAAGTATGAGTGATGTGGCGCGAAACATGAGTACACCCCATGTTCTAAGGAGTATTACTTTTCCACCTGGAAGTATCGCACAACAACAACCATACCCAATCCATTAAAACGAGGTATGAAGATGTAGAAATGTAAACAATCATACCATTACTTGTAAGTAAAAATGTAGAAAAAAGAGAGATACGACTATATATAAATGTAAAATATAAATAAATACGTAGTCCTAAGAAAGTAAATAGTGAGAGCCATAAAGAATATGCCGTAAATAATATATGTATTCTCCGCAATCAAATATGTGAAAACTACTAGCACATATAAAGGTAGGACCGAAATCCTTGTACAAGTTAGGTTAAATATCTTAGAAATATAAATTTGAAGTATGTTTTTTACTCTTGTGAAAGTAAGTTTTTACCTATTGCTCTTGCTAGGGAAGGTTATGGATCGAACATAAATCGGGTGATGTCATATTCACGTCTATATCTATTTAATTTTTCATCATTCATATCTATATCAATTTAAAATAATTCCGTCCGTCCGTATCCATATCCATCAAATTAAAGGGATAAATGGTTATACATTAGATGTCAAAAGAACTTTTGTCCCAAATAAAATACCATATTTTTATATATATTTATTGGTATAAATACATATTTTCTTCCGGAAAATGATAGGAATCATAGTTTCTTTCATATCTACACTTACATGTATATAATCGACACAACTATACAAAAATAGTATAGAAGAGAGTGAAATTAACCTACATAATTATATATGTCTTTATTAATACTAGCAGCGTACCCGTGCAATGCTCGGCAGCAATAGAATCTGTTTTCCAACATGCCGTTTTTTAGAATATAATGATATGTTATTCGCGTGATTCAATGTCACAAAAAACTTTTCGCTAACATTTCCGTTTTTTCAAAATTTCTTACATTTGTATCAGCTATCTTACTAATTTTAAAATTAAATTCTAAAAAACATTAAAATAAGAAAAAAAAGGTGTTAAATGTATGAAATAAGAAGATAAAAGTTAGAGTTAATTACTAAAATGGTCCCTGAACTTTGCTAAAAGTATCTGATTTAGTCATTGGGCTTTAAAAAGTACGTAGACAGTCCATACTTTTAAAGATAAGTCTCATAGACAGTCCCTGAGCCTAACATCTGTCAAATGGTTCTGTTAGCCTTTTTTTTCTAGGAGGGGCATTTTAGTCTTTTTTTTTTTTTTTTTTTTACATTACAGGACAAAAAAACACATCTTCTCCACACACACTCTCTCTCTCTCTAGAAACTCAAATCCACCTCCACCTTCACCTTCAGAATTAACAATGGCAGCTTCGGTTCTTGTCCTTCCTCCGTCATCCACGCCCAACAACGATATCAGCACCGATTCCTTGAACAAACTGACGACTTCTACTTCAACCATCTGAAACCCTCTATCCTCCGTTCCCGTGAAGCAATCAAAACCCTTATCAACGCAGCTTAGCAAGAAACGTGGTACTGGAGGGGATAAAAATGGTAGAGGACTCACGCAGCTTAGCAAGAAAGGTTTGTTATTTTTCTTTTTTAGTCCATTATGAAAGGTTCTGACTATGCAAAATATTAGTTGTTTGTGAAGCATAATACAATTCTTATTCCAGGGAGTGATTAAAGAACACAGTTTATCAATCTTGGTTTTGTTTCTTAGTGGGGTTTTCATGTGGCTACACCAGTTATGCGATTTAACATAATTATTCGTTCCATTTGATCGCATTATTAAGTAGATTTTGTTCTTGATCTGTTTTTTTAGCACAAACATGGTTACTTGGTATTAAGAGCCATCACTTGAAAGAAAAAGGATTTATAATCCAATTAGCATAGGATTAAGCCAGTCCATACTTCCGGTTAGAGCACAAGTGCTAACAGTAACACTATATATGATTCTACCATTTCTTCAATACCAGCTAAACACTTTCTGTATCTTCTCTTCTATCTCCACTCCAAAAAATAGCAATTTAAGAATTTCTGTTGCAACTAATCTGTTTCAACTTTCAACTGGCTTAGTAAGTCAATTTATAAAGCAATGTCGTATAACCGGCAAAATCCGCTTCACCAGACTATTTGTAACATCCTTAAAAAGGGCCTAGTCCTATATACTTTCGATACATTTGAGTCTCGAATTTAATAATGAATAGTAGAAATATTTTAGTATGTTAAGATAGAATTATTTTGTCAAGTTAATATTAAAATAATTTAGAAATCATGATATCAAAATTATAACCAAAATAGATAAGTTTAATATAATATTAAACGGTTTCGAATAAGGATTCCAGAAATATCCCCGTTAGTTGAAACGGGTAAACGGGTATTAAATTGTAAGTTGAAAAGGGGAACAAAAGACCCCCTGTGGATAAAATTGGAGACCAAAGTCGGTCTCCCCTCTTTCTTGAACACAGATACGCACACACACACTTCTCATTTCTCTCAACACATGTTCTTGCACTTCGAAGGGGAAATCAAGAAGAGGATTCAACAAGCTTCATAGTCTGTTCCAAAATCTCAGAATCATCATCTCCCTCATCTAGCTTCAATTGTAAGTTCATCTTCTTTGTTCCTTTGTTCTTGAAGCTAGGTCAAATTTAGTCAAATCTGAAATTGAGTTTAGGAAGTGGATTCATGTATTGTAATCTATTCCTACATCATTTCTAAGTAATTAGAATCCAAGTTTATGAGTTAAAATGATGGATTTGATCATATTCCATAATAATCACCAAATGGGTCAAAGATGGAGAATTTGATCCCAAATCTTGAATCTTTGATTTGAGATTGTTATATGTATGTTTCTAGACTTGTTTTGATGCCTTGAATGATATACAAACACTGGAAATTGGATTGGACATGCTGGAAATGAGTTTGGGTGAAAAAATGGCCAAAACAGGGGCTGGAAATCGACACTGCATTGTTCTGCAGTGCTTTGCAATCGCATGGCTTTCCCTTGCGATCGCATAGGGTGCCTTGCGATCGCATGCACTTCCCTTGCGATCGCATGGGGTCCATCCAGCCACAGTGCGTTGTTTGTTTGCTGTTTTTTGACGTTTCATCGTACGGGATGCTCGTTTAGGATACTAAATAGTCTAATGACATCATTAGGGGATTCATATTAGTTATATTAGTTACGTACTTGTGTGAAGTGACTAAACATGAGTATTATCTTATAGGTGAACCGTACGACTCCGAAGAACGAGACGACCACGATATTTGTTTACTGTAGCCTCTAGCCTCTCAGGTGAGTATAGGATAACATAAGAATTAATATAACCATATTACATGTTATCAGTATGTGGTAGTAATTCCATGAAATGAAATTAATCTTGATGTATGCTATGTTTATGCATGACACACGTAACAATTGAATCATGATTTATGATATGATTATGATTATGCAAGGAGCATGTATGAATTGAACCATGGATATTATATGGTTATGATATGCGCGCTATGAGGCCCGGAATGGGTCAACTATATGTTTGTGATCGGATCCGAGATATGGGGGCTGGTTATAGTCCTTGAACGGGGCAAGCATTTGAGCTGGGGCGTTTTGAGACCTGCGGGTCGATGATACCGTCAACTACCTGGGGTTGCAAACCCAGCGTTCCTCGAGCAGTATGGGGATCGACTTATTGTTGTACCCCATGAAGGCTTTGGCCTGATAACGCAACGGTGGACCGCTACCCGCTCACCCACTCGCACGGTTGATGTGTTTGGTTTCCCCAGTTAGGAGCGTTGAGCCGGGTTAGCTACCCTGCAAGATTATGCTTCCTTCTGGATGTGCCAACTCATCGCGAGATGCTAGGATAGCACTATCTGATAATTGATATGTGATATGTGATATGTTTGTATTACTGATTATGCTATTTTATGCTCACTAGCTTTAAATAGCTAACATATACTCTCCCCATGATACAAGTGATACTTAGGCGCGTGAGCTTGGGTACCTGCTGGTTATTTATTATGCATTTGGAGGAACACTGGTCTTTACTACTTATGTTGTATGTATTATATTTGTTTGTGATGGTCGGTAAACAATTTCAGTAACACCAACAGTTCCTTTTAGTATCGTGGCTAATTTTGCTTGTAATTATAGCCACTTTTAAATATTCCGCTGCTTATGATATTTTGAAAAAACAGGTTTGGTATAATTTGAGTTTACAAACGGATCCACGCAGTTTGGATTCTTGAATTACTAATATAAAATGAAAAAATCTGGTTTTCGAAAATCGCGGGGTTACAAGTGTTGGAGTTAATCTTGATATATTGGTTAATTGTATTATGGGGGTAAATGTTGGAGTTAATCTTGATATATTGGTTAATTGTTGCATGGCAATGTTAATAGTACATCTAGTTTTGCATTAGTTACAACACCTCAATGCATGAAATTTGATAAGTATGGTAGTTTGTTGACTAGTTAGTAGGTGTTACTATTTGACCGGTTATTTAGGAGAGTGGGTGAGTTGTTAGCTTAAAGTTTGCACGTAGGTCTCCTGTATTTGGCCATATATAGGCAGCCATTTATTCATTGAAAATGTATGCAGAAAAAGCAAGTTGCAAGTATGCAGACAATTCTCTTTTAGCTTTATTATCTATCTTTCTGCATTATTTCTTCATAAAACCATAATCATATTTATTTAGAGAGGGCTTGATATCCAACAATTGGTATCAGAGCGGTGAAGATCCTGTTGGCGGTTTTGAAAGTCGGAGAAGAGGGTAGCAGCCCCACTTAGCTGTTGGGGCTGTGATAGAAGAAGCCACCAGGTTTATACACGATTTGGAGAAAGAAAGAGACTTTTGATTGCAACCCTATGCAATCAGAAAAGAGAAAGCAGCAAGGTGATCATATGATAATCTGAAGAAAGAAGCAACAGAAAGCAGCAAGTATCATGGAAAGAAAAAGAAAGCAGGAAGCAAGAAAGACCGGCTGCTCACAGCAGCGATTGAAGACCGACGCCGGAGGAAAAGACCGAACCGAAGACCCGACAAGAAGTAGACCGGTGGCTGGAAAGCAGAAAGAAAGAAAGAAAGAAGACAAGAATATTAGCAAACAACAAGCAAGAACGAGTTCAAGACCGGTACTTTTAGCAAGAAATCAATACTGGTTTCTTTAACTCCAATATAGAAAGAAAGTAGTATGCAAGAAACAAAAGGCATGTAGCAAGTAGCAAGTAGTAAGAGTACAAGCAAGAAAGCACGTAGCAAGAAGATTCGATATTAGCAAGAAAGATAATTGAATCATGGAAGTAAGTAGCAAGTTGAATGGATCAAGATCATCAAGATTATGGGGGTGAATGTTGGAGTTAATCTTGATATATTGGTTAATTGTATTATGGGGGTAAATGTTGGAGTTAATCTTGATATATTGGTTAATTGTTGCATGGCAATGTTAATAGTACATCTAGTTTTGCATTAGTTACAACACCTTAATGCATGAAATTTGATAAGTATGGTAGTTTGTTGACTAGTTAGTAGGTGTTACTATTTGACCGGTTATTTAGGAGAGTGGGTGAGTTGTTAGCTTAAAGTTTGCACGTAGGTCTCCTGTATTTGGCCATATATAGGCAGCCATTTATTCATTGAAAATGTATGCAGAAAAAGCAAGTTGCAAGTATGCAGACAATTCTCTTTTAGCTTTATTATCTATCTTTCTGCATTATTTCTTCATAAAACCATAATCATATTTATTTAGAGAGGGCTTGATATCCAACAACAAGTTGGTATCAGAGCCTAGGTTTGAGTGAATTGGGTACTTGTAAGAGTATTCAGTCTCATACCCAGGCCCGACCATTGTTTAGTGTTCCTCGGGTGGTCATGGGGTGTGCGAAAGAGTGTTATATATCTGAAATGCTTTTGTTTGATTACTTATTATGCTAATGAAGTATAATAATAATAATACTAAGTATGATTATATATGTTTTGTTTGGCCAGAACACTTAATAGAATAGAATGGCTGAACACGAGGATAGAGAGGCTTATATCCGACAGTTAGAAGCTCGTATAAAGGCGTCCGAAGAACGGATACTCGTGCAACCGGTTGTAGAATCTGAGCAATCGCCCGATCTTAGAATTTTCTTATCTTGCCAACTTCCTACCTATGAGGGCAGCAGGGATCCTAGTATAACTGAAAGATGGATCCGTGAAATGGAGTTAGCTTTTGAAAATAGCAACTGTAAAGAATCTAACAAGGTATATTTTGCTAGGAAACAACTAAGAGGCAATGCTATTGAATGGTACAACACAGTAATCTCATCTACTTCTCAAGAGGTGAGAGCTGCCTTTACTTGGACAGATTTTCTGAAGATTCTCCGCAGCAAGTATTATTCTGATCAGGTGATGGATACACTGGAAGAGAAGTATATGAGTTTGAAAAAGGGTGATAAACCTGTGGAAGATATGATAGAGCAGTTTTCTGATAAAACAAGGTTTGTGGCTCATTGGTTGCCTGATGAATAGGCAAAGATCAAACGGTTTACTAAAACCTTACCACCAGACTACAGAGCTTCGGTCCGGAGTGCTCCAACTTTAGATATTGCATTTGAAATGGCCCGGCAATATGAAAGTGACCATGTACAGAAGAAAGAATCCACTGGTGCAGGTTCCAAAAAAAAATTTGAGCAATCTTCTGAGTCAGAAGATTTGGGAGGTGGATCTTGGCAACGACAGGGAGGTCAAGAGTATAATCAATCAACTGCTCCATGGTGTTCACAATGCTGTTCTAAGCATACTGGCCACTGTACCCGGGAGACAGCCCGATGTCACAAATGCGGGCGGAAGGGGCATACTACTGAGACGTGTCGCTTCAATGATAATGTTTGTTATAAATGCTATAAACCTGGACATCGCTTATCAGAATGCAGATCAGGTCAGGGACAGAGATCGGTAGGAGCCGGAGGATCATCTTCGGGTCAAAAGAAGGAGAATGCATCTCGTGCGACTGGCAGAGCTTATCAAATGACAGCCGAGGAGGAAAAGACAGCAGGTGATGTTATAATTGGCACATTCTTAGTTAATTCAATGTCTTATTCTGTTTGAGTCCGGTGCTAATTACTCCTTCATTTCTTCTAAATTTTTGTGAAAGAACTAATTGCTTAGTTCTTTATAATAAGTTTTCTTAGTGTGGAAACATATTGAGATCTTAGACACGAAGGTTAAACGGTTAAGAAAGAAGAATAACTAGTTGGTCTTAGTAAAGTGCAAACGCAACCTCTGGTCAGACTGGACATGAGAGATTGGGGAAGACATTAATGTCTGATATCCCCACATGTTTACAGGAAGGTGGAACGATGCGGACACGTATTGATAAAGGAAACACAACTAATTACGTTGTGAGACGAGAGTTTAAAAGGCAGAAGCAATGAGAAAATAAATGAGGAGAGCATTTTGTGAAGTGTTAACATTGTAGTTAGTGGAAGTAAGTAGATTATGGTATTGAGGATTCTCATATTGGTCTATTGTAGAATGAGGGTGGTAGTTTATAACTAAGTGTGTGACTATAGTAGAAAGAGAAATTGTAGATACGTTCCTATAGAGAAGATATTCGAAGTAACGATGAATTGAACTGTAGTTGTAATAGGAATATAAGAGGTCTGATCTTCTTTCATTGTGCACTTTTGCGCTGTTTAGAACAGACGAAGCCCGATATGTTAGAGTTAAGAGGTTAACTCGATGAGACTTGCGGGTCTAATGGTTGAAGGTGTTACTCATTATACGAAGTCTGTTGGTGACTTGTAATTGTGAGTGTAAGTAAGACACGATTCCGAGGACGGAATCCTCTTTAAGGAGGGTAGATTTGTAACATCCTCAAAAAGGGCCTAGTCGTATATACTTTTGATACATTTGACTCTCGAATTTAATAATGAATAGTAGAAATATTTTAGTATGTTAAGATAGAATTATTTTGTCAAGTTAATAATAAAATAATTTAGAAATCATGATATCAAAATTATAACCAAAATAGATAAGTTTAATATAATATTAAACGGTTTCGAATAAGGATTCCAGAAATATCCCCGTTAGTTGAAACGGGTAAACGGGTATTAAATTGTAAGTTGAAAAGGGGAACAAAAGACCCCCTGTGGATAAAATTGGAGACCAAAGTCGGTCTCCCCTCTTTCTTGAACACAGATACGCACACACACACTTCTCATTTCTCTCAACACATGTTCTTGCACTTCGAAGGAGAAATCAAGAAGAGGATTCAACAAGCTTCATAGTCTGTTCCAAAATCTCAGAATCATCATCTCCCTCATCTAGCTTCAATTGTAAGTTCATCTTCTTTGTTCCTTTGTTCTTGAAGCTAGGTCAAATTTAGTCAAAT
Source organism: Pulicaria dysenterica (assembly GCA_947179395.2). Lineage (NCBI taxonomy): Eukaryota > Viridiplantae > Streptophyta > Magnoliopsida > Asterales > Asteraceae > Pulicaria > Pulicaria dysenterica. The sequence goes on along the minus strand of OX359296.1, from coordinate 43,096,371 downwards.
CTGAAATTGAGTTTAGGAAGTGGATTCATGTATTGTAATCTATTCCTACATCATTTCTAAGTGAGTAGAATCCAAGGTTATGATATGCGCGCTATGAGGCCCGGAATGGGTCAACTATATGTTTGTGATCGGATCCGAGATATGGGGGCTGGTTATAGTCCTTGAACGGGGCCAGCATTTGAGCTGGGGCGTTTTGAGACCTGCGGGTCGATGATACCGTCAACTACCTGGGGTTGCAAACCCAGCGTTCCTCGAGCAGTATGGGGATCGACTTATTGTTGTACCCCATGAAGGCTTTGGCCTGATAACGCAACGGTGGACCGCTACCCGCTCACCCACACGCGCGGTTGATGTGTTTGGTTTCCCCAGTTAGAAGCGTTGAGCCGGGTTAGCTACCCTGCAAGATTATGCTTCCTTCTGGATGTGCCAACTCATTGCGAGATGCTAGGATAACACTATCTGATAATTGATATGTGATATGTGATATGTTTGTATTACTGATTATGCTATCTTATGCTCACTAGCTTTAAATAGCTAACAGATACTCTCCCCATGATACAAGTGATACTTAGGCGCGTGAGCTTGGGTACCTGCTGGTTATTAATTATGCATTTGGAGGAACACTGGTCTTTGCTAATTATGTTGTATATATTATATTTGTTTGTGATGGTCGGTAGACAATTTCAGTAACACCAACAGTTCCTTTTAGTATCGTGGCTAATTTTGCTTGTAATTATTGCAACTTTTAAATATTCCGATGCTTATGATATTTTGAAAATCAGGTTTGGTATAATTTGAGTTTACAAACGGATCCACGCAGTTTGGATTCTTGAATTACTAATTTAAAAAGAAAAAATATGGTTTTTGAAAATCCTGGTGTTACACTATTGTACCATGGTTTTGGGTCTAATTTGGGAAAGTTTTCCAAGACAAATAGAATGCAGGCATTCCTTAGTGACACTGCATTGAAGGCTTCTGATAAGTCGAACATAAGTTCTACATTCTCGTCGGTTATATCCTGTGCAATGGTGTACTCACAAAGACGCTTTAACCCGTCTAGAAGATATTGATCAGCAGCTCTAAGAAGATCCTGGGCTATTCCCAAACTCACATCTACTGATACAGTGTATATGTACCTCATCATTAACTCAAATGTCTCCCAATATTTGGGATCTTGATGTCTTTAGCATCTTTCTCCTTGTAATAATTAGTGACTTAATTAGTGACTATATAGTGCGTAGGTGATAACTCTTCCTCTTAGCCAATTTAAAACAAAGCTGTAAGAATCTGATGGTATAGTTTAAGTTTTACACCTGTAGGTTTTAGTGATATTTCTCGATAATCTGAGTTGAAATTTGCTGTATTTAAGGTTTACAGGAATGTGTGTGTGCAAGACAATTTCCCCAAATTTGTGAACGTGTGTGTGTAATGCTCTGTTTTTGCTTGTTGTGTCCAATATCATGCTCTTTAAAATTACAAACAACAGAGGATTTGTGAAGATCGATTTAATTAATGAAAGGTGATGTGTTTTATAAATTTATGTATTCTATTATATATGTATTTTGTTTTATAAATTTGTTGAACATCCAAATTAATCTAGGAAATGCAAGATCAAGGCTTCATGAAGATGGAGCTTGGGTTTTGACATATGAAGATGAAGAACACAAATAAAATGATCTAAAATGGTCCCTGCAATGCAAAAAGACTTAAATGCCCCTCTTAGAAAAGGGGTTAACGGATCCATTTAACAGAAGTTAGGCTCAGGAACTGTCCATGAGACTTATCTTCAACAGTAGGGACCGTCTACGTACTTTTTAAAGTCTAAGGACTAAATCAGATACTTTTGGCAAAGTTCAGGGACCATTTCAATAATTTACTCTAAAAGTTAATAAGATTTTAGAAATTATGTTGATATGGGTGAATAATTGTGTTTGTGTGAGAAAGTGTGTTAGTAGAAGAGTAAATTTAATATAAAAAAAATTAAAATAAATTTGGAGAGTGAAATAGTTAATATTAAGCATATGAGATTAATTTAGATAAAAAGAAGTATAGACATTAAAGTAGTCTTAATAATTTGAAGGTTGTACATTGAGCATAATTGTTTGGACTACTTAAATTTAAGTAGTCTTAATTATTTGAGGAGAGAGAAACATAAATGTATTATATATTAGTAAAGAAGGTTGTACATTGTGCATAATTGTTTGAACTACTTAAATTTAAATAGTCTTAATAATTTGAGAAGAGAGAAACATAAATGTATGTATTATATAGTAGTAAAGATATTTAAATATAAGTTTTTAAATTAAAATACATATATGAAATTATACTTAATTATATAAAATTATAATTATATCAAATTCAATTCGGGTTAATGGATTCATCATTCATCCATGGATGGAAATCCGTTATCCAATCCGATGTAATAAACATCCATATCCACTCCATATTCGAATTCACCTGTTTAATTCCGTACATATTGATCACAGATGGATTGGATCCGGATGAATGATCATTAGATCGGGTGACTAATGTCATCCCTACTCTATGCCTTTACTTGTGTCGTTTGTCACTTATTTCATCCGGTTCAATTTTTTATCCTTTTTTAGTCTTTTAGCATAACTAATAATGATAAATAATAATGACAAAAAGAATGTTTAAAAATTCTATTTATTTTTACTTTTTATAATGCTTGCACTCGCTGACTAGATGGCCGATCAAGAAAATAGAGAAGGAAGATTTTTTGTTGCCGAAACTATGGGTTGAGAATGTGGTTGTTTGTTGAAAGTGATGAGCCACATAGTTGATAGGGAGGATGGTGATGAGGGTGCTGAGTCAGAAGAAAAGGGTAACTAATTTTATAATAATGTATGTGTCTATTCGTCGGACGTTTATTCAAAACCTTTTTTTAGTAACAATAACCTCCGATGTTTTATTATTTACACCATCCATCCATATAAAAAAGTGTAACAAATTTTGTTGCAAAAACATGCATAAATTTCACAAACAGGTAACCAGCAAACTATATTCTTCTATTACAACTGTTATGTTATACACTTATACTCTTCTCTTTAATGCTAAAAGCCTAAAACAACTTAAAACATTAAACAACATTTACATTTTTTTAAAGCTAAGTGCATGCCTCTTCACCCGTAACCCTTTTGTGGTATATTCAACATCTCTTTTCACCCATATCGTGACATATACATCATGCCTATTTACCTATATGGTGACATACACATCATGCCTATTTTCACCGGTAACCACCAACCTTTTATCTTGATGACATTGCCACTTTCAAGGAGTCACACAGCCTTTCATCAGTAATTCACTTACCCACCTATCATCGTGGTAGCATTACTATTTTCACTTTGTTATCAACCACATAAACATATAAGCATCTTTCATTCTTTATTACGATTAAAGCATAATATTTCATTATTTGCATAATAAACATTTCTCAAATCTTGATCATTTTCACATGTTTATCACTTATATAATCAACCACCATAGCCTGTTTGATTCTAGCAGAATGAAACCATTCGGTGTCAAACGTTAAATCATTTAAAATTCAGCGCATTTAATTTTCGATTTGAATGAAACCGGAAAATCAAGTCGAAGTATTTCAGCTCAAGCACCTTCGGAATTATTAAACACCAAATATTTTTTCCCTAATATATATTTTCACACATTATAGTAAGCAACTATATCTAGTTCTGTAATAAACTATTATGAAGGCTACCATTTTTATTATTCATATTGTTGATGCATAGTCTTTATTGAACACTCTATCATATTCAAAGTTAAATTTATAAAAAGTCTTTAGATTATTCAAGTGATTGAATCATTTAACGTTTAATTATCGTACTTTATCAAACTACAAGTAATGTAATTATTTATTTTCAACCATTTTATTACCATGTTACGTTAAATTTTACTGCCTTGTTCTTGAGTTAGTTTAGGAAGAAAAGGAAAGGATTCGGAAGGAAAATTTTTAAAAAGTTGTTCTTGAGTTTCACTAAGGAAAGAAAGGGATTTGGAGGAGGAATGTAGACTTAATTTGATGTCCAAACCATCCTCTCAAAATTGGGATGATTTGGAAGAAAAAGAAATCCTCTCCTTTCTTTTTATTTCTTCCCTCTTTTAAACTCGAGAACATAGTGTACAAGTCTAATGTAACACCCTAATTTAGGGCCTAGTTGTAAACAGTTGTACCTTATGTTTGTTAAGTTGTACGTTGACGTTAACCAAGTTGTTTAAGTTGTTTTGTTGATTAATTGTTGCTATTTGTTGGTACACGTGGTTATGTGGCTAAAGTTAGAAATGTTTCATAAATAAATAATGTTGGTAAATAGTTGAACGGTTTCAGGTAATGATTCCGAAAATATCTCCGTTAGTTGAAACGGATAAACCTAAGTTGCTTTAAAAGTTGAATAGGAGAACGAAATACTCACACGGGGTATTAAACCAACCAAGGTCGGTTTAAAGGGGATTCTTATCCCCTGTCTTCACAAAACATACACACATACATACGTATATGCTAGAGCACACACACACACGTGAAACCTTTGAAGATTTGAAAGAGGAAATCAAGGAAAGTTGAATTGTGTCGATTCCAGTAGCAATCTCCACTGATTTCGTGTCATCTTCCTCACTTGTTGGTAAGCTTTGGTGTATTAAACCTAGTTGAGTTGAAGTGATATGTAAACCCATTTTAATGGATTCAAGTGGGTTTTGGTGTAGTTTTTATGTGTAAAACATGTTAGAATTCGTATATGAATGCTAAGTAAGTTGTAGAAACAATTAAAGTTGAGTTTGGGTTGGAATTGGGGTTAAAAATCCAAGAAACAGAAGCTGTCGAAGAACAGGAACGAATTCTGCTGTAACAGATGTTCCTACGGCCGTAGCAGATGTTACCTACGGCTGTAGGGGGTGATCATAGTCACTACGGCCGTAGGCAGGGTTCTCTGCGGCCGTAGTAATGTATTTTGTGTGGTTTACCACCTATGGGTGAAGGAAAGAAGCCTACGGGCGTGGGTACATAACCTACAACCGTTGGCACCCAAAGAATCACTTCTACGGGCGTAGGGTATGGTCCCTTCGGCCGTAGGGTATGGTTTCCTGGAAGTGAACTCTTGCGGGCGTAGGATGTATTCCTACGGCCGTAGGAGGTGTTTGGAAGGTGTCCTGCGGCCGTAGGACACATCTACTGCGGCCGTAGGACACATCTACTGCGGCCGTAGAAGCTGTTCCAGGTTGCCTGTTGCTTGTTGTTCGTTGTACGTTTACGTAGAAGCAATGATAGTACTTTTAGACGTCGACTGAACCTACACATGATGTGTTAGGTGATTCGGACGATTCCGTGTGCTCCTGGGATTCCCGAATTCATATCTGCCTCTTATAATCTCGAGGTGAGTACCGGTTTTCCCATGAGTCTCGGTAAGTAGCGTTGTCTGTTGTTTGTTGAAATATGTTGTCGATGTCGCATACGTGCGTATGAGGTATGTTATACATGTTGTTGTATATTATTGCCATGCTAAGTTGCTTTATAAGTTGGTTATGAATTGCATGCGTATAGTTGAACCCATTACGGGTAGTAGTTGTATGTTGTACTGGTCCGGACCGATGTGGCATGGTTAAGGTCAGCTTTCTTCCCGAAGGCTGGATCCCTTTGATGGAATAACGGGGATTAACGGTACCCGGTGTGCAGCACGCCAGGGTGGTCTTGCAAACCGCCGCTCCTTAACGTGAGTTGGGATCTTAACTTCAGTTGAGATCCAAGATGTTGAGCTTCGAGCTTCGTAACGCGTTTGGTGGACTGCTCTTCGCTCCCCCACCATAGCGGTTAGTTGTTGCTGATGGTCCCCAGTTTGAATCGTTGAGCAGGGTTCCCACCCTGCAAGATATGATTCCTACTGACTCGTTGGCGCGACACTATGTGTTAGAATAGCTTTGTGTGCTGTCCCGTAGTTAGGATAACCTGCTTATTGATGCTTATGTGTTAATCTGTACTCACTAGCTAGTTGTAGCAGATGCGAAGTAGTTGGCCTGGTGAGGCGGGACTTGTTGGTAGTTGTTGTACATATCTTTTGCGGAACACTGCTCGTTGTAATTATTTGTGATCCGATGATCGGTAGTGTCGGTTAGTTGGGTAACACGCGGTAGTATTTTTGGGACTTGGTTTATGGTGTTGTACTTTTTACATTACCAAGTCAGATAAACAATATTATCTTTTGTAAAACGTGGTTACTTCCGCTGCTGGCTTTTATTATATAAGTTTAAAAAGCTTAAATTTTTCCTAATTTTAAGCGTGTGAAAACCGGTGTTACATCTAATATTCACAAATACCAACATCATCATCAAATCAAATCGGTGTGTGCTGCCTTTTTCTTGGTCATCTATGAATGCGAGCTCATTATACTTGAGTCAGCTTTTTGTGTATACTCTAGACCAATGGGTTACCCGATTGCATCACCTACCCTTGGGTAAGCTCGGGAACACCATTGCGTGAGCTTTGGGTAGCCTCATCGGGTAGCCTCTTCGGGTCTCTATACTCTATCAAGAAGCTCACAACCCCCCACCCCCTCTCAACCAATCACACACTCACATGTTTTATTTATTAATACAAAAATTAAAAAAATGGGAGAGTTTGAAAGAGAGGTATAACACTTAATTTGGGCAGGGAGAAGGAGAATGATGTGACGCTAATATGACATTGGGTAAGAAAAAAGAAAAAGGTGAATATAACTCTTGGCCTAAACATGTGTTTCTATTTGATCACATTGTATTTTATTACTACGTTATACATAATCATGTATACCACTTTTCTTTCTACCATCTATTCATATCATAATTATTGACAATACCATCCCAACCCCCCTAGTTGTGTTATACTAGTCTCTTCATTTGTTCTAACTATTAAGTATATATACCTATCCACCAATTAACATGTTTATACCTAGATATCGCCTTATCTCACACTCTTTCAATCTAGTATTTTAATTTAATATTAGCAAAGTTAGCTCACCTGTAGTTTTGGTAGTTCACTAATCCAAGCTAAGCTAGATCGAATATAATCAAGATCTCATGATCGTATCACCAAGATCATAATCTTACGCGAGATCTCATGCTTACAAGTCTGATAAGGGATATATTGTATATGTGTTACAAATGACATACCATGTCAAGTTCGATATGCTTCTCTAAACAAAATCATAAGATTATAAAATCAAGATTAGGATCCTAGCAACCATGGATTAGAATAAACAAAAGGGTTGCTGCTATGCTTCCAACATCCCAAGAAGTTTATCAATATGAGTGATGTTCAAGGGATGAATGTACTTATAAAATTAATGAAAGGTATTCAAGAAACCCACTTTTGACAACATCAGCAGGAAAACATTGGCAATCTTTTTGCTGTATATACTTAGACATTTGGAGAGTAAGATTCGAGAGTACTTCAGCAAATACATTATGATCCAACTATACGCCAAATTATTGGAGCTTCAAGTATCTGTACTTGTGCTATCAAAAGGTAGACAGCACAAAACAGATTTAAAACTAAATACGAATAAATCTAGTTTATATACATAAATAATACCTTTACAAGAACTTCTCTATGCAGGTGCAGAGTGTTGATTTAGGGACTGCACCAATCACTGCATCTTTCTTCTCTCCACCTTTGAATATGATGACAGTGGGGATGCTTCTGATTCCATACCGACTTGCAATTGAAGGACTCTCGTCAGTATTTACCTTGTAACAAGTGAGTTTCCCTGTGTATTCCTTTGCAAGTTCATCAATCACAGGGTGGATCATGCGACAAGGCCCGCACCAAGGGGCCCAGAATTCAACCATTACAGGAAGATCAGAGTCCAGGACAAGTGATTGCCAATTTGAATCAGTCACGGGAAGGACTACAAGTTTGAAGATGGCAAAGTTAAATGACTGAGTTATGCACGGATAAAAGAGAGAATTATGCAATACATATTCAGGGTACAGATGATCAGTAAGATTGGAATTATACTCTCAACTAGTAATCGAAGATTGCAGAAGCCAAAAGGACTAGGCAACTAGCTCATGAGCTACAGTTCAGAAAAACCATTATCAACTTAGGCAAAATTAAAATTTACATGTCTTCTTTTATGCTTCCAAATACAACATGAATGACACTACTGGATTTCACTATTCCCACAATAAACAGATAGATTCGCTGAGAAGTTAAGGAAACAATAAAACTCATATCGCTATTCTCCAGTAGGTAATAAGGCATAAGCATATTTTGTAAGAACAGACAGCAGTGTCTATTTTTTATTCAAGGGTTCTCCATTTGTCAACAACTTCTAAGTTGACTAATTATTAGGTGTTTCAGTTTTTCCATCCTGTTTACCTTGCATATGTGAGCAGAGGCAAATGATAGCCCTTTTAAAGTGTTTATCAGTTAAGAACCTAAACATAAAACTTACGGGACAAGATGAACAATGGTAGATTAGATCTAATCATGTACTTAATATCTAAGTTCATTCGTAATGATTTGATGATGCATAGTCCGATAAACTTACCACTATCCATAAGTAACAATAGCAATGGCAATGGAACTGGCACACTGACTTAATTCACACGATCCTTCCATTTGGCTTAATTACATCACTTTTATCAATTAATCCTCTCAGAGAGAGTATGTATTTTCATCCCCAGTATAACATACTTTTTCAATGATAAACCATTACAGAAATGAAAAACGATAGATGATGATGATTGATGGAGCTAGAAGATGCCTAAGTCAAAAGTACAATACAAAGCGATTGGATAGTGAACGATTCTAACCTTGGACGGCTTCTTGCGCCTGGCAAACAATACGTGCTCCACTTCGGCCAGATTTAGACCTCAAGCTCACCGTTCCAGAGCCGAAGGACTGGATTTTCAAACCTCTTGATTCCGGCAAGTTTACAAAGTTCCGGCGACCAGAGAGCCGAGAGACGGAAGAAGAGACGATCGGAGAAAAAGACGCCGCCGGGACGCCGGAAGCACGGGGAACCGTAAGAGTTTCAAGAACACCAGCCATCTAAGAACCAGCGATCCGTCTGCAGAGGGTAAAAAATGGAGAATGTGTTGTGTGTGAGTGGGTGTGTATGGACTATGGATAGATTAGATAATTTGTTATGAAGATTAGATAATTTGTGTGGGATGTATGGACTATGGATAGATGAGGTGTCACGTGCTTTGCACACCTTTCATATTGTTGTTGGATTGGATCACAGTTGTTTGGGCCTTGGCTTTTTCTAATATAGTTGGACCCACTAATTGGATATGGTGGTTATATATTTAACAACCACCACAAATAACATAAAGGGTTTTTCTTTGGATGAGGTTTGGTTTGATTGATAATCTAGTTTGAATTTTGATAGTTTGATTTGGTCAAAAAAATTGATAGTTTGGTAAGTTATATAATTATTTTGAAACTGAAGTTTGATTCAAGCTTTGAATTTCTAATCATCTCGGAATTTTGTGTATAATATGTTTTTTTAACCGGTTCAATCTTTAATGAATAAACATACTGAATGAGTAGAGGAAGCATCCAAAAAACAGTTAGACCATAAACATCATAGCATAGCTCAAAACCATAAGGCCCAATCTCTTATTAATTGATCGTAAATAGTTATATCGTATACATGTATTATTAGTGTATTCTCAACTAAAATTGTGTACAGTTCTAAAAGCCTAAAAAAAATAAACATTCAATTACAATGGTTACTCCAGAGCACATAAAACCAATAGTTAAGAAGGGGCTTTACGCTCATAAAGACGGCTATTTAGCGTTCATGCCCACAAAGGGCAAGGTTTACACCCGTAAAGGGCTCCACACTTAAGAGGCCGTAAACGTTAACATATGGAGACGCTTAGTGTCTCCGAAAGTTATGAACAATCTTTTTTCTTATTTAAAAGGAAAATAAGTATCTAAATATGAGTTTAACAAACTGTAGAGCGAGATCAAATTACTTTGATAGTTGGTATACAACTATTTTGAGGTACTACAGGTGAACGTACTAACTTTTAGAGGTATATATTTATAGTTTTGTGTTTAACTTGTAATGTAATATGTGCATGAATAAGATTGCATGACTAGAATCAGCATCCCATCATTGTGACGATAAAAGTAATTATATCAGCATCCATTCATTGTGACCGTGGAAGTTCCAACATCTACTACGATCCACGAGACCGTGGAAGCATTCTGTTCAACATCCAATATATGTGACCGTCTGCTATTAGTAAGTTTGGTATTGTTGATATACTCACTAGGAACATGGTCAACCAAAATTCTTATGTTCGCCATTCTTCATCCACCAATGCAGGAAATGCTCCAGTTTTCCATTCTCACCTTTGAAAGCTTCTTTCATTGAATTCAAAGATGGTTGTGAAGCATGCTATGCTGTCTTATTACGATGAAAATAGCAGGTTCTATTCCAAGAGAATCGGGAAGTCTTGCTTTGACCATTATAATCTTTCTTTGAATTTTGAATTCAAGGATTTCCAATCTTTTACAAAATCCGCAAAACGGACGTTTAGAATCAACCAAGTGAACAACATACTTATGTCACAAACTAAATTAGACAAGTTGTGGTCAAGTTTTTTTTCCGTAAATGTTGAAGTTGAAACTAATAATCAATAAGTTCACTATTGATTTATAAATAAATTAGAATTTAGGGTGTTCGACAATTTAGTACACGTATTAGTAAACTAGTCCCTTACCCTAATAAAATAAAATTATTTTTCTTAGTATTAATGTGTATATATATTTATATATAAGATATGTGTATATGCATTTGTATAGTGTAGGCCCATTAGTTAGTTGGTATGTCGGCCCATTGTCACATTTGTATTATATTTATCCTCATTTAATTAATTGAAAGAGTTAGAAATGAGTTGTGTTCAATAATGGTTTAACCATCAAAGTTTTAGTTGAATTTCGGTTTAACCATCAAAGTTTTTTTTTCAAACGATTTAATCATAAAATTTTGAATTTGTTATGATTTAAACCTCAAAGTTACATCTTCATTCTGTTTTAATCCTTAAAGTATTTTTGCAAATGATTTAACCACCCTTAAATTTTTGTAAAAAGATGGTTTAAGCACTTAAGTTTTGTTTACTTTTTAATAAAAACCAACATGTATAATCAAGTAAGAGGGTAAAACCGAAAATCATACAAAACTTAAACGATTAATCCATTTTTTTAAAAAAAACTTCAAGGCTTAAACCATTTGGAAAAAACTTTGAGGTTTAAATCATAACAAATTCAAAACTTTATGGTTAAATCGTTTGAAAAAAAACTTTGATGGTTAAACCGAAATTCAACTAAAACTTTGATAGTTAAACCATTATTGACCCTTTAATAAAGTATGTAAAAATATAGTTTTAAAATATTAATATGTAATCATAGGAGATTTAGTGTACAATCACATATGATTTGTAAAAGAATCATATGTGAATTACGAAAATACCCTCCGCCCAAAATTCTAAAATATAATCTATTAATGTCATTGATTCAAAAGGTGAAATTAGTATTTTAAGACTATTTTTCTAGAACACAATCTCTTAAGATTATGACTTAAGTACGAAGTATATTAAATATTCTTCTTAAGAAATTCCATTTACATAGTATTAATCTATTAGAACCAAACCAATCCTCCTAAATTCTCTCTATTGGTTTGTTCATCGATAATTCGATACTATTTCCAAAAGCTAACTAATGTGCCCACACTATACAAATACACCTACACTGATATACGTAACTACACATATATACTAATACTAACACGTGAAGTTGAAAGTTGAAACATTTTAAAAATTATAAAATCATATATATTTTAAAATGTTTTAATTAAAAGAAATTTAACTAGGAAAGAGGATTGTGGGTAGTAAGGAATGAAGGTCAAGAAAAGCGCCTAAACTCAGGGGGTAGTTGGTTGTTGTTTGCCACCATGCAATTCTCGTGGAAATGACCGGACCGGTTCGTGCGACAATAGGCGTGATTGGAGTCAACTGATTCGGTTGACTGTTTGCCGACCTTGGTCAACCGGTTCCATAAATTATTACTAAGATTTTATGCAATTTATTATTCCTGATATTTGTAAACTCGGGCCAATATGTTTTTGACTTCATGGAGGCTCAGGTCCTACTTAATTTTACACCAACAATTTCAAGATGAAAATGTTTATACGTAATTAAGTGAATTTTGCAATAACCTTTTTAGTAATATCAATAAAGTTCTTTTTAATAGTTTAACTCTAAAGATCAACTTACTTTAACACTTTCAATCTATAACGGATATGTTTTGTACATATTTTTATGGACATAGTAATTTTTTGTTTTAAGATAAAAATCTTTTTAAACAAGCTTTTAAAACTAGTTGAAAGTTTTATATATACAAAATTAACTAAATATTCTGTTTAATTATTTTAGAACTCCTTCCATTTGTATTATTTGTCACTTTCTTGTTATTTTACACTATTTAGCTCTAACTACCAGCTATTTTATCAAACACACACCACATCATCTTCCAGCTACTTTCACCCAACACATCCACATCATAGAAAATAAAACTTAAAAATACTAAATCACAAACGAAATGTAACCAAAGAGATTATCATATAGAAAACATGAGACTTCGTAACGCACACAGCTAAAATAAAAAAAAAAAACCTTTTTCTTATGTGATCGGTATAACAAATTATATATTATTATATAAAGTATATAATATATTTTAGTTAAATTTACATAAACCGGGCGGCCCGGATCAATTGCTCGTGTTTTTCCTTCATTTTTTAAGTTTAATTGAAATAGACATATCGTTTCCGTATATTTGATTTTTGTTAATGTCGAAGAATTGCTTAGATTATAATCAAAATATATTATGACGTGAGTATCCTTTCGCAGTTTCACTATCGTACAGCTGGTCAAAGTTTCAACTTCTCTCCGTGCATCGGCAGTTCAGACACCCGCTTTGCGTTCAAATTCTCTCGTTGACTCAATTTCAATTCAAGTCTGTTTCTCTCACAGTTAATTTTAATGGAGAAAACCGGCGGTGAGTGGAAAGAGAAGCAGGTCATAAAATACCACTCCTCGCCGGAACGGGAAACTCCTACCGACGAAGTCACCCTAGCTGCAATCGCCGTTAGCCTCAACATACGCTTGAGATCAGCCGACATGCCTTTCGCTTTGCAAGAGCGTGCCCTACGTCTCACCAGATCGCTCATCGATTCTTCTTCTTCCCGCCGGCCTAATCTCACTCTCCTTGCTCGTTCCATAAAAAAGGTACGTATTACGTAACGTAATCTATGTGATCTGTGAACATAAATATAAGTGTTAATTCGATTGACTGTTAGTAAATTGAACGCGAATCATCATCGTAGGAGTTTGATCGGTGGTACGGACCGGCATGGCACTGTGTAGCTGGGAAGAGTTTCGGATCATTTGTGACGCACTCACCGGGAGGATTTGTGTACTACTCTGTGGATTCGTACTCTTTTCTGTTATTCAAAACAGAGGTTCACTTGATCTCCGACGGTCCTCCGCCGCCTTGCCGTTGTTGATTTACTCTGTTTTTTACCTTCGACTGCTTGATACGAATCCAATTAACCGGTCATGGCCGCTCAAAGGTCTACCACTTGAAACTCCTTTTCACTTCAATTGTTACAGTGAATTGTGCTTGTAATTAGATATCCAACAGACGCGATTCATGTAAATGGAAAAATGATACCTCAGTTTTCCGTTTCATTTATCTATAACACAGATGCTATTTTTGGTCATTAAAACTTAAATTCAGAGCATGCTATAGAAATTCGAGGCAAAATCAGGTTTTTAGTTAGATACTTGAAAAAGAAGAAATAGTAAAAATAAAAGGGACGTTAAATTCTCCTCGAATAAGGGTTTTGAATGCCGTCGGTGATCTATGGTTGTATGTCACCGATTCCCGTGGCGCTGGATCGTCGCCGGTGTCATTGCTGGCGGTGTCGCCTGTCCGTATTTTCTGACGAAGATGAATATTTTTTAATGGCTTGTCGGTCGGTTAACCCAGGGATGGTATGCTTTTGGGTTATTTCAGTTGATACATTTTTATATACTAAGAGTATGGTGCACCAAAGTTTCGACATCAAATGTTTGAAACATGTTTAAACACCGATACTATTCATATTTCGTACACTTGAATTTTAATCCAAAAAAAAATACTCTCTCTCATCTTTACCCTATTCTATCATCTCTTTACTCTCTCATCTCTCTCTCCTCCCTCGTTCGGTACTCTATGCCATGATTTTTTTTGAGAATTTTCAATTGCAGTATCTTGGGGTGGTGTGCTCTTCGGTACCAAGGCTACACATCAGCATACCGATGATATGCTTCATGTACACCATCGCTCTAAGGCAATCCACATGACATACCATTTTGGTTCTCCAACTAACACAAGGGTTGCTTCAACTTTCAATTTCCTTCTTCTTCCCAACTCTCAAAAGTTAGTAGATGTAACTTAATCTTTCTCCAACTCAGTTTTTACATAAGGACACCAAGAATTTAAAAAAATAGGTTACGTAAATCTTAAGAAAAAAGAATACTTTTACAAATATAAATTAACAGATCATGATTAAAAAAACTAACAATAAAGATTATCAATTGCAAAATTACAACTGAATGCTCTAAAGCATTTGAAATTAAAATTTAATATTTTTTCAAATTCATTACTGAGGAAGTTTTTGAAATTCATCGTATTTAGTAAGGTATCCGCGCTATGCGACGGTAATAAATAGAGAGTATGATGGTGCGATAGAGGACATAGGAGCCGTGTGACTGTTGGGAATAAGTTCTATGAATGTTTGATCCATAAAAAATGATGGGATATTTCAAGTCATTCATTTAATAAATTAGTCTCGCAAGTATCTAACATGTTTAACTGAGACTACTCTAAAAAAAGGAACATATATCTTGTGATTCTCAAACAATTAAAAAAACTATATTATAACCAAAGAGCAACAATTCCTTCGTACAAACATTTGATTTAGCACAACCATATTGGGTATAAGATAGATAGCGTTTCCTTTTTTCCTACAATTCCAAAAAAAAATCGACCGGTACAAATTATGATATGGTGGCACATCTTATGCAAATGGGCATCGTGACAAAATGACACTTCATAAGAAAACTACAACTAAATTTCTATACAATGAAACCATGAATATGAAAAACAAAATTAATATTTATCTACGTTCAATTTCATGGTATATGTTGATCCCAAATGGGCAAATGACCACTCAGAGGTTGTGGTGGCACATAAACAAAGCAATTTATAAGTATATGTGTTGTCTCTTTATTAAACACATAAGGACACAAATAAAAGAAAGGTACCCGATGGAGCAAGTTGTAACGTGGAGAATGAAGAAACACTTCTTAATGCATATTGCTATAAACTTGGGTGACTAAATATATAAACTTCAAGAGAACTTTGAAAAGGATAAGAAGAAACAGTAATTAATGACTAAGTGCATCCTTGCTTTCATTTCATCCATACACTTATTCGACTGGAATTTAGATATTATAATTGTTTAGTTTTTATTACTTGTATGTTTTTCATTCTATTATTAATTAAGTTTCTATTTAATGAGCATCTTGTATTAACTATTTCTATGTTACCATTCACTAAATGGTAATTCTTAGAATTTATTTTAAGTAAATGTATTATTTTTATAGAAACAATAATTTCCTTTTATTAAACAATTATCTTGCTTTGTTTATATGTATCTTTTTGTTTTAACTTAAAAGAACGTGTTTAATATTTTTAGATAGTGGTATATACGCAATTTTAACTTACTTAAAAATTAAGAGATTCAAATGTGTAAATACTTTATAATATAGTATAGATAAAAAACACCTCCGATGTCTGTTTTTGTTAAAACTTGTGACTTCCTTTTCCTCTCCCATCTTTGATGGCAATCTACCATAAAGATCACCACACCAAGAACCATATGAAAGCAACCATAAACATAATAACAAGGTTAAGAAAGAAATTTACCATACACAAATATATGCAGGGGCGGACTCATGATTTGAAATGAGTGGTGACATCATTGTAATAGATGGTAGCACCGCCTCGAAAAGATCAGAATTTACACTATAAAAAATCAAAATTTACACTACGCGGACAAAATTGACTAGTTCGCCTCTGAATATATGCTATGGATGACAAAAGTGAGCCACCCTCTAAAGGTAGTCCACTCACAAAGCGGATCACCACCGTCTCTTGGGTGCTGCCCTTGTCTTCATGTCTTGTTGGCACCATGTTGGCCCCAACCTAATGCAAGAATACAAACATTAACAGTTCCAAACTACATCTACCATATGTTCCTAGTTTAATGAGAGATTTTTCTCGAAGCTCACTAAGATCACTCGAAAGTATTAGAGAGATTCCTTTAAATTTGTAATATGAAATTCAAGAGGGGTAAAAGTTCAAAGACAACGTCTTAATTTAGTAAAAACCGAAACACTACATTAATGCTACCCTAAGTGCAAATTAAGGTGATATAAAAATCGGTCACAACTCACTTTGTCAATTGGGCATGATTGTGTATTTGTGCGCTTACAATGTACAACATGGCACACTAAGCGAACTCTTTTGACTCTGTCCCTAGGCACAAACGTCTTTTGGTCGTGCCTATTGTGCTACTTTTGGCTCAATCAAGTTTGACTTACATACCAACTATAATCCAAAGTCAATGCACATCTGTTAGGTCATAAATTGTGTTTAATAATATTTTAGTGAAGTTTAGTTTACATATGACATTAGTCATAGTTTAGGGTAACTTTTGTAAATACCCAAGGGGTATAAATACAAGTTTGTAAACCCTAATTCTTGAAGCAATTCATATTTCACGTATTGTTCTCGGCTACTCTCTCTCGTACGAACATTTAACCGAGTTCATATTTTGATAATTGCTTCAATCGTTAATTGATACTTGATACAATTGTGACCTACAATTGGTATCAGAGCCAAAGAGTGATTAAAAGGTAAGTTTTCGATTGTTCTTGGCTTTGGCTTGGTCGACTTATACGTTTCTGCCGTAGTGTTCATAGGGCTTTGTTTCCTCATGATTATTGGTGTTTGATTCGAATTGTCTGTTGGGATTATTAAGTTTGGTGTTTATTTCAAGTTTGGGATTGAAAAAGGGTGTTTTGATTGTGTTGTTTGGAGAATAAGATGGATTTGCAGGTTGAAATTGTCGATACTGATCTAGGGTTCGTAATTTTCTTCAAGCCATTTGGTACTTCAAGCCATTTGCATTTCAAGCCATTTGGTACTTCAAGCCATTTGCATTTCAAGCCATTTGATACTTCAAGCCATTTGGTGTTTCAAGCCATTTGGTATTTCAAACCGTTATCACTTCAAGTCATTTGGGTTCAAGCCATTTGCTTTGCCTTTCAAGCCATTTGCTCTTCAAGCCATTTGCTTTGCCTTTCAAGCAGTTTGCTCTTCAAGCCATTTGCTTTGCCTTTCAAGCCGTTTGCTCTTCAAGCAGTTTACCTTTCAAGCCGTTTGCCCTCCAAGCCATTCACCTATCCATTCGTCAAGCCATTCACTTCAAACCAGTTAGTTCAAGCAAACCGATCTTAAGCTGTTTGAATTAATTTGAACAATTATTTTAATTCACCTTTAATTTCCACTCAAAGATCCGTGTTTTCAAGTATCAAGTTTTAAAAATGGCAGATTTGAGTTTTATTAAAGACATAAAGGTTACTGATTCTTGTTTTCACTTTTGGGAGCGTTGGTATATTTCCATTGATGATATAAACTGCAAACGTGGTGCGGTTGACTTATACAATCTCATAGTTGATGAAAAGATCAGTGCAAAAAAGTATGTGTCTCGAGATGGTGATGAGTATTGCTATATAGATTGTGATACCACTTTGGTTGAACAATTTCGTACCATTAAACGCCATTTAGATCTGAAAAGGGAAGAAGAAATTAGAAAAGAAACTTGTGTTCCTAACAATTCAAGTGTTCTTCATGATACTCCAAAGGTTGAAAGTGAAAGAGTTAAAGTGATGGAACCTGAAAAGGAGAAACTCAGTCCAAAGAAATTTGAAATTGAGAACAAGATAGCAAATAATTTCGAAGAAGAAAATGTCAAGTTGATTATGCAAATCTCCGAATTGACCGAAAAGCTCAAGATATCAGCAAACAAGTATCATGATCTTGAAATTGAAAAGAGTGCTAAGGTAAGAAATCTTGAGCAACAAGTGTTGGACATTCAAAACAAAATGATATCTGAAATAGAGTATCTTGAGTCCGAAAGAAACAAGTTTGTGCATAAAGTTCAGAAATTGGAACAAGATTTACAAAATTGTGTAGAAGAAAAGGTTACAACATTTTCTGATTTTGAAAAAGTTCAAAAGTGTAAGTCTTTCAAACGAAAAGAAATTAAGGAGGTTCCTGTAACAGTCCATACATGTGAATCATCGAAAAGTTATGTGGATCTGAAAACCAAATGCTCAAAGGATGATTATTCTAGTTTCAAGTCTTACGCAGAGAAATTCATAAACAGGGTGAAGCTTCGGAGAAATCTTTGGAATGAAAATAAAGATAATTTTACAGTAATGAAACAGCAACGTCTTCCGCAAAACAATTTTGGTTATGTTTCTCGTGCTACTCCTCACCGTGTTGCTCGTCCATTTGTGTGTGTTAGTCAAACAAGATTCTTCTCGAATGCTAACACGAATGCACGTCTTCCCACTTTGCCTGAGCTTAAATATCCATTTGTGGTTCGCTCCGTCAAACATCTCTTAAGACTTTCTAAGGAGAAAATTTGCATCAATCCACATCACTTTTTCCCGGTTCTCTACCATAAGAAGATATATCTTCGAAAAATCAAGGGGGAGCAAGGTAATGAAAATGTTTCAAGCCATTGTTGAAGATCAAGAGCTACATTCAAGGGGGAGCATATTTTCGTTTGAGGAATAGTTACAAAGATGATGAAATTCTGAAATTGAAGATTCCCTCAACAGTTATTCTCTGTTTATGTTCAAGATCAAATGCTCCAGGCTCCAACGAAGATAATAATCTTCGTTTATTATGCTTAATTGTAAAATGGACACAAAGGGGGAGAATGTTAGAACTTAAAGTTGTGTCCATTTATATTTTAGTGATGTTTAGTTTATATATGACATTAATAATAGTTTAGGGTACATTATGTAAATACCCAAGGGGTATAAGTACTACTTGGCTAGCCCTATTCTAATAAAGCAATTCATACGTATCATCTTCAAGGTCTCGGTTCTCTCTCTATCGCATACATACATACGAAACGAGATCATCATCCAATCAATCACAACAGTTACACTCTGGATAATATGTGAAGTCAAAACAACTGTGTGTTCAATACACGAAGAAGTTCAATTCTCATGGCTAGAATAAAGAAGAGTGTTCCTTGCAAATCATCTTACACATCATTATGTTCAGCATCAGTCCGAGTCTGATGATCTGAGAAATTTATTTTCTTTAGTTTATCATTATTTGATATAACTTCTGTGTTGATGATTGTTACTTGCAGGAGGAGCACACGTTTTCAAGACCCGCAAGTATGCAATTTTCTCAATAAGATTGTTTTTATGCATGCTTGTAGGGGGAGTAAATCAAAAAAGTTTCACAAAAATATTTCTTTTGCTTTGTTTTTATTCTTAGAAAATCCAAAAACATTGAAAAATCAAAAATCCAAAAACAGTATAAATTTCAAAAATACTTTGTTGTTTCGATCACTTCATGCGTACTGTGTTTAGGCAGCTTCTTTACTCCTATGTGTTGAGTAATGTCCCACATCGGACAAAACGTGACTTTGTAATCTGCTTTATAAGTGTCATGGGCTACTCCTCTCATAACCAATTGGTTTTGAGTTGGAACCCCACAAACTTACATGGTATCAGAGCAAGGTTCACCCGCACTCCACGTTAACCATAAGTATCCACGTGTTAGGCTCGGAAAAAAGAGAACCTCTCACGTGAGGGGGCGTGTTGAGTAATGTCCCACATCGGACAAAACGTGACTTTGTAATCTGCTTTATAAGTGTCATGGGCTACTCCTCTCATAACCAATTGGTTTTGAGTTGGAACCCCACAAACTTACACTATGGTCTAGCCAGAGCCGGACAGACCTACCCAAGGAGCTTCCTATTTTATAGAAGTGAGAAAAAGAGTGTCCAATCATTTTGAAAAGAGAGTTTGATGGAGAAGTTGAAAAATATTAAGAGAGCTGAGGGTGAGAGAAAGGATCAAAAGAAAAGGAAGATCCTCACTAAGCAGTGTCAATCTGGGTAGCCGCATCTACTACTGGTTTTATACTGGTATTGAAGAAGACATCATGGACCCAGTGATGCAATGCACTAACCCCACCCAACTACTCAATTATCTCTTAAAAGATATTTGTTTCAACTTCACACGGAGACTTATCACATAAACTATTGACATATCACTCGGATATTGTTGATATTGAAAATAGGAGGACAGCTACTCCGGTCCCCGAATTCTTTCGTGCACTTATTGAGTCTAAAGCCATTTGCAATATTATTCTTTTCTAGGACACTCGTGGAATAATTTGCCTGTTTTTGTGATAGTGCCGGAACATCTTGAGTAATATCTTTATGATATTTACAGTGATAGATGGAAATCCTACCAGTGCTAACATCATGCCAACGCTGAACGTAGGTCACTCAGTTTATTTAAACTGAAGTGTTAACGGGTAATCTATGTGAACCCGGTGTTACAACGGATGCATTAATTGTCATATCATTCTGATAGAGTCAAGATAAAATCAAACGAAAGTCATTTTACAAGTGCACGATGATCATGATGGATCCTGATCATCATGAGGGGGAGAATCAAGTTAAAAAGAAAAAAATTCACCTGATTTTGAGAAAATTCATCAAAATTACAAGAGAAGTATAGATGATTTTGAGAAAGTTCAACAAAAGAGTGTAGCTGAAGACAAAGATGATTCATGTGTCGAGCTGAATATCAAGTTAAGGGGGAGCCTATACATCAAGTGCAGTGTGCCTTAAAACTTTCAACGAGAAGATGACAAAGTTTCAAAGAGAAGAAGACATCTGTTCATAAATTTGAAAGAGAGCAAGAAAAAGTTTCAGATTTTACATGCCAAGATCTTGAGCTACTTTCGAGGGGGAGCAAATTTGTTTAAAAAAAAATTCAAAGGTGCTGATGCAGCCAATCTAACCTTCGAGCAACCTGTGTGGGTAATAAAGAAAGATTATTCTCGTGTAATGCTCAAGACTGTTCCCATGAAGACAAAAGAGATGATCATGGTTGTAAATTCTGATTGGCCCGAGGCTTCTACTGCAATCTCTAATAAACAACCTAAACAACCTGATCACTCCTGACGAGTCTTTGAAATCTCGTGAAGACTCGAAACTTCAAAAAACGATCTTCTAATGTCAATTGCAGAAAGAAAAAGAATCTCTGCATATTCTAGACAAGAAGATTGTTTTGATGCTTAAATAGATAAATTTCATTATTATGCTTAATTGTAAATTGAACACAAAGGGGGAGAATGTTAGGTCATAAATTGTGTTCAATAATATTTTAGTGAAGTTTAGTTTACATATGACATTAGTCATAGTTTAGGGTAACTTTTGTAAATACCCAAGGGGTATAAATACAAGTTTGTAAACCCTAATTCTTGAAGCAATTCATATTTCACGTATTGTTCTCGGCTACTCTCTCTCGTACGAACATTCAACCGAGTTCATATTTTGATAATTGCTTCAATCGTTAATTGATACTTGATACAATTGGGTCCTACAACATCCCATATTCCCATATGCATAAAAACTTCGAGGAATATATGTACAAGACGTTCCACTATCTTTATGTATGGTATACAGGTGTTATTTGATTAAAATAGATACATTAATTTATAGTGACAAGCAACGTTTAACTTCTAGCAATACGTTAGTATCCCAAGTCACCATAACCATCCACCATCACAAGTCTTCACAAATCACAATATTCTAGTTACTTTAGTTTCTAATTAATTCAAAATCTAATTCCCACTTCACATTTATTTCTTTAGAAGTTTGTAGGTATCAGAAAACTCTAAATTTATTAAATATAATGGTGTTTGTTTTAAAAAAAGATATAATAGCTTACTTTTTATTTCATATGTGTAAACATAGTCCAGCAAAAGTTTTTGAAAAATATATACTTATATTTAAAAACAACCATGCATTGACAACACTATTTACATATTAATCAATAATCATGCTGGAGCATTCGTAGTAGAGGTGAGCATCTTAACTGGAAAACTGAACTATAAGCGATAAAACCGTTAAAATCGAACCATTAAAACTGAACCAAATGATAACCGACGGTTCGATTCATAAAATTTTATTAACCATAGATAGTGGGTCGGTTTCGATATTGTAGATGTAACTGAACCAAAACCAAATCGAATCGAGAAGGATTTATTGTTTAAATTTTCTATGTATTTATTATTTAATTATCTGAATACTTATTCTTTTATGGTGCATCATCTAAGTTATATTTTTGTAAAAGATTGAACTTTTGTTACTTATTATGTCATCTCATTTATATACTAAACTACTAGAGTTGTTGTAAAGGTTGAACACTTAATTATTTCTTTCATGTCGGACTATTAAATATATTAAAAATAAATTCACAAGTTATGAATTGGTGGAGGCCAATTGTGATAAAATATAACTATAGCCTACCATTTTGTAATTTGCATAAAAATAATTGGCTTAACAAGTCATTAAAGATATTCGATTATTTGGCCCAAATTTGTGAGGTACTACTATGAATCAATAAAAAATATAACTCAAACTCATATTCTAAAATAATAAAGCTCATTAAGTTTGTTCCTACCTAGTATAACGATTAACCAATAAAACCGATAACGAAAACTAATCCGCTGTCACAAACCGCTAACCGCTCCATTAAAAACTGATACCCATTGGTTTGAAAAAAATACATAACCAATATTATCAATTATGGTTTGGTTTAAGGTCAAAGGCTACCCATACCGACCCATGCTCAGTCCTAATTCGTAGTAGTGAACACATATAACTGGCATAATCAATGTTCAACATAATTAACCTCTAAAGAGTCGCAACAATAACATTCATAACTGTTATCATGTGATCTCATTATCACCACGATTAAGTGTACCATAACATGCCGGTCACATAAGGGTTAACGGTTAGGCTATCCGCATCCAGTCACGTGAAGGGTGTGTGAGGGCCGCTCACATGGGTGAACACCATCGTGGGGGTGTGTGACCAGGCGCTCACGCTTACATATGTGAGCCTGGTCGCGTGCGTGAGAGAAGGAGGGGAGAGAGGGTGCGCTGATTTAAATAATTTTTTTTTGGTTGTGATGTGAGGGTATGTGATGGATGCAGGGGGTTGTATGATGTGATGAGAAAATGGTGGAAAGCTGATGTGGCGATAATGTGGCTGTGTAAAAGGTGTGATGGATGTGGATGGTCTTATAGGGTGGTAGGTATCACCGTTCACGGTCGTTATCATTGTTAACAACCACTCTAAACAAGACAATCTAAGCGTACAAGTGTACAACTCGTAAAACTGTATTATTGTATCATCATTTCATCAATCGCAAAAATCAAAGTAAATTGTAATTCCACTACACAAAATGTAGTTTTGTACTCAATAAGAAGTAACAGAATTATAATTCTAACAAATCCCCCAAAATTGTTTAATCAAATATTATTGAATCCAAGACCACGAAGTTTCTCGCAACAAACGTAACAGATTGAATTTGAGATCATATTACTCCTCATCTTCATAATCATCACCATCATCTTCGATATCGGAAACCGGCCACTCATTCTCGCCATCGTCCTCGTAATCGTCTTCGGAACTGCTCTCTTCATCGGTGTTGATCTCTTCAGCCGACTCGAACTTCCGTCGTCCACGAACAGCCTCCCCGGCCATCGTGTATCCCGCAGCGTCACATCTGAATCTATCGCCAAGATTCACAGTTTGCGGAACAAAACTATTTGGGAGAAGATAGTGCCAGTTGTATATACTCTCCGGCAGCGTTTCCGTTGGAATGTTTGTAACAGCTAAGGTAGGGAGGAGATGGCGGTGGATGAGTGTTCGGATGGAGGAACCACTCGATCGGATCATGATTTTGGATGACATTTTCTTAGATGGAGGCGGAGTCGAGAGGTTCAACGTTCAAGTGTTGAGGGGGCGTTTAAGAGAGGAGGGTTTTAGCCCTTTAGGGTTCTAGAGAGATCCAGTGATGTGGCCAATCTCGGATGATTTTACACGTGGCATAATCAGCGATTAGGTACATGTTTTATTTTGTTTCTACTTATCTTCCTATTAATTTGATTAAGACAAGTATAAAAATAAAAGGAGGTAAAAAAAAGAATTAGTAAAGTACACATGTCAAAATCAGTGGAATACACATGTCATTTGAGAAATGTAACAAAGTCCTTTTTATTTTATTGGTTTTAAAATAAACTTATGTTTAGATATATAGGAAAAAGTTCATGCGAGAACCATTCTTAGTGTGAGAACCGCGAGAACCAATCTGAGTCGTTCAATTCCCCCTTTTTCAATGTCATTGCCCACGCATGAATTCCTCACATGCACCTTGCTACACTCTATTCCTCCACGCTCTCCGATCTATGAACTTCCCATATCCAAGGAACGGCTGAGATTGGTTCTCGCGTTTCTCGCGCTAACAATGGTTCTCGCATGAACCCTCCTCTAGATATATATATATATATATATAACCTCGATTTTTTGCTTTTAAAAGAAACCTGTTTCTATCGGGTGCTACTATAATACTATTTAAATACGTTTACTTTCGCGTATTAAACATATCATATTAATTAATTACAGTTTTTAGTACAAATGATACATTTACATGTATCATATTAAAGGATTTAATTTATTATTTATATTATCAATTGGTATACATAGAATAACCCCTTTCTAACTAACTATCTAACTTAGGAAAATGATTTGTATACAATAGATTTTTGTCATATATAACTATTGGTTCGTTATTTTGTACACAATAGATTTTTTTCATATACAACAATTGGTTCGTTAAAATATTATGAAATTATAGAAACATAAAAGTCATAATTGTTGTGTATATTAAAGGTTTGTTATATACAAAACATCTCGAGCGTTAGCATAAAAAAAGAGGGGTTTGATAGGAGACTCATGTATTATCGCTGCTGCTTTGGATGAGAAACAAGGAAATGTGATTGTCAAGCCGAAACGCTTTTCTAAGCTGTTCAGAAAAAAAACTTATACTGATAAAAATAAAAGACACGTCATTCCCTAATGATTAACGGGCCTGTTTGAATTATCTTCATAGGCCTATGGTGAGCCAGAGCACGTAATTCAGGCCGAAAACAACCAAAAAACCGATTAGCGCTGTCTTCTCCGTACGAATCTGTTTTTCGTCATTTTTTCCTTTCATATTTGATGATCCACTTCTTACTTTTTTACATGTTGCATTCTTAGAAAGATGGTGGAATACTGACGATTTGATTTCAGTCAATAACCCTTCAATCTTATACATTCCGGTAGCGTTTCGTTTGTGCACATTCCTGATTCCAGCACTCTTCGTTTCATCCTTTTGATCACCTTCTCCTGCAAAGAGTTCGCTAGTTTCTAGAATAACCGGTAATCCTTCCCATACACCGTCACGGAAATCGTTATCGGAGCTGAATCTGTTCACAGGAAACGAGGCGGAGGCTATTGAGCATGTAATCACAAGAATAATTATCATGAAGTAGTAGCGAGGTGGGGAAGAACACATGATCACTGTGATTGACGCTTGACCGCTTGTTACTGTTTGCATTTAGGTATTCAATGCTGCCTTCTGTATTGAAATAGTTCAGTAATTTATATACATTGATTATCTGTGGGTTCGTTTAGTTATATGCTTGTTGCCTAGAAGAAATCGAGGGCTTGTTGGATTGTTTTGGGGAAAAGGGTGTTTGGATGCGTGTTTAAACTGGTCATGGATAAGTTATATATATTTGGTAGCTCTTGGACCTGTTTGGTTGCTTGAAGCTTAAAATACCCTATTTTATTGGGCTCTTTTGTTGCCACTATAGTCAAACTGGTTGTTCAAGTCTAATTATTTGCATTAAACAATCAAATGTTATCATTTCAACAATTACAAATTGATTATCAGACAGCCATTTTCAGATTCGACATTTGAATGCCCTCTTACTGTTACATTCATCTACTTGTGAAAATTCGTGCTACTATTGGTTGGTGTGATAATGCAACTATTCGTTAATCTCAAAGAAAGTATTAAATTTTATGTAAAACATGATGGGATATTGACAAGAAATTGAAATGGTAGGTGGTGGAGATGACTTACAATCTGTAGTTAACCTTTACAAGAATATTGAGTATTTAGTAAGCAGACAAAGCAAGATCATACAAAATTACGCTTTGATACCATCTCTGGTAAATTTGGCTGTTTTTTTTTTCTTTTTGCCAAATCTGTTATTTCTCAAGATTGTGTTTAATGTTATCTTTTGTGCTCTGTCTGAACTCGTTATTGAAACCACATTTCATGTGTGTAGACTACCCACTTGTATTAGTGTCTTTAATCTGCTTTACTTTAACACATATGACGATAACTACAACATAGGGGAAGGTATATTCTTTGCTACTGCCTCAGCAAGACTGAAAAAAGTAAAAAACATACAAATATTAAGTGAGCGGTTACTCATTGCTTGCTACAGGTACCATTTCATACTCAACTGACTCACGAAATCTCTTTGAGAGCATAAACCGACCGCCAAAAAGTTGCTGCAAGAAGACGATTACTGCAAACATGATGCCTCCACAACCAATGGCAATATCCCAAGAAGGTGAGTAGAAATCTGCTTTGGGATTTGCATAAATGTATAACCTATCAAACTGATGGCTGATGTACCTTGGACCCCTATAAAGATCATATGCATGAGGCACTAATCGAACAAAGGTAATTCCAATGTAAAATGAATGAGACAAAGCATTTCCTTTCAAAATCTGGAAAATGTTGAGTATGAGCTGTGGAAATAGGAAACCATCAAGGGTTAAGCCAGCATAAGAAGTCAAATCACCCCAGACTGATCGTTGACTTTGTCTGAAAAGTTGACTTGAAGTAGCGTAGTTATTGTTCTTCCAGTTCACTAGCAACATTGTTGACCCACCAATGATATATATCGGTAAACAGATGGCAAGAGTCCTTATCTCATGAATCCAATGGTTTGTTTTTGCAGTCCATGTCAATTGAAGGAGACGGAACTGCAAAATGAAAGCTACCATTGTCACAATCCTCACAATCACCTCATTCGCTTCAAACGATCCTACCTTTTGCTGTTTGTCGGTGTTCGAGAATATTGCTTCAAAGTTTAACACCAGGGGAACCATGTGCCCAAGTGTAAGAATCAGCATCATCAAAACTGAAATGAAATTAACCATTTCAGGCCTCTTCTTTAAATGAAGCAATTGTTGTCCTATGAACACGCACATAAGGGTTTCAGAAATCAAGACCATGATGATCTCTAAATCCATTCTCCATATTGATTCTCTTGCTTCAGTTTCTGTGTAAGTTAGAGCAATTACATCCAAACGCTCAAAGTACAAAACATTGGTTTTTTCACGTAAGCTCGTGATACTTCCCTTTAACAAACTTCCATTACCTTGTGGCAGTTGGAATTTCACCACAATCTCACAGTCGAAAGAAACATTTTTCGAGTTTAGATTTCTGCAGCCGACCATGCAGATTTGTCCCGCTTCATCATCATAAAACCCTTCTGCAGATATTTCCACTCTACCATTGTCTGTAGAGGATAGATTTAGTGATGAAATTCCACTTCTTGAAACAGAACTAGTGTTCAATCCAAAGCTAATCTCAAAGCTGATATTTGTTCTACTGCCGGGTGAAATATAAGCCGCTGGTGCTAATGCCACCGCCAATGTGTTGAAGTTTGGATTTAAAACTGTGTAAGAGTTGTACAACTGATTTCCCACAAAGATGGGAACTGCAAAACCAGTGGAAACCATGTTTTTGTGTTTGACAGACATGTCAAAACCATAATATCCAAGCTGATACTTCTCCCCTACATGCTTCTTTCTAGGACATATTCGTCTTGCTTTCTCCATTTGTGTATACTCATACCTGTGCCCATAATTCTCCGAGCTGTGATCAAAGCTTTGAAACTTGACTGTTTGGAAAGATCCTGTTTCATCTGTTATCTTTGTACTCCAAATTTGACCCTCGGTGGTATGCGTATTTTTGATTGACCGAGTCGCAGGGAACCACAAAGTCAACCTGAGAGAGCAGTCTCCAACATGAGCACTACCCAAAGGATCACTTTGGTTCAAGATACGACAAGCTACTATGCAGAGCTCGTCTTTTGTGCCATTCCAAGTTCCCTCTCCAATAAAAGAGATGTTGGGATCGAAAGATTGGTCAATTGGAGTATACCTTCTATCTTGAAATTCTACTAAAAAACGAAGTTTTTTGTCCTCCCGGAAACACTGGATTGCGTATAATGACACGAAAGAAGGTATGTATCCATTTTCTTGACCAAATAAAGAACAGTTCTTACAGTTACTTGGATACTCCAATTTATAAGTTGTGAACCTTCGAGTGAAAAGTGAGCATATTTCTAAGGAATTCACACTAATTACCGAATCTTGTTGTGGTTTACCTACACTCCCGTGGCACTCTTGGTTAGAAACCAACATATAGTTGTATTTGAATGGAGCCACCCGAGGAAACCCCAGCATTGAAATCGGGTAAAAGTAATCAGACTCATGAGGAGAATCCAAACTCTCCAAGGTTCCACTTACTAAACTGGTATTTAAAGTTATGAACCGAGCAAACTTAAGTTTAAGAACAGCTTTTAGTTTAAGTGGATTACCTTCTTTGGAGTACCACCGAGTCGATCCAACCATACAAAGCTTATTTGTAGACACTGACCAGAACCCATCTAAGTAAAACACCAACGGACGACGATATCTCCAACCAACCCGTGAATAATTAGACCTGCTGTAATTGAAGTTGGATGGGCGATGATATATATTTGATGAATAGAAATGCAGCCGGGCCTGGATTTTGTATGTGTCAATGACGTTTGTCTTGAATAGGTTACGAGTTGCAGCAAAAAGCATGGACCGTTGTGATGCATCTTGGTCAAGAATGTTCTGACCACCTGTGTAATGGCTAGTTACTGGTTCGAGAAAGGCGTATCTGGTGAAGATTTTATCAGTAGGAGTGGCTTCAGGAGCAAAAGAATTGCAGTGATCAGAGTAGGAGATTGTCTGACTGGTGACTAAAAAGATATTTGGAGTGAAGAGGATGAAGAAGATGAAGAATTGGGACAAAGTTACAGAGGAAAAGTGTGAAGGATTCATGGCTGCAATCAAAGCTGTGTTTATGGTTGACTGGGTTTTAATCTCTATGATGTTGTGTCAATACATAGTGGGTATATACTATATACTATTATAATAATATATGTAGATGTAGATTGCGAGGTTCCATGAAGTTACGATGATTGTTGTAGGGGTCAACGGGGGGGAGTTTAAATGGTCATAAGAATCGTTTAACTTATAACTTTTTTATTTTATTTTTTACTTTGACAGCAACAATATTCTCTTTATATAATAAGGTTACAGAGACAACCTATTTGCAGGTTTATATTAAGATAATCATGTTAGAAAGCGTCAATCTACATCTAACTCTCAAGATAGTATAGTGGTATCCGGATTCAATAATCGCTCGTTAAACATACAAGAAAGAGTCAACCGTCTCTAATTCTTAAGATGTACATACTAAGCGGTCATGGAAATGGTATGATTGTGTACATTATAACATATCTCAACTCCTCTTGGAAACAATTATAGCAAGAAATCTCTTTTATAAAGAAGATATTAGTGCCTTTCAAAAAAAAAAAAAAAAAAAAGATATTAGAAAGCGTCATAGGCGCATAAATCAAATGCTAAGAAGAAAATTATGTACTAGTTAAAAGTGAAGTTTGCTAATCATATTAGGGCACAAGCTAATCTTTTACCACATAGTGAACCCAACTGTTTTATATATTTTCAGAATCCACCTGTTGTAGACTAAATGACTAAAATCATAATTTAGGGGGTGAGCATATTACTAGGTTAGACCGAACTAAACCGGGACCGGTTAGCATACATCGGGTCGGTCATCGGTTCTTATCATTGGTCTAAACCGATTCCAAGTTTTAGGCGGTTTAGTACCACCAGTTTTTGGGTAAAAAACCAGGACTAACCCTTTTATATTAACAACACTCATTATGAAATAATTACTGGGATTATGAGTTACAATAATAAGTTTTATTACATTACATATCCAAACAACCCAATATTAGCTGTTTTAATCACATTTAAAAAATCTAGACGAATTACGAGCATTAAAAGGAATCTGAAATATTTAGGTTTTGTAAGCTGTCGATATATTCAAGTGAAAGTGGAGTCTACTTTTCTCTCCACTTGTTTTTTTAATGGCAACCCTCCTCTTGATTTTTAATAAAAATAAAAAAATGTATAAAAATCGTTACTCCAATTAATATTCTAAGTTTCACATGACAACTACTTAAGGGAAGTTTGGTTCTGTAATATTAAATCCAATCATTTTTCTTGTTTGATTTGTGTAAAGTGCATGAGAATAGGATAAGGGAAAGAAACTTGTGAGAAGTAGATTAGGGTAGCGAAGTGGAAGGTCCAAGTCGGGGAAGTTCAAGTCGACGAAGTCGTTTAGGGCAGCAATGGTGATGGCAGTGGTCAATTACGGATGTACAGGTGAGGATTTTGAAATCTCACGTATCAAAGATTTGGAAATACCACTCATTCTTCAAGGATTTTGAATTTCACACTCAGAGCATATGGAGTGGGTGAAGCATGGGATCGGTATGGCTGATGTGGCCTTCGGTACCCACATAAAACACCACCCCGCCTATGGCGGTACCGAGAAAATCAAACCCACCTCGGTGGGTGAATGCCGAGCATACCGAGAGAGAGAGAAGCGAAGGCAACGGTCTTTTGACTGTTTGAAATTAAAAAAAACATTTTTTTTACTTTATATAATATATATATATATAAACCATTTTAACTTCAAAACTCACCAAACAATCTTCTTCTTTTATCTTCTTTTTATCAAACACTCCTCAAAATTAATAGAATTTTTAGTTTTTTAAATTTCTATTTCAAATAGATTCATCTTCAAACCCCCCAATTTTATCTCCATTAAAAAAAACCGTCAACCAACTCCGTCTTTTAACGGAGGTTTAATTGCTCAAGGAGCTAACCAATTACTCAAGGATATCAATGGCTTACGAAGTTCAATGGAAGAGTACAACACGAAGCTTCTGGAGCATAAAGAACGGAAGCTGCGTTTAGAAGAAGGAAAAGAATTCCGAGAAGCGTTACAATTTTTAAAACAATCCGATGAAGGTTTGGAAGGCGAGGATCTCAAGATTGTTCAACGGGCAAAATACGCGACTAGGGAAAAATATGAATTAAAAAAATAAATCGTTGATGTTCTTTTTTTATTTAGTCGTAATTTTATTTATCCACTTTTTTTTATTTTAATGAAAACAAGTTATTTATCTTATTTTATTTTTATTATATAATTTTTATTTTAAATTACTTATAATAATAAATAATAATTAAAATAATATATAATTAATTTAAAAATGAAAAAAGTTTGAAGCATCGAAGCGTGGGTAGTACTGGTGTTTAAACATGACTGAATGTGCTGATGTGACGCTGACGTGGCGCTGAAGCATGACATACTTCAAGCATGTACTCCCAATGCTCTCTTAGAATTTAAAATCCAAACCTCCCTCTCCTTATCTACCAAACATCTTTTTGAAAAGATGTGGGAATACCTTCTTCTTCAAAAACATTTTAACCTATCTAATTTTCTAATCGATCGGAAAACAAGAGACCTTTTCACAACCTTATCGTCTTCTTTCACCTTCGATGTTTTGTTACCTCCAATAGCCACTCACCATCATATGTCCTACGCCTTCTTCGCGGCCTCCGAATGCCATCATGTCCGACCATTTTCACCCTCACATTATCGATTTCTTCTTTGTGATATGTAGAGTATGTTCATTTGTTAAGCTTGTCATCAGTTTCATCTCGTATCATTGATTTTATCTCTTTCAAGTTTCGTTGTTTGTGATTTCATATCATTCATTAAGTCTTTGTGATGTGTGTGTTGACGGTATAACATAACACCTAATGTTTTTAAGAGATGTCAATGTACCAAAAACAAATCTTAGACAATCTATCCTGGCAACAACTCTAAAAACTTGATGCGCGTTGACCAGCCTAGTTTAAATTTATAAATGGAATCATGTAAAACACCAACTACAACGGAAATACCTAAAAGAACCTACTCATATTACAGTGTAGTATTAGCAAGAGCATATAATTAAAAGATTTGGTCGTTAGTCTAAAGAAATAAAGTAAATTGGGGAAATTGAGCTTTTTATACTAAAAACACAAGAAAACAATTAAATCACTAATTAGATGAAACATAAAATAATCTACAAACAAAATAAGTTAGGAAACTTGGAATTGAAATAATCAATAAAAGAAGCATCTTTTCACTTAGATTCAATTGCACCTGGTTTATAGTCTATTTCAAGAAATGCAATGGATATTAATTCATCATTTATCGATTTCTAAGATGGTTAGATTTATTGGTCCGACTCACTAGCCTTATGCTAACGAAGATGTTAACCCAATGGTCATGACATTAGTCACCCTCATAACTAATCTATTAATTTGTATATTGCAAGACTTAATGTTTATGATCTTATAGGCCATCCAATCAATCAACTACACTGAATGGTTATCACATGTAATTATTCACACATTAAAATTCGTTGACAATATGACATAACCCTAGGATTTCCTCACTAGTCATAATCACTAACGGTCATAGATAAACATGACACAAGTACACATAGATAGAATGAACATCTAACCTATCCAACTTAGTCAATACTTCGTAGATTCATAAACTTTAACACATATGGATCTTTGATTAAATAAAACCTAATAAATATACAAAACAATTATTAAAACATTCATATCCATAGAAATCAAACCATATATCAAATGTTCATCTTATCCAAGTGAATTAAAATACCTACCCTATAGATAGATGATAATACATCTAAAATAAAGAAAAATAGAACTCACAAACCATTATAGATCGATGGTATCAACCGGAATTAATCCATCAAAGTTGTGACATCAACCTTGAATATTGATCTCCAAACCGTCTCCCAAGTTTCGAATCACCTTTGGAAGGCCTATGTCGTCATTATGAAACCTTAGAACCGAATATATTTCCCATAGGACAAAACTAGTGTTGAATTTATAGTTTTCACATTCGGCACTAACGCGACGTGTTCATTAAATAACTCTCAACATAATCTGACTAAAACTCTTGACGCGTCACGTTCCTTCAATTCAAACATGTTGCATATTCAACATAAGCCAACTTCTCAGGTCTCATAAATCACCTTAATCCGAGTTTGTATGAGTAATATATGATCAAAACAATGATGATATGTTAAAGCTACAAGCCTTTCTCATTTTCTTTAATTTCTTCACAGTTTTCTCAATTTTTTTCCTCTCCAAGAGCTCTAAAGCACATATTTTAACAAATTAAGCCATAATTAACCTAACTCACTGTAAAAATGCATGTTAATAGAGGGGTATCAAAACACGAAATATATATTACATCGCTTTGTCTAGAACTTTTTGTCGATCATCATCGAATCGTGTTCGTCGGATTTTTGGTTTATTCATCTGTGAATTGAGTCATGCAACTTAATGAATAGAAGAAAGTTAGAAAGGCTAAAAAGTTCTTGTTCCATAAACAACAATCTTCCTAACACATGAAAACAAACACCACTTAACTTGTTTTCCAAGATTATTAATTCAGTAATTTTCCACACAAAAAAACAAAAAGTCAAGACTTTAGATGTTGTAAGGACTTCCTAGACTACGGTCAAATACATCAGTTTCCAAGATTTTTAAGTCCATTTTCCATACACCCAAAAACCAAAAGACTTCAAAAGCCTCTTGCCACTTTCCATACGTTATAAGGTCAACATCTTTCCAGAAGGAAGACTCAGACCCTCAACTTAAAAAGTCATACTTTCTAAAGCTAGACCATAAACTAGAGCAAAAAGGGACAAGTTTCCTTGTTATTTACAAAATTGATGTCCCCAACAACTGATCGTTTAGAAGCCAAGAAACGATTTTATCTTCCGAGTAAGATTCTGAGTAAGATTTGGAGTCGGGGGTGGCACGAATTTCTCCATTTCCTTGACGACTCCTACCTGTGCAAATGCTCCTACAAGTGTCTTCATGTACCCTCCCACGTCATTTTTAAATCGGCGTGAACCTGTTGCCTCACCCTCACCTTCACCACAACCGACTCTACTGCCGTTCATATATGCTTTACAGGTAGCCAAAATACCATCTGCACGATCACGAAAATGTCCAATCACCAGATCCTCAAAATGCTGCGTCCAAAAAATAATAATCAAATGATCAGACACAAAAAACAGGAACTCCATAAAATGCAAATAAAATAATTTCCGGGTATGCATTATTACGATTACAATTAATTCATTTACTTATTATTTAGCATATGATGATAGCAATGATAATCTAGCAATTACAGCCATACCTTGGGTGGTTTATTCATGGTGTAAACCATGGTTTTGAGAGAGAGAATTAGAATACGCTCGTTGTATTGCATGGCTTTATTTTCTCCACTAACAGAGCCGCTTGATATTTCATATCCAGGTTCATTGAAATAGGGCTTTGCATTCAAAATCAGACCTTGTATAGAGACCAAAACTTGGAGCATAGTTGAAAGACCAGGAGTCCAATGTTCATTCTTGGCACCTGGCCAAGTGTTTAGAAGGCTCAAGCAAACTTTGCCACATTTATAGAGATTGGGATTAATTCTTAGGCCGCCAGAATGATAATACACTTGCTGAAAAGATCGTTTAACAGCCATTAATTATAATAAAAATAAAATCATACCATAGGATATACACTGTATAAAGAAGAGGTAACACATACAGGTGGTTCGAGAGGATAATTTCTAGGGAAGCACACATCAAAGAAAAAAAGACCATCATGATATGGAGTCCCTTTGGCTCCCACTATCACAGCTCTCAAGAGATCCATTCTCGATTCATAAACCCTAACAAATATCATATCTGTAACCAAATAACAAAATTAGATCAACTCAAACGTTAAAAAGAAAAAAGAAAAAAAAAGTTGCAAAACTGGTAAAACAGACCAGGCAAGTCTTTCTCAAGAATCCTCCATTCTTCTTGAATCTTTTTAGCCCAGTTTCTTGGTGGCTGCAAATTTTATCAAACATATACGAAAGTTAACTTTAACAAAGGGTAGCAGCTTACTTAAAAAGTCCAATAAAAACCCAACTTGCCTCCATCATTGCAGAACTTGCTCCTGAATAGTGATGATCTGAATAGTCCTCAACCATATCAAACTTTTCAAAGTTCCTATACTTCCAAACAACCTCATCATTGCTGCCAGAATCTTGGTCCAATGTACCATTTTTCATAGGAATGATTTCTGCATGATTTGCCACGTTGTTTAATTGGTCATGTCTATTATGGGAACTACTTCCTACTGAACCACGAGATCTTTTGTAGTTCCGAGTTTTGAGAAGTTTCTTTACAGTTTGAAGCCTCATTGAACTCCTTTGTAGCAGGTCCAATGTACCATCTTTCATAGGAATGATTTCTGCATGATTTGCCACATGGTTTAATTGGTCATCTCTGTTATGTCCACAACTTCCTACTGAACCATGAGATCTTTTGTAGTTTCGAGTTTTGAGAAGTTTCTTTACAGTTTGAAGCCTCATTGAACTCCTTTGTAGCAGTAGACTTGGACCATCTGATGCTTTTAAACTTTCAGCAGGTTTAACAGGAACCTTCGTTGATGAAAAACTAAGTATTCCGTGGTCATGCTGTGTGGAATGTCCTGTTGTAGAAGTCATCTTGCTTTTCATCTTGAGAGAATCTGAAAACTGCGGAATTGAAGCTTCAATCCCAGTAGGAAGATCTATGTTATCAAAATGAGATTGCAAAATAGCATATTCATCATCAGAAGCAGACTCATCAGAAGATAAATCTATAAAATCTTTGCCATTATATGAATCAGAATCATCATCCTCTGAATCTAGCTCTATCATGTCACCAAGTGTTGATGAGATGATGATGCCCTACGAATAGAGAAAAACATTTAAAAGTCATTTTCTTTTTTCGCTTTCGGAGTGGTAACACATACAACATAAGGAACACGCAAAAAGAAAAAAAAAACAAAAACAAAACGCATACCTTTCCTTTTTTATTTGGCTCTACCCCATCTATAGTCTTAGAAGACATTGTTACCATAGCATCCTATAAATACAAAGTTTCTTTTATTTATAAGTATGACTAAAATAAAGAATCTAAAAGTAAGAAAATGCATCCATGAGAAAGCACTCATCAAAAAATGTATAATATTTAAGTGCAATCCTACAACATTCGGTTAACAACTTTTCGTCTCTTCATAAGATAATAGGAAACTTACTGATAAATGATAATTCAGCAGACTTGTTTTGGAATGTGGAATAATCTTAACCAATGTTTGTTGATATTCATAACATCTATCATATTAGAGTGTATGTATGTTTATGATACCTCTATTGAAGTAAATGACTATACAGTATTTGATCAGTAACACTGGTTTCTCAAGTGCTCTTTGAATAAAAAGATAATTGATCAAGTCTAAACCATATGAAAGCATTTGAATATCAACATAATATATCAAACCAAACCAACTGCATGCATTATCACACCAATGAACAAGGCAAATAAACACTCAAAAAAAGCCTAAAACTGATCATATTCTTACCTCATTATGTTTAAGCATCTTATTCTTGCGATTTAGCATCTGATCATCTGGTGGTGAAGATACCTCTACTTTGGATTCCATGCCCGATGAACTCCCTGGAAACACTCTTTTCCTAAAATAATAATCCAAACACGTAAACAAACACATGATACTATAGTAGATAAGGTAATGCAAACTTTATGTACCGAGAAAGAATTGAACTGTACTTTGAGTTTTGAGGGAGGCATACTCCGGTTGCCGATGACCCCATTTATCAGCACTATGAACGGCCAAGAAAAGATGAATAGTGTAAAATTCAGAGAAAACCCCTTTCTGTTTAGGGTTTTTTTTTTTGTTATTCGATCGTTATCAAATGCGTCCCCGATTCCCGTAATCAACATGAACTTTCTTCTCCATCGTGAAGCCTACACAATAATTCCCCTTTCGGTGATCCGTGGTGGTAAAAAGGCGGTGATTGCTCTGCTAAATAGCTTGAACACCATGAGTCAACCAAATCACAACGTTTCAAAGTAAAACAAATCAAGCAAATTTCCTAGTGTTTTCTTGATATAATTCTTTAATTTTTCTATAAGAAAATGTTTAACATAAATCCTATTTATAATACCATACATTTTCAAGGAAAGAAAAACCCTCAATGATATAAAGTAAATAACGTATTTGTCAACAAAAGGTTGCTGCAGTTGGAGTGGCAAGATCTTCATTGTTACCCAGTGGACCTGGGTTCGAGCCTACCTGACACCAAAATTCTAAATTTGTTTTTTTTAAACTTTGTATCTCTTTTAATCTTTTTAACCTATTTTAACTTCTAATTTTTTCAAAACGTGTATTTCGATTTATTAACCTTTTTTAACTCCATTTTAATCTTTTTATTCTGTTTAACCCTTTTTAACTTATACTAGCATCATACCCGCACAATGCTGTGACGGCAAATAGTGTTTCCTTTATAACATATCGCTTTTAAGAATGTAATGATATGTTATTCGCGCACGTTTTTTTATAGCAACACGCCCTTTTTTCATATTTCCTTTTATTTGCTTCTAACTATATTATTAATTTTAAAAATAAATGTTAAAATACATTAAAAATAAGAAAAAGAGAAAAAAGTAGTGAAATAGGCTTTCATTGTTTAAATATATTTACATAGTTTTAATATACACGGAAGCTAAATTATTTGTAAAATATTCAAGCGAGTCAATTGTTTTAGGTTTCAAATCTAAATTTAATTTACCATTTTTGCGTAAGTAGTTGAAAATCTTTTTTTTTTTAATTTTTTTTAGTAAATAATAGTATGAATAATCTAATTAAACTCGATTAAAAAGTAAATATTCCCCAACGCGAAGTGTGAGCACGCTACTTGCTAGTTTAAAATATTTATAAACATACAAATATTTTAAGATATATACCGCGTATATAATTAGTTCATTTATAAATATTTTAGTTATGAAAAATTATTCAAAAAGAATGACATAATTACCAAAATTTAGTTTCAAGTATAATGTGTAATTTATATTGTTAAGAAAGAAGAGTAGTTGGAAATAGGATATCTACCAAGGTGAATCAGGACTACTCGGCCACATTATAATGGCCCAATTTTTTTATAATAATAAATTAGTAACTCATAAAGACTTAATATGGTAAAATATTCAATAAAACTTCTAAAAATATTCACCCACCCCAAACACGACTTACGATATAATAGAATTTCATAATTAAATTAAAATTATTTAAGTTTATAAAATCGCGGAAGTAGCTATAACGCTGGCATCTTGCCCTTGTCAATCCTAGACGGTCTTGAAAACATTCAACAAACACGGGTAAGCATAAAGCTTCGTGAGCTAATACAATACTTGCACGTTATATCAGATATCACGTATTTAAGTAATAAGTACATCACATCAAAATCAAATAACACCACATAGGCGGATAAGTGTTCAGCTGCACATAGATTACTAAAGTTACAATTATAAGCGTCAAACTGCACATAAATGTCACACTGACACGTCATTATACATTATCACCTATGAGGCTATGAACGATCATCATAGTATAAAAAGTAAGTCGATGAAAACTCACCTGATTAGCAATTACAAAAATCACAAGCAGCAATACTTGTAAGTTAGTTGTGAATGCCACGTGAACCTACAAATATGGTTCCACTAAATTAAGACTGAATTTAAATCCACTAGACTCAAACACTAAATTTGTCGTCTCAAAATTTACACCTCACTCCCACTTTTCAATTGGAACGTAACACGTTCGGTTTGTGATTTGGTTCTCTTAGTCAAACTATGAATATATAACACTAATCAATTGCAATTCTTCATTTCTTCATATCCCCTTGAATTGTTATTCGTGACTGGCGATTCCTGAATTCTGATTCATCAATCATGATTCACAAATGTGATTCATCCTTATGTCCTAGAAATACGATTCTGTAGTTCAATTGTAATTCACCTTAAATAGTTTACAATCGTGAATAGGAATTGCGATTCAGCTTCTTATTGTTGGATTATGTGCAGAGATAATTAATGGGCACATTGTATCCAATGTTATAAGAGACTAAAGGGTCACACTGCTACACACCCAATACGGAACAGTTGGATTTCACCATAAATATGCGTGGAAATAATTAATCAGTTAGATTAATTATTAAAGAGAAGAGTAAATAATTAATCAGGTTGAATTAATTATTAAAAGGAATAAATAATAAATAGTTATTTATTATTTAAAAGGGAATTAAATATTAAGTTTTAATATTTAACGGGCCAGTTAATTAATAGTTAAATTATTTAACTAGTAAAGTTCAGGGGGTCAAAGTGAAGAGATTGAAAGTTTAATTAAAACCAGTGGGCTTTTAATTAAACGGGCTTAAGGTCCATATAATCCTTATATATATCATTAAGCCTTAAGGATTAAACATATGAGATAAGGGGATTAAGGAAGATTAACCTAGCCACCAAAGCTCTCTCTTTCTCTCTCTCTCTCTCTCTCTTTCGTCACTCTCCTCTCTCGTCCCTCTCTCTCTCTCTTTCGACCGATCTCTCTCTCTCGGTCTCTCTCTCTTCGACGAACACGAAGAAGAACACCCGAGGGTGTTTTTGCGATTGGTGATCGTCGCATACACACACACATTCTCGGGTTATCGAGAATCAAGGTTGGTGATCCAGGAGCGGTCTAGCAGTCAGTTCCAAGGAGGTACAATAGTGGTGGACTTTCTTTAGCAATCCTAAAGGTTTTGATCAGGTATATTTTTTTGTAACCTTATATATGGATTGTTTGTAAGAAACTATGTTTGATCATTTGTTTTAAAGATCCTAACCTTTTTGGGGTTTAGAGGGTTGTGTTCAATCCAGTTTCGCTTTTAGGATTGAACCAGTGGAATCAAACCCAGGTTTGACCAGTTTGAGTCATATGGTGGTTTGATCATGTTCAAAAACCCTTCACTTATGACATGAATTGCGATTCAATCAAATACGATCAAGGCATGAATTGCGATTCAATACCATGTGTTAAATTACAATTTTAAATATATACAATTGGCAAGATGTAAACATGTCATTTTCACTGTTCATGAGTGGGTTTAGCTAACCTACACCGATATTATTTATAAACAAGCTTGCTAAATGCAGCAACAGTTAGATGCTTTGGAGTAAGGATCATGTGCTCACTCATGTCATTCCATTATTGATTTTAATCATTTTTTGTTTTTTTTAATTTTATTCTTTTACTTTCTTAATATCATTTGATAAGAAATGAAGGATTAATTATTTTTACTATAATTTTTTATGAGATTTACTTAT
Organism: Pulicaria dysenterica; assembly: GCA_947179395.2. Lineage (NCBI taxonomy): Eukaryota > Viridiplantae > Streptophyta > Magnoliopsida > Asterales > Asteraceae > Pulicaria > Pulicaria dysenterica. The sequence goes on along the minus strand of OX359296.1, from coordinate 43,055,510 downwards.
ATATATTACATTCATATTTCATTATTTTTTTATAATTTTAACCAATCTTTGTTTCTTTTATTATTTAAACTTTCTTAACAGTTACATACTTTTACTTTCTTGTTTATTTACAAGGAATGAAAGGTTTTTTTATACTATATTCATTTCTAATGATATTTACTTTTACAAATTATATTCATATTTAGTGATTTCTTTCTTTTACTTTTGTAATTATCTATACTATTATAAAGCATTTAAGCATTTTGTTTAAAGTCTTAAACTTTAAGTATTTTGAAATTACTAGACTACCCCTTATATAAACTAAATGTAGTAATTATTAGATATAGTTAATAATATTCTTATATTTTATTTTCATAACTAAATCTTCCATATTTAAAAAAAATACAATTCAATTTTTAAAACTTAATTATTATAAATTATTTTCATAACCAAACCTTTCATTTAAAATATACTATCATGTAATAAAAAATTTAAATTATTATTAGAAAATGTATAAAAGTAGAACTCATAAATGTTTATAATGTATATCATTTAACATTTAAAAAACTATATAGCTCAGATAATCAAGATAAAATAGAAAAATTATCCATTATTTTACTATATTTTCTTAATCTCTTGGTTCTAAATAGTTTTAAACTACTAATTTATACCCTTTATTTTCATGCAATTTAACCTATTTTATAGGTAGGGATTTTTTTCATATTTTATTATTTTTGAAAATTATTTTAAAAATTAATAAAATAGTTAATAGAGAACGAAAAAATGAATGAAAAAGATAAAAGATAAAAAAAAATAAACATGTTACCAAAGGAACATTATTCGGATATGAATACCATGCACATACGTCTTAAAAACGGACATGTTATAAAGTACAAACTACTCATTACTGCCGCATTGCGTAGGTACCATGCTAAGATATATAGTAGAGGGGTCATTTGAGAACTGTTCTGATTATGGGTACCGTGATAACTAATATTAGCACTTGATTAAAATAAACCAATGACTAATAAAAGCGACTGCCAATTAATGTCTCATTAATGGCTCACTAATAATGCATTAACGAGAGTATTTTGAAAAAAATCAAGTCTCACTTTTAATGACCACACCGAACACTATTCACATTTAGGATGACCTTAGTTTTTGTCATGATAACTTTTTCCATAGTGAAAGAGAGACAGTGGGTGGTGGCGGTTGTGGTGGTTGTCGGCGACAGAGGCGGTTGTGGTTGTTGGCGGTGTCAGAGGCGGTGGTGGGGTGGTTGTCGACAACAGAGGCGGTGGTGGGTGGTGATTGCCGGCGGCGTATGCTCTCTGGTGGTGGGTGTTCATGAAAGATAATGAAAATGTAAAGATGTGAATAGTTTATGTTTAAAATGTGATAAACATATTAAATAATATCTAATTAAAGAAAAATGTAAGTACAAGGGTGTAAAAGTCATTTTCATGGCACCTAACGGACCAAAACTAAAGGAAGTTAGACAAAGAACCATTCTTGCACCAACTTAGGTAAAAAATGACGTAAATTGTACTTTCGATCTTTAAAGGACCAAACCTGCATTTTTGGGATAGTTTAAGGACCAATTATGCAATTAACTCTAACAATAATAATACTACACCGTTATTAGTTCATAAATTTATATCTGGGAAACGGGTATTACACACATTACTCGGATGCGGTCAAAGCAGGTCAAAACTAAGTTGTGGCATTACTTGGACCTAATCGGCCCTACTCAGCCTACTCGATCGATTTTTTTTCGAAGTTTTCAAAGGCATACAACCACACAGAACTGTATTTTTTAACCTTATCAATTTTCTCTCTTTCGCTATATATCACAACTACAAATTCAGTCTTCTCTTCAAGCTTTTCTCACGAATGTCGACTATACAACGCAATTTGAAGTTTTAACAATTATGTTTGTGTTTATAACATATTTATATGATATTATGAACAATTATATTTATATTTGAGTATTTATGAACATACTACATGTATAATTTTCAAAAGTCTCAATCCGAGTACTTCTGCCTAGGCCGAGTACTCGATAGTCGATACTCCCCAATTGGCCGTTCGAGTAGTGCCTAGCAATTTTTACAACATTGGAAAGGATTGTAAAATCAATTTTATAAATAAGGTAACCACAACCTGAACACAGATTATTGTTCATGTATCTTCTACGTTATAACTGACATATGCATCATATCATCATTCTAATCAATGTGGTGGTTCATTTCGCGCCAATAAGCTCGAACCAAGTAACACTGTATTAATCAAGCATGACTTTGATTAAGTATGAATTTATATTCACCATTGTTAACTATATATAATTGCAACATTATGGAAACATGCATAGTCGTGTATAATAATTTAAAGGTCGATACAATATATTTTAGACGATTAGTTGAACTTATTATAAGGAGTTCAGTTAATCACTTGTGTTTTGAGACATGAGTAAAAGTGTAACACTAAGTTAAGTGCCTAATCTTTATTATTTTAATTAAAATAATAACTCATTGGTATTTTATCAGTCTAAAAGTTATCGGCAAGTTAGATATGGGAGTGGGGTGCACGCTATTTTAATAAATAATTAGATAAGGACAAATATGTGGATAAGAATAAATTATAGATAGGAACAGATAAGTGCATAAGGATAAAGTTATGTATAAAGACAAATAAGTTAATAAGCGGATAAGGACAAAGATGTAGATAAGAATAAAGTTGTGGATAGGAACAAAAAAGCACATAAAGACAAGATATAGATCGAGATAAATGAGTTAATAGGAACAAAGCGGATCAGTGATAAAGTTGTGAATCGATATTCACAAGTGTATCCATAATTTTATCTCTATCTGTTTCTTTATTTATAAGAAGAAAACAAGGAGCTAGGAGCTAGTATTGAGGATAGAGATTGAAATTTGAAAAAAAGGATCAAGTTCAAAGATTAACATCTAGAAAGCAAGAATCAAGATCAAGTTCATAGGGACATAAAGGAACTCGATGGGTTGTTATAAGGTTGTGCTAAGGATCTCACGTAAGTACATGATAGTTTCATGAGAATTATAAGTTTTTAATTGGATGATCTATAAACTAGTCATCATTTGATTTTTTGGCATATTTGACGTGATTGAGGTCGATGATTAGTTACTTGTTAAGTTAATGAAGGTATGGGGGTAAACCTCTTCTAGATATATACGTATTAACACTTAAAGACTGAAACACACACTGATCACTCTCTCTCTCTCTTACTTGCCTAAAAATTTTTGGGACCCATTTATAATTTTAGGGTGGTCATTTTAAAGTTTATATATATAGTTATAAATAAAATTATTTTCTAAGTGAGGTCAACACACCCCATATATTAATACATAGAATCGCCCCTGCTCATGTGTCGTTATTTGCTTGACTATATTGATAATGTTCTTCGTAGTACTGCGTGAACATGATTGTTATCTAGGATCTTGGTCGAATTATTATTGTGTTTGAAGTCAGGTTTGTAGTACTATGGGGACATTGGTCGAATTACGACTGCTTCTCACCATAATTTTATCATAGATTTCTCATAACTAAGGATGAGCGGATTGACCGTATTTCCTGAATAGAAAATGACTATAAGTTGTCAATTACAAGAAATTAACACTTCCGTTTTCGGTACTTTAGAATTTGGTATTGATTTTGTTTAGTTATTGTAGAGGTTAGCATATTGACTTGAAAATTTTTAAACCGAAACAATACCGGTTATAAGTAAGGATGTAAACGAACCGAACACGAACACGAACCGAACGAACACGAAGGGTGCTTGTTCGTGTTCGTTCGTTTAACTTTAACCGAACAAATAAACGAACACGAACGGATAAACGAACGATATTCTGTGTTCGTGTTCGTTCATTTAACTTTAGCCGAACAAATAAACGAACACAACGATAAACGAACGGGCATGTTTGCTCGATTGTTTACAAGATTGGTTAAATCTTGTACATTTTGTATGTTTATTTAAATGATAAACAAACGTAAACGAAGGAACACACGCTATAATACCAAATCCAACATTATTGAACACAAATAAACACACACATAATATATATATATATATATATATATATATATATATATATATATATATATATATATATATATATATACAGGGGCGGACCCAGAAATTTTTTTGACCGGTGGCACCATATAATGCGGAAATAAAATTAAATAAAATTGAGGCTGTGGTTCGGGGTTTTTTCGGGTTTTCGGTTAATCGGGTTGAATTAACGCGATTTCGGCGGTTATTCTAGTATTTTAGGGCCAAAATTTAAAATAAAACACAATTTATATGAAGTTATGAACTAAAATGCTATTTTAAAGATATAAATTGAAAGATTAACCTATTTTTTATCTTTTTTTTTTAAAGTATCATTTTTTCTTTGATTTTGGTGGTATCACTGGGTGCACCCCTAAAATTTACCGGTAGCACCGTCTCAAAAAATCGAAAATTAACACTACGAACCGTCAAAAGACCGGTGTCCCGTGCCCCCCCTAACCCTTAGGTCCGCCCCTGTGTATGTATGTATGTATATAAAATATAAACGAACATAAACAAACGGATAACCGAACGTTCACGAACATAAATGAACGAACGAGAGGTTTGCTCGTGTTCGTTCGTTTAATTAAACGAACGGAAAATCTTGTTCATGTTCGTTCATTTATTAAACAAACGAACATAAACGAACTTCTTCTGAACAATTTCACGAACGGTTCATGAACGTTCTGTCCGTTTACAACCTTAGTTATAAGTATTTGATTCGAAAAAATAAACAATTTTAGCTTTGGTACTTTCATGTACGGTACCGATTCCCATAGCTATCTACTTTTTTTTATAAAAAACATTAGAAATTCATAGAAAACTATTAATTTACAACATATATGATATTTATACTAATAAATCTTTTATCTTCTAATATAAATTAAGCTAAATATGAATTAAATTTATTGATTGATCTAACTCTTCAATAAACTCAATATTGACCATCCATTGATTTTTCTTAGTAAAAAATAAATCGAAATTATTAGAGAAATTTCGAATAGGTCTTAAAATTTAAAATTTCATATTTATCCATTATAATTTATTAATTTCATAATTACCTGTTATAAAATATCACATTTAACCAAATTCAATTTAAAATATTCTATAATCGTTTAAAAAAAATTTAAACAATAAAGACTTGGCCTTATTATCCTAATTGTAATAGTAATGATCGATGATTTGAACAAGAAATACAATCATGTCTCTTCAATGATAATACCATGTTTTTGTCTTCACATCTACTATCAACCTCGCATTGACACTTCTACCGCTGATGTGTGTTGAGGCCATCTGTCTTATTTTATAAATTCTTATTTATTTTATGTTTTATTTTTAAATATATATTATTTTTTAAAAAGAAACGGTGTTAACACGTATATCTAATCTAGTATTTAAATTATATAGCTACTAGAATATTCATGAGAAATATTCAATTTCGGACAACTATCACAATAGAATTGTTTTAGTTCTGAGAAATTTGTTAAGAATTTTGATGTTGGAAATCTGTCTGTGATTGCCAATTAATTTTCCTCTAATGCTACTTCAAAGAAAAATTTAGTGGAACCACTGTTAATGGAAGACCAAAGAATCAAGGGCGGATTTATGTTAGGGGGATTGTGGTGGGAGGGGGGGGGGGGGGGGGGGGGGGGGAGTTGTCCCCCGTATGTTTAGTCTAAACAATGTGATATTATGTAAAGTTTCTGCAGGCCCCATCTAATTTTTATGTTTGGCTCCCAAAAAATTAGACAAAATGAACTCATGCTCCCATTTATTTTTCTAAATGAATACATACCTTCTAGTATTATATTATTGTATTCAAATTTCCTTGTATTTGGTAAAGAAATACCCTCTAGTATTATATACAATCAGGTATTTGGTAAAGAAATTAAGATCGGTTTCACTATAGTGTGATTAGATTTAGAAAATTTAAAAATTTATTGTTTCATTTGGATTATGCTTCTAATTTAGTTGTTATGATAACATGAAGTTTAATAGAATGTTAGGATTTAATTTGTTGCTTGATTATATGACTACCAAACAAGTTTGACTCAATCCGTTTAAACTCGATTATATTTTGATTCATAGGCTCATTAATTTACCATTTATAATATATGATGCCTCCCGTTCAAATTTTTTCTAGATCCGTCACTGCAAAGAATAGATATAGATTCTAAGTTTGTTAAAAGTTCCAATGAGCTTCAAGCTTTTTAAAGTAGTGGTTTGACATTACTAAGGACTCTACTTGCTATTCTAATGCAATTTCTTCCACACTTTCTATAAAGCTGTGCCATAAATTAAAGCTAATTAATATGACTAGCTAATTAAAGCTATGCAATTTCTTCCCTTTACAATTTCATGGAAATGATCTACATCTTTTCTTTTAGATGCTCAAACATGCCTTAATCTTTTGAGTTCGAAAATGAGTTTGCTTCTGAGTTGGGGAGATGAATTTCTCAACATCCTCGACTCCTATATGTTTAAATGCATGTACAAGTGTCTTCATACACTCCTTCACATCTTTCCTGAACCTGTTGCCTCACCCTCGAGTATCATCCCTTTTGTCTCGTATGCTTTACATGTTGTCAGAATACCATGTGCACGGTCACAAAAATGCCCGATCACCAGGTCCTCAAAATTCTGCTTTTAAAAACATAACGTATATATAACTAATGTGATATAAACCGACATAATCAGCTACTATTATTCGTAGCACACTTTACTACTGTTGATTATTTGATTCTAATTATTAAATTTAAAAAAGCATAACATATTTTGAAGACGCAATCCCAAACAACCCTAGATAATGGTAGTAGCTAATAGCAACCATACCTTGGGTGGTCTCTTCATGGTGTAAACCATAGTTTTCAGAGAGAGAATTAGAATCTGCTCATTATACTGCAGCAATATTCTTTCTACATCAACACGGTCTCTGTAACCTTCAGATCCAGGTTCATTGAAAAAGGGATTTGCATTCAAAATCAGACCCTGTATAGAGACCAAAACTTGGAGCATAGTTGAAACACCAGGGGGGGCTCATTCTTGGAACCAATCCAAGTGTTTAGAAGGCTCAAGCAAACTTTACCACACTTATAGACATTCGGATTAATTCTTAAGCCACCAGAGTGATAGTGCACTTGCTGGAAAATATCATTTAATAGCTATTAAGTTAATTAAATTTTATAAATATAAATCAAAATCATAGGATAAAGTGGAAAAAAGAATAGATAAGACATACAGGTGGAGATTGAGGATAGTCCTTAGGGAAGCACACATCAAAGAAAAAAATACCATCATGATACGGAGTCCCTTCGGCTCCCACTATCACAGCTCTTAAGAGATCCATCCTTGATTCATAAACCCTAACGAATATCATATCTGGAACCATATAACAATGTTAAATCAAGGAAAATATGATGAAAGGAAAGAATGTGGCAACACTAGCAAAACAGACCAGGCAACCCCTTTTGGAGTCTCCTCCATTCTTTTTGGATCTTTTTTAGCCCAATTTCCTTCTGGCTGCAAAATGTGTTTGAAAGGCAGAATTGGTTAAGACTCAACTCTGTAAGATTTAAGATTTAATGTGTCTACACACATATTGTGATCAATACTTGATGCTGCACTTGCCTGCCATGAGTTTGATTCTGAAAAATGATGATCTGAATAGTCCTCTGCTATATCAAACTTCTTGAAGTTCCTATACCTCCTCATAACATCATCTTTATCAGAGGAAATTTTGTGGCGCCGTGACTTCAAATATTGCGTTACAGCACGAATCTTTATGGCACCATTGTGTCGCCAGAGGCTCAAAGCAGCTGGTTTTTTGGTACTTTTAGCTGGCTCAACAGGATCCTTCATTGCATCATCTAGTCACCTAAGGAAAGCAATATCTAACTAATAATATTTAAGTATATATTATATTCTTACCTCGTTTTGTTTAAGCTTCTTATTCTTGCGTTTTACAGTCAGATTACCCGGTGATGATACCTCTACTTTGGATGCCATGCCAGATGAACTCTCTGAAAACACTCTACTCATAAAAGGCCAAAAGTTGTAACCATATGTACATATTAGCTCAAAAACCATGCCATAAATTAAAAAATGATTAAAACAAAATCAGAAATACACTGTAATACTTTAATTTCACATATGAAATTCAAAAATTGAGTTTTCTTCCCTACCCGTATGACCAGATTCCATTAACGTAGATTTTTGTTTAATAATCTTTGCCAATGGCAAAGCTGCATTAACATAGAAGTGAGCTTCGACTTCAACATTCGATCGCCATTGCATTTCTAAATACTTATTATCTATCAGTTCATTCGAACTAACTTATCTCAAAAACCATTACCGAATAGAACCCTAACACCTACCATTACACCACTCGATCAAAAACAATATTAAATCATCATTAGTGATTAACAAGAAAGTTACCTTGAATCGCACTCTTGGATCGTTGAGGCCGCTTGCTCCCTCGTTCTGTTGATCTTTTAAATTTTCTTGGGGTTTTGGGTTTAATAGATCACGATATCGATATTTATGAATGTTCGTCGAGAATTTCGACTATGGATATCACTATGGGATATCAACCTTATTTTCACAGCAGGTCCCTTCTGAATCCAACTTTACATTAGTAGCCCTTCTAGATTTCTTTTTTTGATCATTTTCATCTGTGATTACACAATCCTTTATTAGGAAATAGGAGTAGTATATACGTAACGCCAATAACTTGATGAAATTTCTTGGATGCTTCCAACTTGTGTCCATGAAACTAGGTGTACACAACATTGAAACCGAAACTAAACTGTTAAAATTGAAATAACTGTAATAATAAAACTAAAACAATTTTGAAACCAACGAGTTTGGTTTTAACTTTCGAAATAACCAATGGGTTTGGTTTGCTTTTGGTTTTAAACAAATACAGCGCAATTAAGAAACCATCCACCAAGTAATTATACATTCTCTATTTTTTCATAACGGTGTAACTATTTATTGTATTTTTTTATTATTTTTTTAATTATTTAGTTAAATTCAAAGAGAGTCTCATTGCTAAATAGCTTTTTAGAAGCACAAAATAGAAAATAGAAGATCTATATTTTATATAATGTTATAACTACTTGTATCATTGGGCTCTATCTTCTCATCTCTAATTGACTATTAAGTATCCGTCTCAATCTTCTCGTATTTACCTCAAAATACCATTTTGAAAGCCAAAAGCAACAAATTAAATCTCCAAAATAGATTTGGATCAAACAAAATCGAAAGTTAGGCCAACAAGAGGTGGATTTGGTATATAACCCATTTAATTTTAAAATTCTAGAAATTAATTTTTTGGATTTCGTTTCGGCTAAAAATGATCCAAAACCGTCTTATGCTCACTAATACATAAAACCAGGGGGGATTGAAAAATAGGAATGGATTGAGAAATGTTAAGAGAATACAAAGAAATACAATAAACATTTCTCAGTATTATCATTACCATCGAAGATGAGAAAAGTTAAGAGAATGTAAAGAAATACAATAAACATTTCTTACTATTATCATTACTATTGGTATTTCTTGGTTCATAGAGGTAATCATTATACATAGTGTGTGGGTTGATGATCATGATGATGGCATTGGTTGCCAAGTTAGTGGTGATAGTGATGGTTTGTATTGGCTGCAATGTTGATGGTGGTTGTTGGTGGTATAGGTATTTGTAGGGTGGTTGTTGATGGTGATGGTGGAAGCAACTGTTAAGGGTGATAGTCGGTGGCGGCGGCAACGGTCTTGGTGAAGGCAACAATTAGAGGTGATTGGTGGCTTCGAGTGGTGGTCGACGATGGTGGTTGTTGTGAAAGATGGTTAGAGTGGGAACAAAGGTGGAAATGGTGGTGGTGGTGGCAACAGTGTTGTTGGTGGAGGGGTGGACGGTAGTAGAGACACGCACATGAATACATGGCGATGTCGGTGGCTATACCGGTTTATGTGTGGGTCAATGGGGGAGCGGAAGTTGGTAGCAATAGGCGATTGATAGGTGTGTTGGGTGTGGTTGGTTGTGGGGTTGTGGTCGATGGTGGCGACGGTGGTCGTGGCCACCGGGGGGGGGGGGGGGGGTTGGGGGGTTAATTGAAAACATAGGAATGGAAATGAGAAATGTTAAGAGAATACAATAAACATTTCTCAGTATTATCATTACCATTGAAAATGAGAAAAGTTAAGAGAATTCAAAGAAATACAATAAACATTTATTAGTATTATCATTACCATTGGTATTTCTTGGTTCATAGAGGTAACCATTATATATAGGGCGTGGGAATGATGATGATGATGGAATTGGTTGCCAAGTTAGTGGTGATAGTGATGGTTTGTGCTGGTTGCAGTGTTGATGGTGGTTGTTGGTGGTATAGGTAACTGTGGGGTGGTTGTTGATGGTGATGGTGGAAGCAACCGTTATGGGTGATAGTCGGTGGTGACGACAACGGTCTTGGTGAAGGCAACAATTAATGGTGATTGGTAGCTTCGAGTGGTGGTCGACGATGGTGGTTGTTATGAAAGATCGTTAGAGTGGGAACAAAGGCGGAATGGTGGTGGTGGTAGCAACAGTGTTATTGGTGGAGGGGGTGGATGGTAGTGGAGACACACACTTGAATACATGGCGATGTTGGTGGCTATACCGGTTTATGTGTGGGTCAATGGGGGAGCGGCAGTTGGTGGAAATAGGCGATTGATAAGTGTGCTGGGTGTGGTTGGTTGTGGGGTTGTGGTCGATGGTGGCGACGCTGGTCATGGCAAATGCGTTGTTGTAGTAAAGTTAGCGATCAATGGCTATTAATGGTGACAAGCGATGTTTGAAGATGATGGTGATTATGATGGATGGTGGTGGTGGGATAGTCGGTGGCGATAGGGATTATGATTGTGCGACGAGTTACGATGATGTGGTGGTTGCGGTTGGCGGTGGTCAACAACGACAATAGAATGGTGGTGGTGTCGTGCTGGTGATAGTGATGGTGGTATGTGGTTGACACATTCAAACCTAAATTCACACATATATGTGTGAAAGTAAACCATTAGCCATTAGTTATGAAAAAATATTGAAGCAGATTACAAGTGAAGTAGCAAATATAATGTGTGTTGTTGAACATATGAGGAACGAACTTTAAACATTAAACATTAAACATATGAGCATATACCATTACCACATGGAGGAAATATCATTAGCTACTACCATTGTATTGAATTTCCACCTATGGCTATGGATATCTTTTTTGTTAGCAACAGCAGATTTAAATATATATATATATATTTAATTTCAAAAAATATTATAAATATGATGTTTATTAAATAGAATAAATGTAATTCTCGCATAAATATAAGGAATATTCATATGTCGTTTTTTTGCATTATTATATGCCTACACAGGTAGATTTTACTTGCATGAGTCGATAGAAATAGAGATGGAAGTTTTGACTCATTTATATATGAGTGGTAGAGTGGGGATAATTAGGGACATGTCTATGATTTTATTGACTGGTGACACTATATAATAATAAAAATAAAATTAATTAAATTGAGTGTGTTGTTGAGGATTCAAGATTTGACTAGTAGCACCAACTCGAAATATTAAAAAGTTTTCTACTTCATTTACAAAATTGACTGGTGGCCTATGCCATCATCAATATATAGCTAGGTCTGCCTATGAGGACAATATGAATAGATGGCCTATTAGAGTGTTTTTAGTGATCACACCATATTGTACCACCACGTTAGTTTTTTCTTCTCACCACTTAACCAGTAGTAGTCACTTCCTATCACACCAAATTCTAAGATCCATCTAATACATACTAAATAAACACTACACATGATTAAATTCGGTGAAGATTACCACACTCAAACCACCCTCCGTGATGGAGTGACAATTATCAAAATAGAAGGTGGTTGTGGCCTCACCACGTGGGAAAAACTACCCCTCTTTGTCCTTTCTACCCTCATCATCATTTTCCATATAAAGTTTAGGATTTTTTTATTTGTAATTAAAGGACACAATATGTTGTTTTCCCTTTAACTCTTATCGTTTTTGTTTTGTTATCTTAATCCTTTGAAAAATCATTTTTTTTTCTCAATATAATCTATGTATTACCTTTTTAAAGTTGTATATATTTCATTTTACTTTGTTTTATTTATATAAACAAAAAAAAACCTAAAAATTAACCTTTTTTATTTTTCCAAACGTTTTAAATTCAACTTTAAAAAAAGAATAACTAAAACCTTCTAAGATTAGAGGTTGTAAAAAGTTACAAAATACTTTAAGCTATTAAGTCACGGTTGGGCATTAGAATGATTCTACTTGCTATATATACCAAGACAATTTCTTCAATATTTTTTATATAGTTAGACCAGAAGTTGGTGCTAAAAGGACCAGCTTCCCTTGTTACTTGCATAATTTCATGAAAATGGTCCTCATCATTTCGTTTAGAGACTAAAACAGGCCTGTATTATTTGAGTTAGGTTCCGAGTTCGCGTCTTAGTTGGGGGCATAAACTCATCAACATCCTCGACTCCTATCTGTTTAAATGCACCTATGAGTGTCTTCATGTACCCCTTCACATCCCTCTTGAACCCCTCTGAACAGGTTTTCTCACCCCCGACAATACCACACCCGACTCTTGTCCCTTTTGTATTATATGCTTTACATGTTGTCAAGATACCGTGTGCACGCTCATAAAAATGCCCAATCACCATGTCCTCAAAGTTCTGCATTCAAGAAAACTTATAATTATCTAACACCAACATCAAATCCTCAAGCAAAAGGTGTGTGTTATGGCTTACACATAATGCACATGGAAGTAATAGTAAATAATGGTAGCAGTGAATTATAACAATCATACCTTGGGTGGTTTGTTCATGGTGTAAACCATAGTTTTTAGCGAGAGAATTAGCATACGCTCGTTGTATTGCATGGCTTTATTTTCTCCACTAACAGTGCCACTTGATACTTCATATCCAGGTTCATTGAAATAGGGCTTTGCATTCAAAATCAGACCCTGTATAGACACCAAAACTTGGAGCATAGTTGAAACACCAGGGGTCCAATGCTCATTCTTGGAACCGAACCAAGTGTTTAGAAGGCTCAAGCAAACTTTGCCACTCTTATAAAGATTCGGATTAATTCTTAAGCCGCCAGAGTGATAATACACTTGCTGAAAGAATCATTTAATATCCCATTAAATTTATTAGTTATAATAAAACAATATCAAAACCTTAGGATATATATAATTAAGTGGAAAAAGAGAAGGGATAAAGATATACAGGTGGAGAATGAGGATAGTCCTTAGGGAAGCACACGTCAAAGAAGAAAAGACCTTCGTGATATGGAGTGCCTTCGGCTCCCACTATCACAGCTCTTAAGAGATCCATCCTCGATTCATAAACCCTAACGAATATCATATCTGTAACCATATAATAATGTTAAATCAAGAAGAATGTAATGAAAGGATAAGATGTAGCAACACTAGCAAACATACCAGGCAAACCCTTTTGGAGTCTCCTCCATTCTTTTTGGATCTTTTTAGCCCATTTTCCTTCTGACTGCCAATTCATTCAAATAAAAAGTGCAAGACAGATGTAATTATTATTTCAATCAACACACAGATATTTCATATTATATTAGGATGATTGGATGAAGAGTATCAACAAAGTTCAATAAAAGCTGCACTTGCCTGCCACCTTGCTGATTTTGATTTTGAAAAGTAATGATCTGAATAGTCCTCAACAATATCAAATTTCAGGAAGCTCTTATACTTCCTCATAACATCATCAATATTGTTAGGAGAATGTTGGTTTAGTGTCACATGTTGATGGTTTATTTGGTCATCTCTATTATGGGAACTACCTCGTAACGAACCAGAGGACATTTTGTGGTTCTGAGACATGAACGCTTGAATCTTCATTGCACCATTTTGTAGCCATAGGCTCAAACCACATGATTTTTTTCTACTTTCAACTGGCTCAACAGTAACCTTCATTGCATCATGATTATATATATTAGTTAAGAAAAGCGATACATTATCAATAATATTCAAACATTAATCATATTCTTACCTCATTTTGTTTAAGCGGTATAAGATTGCCCGTTGAAGATATCTCTACTTTGGAAGCCATGCCCGTTGAACTCCGTGAAAACAATCTATTCCTAAAAAGCTAACAGATATAAACCATATTTAGATAATCTCTCGACAACCATGCCATCAAAAAATGCTTAATACCAAATCAGAATCCTAACTTTAGTGTTTATACTCTACCAAGTCTGCCTTACATTATAAATACTCTGTGATACTTTGATTTTACATATTACCTTAGCTTGTGTGAAATATACAAACATAAATATATGATGGTAAATACTAGTTGTTTACAACATACTTATCAGTTCTTTTTTAATGGCAAACCCACCCACCCAGTAAATCTACTTCACTGTCCACAATAAAACTTAAATACACAACCACTTGAGAGCACCAGATACAGCTGGGCCACAACCCCTTTGGTACAACATACTTATCAGTTAACACACATGTTTATGACATGAACGCTATATAAGTCATAGTTTGTTGATTTTATTAGTTATATATAATCTTCACAGTGTTTTTCAATGAGTGTGACACCACTAACCTAACAGCATCTAGTTGGCCCAGCATCTCTAGACTCTAGTGACCAGGCCCACATAGCTTTAGCCCAAATCCAGAAGTTTGAGTTTTCTTCCCGACCTGCATGACCCGTTTCCATTCTGACCCGTTTCCTATCTTTAGAGCATCTCCAACCGTACTTAATCCCTTTAAAATAAAAAGTTTTTCCATTCCAACCATACTTCATCTCTCACTTCATATTTGAAGTATTGAAAAACCTTTTTCATATTCGAAGTGTGAATTTTCATTCTTCATCCATGTGACTCGTCTAACATATTTACTTTCTATTTAATTTTCTTCATTATATCTATTAATTAAATATATCAGCCTCACTTTTAAAGTATTGAACAGGGAATGAGATTGAAGTTGGAGATTGTTAAGAGTGGATTGGCCTACAATAGAGATAGAGAGTAAGGTTGAAGATGCTCTTAGGTGTTAGTAATTTCATCTTTTCCTTGTATGTTTTTTAACCTTTTCGAATGGCCAGACTCCATTAACGTAGAATTTGATCTTCGATTTCAACATTCAATCTCCATCGTATTTTAATATTTTACCTACTTACAATGTATCAGTTAAAAGGAGTTAATTTATCTCAATAATCATCACAGAATAGAAGCTTAACACCTACGATTAGATCATTAAACCACTCGATTTAAAACAATATTAAATCATCATTAGTAACTAATTAAAAATATTACCTCTAATCGCACTCTTGAATCGTTGAGGCCGATTGCTCCAGTCGGTTTCTTAGGGTTTTGAGTTGCATATATGACGAAGCAGATGAAGGTTTAAACATCGATTTTTATAAATCTTGGTCGACAATTTCGGCATGGATATCACCAGGGCAGGAACCCAACTGTTATTTACACAACAGGTCCCTTCCGAATCAAAGTTTACATTATCAACCCTTCAATATATCTATTTTTGGTCAGTCTTATCTCTAGCGCTAATCATTACTTTAGGAAAAGGGAGTTAACGTAGCGCCAGTAATTTTTGACCAACTTTCTCACGTATGCTTCAAACTTGCGTACTTGAAAGTAAAAATTTCCGAGATTAGGTTAATTCGCAGTAAGCTATTGCAAAGTGAAGGTCTTTTTATGGCAATGGGTGGATTAAGTGATCAGTAAAGTAATTTATAAAAAATATATATATATATTGGTGTCGATTAGTAATTGGATTAGCAAAATTAATCTATCTACTTTTTTATTTTATTTTAAGAACTAATTATGATTTTCGAATACAGATGCTAGCAACATGCTAACATCTAATTTAGATTTTAGACGTTGTCACAATCAAATATTAAAAAAAGTGTTTTTAGTCATTCCAATATTTATAAAAAGGTATACGAGTATTGCATGATTTAAGTTACACGCTGCTAACGATATACATTTTTTCTTAACTTTTGCATGGTTTAAAATATTTATTGCACATATCCGTAGAAATAAAAGATTTAAAGAAATTATAATAGTAGGTTTACTTATAAGATATATAAGATTTAAAAGTTATAAAAGAAAAACTATATATAGTATAAATTATAGTGAAAATACTTCGTTACATAATATTTATACGTGGTGAGATAATTATGATATGATACACGATGTTTATGTGTGGTAGTCGATGTGAGAATGTATGATGTTGTGAGTGATCGTGTATCATGTGAGTTATTGTATACTTGTTTATCAAGTTATATATTATTGCCGTTCAAAAAAAAAAAAACATAATATTTAAAAAACTAAAAGATTTACTTATAATTAGACATATTATTTTAAACTTTTAAACATTTTAAAGTATGTATTCATAGGTTTTATATTTATTTTCTTCATAATTGTAAAAGTAATATAAAATCTTAAAATTGGTAGGTTTTTCTTATTTTTGTAACATGTTCACATATTGACGACGAATATTGATCCTTTCGAACATGTATAATCATCGTATTGATCAATATTCTTCAAAGTTCAAATAGGTCATTCTGGTGTAATACTAAATTAAGAGTTTTTATTAATTACAGTGTGAATTCGGGTTCGGTTCATGTCATTCATATTTGTTTTAGTTTCACATTTACTCATTTTCGATCCACTTATGTGACATTTACACATTTACTCATTCGGGGAGTATTTCGTGTCGACCCATTTCGGTCAAATGTGTTCGGCAAACTTTTTTCAGTTTTCATATACGGTTTTCGTTTTCAACTTTTCCATTTCCCTTTTGTTTTGATACGAATGTCAAAGATGATATACGTTTTTACTTTAACTTCAACATTCAATGTTTATTTCAATTGTATTTCAAATTTATATTCGGTGTTTGTTTTGCTTTGATTCAAATTTTGATTTTACTTTCTTATTCAACTTATATAAATTAATATAATAAAAAAATATTATAAATTACTATTCTACCAAATACCAATAAATAATATCATTAAACAATAGATTAATTTAATATAATATTTTGTTAAATAGAATTTCGAAGTCAGCTCAAAATATTAAAGTAACACTTATCAAGTAGTCAAATGTCAAAATACCAAAATCATAGTGTCAAAATAACAAATACCAAAACGATGTACTATTGTTTTAAACTTTAAATCTTTTATTCTTTATTTTAAGTTTTTAACATTTAAGGGTTTTGTATTTTTATTTGACGGGTTTATTGTCCTAAGATGACACACCTTTATGTGAATTCACAATCCTCTTTTCAAAATTTAAGTAAAGTATTTTTGAAAACTTTATAATCGTTGTAGTATTAACCTTAAACGGGTTATAAATATCACTTTTATGTTGTCGGGTTAACCCTAACACGACAATTTATTTTCAAGTCGTCCCCTTTTTGACCAATTTCGAGTTCGTGTCACTTTTTTCATGTCGGGTTTCGTGTCAGCCAAAAATTTATCAACCTTGCTATTAACAATTTGTCTGTGTTGATGAGATTTTAATTAAGCAATCAGTCCTTTCTATATACTTTTCAAATTCCAATCAACAACACCGGGAACACATGTATCAATAATCAAATCACCAATCAATAATTACATCCAGGTTTTAAATTAACAATGCAATTTACTTGGTGAGTGCTTTGGCAACCTTAAGCATGGTTTGTGTTTACAAGTCTTCAAAAGCAATATTTCCTCATGCTTTTGTTAATAAAAGGATGGAATAATTTCTTGTAAAACCATCCATTGTGGCTAGTGTGCTATACTCAAAAACGAATATTATGATGCTAAATTCATAAATTTTCATCACCTAAAGACTCCAAGATCCATGTTCAAAGTTTTGACTTCAAACCAAAATGAAACTGTATTAACTATTAACATTCACAAATTAAGCCTAAATTACGTGCATCTTCCATGTTCAAAAAACTACTTTAAGTCAATAGGAAACTTAAAACCAACGCTTAAGGTATAAATTAGATAAGAAACATTTAGTAGGTCGCCAAAATATGATTGAAATTTGATAGAAAACCATCATGGAGCTGAATGCCTCTAATTCTCTCATCTTACTTAAACTTCTTTGTAAAGTTCTTTTCTTGAGACATAGTGATTGAGTAAAGTTCTTGAATAATTTATAAGGGTTACTTTTTTTTCTTTTTTCTTTTTTTTTTTTTTTGGGGGGGGGGGGGGGGGGGGGGGGGACTTGCAAAGGTTCACTAACCAAAATGGCTTAACCACAAATCTTTTTATAATTATGTTTTAATCACATGTTGTAACATGTCTCAAAAGCTTAACCATCCAATATGCCAAGACAGAAAGAATATGAGACGATACTTTAACAAAAAGATAGAAAAGTGAAATTCCACCACACACATGCAAATATCAACAAAAATATAAAGTTTAGTTTTTTCTAGGCCATATATGCCCAAGAAGTACCATGATGCCAAATTACATGGCCTACCATAAAACTGCAACCACTATGCAGATTCCATTTTGGTTGCTTTGATGGGTCAAAATGATCACCACATCTATAAATACCAGACCAGGCATTACCTTTTGAGATATAGCAACTCAAACCATTTTCCTAGCCTCCTTTGCTACAGTTCCCTCTGCCACTTCATTTTATTAATCATGTCTTCTTGAAGCAACTGCGACTGCTTTGACTCGAACAACTGCACGTAAGTAATATGATTCTGTGTACTTATCATTATTCTAAGTAGGGTTGGTCATTTCAACCCGTTTACTTATGAATGGGTTGATTGGCTGTATTTTATCTATAACATATCAAACAAGTAATTGTGTTTTTAACACGTAAGCTGTGGAAGAACAGTTGAACAAAAACTGTGTTTTCAAAGGAAGAACTTAGCTTAAAACTGTGTTTTCAAACACGTAAGTAATAGACACACACAAAAACTTAGCTTAAAAGGAAGAACAGTTGAACAAAGTTGTGTAAGCCATCCAAATTGTGTTTTTAACACACTAGAAATCCTAAACCGTGTTTTCTAAAAAGAAAAAAAATCCTACGGATCTTCACTTTTTGAGAATACGAGTCCCTCAACATTGGTTTTCGTTGACCATCTCTTAACCTATACAACTGAATCAACATCTTTTGCATGATGAACCCCTTAACTTGTTAACATATTTCATCAGGCTAAAACAAATTTTAGGAATTAATCCATACCAAAAGTAAATATCCATAGGGTTTTTTCCAACTTTCCCCTGATAAAAATATTAGATTATTATCAAAATAATAATCTAAGAAATGGACAGAAAGTGTTTATTTCTGTTTCTAGTCGACCCACCCTTGTTGCATATAATGCTACGTTTAGAACAACTTTTCTTTCTGACAAAGTTGCTCTTAAATTGCAGCAAGAAAGGAAATGGTTATGGTGTCACCATAGTCGAGACTGAGAAAAGGTAATGTTAATGGTTAAAAGGCTATCAAAAAGCTGAACAAACTTGCTTTAGGGGTGAGCATGGTACCATACCGGTACCGGTACCGATTTTACCGAATACCGAATTTGATTTAAAGACGGTACCGAATACCGTACCGAGTATTTATATACGGTACCGGTACCGAATACCTATTTTACCTAGTTAGTTCGGTATTAATCCCGAATACCGATAATACCGAGTCCCGAATACCGATTTACCAATATTTCAAGTACCGAATACCGGATCGAAAACTTTACTTCGGTACCGGTTTCGGTACGGTGCCGGTACGGTTCGGTATTTCCGGTACTCATGCTCACCCCTAACTTGCTTATATGTCTTCTTTATTTGCAGCACTGTGGAAACCATTGTGATGGAGGTTCCTGCAGCTGAGAATGATGGTAAGTGCAAATGTGGTGCTAACTGCAGCTGCACCAACTGCACATGCGGTCACTAAAGCAGCAAAACTATGTAACATGAACACATGGGTGTCCAATTACTAATGTTAGCATATGTTCAATAAAACTGCATGGATGTGTTTTAGAGTCTAGCTAATATAAAAAAAGTGAGTGTAGGTTGTGTCTGTGTATGCTGGTCACACATATGTGGTCATGATCCATGGTTACTATATAAATATACTTACTGTTGGGACATAATTGGATCTTCTTGTTTTGTGATTTCTTCCCTGTAATACCTGAAAAGCTTGGAAGCAGTTCTATGATACAAAATTTTGTTAATAGAAAGCAACTAATATGAAGTAAAAAGGAAAAGACACATGCATATCTTATGCCATGCTACTAACTGAAATACATTTATTTGGCTAGTCTTTAAAAACTCCAAATACTATGTGTCATGTGTATGGGTTGAAAGCATGCTCCTTTTAGGGTCCCCGTTCTCATCCTTTTGACGACTACCTCAGTGACCATACGAATACAAATATTGCCCTAAGAATCATATTATATATGAATTTAACTTTTGCGAGCAACTCCAAGATACATGACCAGGATTTCATGAAGGCAATCTGAGTAGGCAAAAATTATATTAAAAGAAAGACGATACAAGCAATAAGTTATGCACAAGAGGATTTCCCAGATTGAATAATGTGAACCTATCTTAGTAAAATTTGATATTCAGATAGTGGAACTGCTGCAGAAACTAATTTAATTCTCAACAAGTTACCAACAAAATTTGAGCAGCCACAGCACACATATAGGAGCTTATAGTACCAAGAGTCCAAGATCATTATTATTAAGATTCAATCAGTATTTTAAAACAGCAAAAACATATGAAAATGAGGATTGACGTCAGTAATTCAAATTGTAATCAATCAAAATTCGTTTATTCTAGGTATGCAAGAGCAAATCTAGTTTATTTAAAACTCTGAAAATAAAAGGTTAAATATCTAATATCACTCCTTTGGGTAATCATACATTAAATCCCTCAGAACGAAGGCATAGACGATGAGCTTCAATCCATTTCGAGCAAGCGGTTTCACCATGCTCCACAATGCATTCATCCCTCAGCTTCTTAGTGTCAGGGCAGGCACAGCAGATTTTCTTCTTTGGCTTCATTTCAGATGCTGTTGTTACTTGCTCTTTTGGTGCTTTGGTTAACCTCAAGGCAGAAGGGAAGTCTTGTGTCTGTAACCCACTCATGATGGCTTGTTCCTGAATAATAATAATAACAAAATATGTGAATAAAAAATTCTAACTAGCAAGGAAACATAAACAACCTCTAGGCTTTGCAAAACCAGAAATTGTTCAAAGCAAACAACGATGATCAAATTACTAGATACAACTCATAACTCAAAATATATTTTCTATTTCAAAGAAGGGGCATCCATGTTATTCTGGCCAAAATAGGGAATCAGGTTGCAGTATACTCTAAACTCATCGACACTGATGAAATACAGAATGTCAGTAATCAAGCATCCATTATCAAGGGAATAGCTACACAGATATAAAGCCAGCTTGCAAGCCTAAGACACACCCTCTTCGTCTATCCTACATTCCTATCTAGGTACAAGCTACATATAAATGCAAACGCAAAGATCCACATCGGGTTCTTCATGATGTTTATTTTACCAGTGATGTGAAACAAATCATGGTTCATAAACCATTTACTTCATTACTTTTCATTGTAGTTTGTACATCATACACATGCATACAAGAGAAATGAGAGTGTATGACTAGGAATAACTCCAAATAAAACACCATTGTTTCCAAATTAAGTTTTGCTTCTGAATAGATCCATTCATGTTCCATAGTAATGTGGAATTTCACTCCCAATCAGATACAATCCATAATTATTCATTGATTTAACTGAGAATATAACTTTTCAGGCCAATAATACTATCTACTAAACAAATAATGAGCATCTCCTCATATTAAAATGTCTTTCAGTCACTCATCAGTCAAAACTTCGTTCTTCAATTTTATGGCTTCATAACTCATAAGAACTATTAAGCTCCATTGAACACAAGTATAACATAGACTCTCAGTCCTTCTTTGGGCTTCATGCCACATACTAGAACGCTTTCTTTATTACAACAACTAATTTTACTTAGGTGTTGTTTGTTTATTAAGACATAAGTTGTTAAGGTCTTATTTCATATCTGCGAATCTCTTATTGAATAAGCTAAAGTTCAAAAGGTCTTATGTCTACGAAAAAAATATTGTTTGTTTTTTTCAATTTTAAGAAAGGTCTTGTTTACTATAATTTTGCAATTTTAAACTAAAAACAACAATTTGAGTTAAATTATCAAATATTTGATTTCTTTGGTATTCATATCACACCAATTATCAAGTAAACAAAGGGAAGTTCATGTTATCAGGTACCAATTTGTATAGTATTTCTGCAATCTAACAAGTACAGACATTTTGTAATATCATTCCCACCTGATATGCCAAAAATGTGGCTTTCATTACAAAAAACAACTTTGATCTGTGCAAGTGAAAACTTTTTAAACCAACTACTCCAGCTAGCTTGGACTTAATGGTGGGTTCAATGTCTATTTTGTTTAGCACCTACTAGAAAAGAATCACTGTGTGCTTTTGAAGACAAATAGACAAATCTGTGAATAGGACAGTACTACAGCCAATTTGAGAGACAACAACATGAATCGAAACTTCTTATCTCCTACGTTGGAGTGATGAATCGAAACTCACATAATAAGAATCAAAACTCACAGATGCAATTTCAACGAAACAAGAATGGAATCTGGAATTAATCACAGAAATTTCAAACAAAAATGGTAGCAAACCCAAATCAATTTCAAGCTTCTAAAAGGTTACCTGTAGCGTTTATGGTTGACTGACGAGGGTGGAGCTTCGTGGGCTTCGACGGGAGGAGGGATCGACGGGTTTGACGGGAGGAGGGATGAAGCGCCGGTGGCGGCAGTTTTTCAATGGTTTCAGGGGGCTTGCTTATTTCCTTACGGACCAACCTATTACGAAGAGCAGAGGCAAGAAGAAGAAGAAAAAGAGAGGCGATTTTAGAGTTGTAATTTTGTGTAGATTTTAATTAACGTGTTGCGTTTGAACGCCGCACAGGGAAGAAACTAGAAAGTCCTTCTAGATCGGGTGCTACGAGAACACCATTACTCACATATACTCTTCACCATTTAAGTCGTCCCACGTTAGGCCATGCGTTATACCCTATCTATAAATTTCACTTACTCAACGTCACATCATTTCTCTCTCCTTACTTAATTTACAAGTTTTACCTTTCCTTAAAACTCTCCTCTTTTTTTTTATTTTTTATATTAAATAAGTAAATATGTGTGTGAGTGTGATTGGTTGAGAGAGGGTGGGGGTGGAGAGTGGAGGAATACTCGAGCGAGTCTGGAGACCCGAAGGAGGTACCCGCTGCCCTTACTCGCCATACACGTTTTGGTGTACCTGCTGCTACCCGGGGTGTTTGATGAGATCGAGTAACCCATAACGTGCAACCTTATAAATAACACATTTTCTGTAAATAAATCGTAAATAATAAATTTTTTTATACAAGACAATTTATGTATTATTAACTTATATCATGTATTGTTAAATATTTGTACCTATTGTTTATAGAAAAAAATTATTGTATATAAATCAGCTTTTCAAACTTAAAAAACATTCAATTAAGTAATATCATTAAATTAATTATTTAGGGATGACTTGTATGAATAAAAACGATTTTTCTTTTCAAAATAGGATGTTGATCGCCTCGAACTTATTTGGTTTTCAACTCTTGATGATAGCCTTATTTGTTGGTACTTAGTCAATTTCTAAGTTATCAAATTTGATGAAAATACAACATTTATTGTCATGTTTAAAGGTTGTCATGTAGTCCATGTGAGGGCAAAATGTGTGAATTGTATTCTTCGAGGATTCATTGTAGTTCAGGCTAGTTGCCCTTCACTTATCTAGTAGAAATGTAGAATTGATTCAGTTAAAAACTCAAGTTTTGAAATATTGTTTGTAATTAATGATTCATTTCCGGGTGAATTTCCAGGTGCACATTTGCGTTCTGGTCTTGGGCAGTCTTTTTCAGTCCGGTCCGGCTGTCTTTCCGATTGGATAATTTCCAATTTAGAGTTTCTAATTTGTGTTTTTAAGTTTCGGTTCGTTGTTCCAGTAATTTAATACTAAAGATATTTGAACTAAAACATAAGATTATTGAATATAAATAATCAATATATTCGGAAGAAAAATAAACTTATTCTATTGGAAAGAAATAGTAGTCATATTATCCATCAGAAGGTAAACTTCAACAATATGATATCCTTTGTGATACAAACTTTTGACAAGGCTTAACGCCTTAACCCACGTTGAGAAGGAAGATGTGAAACAGAGGAGCGTCGAAGCAACATCTTACACTAACAACAAAATCGATGTTGATAAAGAAATTGACGAACAATACATTACCGAGACTCAAATGATTAAAACACGCCCTCTTCTTTTAGCCTAGTTAGGGGGTGTTTGTTTTAGCTTATTTTCTTGGCTTATTAGCTTATGAGCTTATTTTTTGGGCTTATCATGTTTTAAGTGTTTGGGTAAGCTTATGGGCTTAAGCTTATTAGCTTATTTTTTATGAAAATAAGCCATTTTTCATAAGCCCTCCTCAATCAACTTATTTTCTTTCTTGTGAGCTTATTTGTATACATTGACCTTTATACCCTCTTTTCCCGTAACCCCTCTTCCCCAAACCTGTAACATTCTTCTTCCCCAAACCATGAGCTTCTCTTCCCCATACCTGCAACCTTCCCCAAAAATATCATCCTCTCTTCCCAAAAAATGTGTTGCCTTTTCCCCATCAAAGCCCTTCATATATTCATGCATTCATCCACTGTTTCCCCAAAAAAATGCTATCGCCGGTGAACAGATTGCAAACAAATTGATCATCGAATGCTTGTACCCTGCTTCGACTGTTTGTACCCTGCTTCAACTGCTTGTACCTTGCTTTCATTCATCAGTGTTTGCTATTCATACTACAGGTACTTTTTCTACCTACTTTTTATTTTTGTTTGATTGATATTCATACAGATGCAAACAGATTGTACAATTCATAAATATAATATCATTTGCTATTCATTCATCACTGTTTGCCCTTCGATTGCTTGCTGATGTATATAATTCCTTCACTTTTTGAACTGCTGCTTGTTGCAAACAGATGCAAACAGATTGTACGATTCATAAATAAAATAATTGATTGCAAATGATATTATATTATCATTGTATAAAGTATGAAATAACGCTGCATGTTATTTGTTTTGACATTCTAGAATATATTGTTTAATTTCATATGTAATTTGGATATATTTCCTTTGACAACTTTGCAACTATCATGTATTTATATTTCCTACGGTCATGCACGCATTATCCTCACGAAGCTCTCAAACATTTCCCCCGCAAAATTCAGCACCTTCAACTCAAGAGTGCATGGACATTGTGACTTGTTTTCCTGGTTTTGAAGAAGGCTCGCTTATGTATAACAATGCACTGGCCCTCTTCCTAAAAAAGGAAGTTCGGCAAAATTTCATGGTTCCAACAACTCATGCAGGAAGAATCGAGTTCCTTAAGTTTCTGATGGACAAATGATTGCAATTTTATGCACTATGTTTGAGTTTATGATTTATGTGTTGAACTTTTTCATTATGTCTAACATTTGTGTTTCGATTTTATCCATTACCTTTATTATGTGTTATATTATCAAATTTATATTAATGATATATCATATATGTTTTCTAATAGGATGGATATGACAAATGCTGAAAAATATATAGATACCGATAGTGATGACATTGAATCATACGATGGAGAAGAAGAAAATTTGGTAGAAGATGAGAGGAATTGGAAATTATTATGTGGTCTAGCCGTTCAAGGGATATTAATAAGTCAAAAATTGACAAACACACGTACTTCTGTTCGTACTTCTAGTCGCACGGGAAGTATGTTTGTTCAAGAAATACTTAATGGTCATCGTAGACGTTGCTATGAAGCATTCCGACTACATGTACCAGTATTCAAAATGTTATGTTCAGATCTTGTCACACAATATGGGTTAAAGCCAACACGTAATCTGCCTGTTGAGGAGTCGGTTGCGATTTTCTTGATAACTTTAGCACACGGATGTGGAAATAGGTTGCTTCAAGAAACATTTGTTCTTTCGGCAGAAACCATTCATAGGCATTTTTATGTTGTTTTGAATGCGGTGCTTAAGTTAAGTAAGGATATTATAAAGCCAAAGGCAAATTACAATGAAGAAGTACCATCACAAATATTAAACAACTCTCGTTATTATCCGATTTTCAAGGTATTTCGTTTAACTTATTTCATATTTGAAATGTTACTCTTTAATAATAAATGTCAAAATGTGTCTATATAGGATTGTATTGGAGCTATAGACGGGACACATGTGAAGGCATCGATTCGTCAAAATGAGCAAGGAAAATATATCGGTAGAAAAGGATATACAACACAAAATATAATGGCAGTTTGTGATTTTAATATGTGTTTTACATTTGTGTGGGCTGGATGGGAGGGGAGTGCACACGATACAAGAATTTTCACCGAAGCATTGCATAGACCTGAACTTAAGTTTCCACATCCAGTTGGTGGTTAGAACTATTTTTATTCTATATAAGCTTTTTATGTTTTGTTTACATGTTTTGATTTATTAACAAAAGTTTGTTTTTATGTCTCTTATAGATAAATATTATCTTGTTGATGCCGGATATCCAAATACTCGAGGTTATCTTGCTCCATATAAGGGAACTAACATTCGTTACCATTTACCGGATTTTCGTCGTGGACAAACTGCTGCTGTGCGTGCTCCAAAAGGAGCGAAGGAGACATTTAACTACTATCATTCGTCGTTGAGAAATGTCATTGAACGAACCTTTGGAGTATGGAAGGCTAGATGGGCGGTTTTAAAAGACATGCATGTTAATTTACCTTATGAAACGCAAGTAAAAATCGTGATAGCATCTATGGCAATTCATAATTATATTAGAATGAAAGATAATGATGATGACGGATTTGGTAGAGCGCAACAAGAATCTTACAATCCAAACAGAGATTTTGAAGCTCACGCCTCTTCTAGCAGTAATGAAACTGACGAATATGCAAGTTCAAATCGTAGAGATGATGATTTATATATGAGCGCAGTAAGAGATATGATTGCAGGAGATTTAATGCGATATAAGTGACAATTTATGTATTTTATCATTATATTATGTATTTTAATGATTTATATAATTGGTCTCTTAATGGTGATTAAAAAAAAAAGAGTTTTGTCTAATTTTTTGAACTAATGGTGATTAAAAAATATGCTTTATATAATTCTCTAAGGTAAGAATGTCCTTTTTGGTCATTTTACATTAATAAGCTAAGCCAAACACCTTCTTAAAGAAAGCTTATTAGCTTATAAGCTATAAGCTAATCCAAACACTATTTTCCAAAAAAAGCTTATAAGCTCGTAAGCTTATAAGCTCATAAGCTAATAAGCTTAAGCCAAAAAAAAAAAGCTTAAACAAACACCCCCTTAAAAGGAAAGGCTATGTAAAAATCACTTAATTAAATGGTTGAGCTTTGACTATCATAAAATAATCAAAACCATTTAACTTTTCCATGTATGACAAAGAAATAAAACATGTCATTCAAATCAACTCCTTATGTATATGTGAAACAGGATCCTTTGGACTCCCATTTTCCCTGGTAGAGATTTCTTCCTCATAATAAATCTTCAACCAAAACTAACTTTTAATCGTCTACACACTGTTTTGGAGTGATTGCTTCGGATACATCTTGGGAGAACTTGACCCCAAAAAAAAAAAAACGAATAATTATTAATAAAACAGAGCAGGAACGACTTCTAAAGCTCGAAGGCAAATCGAGTGATCAAGAGACTAATCAAGTCAAGAGGCAACAAAAGATGAGATACACAATCAAGACTTTCATATTTATGTCTAGAAATTGGATAAACATATGAAGGCAACAAAATCAAACGTTTTCTTTATAAACATGGAGAAAACAACAAAGAAAAGAAATCTGAAGTCTCCCAAGATTTACTAATCACAATCAAGAAATGTGCTCCTACTAATCAAACAAGAACAAAAAGAACCTTCACAGCCTCCATTAGTGGAGGCCATTACTTCAAAAGTCACCAAAGGCAATGGTGCAAGCTGCAGTATCGACTGAAGAACAAACCTCGAATCAATCCAAGAACGAGTTATGAATCAATCAGAGAACGAATCTTGAATCAATTGCATATTGGTCTAATCGTATTTTTCTCTCCAACTATACACAAGAAACAACACCCATGAAAGTGCCAAAACAAAATCACCAAGAACCAGCCTAAGCCAATCGCGACCAAGTTCTTCAAGCTTCCTCTCGAAGTAAATCCTCCAAATTGCCATGGCAATGTGAAGAAGCACACACCCTTTTGCAAAAAAGCTCTGAAAGTCACTATCTTTCACAAATGCCACCATGAACAACAGGATTCCAACAGCAAATAAAAGCAACCCAGAGAATGAATCAGAGGTCTTTATCAACAATTGATCATGGGGTGTTGATCCCAATAGCTTAATTGCAATTTCATTGCCATGACTGAATGCAAATACCTCATGGCTATAGAACATCATTAGGGTTCCACAACCCAAAGCTACTACAGAGTAGATTAAGCATATTGAAAAAAAGCCTGATGATCCCATATTAAAGAACACCAAGTCGAGTACTTTAGCTCACAAAATCTTGAATTTAATCAACGCTAAAGAAAACCCATCCAGGATTAATAAATTAGCTAGCCCTAAATTAACAAACACCTAAGAAAACTAAAGAACCCCATTTTAATCTGAAATAAACCCTAATGGAAGAACCCTAACATCAACACAACCAAATTCATCGTCGATAACATATATCGATAAGAACCCAGAAAATTATAACATAAATCGCCAATAATCACCAAAAAATAACACCCAAAAGAAATTAAACAACCAACCCCATATTTATGATGAATAACAAAAACCCTAATCAAAGATCTGTCTTTTTCTCGCTGTACGGAGCCAATCAACAAAAAAATTGATATATTTATGAAAAGCGGAAATACTAACCGAGTGAACCTAAAATTCGAAATAATCAGCTGGGAAATCTTGAAGATGGGAAAAGGGTATATAGAAGGAAGAAGGCGAAGTATGAAGGATTGTTTATTATTGCCGACAGCGACAGCGATGGTGGGGTGTTCGTAGAGGAAGATATAATCGTAATAATTTTGTTGAGTTTGAGATATTTGATGCCGACGATAGTGCTCGAGATGTCATGATCTTGCTACCGTGCATCAAAGACTTGTGCTGTATGAATGAAAGGTTGTACACTTGTACACACAGTTGTGGGCTTCTATAGTTCTATCCCCACCAAAAAAACTTATTTTAATAATAAAATTAATCTTAAATTTAAATTTCATGTCATAAGTGATAAATTAGCATTTCCATAAAAGGAAACAATAACGTGCTCTTTAAAATTAGATTCTTGTTTTACCTTTTTTTTATTTCCTAAAGCAAAGTGATATACTTCGTGAACTTTTTGTTTTTTAAAATAACTAGCTAAACGGTCCGTGTATCAACACGGGATAATATAAGTCAATTTTAAATTTATATAGTTTTAAAGAGTATCAAGACGTATAGTAAAAATAATTACAAAGCATAGATATATGAATATAAAATCTCTTAAGAAATGAATAATCATTACAGAAATTTGAAATTCATACATAAGATTATCATTAGATTTTCTTTAAAACCTCTTTATAAACAACATTCATAGTTTTTTAGTAGGGTTTCCTTAATCATCGCAAATTAAAACTTTTAACCTCTCTTTACTCTTCACTCAAGAAACTGTCACATATAACTGTCAATGAAGTGAAAACGTGTCTTTTTAGTACTTCTTATAAATATTCTTTTTAAGAAATATAAAGTTACATTACACGTCTAAAAGTTTTAGTATAATATTAATGTGTTTCTCGTGATGGAGCTTTATCCCGATATTGTAAAACCATAACTATAATATTATTGTTGATGTTATAATATCAAGTGTTGTAAAGACATTTTTATTACCCGATTATATATTTATATCTTTGAAATTGTAAGCTAAATTCATTATAAGTTAAATCATGATAACATCCATTTAAGTATACGCAAATCAGATCACATAAAAATAAGATTTTAACATAGAATAGATTATGTCTATACATATGTAAATCGTTTAAGTGTAATTTATTTTTCAATTAAATATAATTGAAAACACAAGATACCACTGAATTTCAAATATCCATGTAATAACTTTTATTTTATGTAGCAAGTTATTAGTTAAAAATAAGATAACTTAGACAATTAAATTTTTTATATATAATTTCAAGTTGTATGTGTAGTTACAAAACACATTAACATGATAGTTGTTTCACTACCCAGTAATTATGTAGAAGTATGTTTTTTGTATGGTTATTTAGTCACAACTAACAATCAATTTTAAAAAACTCTAAGTGGTAGATTCATAAACAACTTATGTCACTAACCGTTGGTTATAGTATATTTTTAATTCTTTTTATCGACAAACCAATAAACCAGTAATTATATCGATTATATTATGTAGAAAGAATAAATATAAAAGACGAATAAAATGTACAATAATTACCTACACGTTGCTCTTGATGGATAAAACAATTAAAATATACTGATTTTTAGAAAAAACTGATATTCCGATAAAATTTATATCAAAACGTAGATAAAAATGAGCCGATTTAAATATATAATTAGTTTTTCTCAAAACAAAATATATTATAAGTTATTAAACATAATTTTCAAACAACTTATAATTAATTACATTAATATACAAATTTCTTAACAACCCCTCACATATTTCATATACCACCTTTAACACATTACATTTAAACTCTTCCAATTACATTTAAATCCGCAACAATTTACATTTAAACCATAACAATTCTCTTAAGGATTTGAAGCAATTATAACGTAATCATCTTGGAATTTCAATTTTTTTTATCTTTTTTTAAAATAAAGGGTTGTGATTGGTAGAGATTTTTTTGGAAGAGGATTGATGATGCTTTTTTTAAAGTAGTATATTTTTAATTATTTGTTATCAATTAATAGTAGTGGTTAAAATTAAACGGTCGCAAATATATAACAAACAATTAAAAATATACTACTTTAAAAAAAGTGTTATATTACAATAAAATTTATACCAAAACGTAGATAAAAATGAGACGATCGCAAATATATAATTATTATTTTTCTAAACAAATTATATAATAAGTTATTAAACATATTTTATAAACAGCATATAATTAATTATATTAATATACAATTTTTATAAAACCCCCTCACATTTTCATAAAAGCCCCTAACATATTTTATAAAACCCCCTAAAAATTTTCACAATGCCCCCCTTTCAAGGCTTAAGGAATTTTAGAATTTTTGACGTCATTTTTTAATTTTTTTTAAAAAATCAAGGGTTGTGATTTGTGGAGAATTTTTAGGAAGAGGGAGAAACCCTTTTCTTTTAATTAGAATACTAGTGTATGGACCCGTTAGACAACGGGTATTACATAATGTTAGTGCATACATGGTTACACATTAAGAAATGCACTCCTTATTTTGATGATGATAAAAATATAAACAAGTAATATTATTGTTTATCAATATTTATTCATATGTTCATATGTTACATTCTTTAAAGGTTCACAAACCCAAAATTAATGATCAAGTGAAGAACAAATAATTGAAGACCTCAAATTAACAAGAAAAGAAGAAATCAAGATAAAGGAACATTCACGGTCGATCCCACGGTCGACCGTGAATCAACCGTCGTCACTCAGCTCACAACTCTTAAATATTGTTCTTCTTCAAGTCAACCGAACTCGTACGCAACAAGTGAAGATATCATCTTCAAAGCTGATGACGAAGATATCTACAAACAAGAGTTCGAATTATATGTAACGCCGCCGTTTCACAAGCTTACTTTTATAAAATAAAGTTAAGCGTTTAACCAAAAGATATATTTACAAAACACAGCGGAAGCTAAATTTAGTTATTTACATAAACTGTATCAGTGTTTAAACAAAAACGCTAGCGGAGTTACCAAATATCTGCCGACCATTACCCAGTAAGTCAGAGTTAACAAAAACAACCAGAAAGTAGTGTTCCCCAAAAACTTCAGCAGTACAAACCAAAACATGGCACCCCGTCTCACCAGCAGCTAATTACCTGAACATTGGTCATAAACATGGAGGGGTTAGCTATAAATAGCTAGTGAGTAACGATTAAACATAAGTATCGTTACAAAAATGTTATAGCATGTAGAAGGTATCACAAAGTATCAAACAAGTCTATCCAAACAGCTAGTGATGTTCCGGTGCCCAGGAGGAGTCACGTCTTGCAGGGTTGTGAGCCCGGCTCAATGATCCAAACTGGGGGAAACCGAACACATCCATAATATCGCGCTGGTGGGGGAGCGAGTAGCAGTCCACCATTGCATTAACGAGCGGGGAAATCCAATGAGAGCCCCTTTAACGAGCGGGGAAGTCTATGAGAGCCCCTGGTTGAGGCACGGGGTTTTGCAAGAACCCGATCCGCGGCCGCGAATCACCGTACCTCAACAATAACAAAGTGCCGGCACGAACACGTATTGGCCGACTCTGGCCGCATCATAAACATAACTGGCCTACTCAAGCCATAGCATATCATATTGGCCTACAAAAGCCATAACATAACTATTGGCCTACATAAAGCCATAATACCAGCATACACCGAGCTTATAACATGATTGGCCTACTCAAGCCTAACATAAGTGCATAGCAACGTATACCATAGCAAATTAACAACACATAAACCATAACTTACCTTAAACATGGTTATAACATGTTTATCACGAAACCTTAGGTTAACCGGTACTCACCTCGAGATCACATGAGGCAAATATGAATCCGGGAATCCCAGGAGCACACAGAATCGTCCGAATCACCTAACACATCATGTGTAGGGTCAGTCAGCAGCTAAAAGTACTACCAATGCTTCTACGTAAACGTACAACAAACAACAAGAAAACAGGCAACCTGGAAAACTACTACGGCCGCAGTAGACATGTCCTACGGCCGTAGGACACCTTCCAAAACACCTCCTACGGCCGTAGGAATACATCCTACGCCCGCAGAGCTTCCTTTCCTAAAAACCACATCCTACGGCCGAAGGGACCTTACCCTACGCCCGTAGAAACGATTCTTTGGGTACCAACGGTCGTAGGTTATGTACCTACGCCCGCAGGCTTCTTTCCATCACCCGTAGGTGGTAAACCATGCAAAACACATTACTACGGCCGCAGAGAACCCTGCCTACGGCCGTAGTGACAAAGATAACCTACTACGGCCGTAGGTAATACTTCCTACGCCCGTAGTAAGCCCTGTTACAGTAAGCTTCATCCCTGTTCTTCGACAGCGACTGTAAAGACCCATTTTTACCAACAAATCGATCAAAACTCGGTTTTAATATCTCATACATGTTACTTAGCATCATATAGAGCTTAGGAAACCATTTGACACCAAAGAACAACATCAAAACACCACACAAATCACCAAAATGGTGAATCTCTCTCAAGAACACAAAACTAGATTTTAAATTAAGAAAACTTACAAATCAATTGAAGAGCAGCAATTGGAACTCGAATTTGATATTGAAATCACAAACAACTTTCCTTCTTTGATCTTTTCTTCCAAAATTTAGCAAGAGTTTGTGGTGTGTGTGTGTAACCGAGAGAGTGTGTGTGTTTAGTGTGTGTGTACCGTGTTTTGAGTTAACCCAGGGGATAAGGAAGAAGGAAACCGACCCTTGTGGTCTAATTAAATCAAACGAGGTATTTTGTTCCCCTTTTCAACCTACAACTTAATATCCGTTTACCTGTTTCATCTAACGGAGATATAT
This sequence comes from Pulicaria dysenterica, assembly GCA_947179395.2. Taxonomy (NCBI): domain Eukaryota; kingdom Viridiplantae; phylum Streptophyta; class Magnoliopsida; order Asterales; family Asteraceae; genus Pulicaria; species Pulicaria dysenterica. The sequence goes on along the minus strand of OX359296.1, from coordinate 43,021,473 downwards.
TTGGAACCCTTATCTAAAACCAGCTACTAATATACCAATTTTACTTATTAACATTACTATTTTACATTACACCTTTTTATCACGTATAATTAACAAACAATACATTTAGCAACAAAATACATTGATTAAAACCAATGTACAAGTATACAAGCACCTAGTACAACACAGTACTACTAGTCCCTAATTTAGGATATTACATTATATGAGCTTACAAATAAAATAATCAAATAAGTTTAAGTCTTTATAAAATTATTTTTATAAAAAGTTTTATAAAAATGGATAAATTTTTTTATAAATTTATTTGTGTTGGTTGAATTAATCTATGACTTCCCATTTTAGCAAATACCAAACACAATCCCACTTTGAAACAATACACAACCATATTTAGCAAAGGAATCTCCCAAAGGGGTAAAATTCTAACATGCTTTGTGTATTGGTTTCCAAACTTCCATTTTTGTGTTTAAATTCAAACATTAGAAGTATGGGATCAACCAACCTTTTGAACATCTACTGTAACACCCTCCTTACCGGCCTAGTAGGATTAAGGTAATTAAGATTCTTAATCTTGGTTTAGTTGTTAATTAATTGTTTATGTGTGTTAATTAATTGAATTTAGTTATCATGTGATTAGTTATTATTAAATAATTAAATTTGTTAATGGAGTGAGGTGTCACGGTTTTGGACACCTAAATCACCATATTTGCCACCTCCTCTCACATTAAATGCAAAGTGAACAAAAGTGTTGTGTGTGTTTGTGTATTCTCGGTCGAGAGAAAGAAGAAGAAGAAAGAATTGGAAATTGTTAACCTTGTTTGTGCAATTGAATCACTGAAGTAATTAGCAACATCTAAGAGGTTAGAATTCAGTATTATATGTTAATTGTTGATTAATTTCGAATTTATATGATTTATATGTGAAATCCGGTTGAATGATTTGTATGATGAATTCGTGATCTAGGATGCATGTATGATAGTATTTGATGTTAGTTTGCTTAATACATGTTTAGAATTCAGTTCTGGAAACCATAGATGAGTTGCATGTCTGAAATCAGATTGGAAATTGAAGTTAAAGATGATTTTGAATGAATCGGATTTCTTGAATATGAATCAATCGGATTTGGGTATGAATGACTCGGATTGTTGAAAACCGACTAAAGCAATCGGATTTGATAGGAATCCGAGAGATTGGAAATTGCTGCCTTAACACTTTTTAATCGGAATCCGACTCTTAGTCGGAATGTGACTTTAATCGGATTTGATGTTTACTCGGAATGGAGCCTTTGCTCGGATTATGCCATTTACTCGGATTTGTGAATTGTCTCGGAATCCGACTAGATTGGGAATTCCTTTAATCGGATTTACCTTTACTCGGAATTGGTATTAGTCGGAATTAGTTATTCTCGGATTTCATGTTAATCGGATTTGAACCTATCGGATTTGATCTTATCGGATTTGGACACAATCGGAATTCAAACCATACCTATGCTTGGGTTTGGTGAATCTTGTGTTATGAAATATCAACTCTTGGATGATTTGAAGATAAACATGAACTTGTTGCCTTGGCTTATGAAAGGAATGTTTGAATTACCTAAGCTAAGGAGTTGGATGAATTCACTGAATTACAGGAAGTAAAGAGTAATAGTGAATTGTGGTATATTGTCTATATATACATGAGTTGATATGTACTTGTGATTGTATGTACATATATGTTTGAAATTAGTATTATGCTTATTGTATGTTTATTAAGCAAATACTGACTGTTAGCTGTTTGTTCAGGTGGAGACAAGACTCAGTAGTTGAGAATAGACTGAGTTACCTGAACTGTTGAAGATATCGGTGATTGGATATATATCTTGGATGTATAAGATATATCACCTGATTGTTGCTCTTTTCTGTATATATACATGACGTATTTGTGAGATCAGCTTGGCGGTTGTTATTCAGCTGGGCCTATGTTTAGAGATATACAGTATTAGTAGTTGTCTTGATTTGCATTTGTTGTAATCAAGAAGTGCTATTATTGTTGTCTGTTGTAACTGGGCTATCGGTAAACCTATGCTTTGGCCGGCATTTGGTTGTAGGTGTTGCAACACCGCCGGTTCTCTTGTTTGTTTGAGCATTGTTGGTTTGGGCTTTATGCCTTGTATGTTTGTGATATCTATTCTCTCACTTAGCTTTGTGCTAATCCCCCACTGTTGTAATCAGATACAGGTTAAACCTGGTATGTGGATTGAAGAGATGAAACTGGAATTTTGGGACTGATCATAACTCTGATATTGAAAATGTTTTGTACAGAGCCTGTTGTTTTGAGTAACACTGTATATGTTGTTTTGTAAATCAAACAAATTAAAGTTGTATTTTCTTTATTATATTATATTTGGAAATGTGTTTTAGCTTCCGCGCGTATTTCAAGATAGTATTAAAAGTACGGTGTTACATCTTCTTTTCAGTTGATTTTTATGGTAAAAATGAGTTGAGTGTGGTTTTAAATAAAGTCCAACGTCTATAATTGAAAGGCAAAAAAAGTTCCAGGATGCTGACGGTTTTTGCCACGGTCGACCGTGGCAAAAACCGTGAGATGTCTGGACACTTTTTGAGCTCACTTCTTTTTCCTTATTTAAACCAACTCAAACCTCATTCATTACTTACCTCTTGCACACAAAAAAACACAGAACATATATTCATATATTGTGAGCTCATATACTTTGATATTATTCAATCTTTCAAGATCAAGATCCAAGCAAGAGTGAAAGCCATTAAAGTTCAAACATTACAACATCATTCATATATATTGTAATAGTGTAAGGATCAACTCTAGCCTTTCTAATTAGAGTGAAGTAAGGATCAACTCTAGCCTTCCAAATTAGAGTGAAGTAAGGATCATCTCTAGCCTTTAGAATTAGAGAGAAGTAAGGATCAACTCTAGCCTTTAGAATTAGAGTGAAACAAGGTTATCTTTACCTTACTTGCAAGTTTGAAGTGTTAATTCTTGCAAGTAAAAAAGAGAAGTGTAAAAGATTTATCTCTACCTTCAAAGAGAGAAGCTAGTGGAGCAAACTCTTGGTGGGTGAGGCCAAGGAGTGGATGTAGTGCAAGTTTGTTAACACTTGCATGAACCACTATAAATCTCTTGTCTACTCTTGGTGATATCTCTTTACCCTTACTCTTTTTATTTCAAGTATATATATTTGTTGTGTTATAAACTTCAAGAAAAATCTTTTAAACACAACTTACAAATTTTATTTGTGAAAAATTGGTAAACTAAGTAAAATAACCTATTCACCCCCCTCTAGGTTCCAACACATAAGTAAACCTAAAAAAATATAAATTATATACTCAATAATTATGAATTAAAAAACCAATATTAATGTAGATAAAAGGAAAAAGATGAAGTGTTTCATAGAATGTAAAGTAATTACACACTAATATAACTAAATTTTTTGAAGAACTTCTTTGTATACAACGTTTGTTGTTGTATCCGTTGGATTGTCGTTGTCACAAATCAAAACTTTTAACCCCTTCTTATTCTTTACACGTGATACTACGACATACAATTGGTCATGTGCAAAAACAGGTCTTCTGAGGTATAAGCCAACAATTGATAGAGATTGACCTTGACTTTTGTTAATTGTCATGACAAAACAATTCGTCAAGAAAATTGTCTTCGTTGAAACTTGACCGGAATTTTTAAATCTGATGGAATCATTTTCATTCTAGGAATATACTCAATATTTCCAATATTCTTTCCAGAAATGATCTTTACCTCGATAATATGTGAACCAAGACGAATGACTTTCATAAAATTAAGAGAATAATATAAAGATTAATGATCAGAAAGTAAGGTAAGCATAAGAACATTGTATAATAAGGATATTTACAAACCAATAACAAATTTTATCAGCCAATAAACAACTCACAGTTTCTCCCTATTAGTAAAAAGTTCAACCCCAAAACGTTTGAAGTAACAGATTCTCGATACTAAATATACGGGACAACTGAATTGTTGAAAAGCAAATAACTGTAAATAAACTCGGTCAATCTGCTCAAACATTTCCTATTGATTTCTTTGAAATGAAATTAAAATCATAGAACAAACAAACATCCAAGCAATCAAATATAAAACATAAATTGGAAAATATTTTAATTAATGTTAGTCATTACTTGACAGGAAAAATGAAACATAGTATTAAGAACAAAATCCTTGACTTGAAAATTTAGCAATAAAAAGGGATTACAAAAGCATACCTTTTCATCTACCAACACGACTTCAAGTTGATAGGTCTATGATGGTTTTTAAAGTCTGGTAGTCCCCAAAGAAGTATAACACAGACTTTGATAACCAAATCATCTTTAATAAGATCAAGGTTACTAATCAGAGTTACTTGTTCATCTAACTAAAAGAAGAAAGGGACAGAAAAAATGATTCATATGATGTGTAGTTGATAACAATAAAAAACATATAAAGAATCAACTGAAAGTGAAAAACAGCATTATACCTTTAAGTTTTCCAGGGGGATAATCGAAGAAGCTGAGTTTTCCATGGTGCTAATCGAAGAAGTTGTTGAGTCTGTTTGTCTAGGCAGATTGAATAACTGTATAGGTGTATATATATATATATATATATATATATATATATATATATATATATATATATATATATATATATATATCGGTATATGAAAAGTGGTAAAGATCTGGGAAAAATCAATTAGTTATTTGGAGATTTCGAATTTTTAAAAAATTTGGACAAAAGCAAAACAACCTAGAATCACTTTGACAGTAGGAGTCAAAGCCATGTTTTGTAGACAGAAGAAATCAACCAATTACTGAACACCCAATTCTGTAACTAATGATCCACAATGAGAGAAGAATCACACTGTAAATAAGCAAATTAAAAGTAATCTTACCGGTTCATTCAAGCATTTGACCAAACAGTTGGTATGCATCTTCAAACCTAACAAATATGAACAACAAAGGAGAATGTGATTAGCCACAAAACAATGGCAAGATATTAATCAGAGTCTAGATAAAGCAAAGGAACACTTACATATCTCTTGAGGAAACGCCTCTTGCACCTGGTTACCAAAATATAAGAATATTTATTAAACTGCAAAACATTTGTTTTACGTATCTATAGAAAGTAAGAAATTTATGAACTTTATATGTTATGCTGCAAACATAGTATCCACATCATGAGATGCTTCAAAGTTGAAGTTGTACCTAATGCTTAATCTGACCATTAGGAACTATATTTGAGAAAGATTCAATCTACTCAATATTGAAAGTAATGAAGCCTAACTCACATACTAATATGCCCTTGATGGAAAACCAGTTCTATAACCCCACCAACACAACAGTTTCCACTAATAGCTAATACCCCTTAACGGTATCTCAACACCAATAACTCCAAAACCCAAAACATTTTCACCACAAATAGTATACACCAATACTGCCTGCAGCCAATTACAATCCCCATTTGTATTATAATCAACCAATTATTTCCCAGCTTATCTACCAACATACACCAATAGCTTGTTTTCCTTTCCATGAACAACATCTCAACATATTCAAAACCATTTCTCGATAACGAATTTCCCCAAGAGAATTTCAAAAAATGAAAATATAATCAAAATAATGGATCAGTTTCTATACCGATTCAGAAAATGAAAAGAATTGATTAAACACTTAGATGATGTATCGATTAAGCAACAACAAAACATAGTTATCTAACCATCATTATGCGATAGAAGAATTAGGGTTGCAGAAGGAGACGAAGATGAAAAGAAAAACAAAACAATCGATGAAAACAAAGGCAGAATGAAGCACACACGATTTAAGCAAGAATACCTCGAACACCTTGAAGCAACCGATTGAGAACGAAGGCAGCATAAACCACGAACGCTTTAGGAATTTAACATCGATTAAGAAAGAAAAAAACACTTTAGAACATAAAAAATCAAACGATTAAGAAGAAAAACAAAAGAATCGATGATACCTTGAAGAAGATTGACGATGGAGGTAGAGAAGAAGCGGCTAGGGTTTTTTTGATCGGTTTGGAATGAGGCGTATGAGTGAAGAATCGATGAAAGGATGGTTTTGATCGTGACCCGGTTTAAGGATCCGAGATCCGCGTGTTTTTTTTAAATAGAGAAGGCTTTCCTCTTTTGGAGGTTTAATTAAGTAAAGTGTTGAGGTGGAGCTGATGTGGAGGGAATATTGCTGAAGTGGAGGGGTCCTATTGGTGCAGGAAATTTCTAAAAAAAGAAAAAAAGTAAGCCTTTTAATAAGATAATATAGATAAGAAGATTAATTTTTTATTTTTAGATAAATTAATGGGAATCATGTGGACCACTTAATTAGAGTTCATGATGGCAGATTATTATAGAAGAAGTTAAAAAAATTGGGGAAGGCAATGCCTTTTACTATTAGCGATGCAAACCACTTAAATCAACCTCGAGTACTGTAAGCTAAGCTTGAGCTCGACAAGTCTTCATAATGTAGAATAAATTTGGGTTTAATTTGAACTCTATTTGAAAAAGCTTGGATAATTCAAAAACAGTTTTTTAATAACCAAATTTATTCCATAATTATGAAAAACTATATTAAATAACAAAAGTAATTTTTGTAGATAAATGTTATAATAAAACTTGAACATAAGTAAAAAGACAATAATTTTATGTGTATTTATATACACGTTTATATATTATATAAGTCTCAATAAAATCTATAGTCAGACCATTATAAGCTCGAGTTTGACTTGTTTTACATTTTAAACTTATTTAGGTTCGATAAAAGCTAACTCGAATGTGTTCTGATTGAATAACTTAATAAAAGCTCTCATTTACGGCTCTATTTACCAACAACACTTGCAAGAAGCAATGTTTCAAGAACATTGAGAACAACAAAAACATAGAGCCTAGGAAGTTTTGACGAGTGAATGTTGACTCACCCTTTTGTAGCAGCATTTCGAACTTGAAGGGCGTCCTATGGGTTCACAAGCCATTAATGCCAATCTAATCTTCTTTTCTTTGATCTTCTTAAAAACCGCCAGAAACACTTAAGGTGAATGTTGAACAACATATCTTCTATTTTCATTTACCGTAGTTGAACACTAGAACTTTGTATAAACATCATTTGCCCCAGTTGGTTCGGAAAAGGCTACAAGCATACCAACTAGGGCGCGTACATCAACCAAAGGTCTTAATAGTTAATACATAATATGATTTAATAGGACACGTTAAGATGTAATTGTTGTTTATTTGTTTTTTATAGTCAAGATCTAAAACCCTCTTAATAGGTATGTTTCTCTCACATATAACACTTGAACTATTTTCTTAACGGTTTCATGTTATTTCGACACCCGCTCTTCGCTCAGTTACACACCCAACCTCGAGTACTATGTATGGCACCCTTCACACGCACAGTGCCTCGGCGCACACAATATCTCTGTTTTAAATAATTCTATTTTAATTTCACTTCATTATTATAATTTAATCTTTAATAAATTTATTTTATTATGATTTCAGTGAAGTTAAATTTTGTTAAATAAATTAGAAGGAACAAATAATTACGAATCAACGACACGTAGTAAGAATTTAAAAGTTGGTTTTTGAGAATTCTTCTTTATAATATTGTGAGTTGTGTTCACTATAGTCTATATAAAAAACATAGTCCTAAATTTTAATATTTAATCACATGTGATTCAATATAAAATCACATATGATTCACTATACAATCACATGTGATGATAAAATCATTAAATGTTAATTACGAAAATACCACTCCGCCCAAATTTTTAAAATTCAATCTGGACCATTGATGGGGCTGCTCCAAGGGTTAAGATTAGTCCCTCAGGACTATGCAATAAGTATGGACTATATTTAACGTTTCTCATAATATTGTAAGCCACTCTTCTAAAGATTGTATCTTGGAACTTAAAGATAATTAAATGAATTGCATCCATGATTTACGGAGTTTTTTTCTTGAACGGCGGCAAATATATGTAATAAAAAAGACGCTAGGATAAAGATACATGATTTACGGAGTTAATGGATTAACAAGAACATTGAATCGATGAATCGAGATCAATGACATGAGATATTATATATGACAATAACATCTAATTCAATGAATCTAGATATTCAAATCTTTCCAATCATATAAAATACGACAGTTAATTAGTGATAAGTATTTAGCTGTTTTAGTGTGGTGATTGTCTATTGATTAAAGGTTATTGGTTCAAATCCTATTAAAAACAAATTGATGTAAATTTAGGAGTTGTTCAAAAATAATATAAATTTAATATGATGTATCCCTAATAATGTTTTTGTTAATTTTTTATAATTCTCACAAGACTAGTATAGTCTGCTAACATATAAAAAGATACATACAATTGAGTTTATATCTAACATGTGTAACTTTCACCTAAATCTAGATTTATATATAAGCCTAAAATAAACGTAAATTTCAACATATTTTGAGTATCATCGACATATTGTCATATTGATCAACTTTGAACAAACATCCTTCTTGACCCATATGTCACTCCAAACTAATATGCATGTTGTTTTTTTCACGTCTTTGATCTTGATCACCGGCCGGCATGCAACATGGATATCATAAGAAAATGTCTACAACTTACACACAACCGATCATAACTTCTAGATTCTTCAAGAAGATCAACCATGCAAGCTTCAAACTACCAATCTTCACTTGATCCTTACCTAAAAATCATCTAAACAAATGTTTTAATCACTTGGAATTGGTTTCAACTATGCATGTATCACCATGGAAGTTTCATACATGTTGTGTATGAGTGTATGACCATCAAGCCACCATCATCAACAGCATATAAGGTAGATACTATTATAAGTTCATAACCATGTCTCTAAGATAGAATTATGTTAGTTATTTTATCATTTACTTATAGGAACAAGTTTTATTGAAAACTTTTCTTTATGCGAGAATCACATGAACCATTTGTATCTTTTTTAATGCTAATTATTAACTAATTAATAAGATTATTTTGGTCATTTATATATTTACTGAACCATAAACCGCGTCCGGATCAATTATTCATTTAAAGAGACTGATTTTCCCAAAATATCTCAACTAATAAGCAATATTAGCGAGCTTCTAGCATTATTAGTCATTGATTTAATTAAACAAAGACCAAAATTAGTTCTCGTATTAAAGAACCGTTCTCATATAAACCCTCCGCTAATATAAATGTTATGTTAATGTAATACCATAACAATAAAAAGAGATCTCAATTTCGCTAGACGATATAAAGAAGATATAGAAAATCGTATCTCTAGCAGATAAGAGTATTAACATCACATATCATTTTGTGTAAACTAAACCAAATAGTTTTAGTTATCTCAATGTTTCATCTAAGTTAAACTCTTTTTCATAAGCTTAACAAATCTGAAAAACATCCTAACTTAAACACAGTGAATTATCCAACAGGGTAGTGCTTAAAGTTGTAGGGTTTATAAGAACTTTGTTCGTTAAACAGTTTGTTTTTCGAGATAAAAATCGTAAAGGAGAAAAAATTTCGTTCATCTTCTTTGAGATCATCATCAAATCGATATACAACAAGGAATCAGCGTTTTTGGTACCTTCTTTTTCCTACTTATATATATGATCGAATTCGGCCGACAACCATCGCTCATGAAGTTCGTCGTTTCGGTTTTACTCCTGACCACTGATCTTGATGAAGATGTCAACGAGATTTTCGATGGTTTAATTACCCTTTACCCTTTTCATTTGCATAACTTTATTAATCCTAATCAAGTTCTTATGTAAGTTAATCACGATCATATTAGCGATAATCGGGATTGGGTTAAGGATATAATACGATTTTATATTAATTAACCAAACCCCACCACCAGCAGGATCTCTTTCCATCGCACGTTTCAGAAACCTTAGTTTATTAATTGCAGAAATTATAAAGAAAGATGGAGAGGGTGAAGGGTTAGAGGCGATGGGAGTGCCACGTAGGTTGATGTAGAATGAGTGGGTTAGAGACGATGAGATTGTCTGGGAGTTCAAAAATAATATTATCATCAACTGTTTTTTATTCACTTCAAGAAAAAAACAACTGGGTGTTCCTGATCATCAACTTTCAAGAAACTAAAATAAGTTCCTAGAGATTTTCTTGGGAAGATTCAATTTGTGTTTTCCCTTTTATAGTAACTAAATAAAGAAAGATTTAAAAAAATTCCCTTTTATGGTAACACAAGTTCAAAAAAAAAAAGGTTTGTGTGTTGTGGATCTTGTTTGAAGAAGCTCAAGAAACCTCAAGCTGCTCCCATGGTGATTACTGGTACTACTATGTTCCTTCCCTTGTATATAGTTGCAGTTTGCTTGATAGCTTCATATGAGTTTTCCTTTATAATTTCATACAGATTTTCATCTAGATGGTGAAATTTATTTACTTTATAATTGTATACTTGACTCTGTCACTGGTATCACGTTGTTTTGCATGGGTTTGATGTCTTTTTATATAAATATTTCAGGGTAAAACGGGGTTGCTAAGAATTAGAGTTTAAGTATAGAGCTTTTGGCATTATGGGTGTTTGGAAGGTTGATTATGGAGCTAAGATGTGAACTTTGTGAAGTAATTGGTGGATGATTATGGAGAATTCATCTGAATTTGGTTATCAGATATCTGGTAATTCTAGAGGGTTGAATTCTTCTGAAGCTTCAAACAGAAACCCTAGATCAGATCATGATTCTGGTATCATAGCAGATAAAGATGTGTTGACTCAATTGAACCGGGTCAGAACTCAATTCGGTTACTTTAGGGACGATGGTGGTGCAGTTATTCGTCCAGTGGAAAACAAAGATGTTAGTTTGAGACAATGGTTAGATGACAGCACACGAGCCGTGGATGCCTTTGAATGCTTGCATATATTTATGCAGATAGTAGAAATTGTAAACTTGGCACATTCACAAGGGATAATCGTTCACAGTATTCGTCCCTCTTGCTTTGTAATGTCCTCATTAAATCGTGTGTCGTTTATAGAATCAGCATCTTGCTCAGACTCTGATTCTGATTCTAATGAAAACGCATTGAACAGCCAGAAAGCTGGTTTAAAGGGCCAAAATCTCACCCAAACGGTATCAGAGAACACATGGTTGCAATCTAGTTTGGAGAATTTGGAGGCGAGTTACATTCAACAAACAGAAAAGAAGCAGCCTTTCCCCATGAAACATATATTAGAAATGGAAACCAATTGGTACACAAGCCCTGAGGAGGCTGCTGGTCTGCCAAGCTCTTGTGCTTCTGATGTTTATCGACTTGGGGCCCTTCTCTTTGAGGTCTGTATTTATGTTTAACTTCTTTTAAAACTTAAATTCTGGGAAATCTTGGATTACTTGATCATTTCCTTGTGTTAAAATATTATCTTTGTCAACAGTTGTATTGCACGTGTAGTTCTGCAGAAGAGAAGAATGCAACAATGTCTAGCCTGAGACACCGTGTCTTTCCTCCTCAGTTACTGCTCAAGTGGCCAAAAGAAGCATTGTTTTGCCTGTGGTTGCTGCATCCCGAGCCAGCTAGTAGACCAAAAATACAGTGAGTTCCTTTTTGTCAACTTGTTTGTAATACTTGTAAGCATATCCATGCTTAATCTAAACCTGATGTTTTGTGCTAAAAAAGTAATCAAAATCTTATGTGCCATCAGTGAAGTGTTGCAAAGTGAGTTCCTTACTCAACTTAAAGACAATTTAGATGAGCGGGTAGCTGCAGTTGACCTTAAAGAGAGGATCGATGAACAGGATTTGTTGCTGGAATTTCTTTTAGTGACGCAAAAACGCAAACAAGAAGCTGCAGATAATTTGCGTAGTATTGTTTCAGTTGTGACTTCAGATTTGGAACATGTTATGAAATTGCAATTGTCTGTTAACCAACGAGTAGGATCAAGTTTGGATCTTGATATCAGAGATTCCTCTGATGATACTTCTATCTCGGGACCCAGAAAACGCATTAGAAAAATCACTAATGTTCATCAAGACGAGTATCAGACGTCTGAAAATCAAGGAAGTTTAACATCTAAAACTACCCGGTTGATGAAAAACTTCAAGAAACTAGAATCTGCTTACTTTTTGACTAGGCGAAGGGCGTTCAAACCAATAAGCAAAGTATTGCCAAGAAACACACCGATCAGCAGCAATGGTAAAGAATCCGTTGTTCTTACAGAAATAAGTTCTGCTAATGATTTCGCATCAAAAGATCAGCTAGCGGGTAGACAAAGTAGATGGATAAATTCATTTTTGGATGGACTATGCAAGTATTTGTCTTTTAGTAAACTGAGAGTCAAAGCAGACCTGAAACAGGCTGACCTCTTGAGCTCTTCCAACCTTGTATGTTCACTGAGTTTTGATCGTGATGGAGAATTCTTTGCAACAGCTGGTGTAAACAAGAAGATTAAAGTTTTTGAACATGATTCGATCCTGAATGGAAATCGTGACATTCACTACCCTGTTGTTGAAATGGCAAGTAGATCGAAGCTCAGCAGTATATGTTGGAATAGTTATATTAAAGGTCAGATTGCTTCAAGTAATTTCGAAGGCGTGGTACAGGTATTATTCTGAAATGCACATCTGAACACCTAAAATGCACATGTGAACTTAAAATATGTAATGCTAAAATTGGAAAGTATTCAGGTATGGGATGTTACACGGAGTCTAGCGTTTATGGAAATGACAGAGCACGAGAGACGTGTTTGGTCTGTGGACTACTCGTCAGCGGACCCCACATTGCTAGCAAGCGGAAGCGATGATGGTTCTGTGAAGCTCTGGAATATCAATCAGGCAATTCTATTCTTGCCCTTGGTGGATGTCAAGCTTTGAAACTAATATCAATCAATCAGGCAATTCTTTATCGGATTATCAATGCTGTATTGATTAGTATCCTGATGTGTAATGACTTGTTTTTCTTATTATTGCTACTGCAGGGAGCGAATGTCGGTACCATCAAGACAAAGGCAAATGTTTGCTGTGTTCAGTTCTCTCTGGATTCTGGCAACTCACTTGCATTTGGTTCAGCAGATCATAGAATATATTATTATGATCTTCGCAATCCGAGTAGCCCCGTTTGTGTGTTTGTTGGACACGAGAAGACTGTTAGTTATGTTAAATTCATAGATTCAACAACTCTTGTGTCATCATCAACGGATAACACATTGAAGCTTTGGGATTTGTCTGAGTGCTCGTCCCATGTTGTTGACTCTCCAGTTCAGTCCTTCACGGGCCACACGAATGTAAAGGTAAATGTAAAGCTTATTACTTTCTTATTAAATATAGATGTTACTTGTCTAAGGGGTTGTTTGTTTGCTGCTTAATGGAACCATTCAGCGTTGAATGCTGAATCGTTAAGCATTCAGCGTGTTTGATAGCTGCCATTAAAAAGACTGTGCTGAATGAAACAGAAGAATGTTGTTGAATCATTCAATCTCAAAGTACATTCTGAATCATTAAGCACCAAGTATTTGACCCTAATACTCATTCTTTCACACGTTGTCTTGTTAAACAATCATCTTATATAATATAATATATCACTATTAAGGTTAAAATGGTAATTTGCATCATTCAGATTGTTCATTCAGAACCTTTATCAAACAACATGTCACATTCACAGGCAGATTCATTCAGAGGCTTTGAATTATTCAGACCACGGAATCATTCATTACTCAATCATTCTATTTTAACAAACAGCCCCTAAATAACATTAAAGCAACTCACATGTTAAATCTTGAATTCTATGTTTATTTTTCAGAATTTTGTGGGGTTATCTGTTTCTGACGGTTACATCGCTACTGGTTCAGAAACAAACGAGGTATTCGAAAAAAAACACATAATTTAGTACATTTGTGTTTTTTTTTTCTGACTTTTCGCCGTTTTAAAAAACTGATATGCTTATAAACATGTCACAGGTTTTCATCTACCACAAAGCTTTCCCTATGCCCGCGTTGTCATACAAATTCAACACGATAGACCCGATTTCAGGAGATGAAGTGCATGACAATGAACAATTCGTGTCATCAGTTTGTTGGCGGAATCAGTCTTCTACTTTAGTTGCTGCAAATTCCATGGGAGATATCAAGCTCTTAGAGATGGTTTAGGAGGTAAACAAACATGAACATTAGTCATGCCCTTAAATGTAGGGTTGTATATAGAGACAGAAATTTGGGGCAGCTTTTTGTCCAATTTTACTTTTTTAGAGGATGATGGTCTTAAAGATCATCACAATTTGTATTGCAGATATACTTTAGTTGAGAAAGGAAAACTTAAAGAGTAGATCATGTTAATGTATATTTTCTAATTCTTCGGATATATTGTTCCAATATACATATAATTTCTTAGTCGATTTTCTTACTCTCTGCCTGCAGGTGGAGATATGATTATCTACATTCTACCTCCCTCATAACCCACTGTAGCGAGATTGGATATTATTTAGTTGTTGTTGTTATTGTTGTTGTTGTGAGGAAAACAAGTATAAGCATCCTGTGATCAATCTGTTTGCTTAGATTATCAAGAATTCAAGATTTCTTGAATTTGGGTGACAAATCATACCTCAATTTTCCAACACAGAGATTCTTACTTCCTAAACTCGCATATAAGCTTACAGATCAAACTTCAGCTTTAGCCAATAAAATAACTAGCATAAAACAACAAAAATGCAGCTCTGCCAACGAGTAGTTGTTGGTTCTGCAGATCGAAATACTCCCTGATGCAAAAATGCTACAATGTATAATAATCATAACTACTTCGATCTAGGTCTCTTTCGAATACTGTATCTCAAAAATAAAGAATATATTCTATCGACACTGATTTCCATTTTTAGCTGATTGAATCAACTTGTTTATAAGTCTTCGAAGCCTTTTAGCTCCTGGACCTGGTTTGACCTTTGTGGGTTTCCCGACCTTAGAACAAGACGGGCTACCTTTGCACCATCCACCCGGGGTGAAGCTCCCATTGGTTCGGTGTAGTAATTGGTTATCAATTCTGTCCAAAACCGAAGTATCTTGGTTAAACTTACGTGCAAATGCAGCCCCACTCTTTATCATTTTAGAAGTGTCGTTTATGTTGAGGACATGAGGATGCTGTTTTGGAGGATTGTCCCATGAAATAAAGTGCATATCATGGTTAACCACGGTTGGAATGAATTCTGGAACATTGCATATAACCGTTTGGAAATAACCTTCTGGTGAAGAGACGAAATTCGTGTAGTACATGAGTAGAGTTCTTGGAAGATTATCCCAACCCCATATGCAATACTCTACAAATGAACGCGATAGTACCATCCATGCTGATCCTGCAAAAATTGGAAATTTTTATAAAAAGTTGCACCCAAACAAGTTCATAAGTGGAATCTTTAACCGATCTTAAGTTCATATGGTTATAGAATTACAATTATAAGCAGAAGGGTTTTGAAACTTAATTGAGATATTGTAGAAAAAACGCGTGGATTAAAGATTGGGCAAAACTTACCCGTAAACAGTTTAAATGCTGTTGGCAGAGGCCTATTTGGTTGCACCCAAAAGATATCAGACTTCTTATTCTCATATAGTCCAGGGTCAATCATCAATGGCATTGCTCTTTGATCCCTGCATATACAAGCAGATTTAAGTTTCTAATGGTTGCACACATGTATGAGTATGTCTGCTATAGGTTGAAAAACTGGTGGCCAAGTTGGGTTGACCCGGTAACAGTTTTTGTCATCTTTTAAATTATAAATATTTAATATGTTATATATGATATTTAAAACTTATATTACAATAAAGACTGGTTTTTTTAATAAGATAATGTAGAAGGGTCATAAACACTTTTGAGTCATGGGCTACTTTTAAACCTGCTCAACCCGTATGAGCCATTTTCCTTTCGGTCTGCATTTAGTGATTTCACCTATTTGACCCTTTAGCATGAAAATAAAGCCCAAATCGACCTATTTTCACCTAAAAGGTTTGAAATTGCCACCCATGGTAGTCTGCAAGTAAAGGAGCTTACTCCTTCCATCCTAATTGACTCGTGTGCTCAACGAAATTCCAGTCTCGATTCAGATTACGAAAAGTAGAAAGAAGATCTGCATATACATTCAAGAAACCAATCAGATTTTTCTGAGTCTGCACTGACTTGATATTGTTTATGAAAGATTTGACTTCCCAAACCACTATGAGTAGCTAGAATGAGCAGTTCTGACAGAAAGTGTAATGTATGAATTATGATGGTTTCAAACAAACTATCGTTCTTGAAAAGAATGGAAAGATAAAAAGCTACACTACATATGGATGAGCAATTTTGGAAAGATTATGAGAATCTAAACACAAGATTTTGTCCAAAGTTGTTCATATTCAGAAGAAAGATAGTTCAAAAAGCTAAAACTCTTAAATCATGTGAAGCAGAGAACTAACCATCTTGAGTCACTAGAGGATAATCAGAGGCACTGAGGTTTATAAACCAATCCCAATCTTTATTCTTCTTTAAAAGAATAGCACACGCGTGAAGAGTGTTTGACACCATTGTGGGCCCTCTATAAGTCACCATATTCGCTTTCGTGATCATGTAAACGTTGCCAACTTTAGCAAACATGGGATCTTTTTCAACTCGTGATGCAAGCTCCATTCGCTCCTCAGGTTCAGATTCAAGATCAAGATGAACAACATAGTAATTCCAGGGATGATATAATGCTCTAAGTGTTCTCCAAAGCTTATTTAAGTCCCCTTTTGATCCAGAAATTAAGTAGGCGAAATGAGGGAGGGAGGGGCGAGATTGCAGATTAGGATGTTTAATCTTCTCTTCAGCAAAATGTGGAATCGATTGATTTGAAGAAACACGAGTGTTGAATAATGGGAAAAATGAATTTATTTTGTACAAGGGAGGAAGCAGGCCCATATTGAAACAAGTTGCTATGAGGAATAAACATATGATTGAGGTTATAGCAAGAGGGAATGCCCATCGTTTCTCTGTATGAAAAGACTTGATTTCTTTTAGTTTTATCATGATCTAACTTCAATTCCCCTTCACACAACCTCAACTATACTACAATTCAAGAGCCCGTAATTCTCACAAGATCTTCATAAATTGATTCCGACAATCCGATTGAAGGCTGTAGAACACACAAAAATCAAGAAAGTTGGTTCATTTTTCATGTTTTTATGCTTGAATTCATTTAAAAAAAGCATCTGCAAATCCTAAAATTATTATCTTTATCTTTAAATATAACATATATAAAATAAAAGTTCATTGTTGAACTTTTAATTTTAAATCATAGCAGTGATTAGTAACTAGCCACTAGATCATGGAGATTGAACAACAACCATATGAGATCAGACCAAAAAACCCAAAAAAACAGGAAGCTTATTAACATGTTACACATTCTGCAGACAGGCTAAGAACACCATGGTTATCATATAAACACAGAGTGTTGTGTGTGTAATCAAATTCACACAACCTTAAACACAAAAACAAAGCGAAAGATTAGCATACATAAAAAACTAAATTAAATTAGATCAAATCACAGACATGTAAACGAATGTCGATATCACTGATTTGGAATTTTTTAAACGAGGTAATAATTTGGGCGAGAACAAATCGCATCTTACAAGTCAACCAATTATAAATCAGAGCTCAAGAACAGCCATACCCAGAAACAAATGAATCAGATTTTAACACCTACTGATAAAATCAAAACAAATTAACGAAAATTATCAGGTACGCATTACAAACAAATCAAAACCCAATATTTTTTTTTCAAGAAATGAATCACCTTGTTTGAATCTTTTGACAGAGTGCGAGCATCCACGTTGAAAAGAATATAGGAAAAAGTATGGCAGTGAAGAAACGATGGGTGGGTGAGAGAAGAACAAAGTGTTTATCGATTTGATTTGTATTACTTTTTACTTTCTTGAATCTTCATGTTACTCTTTCGTTGGGGAAGATTACTTTTTGATTATAAATAAATCTTGTTTTTATATGAGATCAGTGTTTATGGTAAATGCAGCTTAAATCGACACGACATCATAAATTTAGACGGCTGTTTTGTTGCAATAAGTCAATAAGTAATTGTTTATTAGAAAGAAATAAATTTAAAATTCTCTTGTGCTTGAATCTAGATGTATTTTATTTGTTTCCAGATTAGTATCATGAAATGTTGTGATGTCGAATGTTTTCTATTTGATAAAGTATCGATTTATAATATAAGGATATAGTATTCAACAAATTATTTTTACCTAGTAACACGTAGTTTTATTTATTTTTCTTTTTTTCTATCAATTTTTTTCTATTTTAAATTTTAAAAAAGTAGCAAAAGGACAATTTTTTTAAATTTATATGGGTCGGAAAGAGTATAATTAGGTAAAAGTATATTTAATGGTGAGTGTGTAAAATTGAAAAAATAGTGCATGATTGAAAAAATAAGGTTGTCAGAAGGACAAATTGCCGAGAAAAGTAACTAAAATGTTCAAATTTGACAATAAAGGTAATATCCATTTTTTCGGGCCAACAAAGGACCCTAAATTCTAATTTATTCAAAAAGGGGTATATAGTGACTTGTTGTTCAGGTATCCGGTTAACATAGGATGAGGTGGCAAAAATTTTAATTTTTTTATTAAAAAAAATCTTATGTGGCAAATAAATTAATTAATCACTTTCAAAAATATCAATTTATCTCCGACTCCTTTGAGACTCTTCTGCTCCTCACATTTCTGCCCACCGCCACCCTCTCACCATCGCCAACATCTCACAATCGCACCACCGATGCACTGTCGCTCAACCGTCTCTCTCTCCTCTAGATGGTTCCACCGGCACCGTAGACTCCACTGCCGTCGCCACCGTAGACTCCACCACAAGTGGCTCCTCTACCGCCACCGCGTAGTCCTACACTCCTGCACCGCCACCGTAGACTCCTCTACCGTCTCTCTCCAGATCTATGCGTAAGTTTAGGGTTTTCAGATTTCTTTGATCTCTCTCTATCTCTCTCTCTCTGTTTCTCTTCTCCAGATCTATTGTTGTGGGTGTTCGTGTGTGTTTCTGTTCTCCAGATCCTGTTTCTGTTCTCCAAATCCACCGTCACCGTCGTTCACTGCCATGGTTAGGGCTCAAGATCTGTGTGTTTCTGCTCGTGTGTGGCTGATTCTCTCTCTCTTCTCTCTTCAGACTTTGGTTAGGGTTTAAGATCTGGGTTTGATTTTCAGTATGACTGATTTAGTTTGAACCAAATCCATGTTTGATTTTCAGATCTGGTTTGAGTTAGGGTTTCTTGTTTCGATTTTGATCCAGATCTGGGTTTGAGTTAGGATTTCTTGTTTGGATTTTGATCCAGATCTGGTTTGAGTTAGGGTTTTCTTGTTTGGGTTTGAATTAGGGTTTTCTTCATACTTCATGAACAGAGAATGGTGGTGGTGGAGGTTGTTCGTAGCGGTGGTGGAGGTTGTTCGTGGCGGTGGTGGTTCACGGCAGAGGGTGGTGGTCAACGCCGGAGGATGGTGGTCAACGGCAGAGGATGGTAGTCAACAGCGGTGGTTTAATGCGGCGGTGGTTCACAGATGAATAATGTTTATATCTTCAAGAACTTGGACAAAAATTATTAAACAAATACATAAATTCTTATTAACAATTAATTAAAAAAATAAAAGGATTAACTGGTAAGTTATTAATATTTAATTAATTATTATAAAATGTTAATTAGAAGTTTTAATTATTATTAATTAGTTGGTAATCTATTATATAAATGACTAATATTAAGTAAAAAACAATTATTGATGACATGGACTGCCACATATGCAATTATGTTAACTGATGATGATGACTAGACTGCATGTGTACAGCCACGTCATCGGTAACCTGCTGACTAGGCGGTCAGCAGGTTTAAGAGGTCATTTTACCCTTTTTTGTCAAAAATCGAAATTTATAATCCTTTCTTAGCCCGAAAAAATGAATGTTACCTTTATTGGCAAATTTGAATATTTATGTTACCTTTCTGGGCAATTTGCCCTTCCTAGAATGGTATATTAGTGAATTTTGATTGCTGACATTTTAAGAAATTAAGTAAAATAATAGAGAACATGTTAAATAAATTATAATGTAGTATAAATAATTGTTAAGTTTTTAAGTGTGATTTGATGTTTAGTAAGTTTTTTTATTAGTTGGCCGAGAGGTTTATTTGATTTTAAGGAATTGTTTCTTTTGTGAGATTATGAAGAAAAAAATTGAATTAAAATTCGGTTTTTCGGTATTGATGTATTTTGTGTTTCAAGTTACGTTATTTGGTTTTATCAAATAAATTGTATTTGTACGTGGGTAGTTATATTGTCATCATTTATAGTATAGGTAATTATGATTTGGTTGAGACCAGAAAAACATTCAAATTAAGCTATCGTAAGTTGAAATGTGTTGAGTGCACGCTTATTTTGATTAATTAAATATCGGCATTATAAAGTACGGGGATCTAAGGGCAACTACTTGATCCAGACTATGTATTTAGTATACGCAGTTAAATCCAAACGACACAATTCTTGATTTTGCCAATGAAAGAATGCATATCTTGGTGTTTGACAGATATTAACCGATTTTCGGTTAGTTGTGGTGTTTCAAAAAGAACAGACATAATGATCAGAAACCATAGTCTTAAGTTTAGTCTTTGGATTATCCCAAAAGAAATTTCATGAATCATGATAGCTAAAATTAGGGATAGATCTTTATTAAGGGAAACTAGCTATGACCTTTATCAAGTAAATAGTTATAAGTGAAGTAGCCCATGACCTTTATCAAGTAAATCACAAAGTCACTTTTCGTCCAATTTGAAACATTACTCAAGACGTCCCCTCACGTGTAACATATGGATACTTATGGGTTACGTGGAGTCTGTGTGCCCTTTAACCAACCACAAGTGAAACTAGCTATGATACCAATTAAGTTTGTGGAGTTCCAAATCAAAACCAATTGACTATAAGTGTAATAGCTATGTGAAACTTAATAAAAACTCACTTGCTTTTTCTAAAGTGTGGACCCGAATATGACCCTCATAATGCGATCTTCAGAATTTACAAACTTAATATGATTTTCATTGAGTGGTTACATTAAATATCATATGTATAAAAATTTCATCAACATCCAAAAACTAAGAGTTCCGATCCTCAAAATGCATCCACTAAACAATAACTAGATCATAGTAGATATTCCATGACCCAAATGCTTGAGGTCGTAGCTAGATGAACATTCTTGCAACAAATCCATGTACACGTAAGACATGCGGCAATGTAAATAAACAGAAATAGAGTGAAAGGGTTATACTGATCAGATTGTGGACAGTGATATAAGGACCAAGATTGCTCTTCTTTGTCAATATGCACAATAATACCCTTCTCATGATCTTTAGTACGTGTTAGCCTTATGTAATTGACCAACAAGATGCCTAGATAATGGTGTTCCTCTCGAACTCGCATGATACTCGCTGGAGGGCGAGTCCGGTATAACGGATGGCCTTAGGGTGTGTTTATGGGGTCTTTTCATAGTTTAGTTTTTTCCTAGATTAAATAGTGTGTTTGCTAAACACACTATAAAAATGTCTCATCAGTTTTAGAGCATTATATATTCTCAGTCCAAAATTAAGTCAATATAAAAATGTCTTAAACGCCGTCTTCCTTATGTCGTTCACTCATCAGTTTTAGAGCATTGTATATTCTCATGCTAAATAATTCAATTTACTCTGCTACACTTTAAAACAGAAACTTCTTTTTGATGTTGAAAATATAAAAGGGTTGTTGAAGTTCGTCTTGTTAGAACTCTAGTTTGATTTAGTTCCCAAACAAGCACTTATAACAATACAACTAAACCAGGACCGACTTGATTTATTGTTTTTGTGAGAAAAACAAGACTAAACCATCGTTGTACTTTGATTGAAATTGGATATTACATGTAGTTTTAGATAATTTAAATACATCAAAAAGGATGTGCGCAAATAGAAACATTTATTTTAGATGTTTTCATACTTAAAAACACTTAAATGAGTACATGATAAAATGACTAACATACTCCTTATTTTAGTTGTTTACAAGTACCATTTAAGATATGTATTGCTAGAAGCATATATACTCTATCTCCTTAAATAGTTAAATATAATAAATAATATAAATTTAAAGGTTTTATTTCCTAAATAAAAACTTTATATTAGAGGGAAAGAGACTTGGCTAATAACGTACACTTTTTCCAAGTAGACGGCTGAAATTCGGTAATATTTCAACATAAGTGCCCCATATGGACATATACATGGAGATCACGATTTCTACCGTTGACGTGTAGTCGTTTTGAGTTAGATATTTTTGTTGTTTACAATATTTGTTAAAATGTCACAATCTACTTCCAAATCTAAAAAGAAAACTCTAGTTGATATGAAAACAACTCATATAAACTTAGAATAAATTAATGGCGCTAGGAATTTTATTATTAAACATTTCTTTTATTTTTCATCATACTTGACGCATACGTACTTCGTCACATTATCACATTGGACCCTTGCTATATCATACTGAAACTTGAAACCCCCGTACTCATTTTCACACACAATATTATCCCTATATATGATCATGTGATAGTGGTATCCGGTTACGTAGGACCCAATTGTATCAAGTATCAATTAACGATTGAAGCAATTATCAAAATATGAACTCGGTTGAATGTTTGTACGAGAGAGTAGCCGAGAACAATACGTGAAATATGAATTGCTTATAGAATTAGGGTTTACAAACTTTTATTTATACCCCTTTGGTATTTACAATAGCTACCCTAAACTATGACTAATGTCATATGTAATACTAAACTTCACTAGAATATATTGAACACAATTTAGGACCTAACAATCTCCCCCTTTGTGTTCAATTTACAATTAAGCATAATAAACAAAAATAAACTTTTTAAGCATCAAAACAATCTTCCCCATTAAGAATATGCAAAGATTCTTTTTCTTTCTGCATTCAACGTTTAGGAGATCATTTTTTGAAGTTTTGAGCCTTCACGAGATCTTCAAAGACTCGTCAACAGTGATCAGGTTGTTTATCAGAGATTGCAGTAGAAGCCTCGCGCTTATCAGAATTTACAACCATGATCATCTCTTTTGTCTTCACGGGAACAGTCTTGAACATTACACGAGAATAATATTTCTTGATCATGCACAGATCGATGTTGCTTGAGGGTTGTATTAGCTGTATCAACACCTTTGAATTTTTCTTTAAACAAATTTTGCTCCCCCTCGAAAATATATCTTCTTATGGTAGAGAACCGGGGAAAAGTGATGTGGATTGATGCAAATTTTCTCCTTAGAAAGTCTTAAGAGATGTTTGACGGAGCGAACCACAAATGGATATTTAAGCTCAGGCAAAGTGGGAAGATGTGTATTCGTGTTAGCATTCGAGAAGGATCTTGTTTGACTAACACACACAAATGGACGAGCAACACGATGAGGAGTAGCACGAGAAACATAACCATAATTTTTTTGCGGAAGACGTTGCTGTTTCATTCCTGTAAAATTATCTTTATTTTCATTCCAAAAGCTTTCTCCGAAGCTTCACCCTATTTATGAATTTCTCTGCGTAAGACTTGAAACTAGAATAATCATCCTTTGAGCATTTGGTTTTCAGATCCACATAACTTTTCGATGATTCACATGTATGGACTGTTACAGGAACCTCCTTAATTTCTTTTCGTTTGAAAGACTTACACTTTTGAACTTTTTCAAAATCAGAAAATGTTGTAACCTTTTCTTCTACACAATTTTGTAAATCTTGTTCCAATTTCTGAACTTTATGCACAAACTTGTTTCTTTCGGACTCAAGATACTCTCTTTCAGTATTCATTTTGTTTTGAATGTCCAACACTTGTTGCTCAAGATTTCTTATCTTAGCACTCTTTTCAATTTCAAGATCATGATGCTTGTTTGCTGATATCTTGAGTTTTTCGGTCAATTCGGAGATTTGCATAATCAACTTGACATTTTCTTCTTCGAAATTATTTGCTATCTTGTTCTCAATTTCAAATTTCTTTGGACCGAGTTTCTCCTTTTCAGGTTTCATCACTTTAACTCTTTCACTTTCAACCTTTGGAGTATCATGAAGAACACTTGAATTGTTAGGAACACAAGTTTCTTTTCTAATTTCTTCTTCCCTTTTCAGATCTAATTGACATTCAATGGTACGAAATTGTTCAACCAAAGTGGTATCACAATCTATATAGCAATACTCATCACCATCTCGAAACACATACTTTTTTGCACTGGTCTTTTTATCAACTATGAGATTGTATAAGTCAACCACACCACGTTTGCAGTTTATATCATCAATGGAAATATACCAACGCTCCCAAAAGTGAAAACAAGAATCAATAACCTTTATGTCTTTAATAAAACTCAAATTTGCCATTTTTAAAACTTGATACTTGAAAACACGGATCTTTGAGTGGAAATTAAAGGTGAATTAAAATAATTGTTCAAATTAATTCAAACAGCTTAAGATCGGTTTGCTTGAACTAACTGGTTTGAAGTGAATGGCTTGACGAATGGCTAGGTGAATGGCTTGGAGGGCAAACGGCTTGAAAGGTAAACTGCTTGAAGAGCAAACGGCTTGAAAGGCAAAGCAAATGGCTTGAAGAGCAAACTGCTTGAAAAGCAAAGAAAATGGCTTGAAGAGCAAATGGCTTGAAAGGCAAAGCAAATGACTTGAACCCAAATTGCTTGAAGTGATAACGGTTTGAAATACCAAATGGCTTGAAACACCAAATGGCTTGAAGTATCAAATGGCTTGAAATGCAAATGGCTTGAAGTACCAAATGGCTTGAAGTGCAAATGGCTTGAAGTACCAAATGGCTTAAAGTACCAAATGGCTTGAAGAAAATTACGAACCCTAGATCAGTATCGACAATTTCAACCTGCAAATCGATCTTATTCTCCAAACAACACAATCAAAACACCCTTTTTCAATCCCAAACTTGAAATAAACACCAAACTTGATAATCCCAACAAACAATTCGAATCAAACACCAATAATCATTAAGAAATTATGCCCTATGAAGCTACGGCAGAAACGTATTTGTCGACTAAACCAAAGCCAAGAACAGATCAAAAAATTACCTTTTAATCACTCTTTTGCTCTGATACCAATTGTAGGACCCAATTGTATCAAGTATCAATTAACGATTGAAGCAATTATCAAAATATGAACTCGGTTGAATGTTCGTACAAGAGAGAGTAGCCGAGAACAATACGTGAAATATGAATTGCTTATAGAATTAGGGTTTACAAACTTTTATTTATACCCCTTGGGTATTTACAATAGCTACCCTAAACTATGACTAATGTCATATGTAATACTAAACTTCACTAGAATACATTGAACACAATTTAGGACCTAACAGGTTACTAAATAACAATCACGCTCACAAGTATACATACGGGTATCGACTCTTCCAATTTAATAATATTAGTCGACTAGAATTCACCAATAAGGATTTTTCATTTCTTAAAAACTTGATGTTTATCACATTAGAACAATAAGTATTACTTTCTTAATGATTTTAATCATTAACAAGTTAAAACTTTAATCATCTTTTAAAACATCTAATTTTATAATAAGTTAAATCAAATTATCACATAAAGAGTAGATGAAATACTCTCATTCTTCATCTCTCTAATCACACATATTAGTAGTTTCACAAGTTAAAAGCTTTTTAAGTGAATTTTCTACAATTGTAAAAACAAATTAACAAAGAAAATCTACTATTAAAAATTAATAGATAAAAAATACATATGACTAATTTTTTTGAAAAGCTACATATGACTAATTTTAAAGTTTCTAATGTGATACATATTATTTCATTACCAACATCATAGTTAACTTAAGAATTGTAAACAATATTGAATAAAACTTTAAAATCATAATATGGTTCAAAATAAAACTATATTATCAAAAAACAAATGGTTTGGGTCGGTAAATGGGATAAGGTATGGTATCAGATAATTGAGCGTGTATTGAATAAAATCATAACCGTCCCAAACCTGTAAAATTTTATAAAAATATCACATACCCGGTCTAATAACAATTTACCCGTTTCAAAAGTTTCGAGTTCAAAATTTCATCCACTAGTACAAATATGCGATTTGGTCACACATAGTCGGAATTAAACTGTCACACGTTCGAATTTTTATGTGATTAAAGGTACGAAAATAAGTTCCTCGTGATTAGTTAGTCACTTATGAACTCGGATCGTGTGACCATTCGGTAATGTATCCCCAGACATTCAAATATTTATGTGGCTAAATGTTACAGCTATTTTTTTGGCTAATTATTTAGCCACATATGAATTTGGAAAACGTGACTAAATGTCATAAATGGTCACACACTTAATTTTTTATGACAAAAGTTTGTCACACACTTGAATTACTGTGACTAAATGTCATATATGGTCACATGAAATAATTGTTTATGTGTCTAAATTATAGATTCGAAATTGCCACACATGTGTTAAGTGTAGCTAAAATCGTACATATGGTCACGCAAATTATTATGTGTGTCTAAAATTTAACGGTGCCAAAAGGTAAAGTATATAGTCACATTTATTTCTAGCACGATCATGTGTGACTATATGGCTTTATAATAGTCACACCATATCATAAATGTGTATCTAAATGTTGATTATGGTCACATTGAGTGTTTGTGTGTCTAAATCATGAGTCTACATATGGTCACATGAAATAATTGTTTATGTGTCTAAATCATATAATCGAGTTTGTCACACATGATTATGTGTAGCCAAAATACGGTACATATGGTCACATAACTTATACATTGTGACTAAAGTTTATCGTGTGTTTTCAAAATTAAACAGTTAATTAAATTTGATATTTAGTCACATATTAAGTGTCTGTGTGCCCCCACATAATATGGTCATACTTATTAACACATTCGGCCACTGTTTTCTTAATTCGTTATGTGACTAAATATTACATAAAGGTCACACAAACATAAAAAATCATGTGGCCATTGGATGAACAATATTCACACAAAATACACATTTACTTGACTTTAAAAAGCATATGGTCACACATTTGAACATTTTTGGTCATTTTTTAATTACAACCATGTGACTAAATCCTCAAAATTAAAATGCGTTGTGTGACTGAATATTACAAAACGCCAGACAAAAATTAAATTCATGTAACCATTGGCTGAACAATAGTCACATGAAATACACACTTTACTTGACTTTAAAATGCATACGGTCACACATTTAAACACTTTTGGTCACTTTTTAATTACAACTATGTGACTAAATCCTCAAAATTAAAATGCCTTGTGTGACTGAATATTACAAAACGTCACACAAACATTACATTCATGTGACCATTGGATGAACAATAGTCACACGAAATAGACATTCACTTGACTTTAAAAAGCATATGGTCACACATTTTAACACATTTGGTCACTTTTTAATTACAACTATATGACTAAATCCTCAAAATTAAAATGCCTTGTGTCACTGAATATTACAAAATGTCACACAAATATTAAATTCATGTGACCATTGGGTGAACAATAGTCACACGAAATACACATTCACTTGACTTTAAAAAGCATATGGTCACACATTTGGTCACTTTTTAATTACAACTATGTGACTAAATCCTCAAAATTAAAATGCCTTGTGTGACTAAATATTACAAAACGTCACACAAATATTAAATTCATGTGACCATTGGGTGAACAATAGTCACACAAAATACACATTTACTTAACTTTAAAAAGTATATGGTCACACATAATTTTAACACATTTGGTCACTTTTTAATTACAACTATGTGACTAAATTTTCAAAAATAAAATGTCTTGTGTGACTGAATATTATAAAACGTCACACAAAAATTAAATTCATGTGACCATTGGGTGAACAATAGTCACACGAAATACACATTTACTTAACTTTAAAAAGCATATGGTCACACATTTTAACATATTTTGTCACTTTTTAATTACAACTATGTGACTAAATTATCAAAATTAAAATGCCCTGTGTGACTGAATATTACAAAACGTCACACAAATATTAAATTCATGTGACCATTGTATAAACAATAGTCACATGAAATAGACATTTACTGGACTTTAAAAAGTATATGGTCACATATTTTAACACATTTGGTCACTTTTTAATTACAATTATGTGACTAAATATTACAAAACGCCACACAAACATTAAATTCATGTGGCCATTACATGAACAATAGTCACACATACACATTTATGATTGACTTTAACAAGTATATGGTCACACATTTACGACCTATGGTCACTCGACCTTTGGTCGCACATGCGCTGAAAAAGCAAGTATGACTATACGCATATCATCACACATTTTTGGTATGACGAAATCGCGTTTTTCTACTAGTGATCTTAAGATCGGGTTTTAATACCACAATCTTTATTATTGTTATTGTTATCTTGAATAAAGGAGAATTCAAACAATAATCATTCTTTAACTATTTCCAAATATATCTAGAAAATAAATATATTAATATTGCCATAAAGGAATATCATGTCAATTTTATTATATTCCATGCAACAAAAAGTTTGATTTACTTTTTTGGTTATATTCCAACTTCAATAGGAATGATGTACTACATTCTTACCCATTTCGTTATCAGAATATTATCATTTCAACCAAAACATCACCTTAGCACGTAGATGTTACAGAACATACATGTCAAATATTTAATTAGGATTCTTGTTCAACTAAATTTGGGTAATTAACACTATTATGTTAGATGTGTACGTTGTAATCTCGAACACCCTCACCCCCACCCACCCAAAAAAAAAAAAAAAACCAAAACCCCCGAACAATAAGCTAGCAATAGACATAACGTTGGAAATAAGACGAGTTGAGCTACTTGAGAATTACTTGAGCTCAAATAGTTAGAAGCTTAAAGCATGGCAATCCTTAATGAGTTCGAGTCTAGACCAAAGATCGTTAGTAAACAAGTTCAAGCTCAAGCCTCAAAGAGTGGCTCATTTAAGCTCGCTTGCCTAAATGGTCATTATATACAATATAATTTATATTTTATATTTATTATATATATATATATATATATATATATATATATAT
The DNA here is from genome assembly GCA_947179395.2 of Pulicaria dysenterica. Lineage (NCBI taxonomy): Eukaryota > Viridiplantae > Streptophyta > Magnoliopsida > Asterales > Asteraceae > Pulicaria > Pulicaria dysenterica. Next base: position 42,992,323 of record OX359296.1, on the reverse strand, counting down.
ATATAGCATTGCCATAAAAAATTTAAAATAATACCCCGAGCTTAAACAAGCCAAGCTCGAGCTTTATATATCTCACACGAGCTGAGCTCGAGCTCTAATCGAGCCGAGCTATAGCTTGAACGAAAAAATACATAATAACTATCAGTTACTTTCTAAATTCCTCTACCGAGACTTCTAGCCTCGACAACCCATTGTTTCTAGTCGAACACTTGCAACATCTGACAATCTATTATTGTTCCACAACAAAGCGCACTCTTGAGCTTTCTAGAAAATGTTATTATGTCATATCTCATTTAAAGGGCGTGTCTATTTGAACCCTTTTTTACTCTAAATTAACTCACCAGATCTATGTGAGTGTATGTTATGCAGTGAAAACTGTAATTAATTGTTATGACATGTCTAGTATATGAGAAAAGACGGTCCAAATATATAAGTTGCACCCTATCTAAATCAACGATGGGAACAAATAATACTATATTATGTCATTCCAAATATCCCAAATAAAAACAGGTTTTTTCGGTTACTTGTCTTTGGGAGAACTAGAATTAATTCACCAAAATATATTCAAATTGGCACATTTTGCTAATATGTGTATAAAACTTTGAAACTTACTAAATGTAGCCAACTTTGAAAAATTAACATTTAATGTATCAAACCTAAAATAGGTCACACGCTGACTTGACACTGGTTTCGTTGACGTGACTTCTGACTTGGGTGTTGACATATATTTTCCTTGTTTAAAAAATATATAATAACAACACAACAATACAATTTGCATTTTAGATCCTATCGGGTCGATTCATGACTACTATTCACACTCCTCTTGGTTCTTGATTTATGATTTAGGGCTTGCTATGTTCCATTCCATACTATGGGTGATTTAGAGTACGATCCATGTGACTTCAATTGATTGAAGGTTTGAACTGGTTTTTGCTCATCGATTCAGGGTTCATTTCATACGTACGACTTCATTTGCGAATAAGATTATGATTAGGGTACGTAGTTGAAAACATGTATGTGGTTGTTGCTTTATCTGTATCATTATGAAGTTATCAAGGTGTGCGATTAAGGTTCTCCAACATTGAGATTAGACTATGTGATTATGGTTATCTAATGATTGTTGTTCTGTTGGAGTCGAGATTTTGGTCCGTCTGATTGAACAAGTTCGATTTGTTTAAAGATTTATTATATGTTTTATTATTTGTATTGATGAATTAATATGTTTGAGATTTTGTTCATCTCTTTCATCTTAAATTCATTTTCATTGTTTTTCGATTTGTTATGTTATGATCTTTTAAAAAACTTCCATGCTTAAGAATTGTTTATCTATATCATTCAAGTTCTTTTTGAATCTTAAAAAATATAATAAGATTTAAAAAGTGACTTGGCATTAAATTGTAACCTTTAATACGTGTGTCTAAGCTCACTAGTCTTCAGCCGAAACTAAAATTTGACCAAGATCGGGCATTAACATTGTGTTTCCGAGTTTTATTTTGAAGAGAAAAGAAGAAATTTGGAAGGAAAACAAAAAAAAAATTGTGTTTCAAAGTTATTTTAAGAAAAAAAAAAGAAAGAATTTGGAAAGAAAATTTGGTTAATTTTCTATTTTAAACTTTTCTCACAAAAGTGAGAAGATTTGGAAATGAATGAAAGGAAAATCTTTATAACTTTTCGTAAGTGACTAAAATACACATACTCATAATAAATAATTTAAAAAAGTAAGGGTATTAATGTATTTTGATATTTTCAATAGTGATGACCCTTTCACTCTTCCACGTACTGATACATGTACCGAATGGTTATACGGGAAAATAAAATGACCTTTTTTGTAATCATTATCATTTCTTTTCACTTCTTCTCTTATATTAATTTTCTCTTCTTTTCATTTTTTCAATATGTCTATGGAACACAGCGTTTAAGAAGGAAAAGTAAACAAATTAATATTTTAATTAACAAAAATTCAGCAACTCTTTGGATTCAAAAAGACAAAGTTCAACTCCTCCACTGGGTATTGAAATCGTAAAATGTAAATGAGTGAATCCTTCAAACGAAAATCCAACACCTTCAATCAAAGAAATTGAATCAAACGTATTGGTTCCTTCGTTGTTGTTCATCGATCACATAATCTAAAAGACAAAATCTTCAAGTTTGTTGTTTTTCATCATTCCAATCCCTCTTTTCCATCATTGTTGTTCAATGGTACCACACAGCAAGACCAGAAATCGCCAAATCGGCAAGGCAACAAAGTAAAATGCAAAAGTAAGAAATCTTAGTTCAAGTGTTCCACTTCTACGTTGGTCGTCGATGTATGGTTCAGGAATCAGTAAGGAAAGACAAATCACAATGCAAAAAAGCCAAAACTCAGATGTATAGTTTCATATGAATCTCTTATTATTTGCTACTAGATCTTTTGATTTGTGAGTTTGAGTTAGCTTCACTGTGAGTTTTTTGCAATTTCTGTTGCCATTAACATCAGTTGAAAGTAAATCAAGTTAAGATTTATTAGTATAGATGTCCTATCCCCTTATAGGCTGGTTTTAAGGAGTAATTTCTACACTTAGACTTACAGCATGATAATGACTTAGTATGGATGAGTTCATTTTCAATTGGTATCAGAGTCATCATAATCATGCAAGGTTCAACACTTGTAGTGGTAGCTCGGACCCGAGAAGAGGAGTGTCAACCCAAGCAATGAGTCGTAGTGGTGACCTATGGAGGGTGGCTAGGACCCGAAAAGAGGTGTCCCAACCGTGACCAACATAGTTGTGACCACCGAGGACATCGGTCCTTCAAACATTAGGTATTTTTACGATCTCACATCGATTGAAAGTAAATCAAGTTGGTGGTATAAGTCTTGGTTTCTCTCTCCTACAAGCCGCTTTTAAGAGGTGGATTATACATTTGAGCTTATACCGTGATACGAGTCTAGTATGAGATCAGTTTATATTAGTTTGCTTCACTATATCTGATAATTGTGAATTTGTGGATTTTGAGTTGTGTTTGTTCAATACTTTAACAGCCTCATAACCTTAGTAGTTGACAATTAACTATCGACTATGAAATTCAAATTGTAACATTAGTTTCTACTTCGTCTTCATCGATAATAGACTATAGAATCAAATACTGAATTTGTTTATTAGTTTCTTTATTAGGCAAATACGGACTATCTTATATGTAATGTGATCTAATAATGGTCTTATCTTAGTTTTTCATTTTATAATAGAGGATTTATTTTCAACGACTGTTCCTAGCCTTAAAAAACATCGCACCGGATCAAATAAACCTACCAAAATAATAGATATAACATGTGTTTGTTTTATTTAGTTTTTCTTTAAGAAACAAACTCAAATAAGCCTCTTGACTTAAAAAAAAAGATAAATAACGAAGAAAGGTTATATTACTCTTTCATGAAAGTAGTGATGAATAAAAAACAAACTTATAAAGTAGAAGGATGTTGTTTGCCAAAACGTAATATTTCGGAATAATGAATGTCAATCAGTCAATCAAAAAATGGGGACATCCCAGCTACCTTGTAGTTGCACCTTCCACACTATTCGAACTTGCTCGATCTGTTCAATTGCGACCTTCAAGTCTATTTCTCACCTTATTCTTTTCTACAATTTGAAATAAATGTTATTTAAATGTTTATAAAAATAAACCTTTAAACTTAACTTCAATCATGCTTTCTTTAATAAACTAGCATAATATTTGTATAATACGACGTAAAACTTGTATATTCTTTTTATTTAAGAGTATTACCTAGGAAAAGCTATTAGAAAATGTAACAATGATAAAACATTATTGGCTTATTATTCTGTTGATTGTATTGTAATACATCCATTATCAAACAAACTCGAACTAAGTAACACTTCTCATGAAGGACATTAGTCTAACCTTCTCAAAAAATTGACTACATCTAGATTCTACAAGGTTATGAACATAAGACCATATGAATTCTTACTCGTTGGTGTACATATACAAGTTCTCGGCCATCTCTTAACTTTAGATCCATTCGTAATTTGTGTTCAATTATTCTATTTCTTCCTCCATGTACTTGGCTTAAAAAAACACTGTAGCACGGTATCAAAGCCTGTAAAAGCATATAATCACGTGCCTAAAAATCAACATCAAGATGTTAGACCATCTTTAAAAAGCAAAAGAACAATGTTCGTATATAATTGACATCTAAAAGATGGATAGATAAGGAAGGACAGATTGAGTCCTTCCAAATTAAGATCAAGCATTACTTATAATTTTCTTTTATAAACATAAAGTTAGAGTCTTATTAAAGGGTGAATAATGGTTTAACCATCCAAGTTTTTGTTCAATTTCGGTTTAACCATCAAAGTTTTTGCCTAAACGATTTTACCATAAGGCTTTGAATTTGTTACGAATTAAACCCTCAAAGTTTTTTTTCTTCAAATGGTATAAACATTGAAGTTTTGTTAAAAGGACTGATTAATCACTTAAGTTTTGTATAGTTTCGGTTTTGCCCTCTCTACTAGATTATGCATTTTAGTTTTATTAAAAACTTAACAAAACTAAGAAGGTTAAGCTATTTTTAAACAAAAATATATAGGTTTAATCGTTTGGAAAATTAAGGTTTAAACTAAAATAAAAGATGTAACTTTGAGATTGAATCAAAACAATATCAAAGTTTATGGTAAAACTCGTTTGAACTTTTTTTGATAATTAAACCGAAACTAAATTAAAACTTTGATAACTAAATCATCATTTTACCTTAAAAATCAAAGTTGGGTAAACAGTGGACATAAATTTTACCTTGGGAGATTTCAATCCCAGTGAGGATATATGGTTTAAACTAGTTCGTGTGTAGAGATTTCAGTTATAAATGATTGTAAAACTAAAAATAAAATAAATGTATACTAAGTTTACTTTTTATGTGTAATGTAAATATGTAATAATAGTCAATTAGCTACGCAAATAAATTTAAAAAGGTATTGGATCGCACCGTAATAATTTATGGTTAGTCCATGTAATGGGCTTTTTTCACCAACCCAATGGTTAGTTCATGTAATGGGCCTTTTTCACCAACCCAATGGTTAGTTCTTGTAATGGGCCTTTTTCACCAACCCATAAAGGAGGCCCTTCAATATATTAGTGTGGCACTGTGGCCGACCCACTTTGAGTTTATTTTGTTATTGGATATTTTGAAAAATTCATTTTCTTAATATATTTTTAAATATAAAATTTGCAATAACATTTTCAATTTATAATGTCACCATAATATGATTGTAATGCTATTAAAACCACTTAATAAGGATTACAAAAATTATAAGAACATGAAAATGATTAGTTTGTACATTAATATGAGTATTCATTATTCAATGATAGTTTGAGATTTGTAATTTGCTCGGTTAATATGAGTTTCACCAGTTTACGATTTTTTAAAAGAATTTGGATTATTCATATAACGGTTTTTTAAAACATTATAATTTATAAAAGCAAAAAAAAAATTTAATTGATTAAAGGTATCCTTTTTTAAACAAAAATCAGGATATTACACTAAAAAACCCCAATTTCAGATATTCAATTCACATGTCTTACTCCTTTTGAATTTAATTCTTAATTAGAATCTCTTGTAATGTTCTTTTTTATAATATATTAAATAGAGTGTTTTTAAATTTTTTTATTACTTGCAATGTGATGACATAACTAATTGGTTCTTTCACGGAAAATGCGTTCTTTACTAACTTGTAAGGTAAGTTTAAAACAATGACGACTCTAAGTATTCTGACTAAGGACACAATCACCCAAAACCGATCATAGTAGTAAGAGTTTTCTAGAACTTTTAAACCATTTCCTCAGTTAATTTGTTTGGATGCATGGGCTACTAATCAACTTAATTAGAGTTGAAAAATACTATAAGAATAATAAAATGTAGTTCAATATTTTGTTTCTAGCATATCTTATTCAAGTTAATTGGAATTGTTAATGTATTTGAGCTAGATAAAAAAAATAGGAAACTAGGAAATATGGCTAGCTCGTTATCTTTTCCCCACAAGCAACAGCCAACCAATATTATACTTCTAACAAGTTTGTTTTATCATTATCTATCCGATTTTAACACTGTTATTTTGATATTTTGTGTTCTTATCTTAGTTATCTAATTGACTAGTTAAGTATATCTTCTTGTTTTCGTTATCAGTGATTATGTGTTCTTGTTATTCAAGCGGCTTACACACTTGGTGTCTAATTATTTAATTTCAAAAGACTTATCTTGAGACATAAAAAAATTAATTATACTCTTTTGTTAGCATCTAAATTACAAATATAAACATATATATACACACAATACACACACAAGTATGTTTGTTTCCAATAAATGTGTGTACATGTTTATGTGTTTAGGATTTTTAGGATGTGAGATATAGTGTGTGTGTGTAGACACTTACGCAAACATGAACTTTAAACCAAATCATATATCGAATAATTTTAACCCAAATAAATCAATTCAGCCTTGAATAATTAAACTAAATTTGGGGGAAACCCCCAAATGAAAATTCAGATATTTATTTGATAGTTCATTTATTTATGCCTTAATTCTAATTCATAATCCGACGCTGTTGAAGAAAATGTTAATAAGAAGATATTTATAAATGTATTTGAAAAAGTCAAGATAAGCATGCGATTGTTGGTGAGGGGTTCTTTACTCGTGTTGTTGTTGCTGTCCCCGGCCTCTTCTAGATTAGACCTATACCTACCATAAGAACATGGGGATACTTAACCCGAATGATTATTATACTTAATCTTACTTCAGATTATCTTACTTATACTTTAATCTAGAAAATACTCGTAGTTCTTATAACCTACATATTGTTATAGTAGTAAATGAGATTCCTTCTACAATCGTGAATTTCACTTTTCAAATTCGATATTTCAACCTTTTGTGCTTTGGTATTACGAAATTCGAATTGAAATAATTGTAAAATTAACAATATTAATCTTAGGCAGAGATAAAGATCGAAACTAGAGAGAAAATATTGTAATTCGAATGTTCTGTGTGTGTTTCAAATTCAATCCGTTTTCCATCTCAAAATCAGGAAATGGTAGTTAGAAAATTTCTAACTTTACACCGAAATCAATTTAAAAATAAAAAAATTCCATAGTAAACCTTCTACTGTTATCAATTTTCAGGACCCCATACTTGTTTTAGATTAAAATTCAATCTCCTTAAAACACACGTATAAATTTCATTACACTAAATGATGTCAACCCGTTTGAAACACATGCTTTAATAAAAAAAATATTCACCTACTCTTTTCTTTCTTTCTATCTCTTAAAACCATAGAAATGGTGTCAAACATGTGATATCGGATGCCATGTAGACTTTACAAACAGACACAGGATATCGATGTATTCCTCATGCTCTAATGCATCTCTCTATTAAGGGCGGATGTGTAATTTAAACCTTCACACAATGTTATAACATGCTTTTTGTCTTTATTCTTGTTAGGATATTTGACAAGGATTTTAAGATCTACTATAATTCCAACATTATTTTATATTTTTTCAAAAGCAAATTTGTTAATTCATAAACAGAAACCATACTACATCAATGAATCCAAATCTTTGTAAGTTGCAGGAACCATTATAAACCTACTCAAAATTGATAAACTATGATAAAGATTTTATATACCAAATCTTGACCAATACCAGAGATATGTTTAATCACTAACTTGACTCTCACACGAGCATTTTACTTTATCCTACCTTACTTTTATGGTATTTTCTTGAGTTATTTTAAGGAGAGCGAAAGAAATGATTACTAAGAAAGGAGAGGGAAATTTGTGTTCTTGAGTTTTTTTTTTAAGGAAAGAGTTGAAAGGAATTGGGAGAAGCCATTCTTGTGTGTAAAAATTTTTCTCCCACTTTTGAATGACTGGGTGAAAAAGTTTTTTTATCATTTCTTTTCCTTTCCTCACTCCCCATTCCTTCCATTCCGTTCTGTTCATTTAAAAACTTGAAAATATGCCGCTAACCCAATCTGATTGATAAATGAATTTTCCTTTTTTTACTTCTACTTTTAAACCAATAAAACATATTAACTTGTGTTTACTACGTTATATTTATCTGTTAGATTAAAATCAGTATCAATCTCAAAGTACGAGAATAAGAAAGAAAAATTAGTACATTTTAACGTTATGATTTAAAAAGTATAAAGATAAAACACAAAAATATGATACGAGGAAATAGACGTTATTAAAGTTTAAACTTACGATATGTTTGTTTTCCAGGTTCGGTAACAATTAAGGGTATCGAATTTCAAATTTGGATGGTGAGATGGTGACTTTCTCATAATAATTTTTATTTATATTTGACAAAGAAAATGATTTAAATATTTACTAGTTTATTGACCCGTGCACGCACGAGTATTTCAGAAGTGTATTTGAGATATTAAAATTTTTTCAAATAAAAATAATGCAATAAATGAAATATCACCGAAAACTTTTAATCTTTTTTTACTTCTAACACGTGCAACGACAACATATAATTGATCATGTGTAAACACGAGTTTCCTAAAGAATAAACCGACTTCTGAAAGTGACTGTACTTGACTTTTGTTAATCGTCATAGCAAAACACAACATTAGAGGAAATTTTCTTCTTTAAAACTTAACCAAAAGTTTTGTATCTGATGAAATCATTTTTATTTAGGAATACCCACTACTATTAATGGATAACAAAAAATTAAGAATATACTAATTTTAAAAATGTGTCATTTTACAATAAGATTTACACCAAAACGTAGATAAAAATGAGACGGTCGTAAATATATAATTATTTTTTATCTAAACAAATTATATCAGAAGCTATTAAACATAATTTATATATAGCCCATAATTAATTACATTAATTTACAATTTTTATATAACCATCTCATATTTTCTTAAAAGTCCCTCGCATGTTTTATAAATTTCCTCTCATAATTTTCATCAAACCCCCTCCGATTTAAAATTGAATCGATCAATTTTGCAATTGATTTAAAATTCCGAGTCTTGCCAAAATTGTTTTTGATAATGGATTAATTGAGGGTTCCTATTGGTTAATTAAGATTGATTTAATGATTATTTTTGAAAAATTTGCATGTTTTTTATATATAGATAAATATAGATAATTTCATACAGATTAAGCAATAATACATTTTCAAAGAAAATAAATATGAGTTATTGAAATCTTATCTAACGGTTACAAAAATATAATACACCTTTTCAAAGAGAACCATTATTGAAATATTGATCGACCGGTTACAAAAATATAATACATTCATTAGATGTATTTTAAAAAACTAATAAATACGTCTATAAAATTAGATATATTTATCATATTGTTACTTTTTAGATTAACTTTCAATATAATGTAAAAGTGTATTGTTTTTACTATTTTTTTGTGAATTATAATGAAGATAAACTAATCAATTTTCTTAATTTTTATAACTGTACTTTATATACTCCATACGAATAGTATTCCTCTCATAACTTTATCATGTACTCTTAAATACATTATAGAGAAAAATAAATAAGAAAAACTAGGATGGTATTAATGTTTTTTTCATTCTAAAATTATTGTCAACAAACAAAAATCATACATATATAATTAATGCAAACAAAAATAATATTAAGGATGCACAACTTAATTTGTTATGCGTGAATAACAATATTTTATATAAATCACCTCCTCATAAATTTGAGTTTGAAATCCACAAATAACAAGTGTTTTTAACATTATTTAATGAATGTTATACCAAGCTCGTTTTCATCTAAATTTCACTTATATTTTCCCCTAAATTCAACTAATCAATCTGATTCTTTATTCTCTCTCATAAGTTTTGTTTAAAACAATAGTTAGTATACAAGTGGCCTGTAAAATTATTATTCTTTAAATAGAAAAACATACATATATCCTAACTTACTTCTAAATTTGAATCATATGTTCACGGCAATACTAATTACATGATAACAGCATGTACAGCTTACATGAATCACTATAAAGTTTAAAGATTATATTATCAAATACCTTCTATGATGTTTTATAAAAATAACCGAATTTATTATGATCAAGACACTTATCACTTGGTGAAAATAAATTTCTGGTGGTCAAAGTGATAACCTTTTCTTATATACCGAGTATCTTGGCTCGTTCATTATTCAAATTAGTTCAGAGATTTTGTCCTGTACTAACATTCCTCCCTCCAACATCTACCGCAAATATTTTTTACTCATGAGATTTCAACTTGTCACAACTTATGAGCAGATTTAGGAAGATGACAGCCAATGACTCATCCACCTTCCTCCCTACATTTTTTTGCATGATGTGGGATTCGAACCCATGACCTCACCCTGATACCAATTGTTTTGACCATAAAGCTTACCACAAGGCTAAAAGAAACTCTTAGTGGTAAATATGCTACCTTTTTCTTATATATTAGTAACGTATCTCGTCTACGTTGTCACATGCCAACAGAATGTGAATTAACGGAGGTAAAAAATAAACATTTCAAAATCATCTAGCAAGTGTCTGAAAATTATTAAAAACCATCAAAGACCTATAGCGAATAAATGCTCGTTAGTTTAAGATATGCTGTGTGTATATCACAATATTGTTAAGAAACAATAAATCGGAGGAGAGAAGCTAAAAAAACTACCATAAACACATAGAATTCATAAGTATCAAAGAAAAAAAATTACATTTAATGGCGTATAGAAGCCGGGGGGACGACACTGAATAACGGTCACAAAGAGGCAAAATAGAAATCAAACATTCATCTCCTAAAATCATTTGGTTGTTTGGTGAAATCAAGAAATTATCGATCCATCAAAACTCATTTTCGACTTTGCGAAGACATCATGATCGTTTGACCATTTAGATTGGACGAAATCACGCAAAGTGTAGAATAAAGAAATAAACAATCACAGAAGGCTGTAAGTTTAGGACTTCAGAAAGAAATGAAATCGAAGGTGTCAAAGTTTAAGGCTTTTGCTGACACAACAAGACTTGTTTGATGAATTAACAAATAACAATCAAAATATAGAATTTGTAAACTCAAAGAGGATTTATACTTCAAACCTTTTACAAAACACGTGTAAACTTTCATTTAATCTTCGTTTTTGGATCAATATTTTAGTTCTCACCAACGGTTTAAATTTAAGTTAGTTAGGGATCGTTTGTTTATTAAGAGGTTCTAAGTCTGAATCTAAATACCATGTCTGAACATTAAGAGTTGATTCTGATGTCTGAATGTTCATTCATATTTTGCTGTTTGTTTTTTGAAATATCTAAATAGTTATAATTATCTGTTTTTTAATATTTAATATTCAATTGTTATATATATAACTATATTTTATCTTTTCTAATTATAAACTAAATTATTTTAATAACAAATATCAAACCATAATAATATAGGAAATTAAAATAAAAAATATATAGAAGAGAGATGCGCAGCGGTGTGTGGCGCCCGATGCGACCGTGAAAGGTGTCCATATATGTAGAGTAGTGGAGGAGTAGATGTTGGCGTGAATTAGTGAAAGAAGGAGTATAATTGTTATAATATAATGAATCATAAATTCTGTTAAAATGTTATAAGAGGTAATTTTATCTCTTATTCATTAAGAGATTTTAAGTGGTTTTCAGATCTTAATGAAAAGAAAAAACAAATAGCGCTTACATCTTAATACCTCTTATTGATTTAGATTAAGATGTATTAAGACCTTTAAAAAAAAACAAACGACCCCTTACTTTTCAACTATTTTGTTTTCATCTATATCAACTATTTTGTTAGGTGGGCTCAGTTGTTAATCTTGTGTTTCTTCATTGTTAATATATATATATATTATGCTGCTTTTCAAAAAAAAAAAAGTTAAAATATAAGGTATCCTATGTGGCAATGGTCTCTACTTCTAAAAAATTCAAGTCTTAAGAATGAAATTGTTTGGAATATGACATGGCACATATATTGGTGTTATGGAAAATCAAGAGATACAATTTAATTACTAATAATTGCAATTAAATACTAACAAGGAGTTACAATTTGTTGATTGCCTAGGCCTTTCATATGCACCTTCTATGAAATATAATAGTACCAACATCTCAAAAATCTTAAGAAAATCCAAAGCAAAACATCCTAACACCTACATCTCTGTACATCGTAAGGTGAAAGTGTGCAGAAGCCATTGATGTATTATGACAACAATGTTGTTGGTATTTTAACTCTTTTGGAAGTTATGGATGCTCATGGACGCAAAAAGGTAAAATATGTGTTCTATTATGAAAACATAGAGAAGCCTTACTAGGTGGTTATACACAACCCCAAGTAACAGATAGAGTTGGATATAAACATTACCAATTTACCATGTTGGAATATTAGTAAATCCAATGGTTGAGCGTTTTAATCAAAATGGTAAATCAGAAGTAGTGAAAATAGTTGCAATGCATAGATAAATGTATTCATGACATGTATCCCATATTATGATACAAATTGTATTTAGTAGGCAATCGAATCAGAGCGATTAATTTAATTATTATCATTATTATTATTATAAAGTTAATTGTGCAGGAAGGGAGTTGAATCAGGCACAGTATGGGAATCAGTTCAATGTCATGCATCATACGCACTCACATCCGCAAGACCATAGTTTTACATTTCAAAGCTCGAGTGTTACATATGGGGGTCCTAATGGAGCATATTATACTTCATCTACTACAAGAAGGGCTGGCAGTGATGGCGTATGTAACTGTAAACCTTTTTTTGTTAAGATTCCTTATATACACATCAATATTTTAAGGGTAGTTTATAATGGCAATTCAGATGAGATTTGAAGAACACAAAGAAGCTGATTCGGTGACGGGTCAGGCATCTCATAGGATCTCAAGGGGAATTCATGATAAGGTGCATAATTTAGTATTAGCTCCAATTTTCTTAATATGGTAGGCACAACAAGTAAGTTAGTTGCTTTGTATATATGTGGTATTAATGAAATAAACTTTGGCATGGATAGTGCCACACTCTTTCAAGGCATCTCAATTCAGATGGTCATGTAGTTAAAAAGGAAACGTTACACAACATTAACCAAGGTATGTTTACTATTATTGTTATTATTATTTCAGAAGATGAGTAATTATAGCTGGTTAGTTTGTAATCAGATGAGCTTCTTGGCTTTGAGGAGGCTTGGAAAGGAAAAGCTAGAATGCATCTGGACTCGTGCAACAAATGTTTATAAGGGTCAGTTTATTATCAAGTGACATCATAATCATTTCAGTACTTAGTGATGGTAGTTAACTTTAATTTATTTCGGGTTTTAAAGTTATTTTTTGAGATTATTGAACTGTTGCTTTTGACAGTTGGTTCTGAAGGGTCTGGTAGTTGGGCTCTGCTTTCAACTGAGAACACATATGTAGGGGGGAGACGACGAGTGGGTGCAAAATTTGATTTTTATATTTGGCATTGTTGTAATGATATTTACTCTACCATTTCACATAACGATTTAGTCCTGCTCTTAATATCGGATTCAGCTGTTGATCATTGTTCTAAACTCTTTTAGTGTATATACACTTCTTTCTAAGTATGTTATAAGCTTATAATTGGATTTTAAGCAAGAACAGTTTTTGGAACCTTTTTTTTCTCTTTTTTTGCATTTTTATCAAATAATCTGCACATTCCGCACTATCAACAAATCGATACATGCTGGCCCGTGTTTACACGGGCTTGAAATCTAGTTATCGGATAACTAATCAATATTTACATATTAATTTATTTAGTAGATTTGAATAAGTTGTATTTATATATTAATTACTTAATTTGTTAGCCGATGTTACTATATATTCTTAGTTGTTTTTATATATACTATTAAATCTTTTTTTAGTTTTCACTCTTACCCCATAAATATTTGAGATGATCCTGAACTTTTAAAAAAAACCATAAGTTTAATTATCTCTAGATTAACATGAAATGTCTAAGAGTATGTTCGGTATGAAATTTTTTAAACTTATTTAAGCTGTTAGCTTTTGTTTTGAAAAAAAAAAGTTATAAGTCATGTTCGTATGAAAAAGTTGTAATGTTTTTTTCAACAAAAAACTTTAAAACAAGAAACTTCTTGACGTTGCTTTTATAACTAGCTTTATATACCGAATTACTACCCTCTTTAAATATTATATAATTTATCATATTTGTATAATTAATTCGTTTTTGTTATTTTACACTATCTAACTCTAGCTACCAATTAATTTATCAAATACATATATAACTAAAATATGTGTTGTGTACAATATAGTCCATATAAAAAACATAGTCCTGAAATTTTAATATTCAATCACATGTGTTTCAGTATACAATCATATGTGAATTACGAAAATATCACTCCGCTCAAAATTTTAAAATTCAATCCGGACCTTTGATGAGGCAGATCCAAAAGCCAAAATTATTCCCTCAGGACTATGAATTAAGTATGAACTATTTCAACATTCCTCTCTAAAATATATAGCTTACAGCTTCTAGCTACCAACAATTTAAACATACTCTAAAAGAAAAAATATATGAAAATGAGTAACCCGTATAATTTCAACATAATTTGGTTTGGAAAAAAAAACGAAGTTAAATGGCAAAGATGTAAATTAGGAAGGCCGGTCGTAGTCTCGTTTTCATCGAAGAAGATGGGCTCCACACAGGATCCACTTCACAACACGTGTTCTTCTACTTTCTCCACTTCTTTCCCTCCTTCAACCATTACCCCTTTGTTTTTGGCTTTTTGCCACGTTATATTTTCATTTTCTCCTTTTATTTTCCAAATAACTTCATTTTTTTTATATTTATATAATAAGAATAATAACAAATAGACAGATAGACTGTTTTAAATTCTTCGAATCCTCTTCTGTTATGATCCATTGTCCTATGTTTGTAATAAATAAATTCAAAAATAAATCAGTACATAAGTAGATAGACTTTAAATAAAAAATAGAAATAATGTTAAGATATAACTTTTTTAAAAATTGCGTCATCGGAAAAAGAAATATTACGAAGTTGATGTATAAGTAGAGAAAAGTTCAATATAGTTCATACTTAATCTGTAGTCCTAAAAGACTAAATTTAGTCTTTGGATCAGTACCATAAATGGTTCAGATTGAATTTTAAAATTTTGGACGGAGTGAAATTTTCGTAATTCACATGTGATATTTTTACAATCACATGTGATTGAATATTAAAATTTCAGGAGTATGTTTTTTGTATAGACTTTATTAAACAGCTCTGTATAAGTAATCTATATAATTTAAGAATATATATCAAAATAAGAAAAAAAATTAAACTGCACTATTTTGTAAATTCTGTTTTAATATTTCTAAGTGGCTATATCATTTAGCAATTTGATTGAATAAATTTAATCAACAACTAGGTATTTTGCTTTTTACGATGTTATGTGTCCAAATCTAAATACAATATTTAAATATTCATTCATAAAGAGAAAGTTCTGATATATGAATATTCATCTTATTTCATTGTTTGTTTTTATAGATGGTTGAATATTCGTAATTAACTAGGACAACATATATTTTTTGCAAATGTAGCATTTCAACCATAACAACTAAAGGAGCAGCATTTAAATCGTAAGAAACAAAAACCACAATGTGTGAGAAAAGAAAACATTTGAATTATACATACATATGTAGTTTTGTAAACATTGAAAAATAGCAACTAGGATAAAAGTATTTGAACCATAAAAACACCAACAACATCTATGAGAGAACCATAACATTTAACATATAGCAACTTGAGTAGCAACAACAATTGGGGGAGAGAGTCAGAGAGAGATAAGAAACTTTATAGATGCGAGGCTTAGGTTGCAATGGTCAACGGTGGTGTGATGACTATCGATGACATTAGCATTTAGCAAAACTGGTTTAATGAAGTTGGTCAATGGTACGAGATAGTGAGATACAGAAGGGTGGTCGAACATTATGAGAAAATTGAATGATCAGTTGAAAGTAGGGGCATATTTTTGATGTTTAAGATGTTATCAGATGTTTTACGTCTCTACAGTATTATAAGGTCTTGTGATCCGATTGTAATATATGATAAACAACATAAACAAAATATAAACACGTGTGGATTTCATTATTCATTAACACGCACAATCACACAAATTAACCTACATGTACACATGATTATGAACACACATCAATGCACACGTATCACGGATATACATATAATATAAAATACCTGAGTATAAAAGTATATATATATAGGCAAAAGTTCAAACGAGAACTGTTTTTCGTACGAGAATTGCGAGAACCAATCTGAGCCGTCAAATCCTCCCTCCTTTAATGTCATTGCCCACGTACCCCATATCCAAGGAACGGCTGAGATTGGTTCTTGCAGTTCTCGTACGAAAAACAGTTCTCGTTTGAACCCTCCCATATATATATATATATATATATATATATATATGTTATTTTTAATTAAGGAGGCGCAGAGGAAGGCAGTGCAATGTAGGTGTGTCAATGACAGTGGCGAAGGCATTGAGGAGAAAAATGGGAGTTAGAAAAAATGAGAAGAAAGAGGGGAGCTAGAAAGGAAGGAATAAAACAATGATTGCCGGTGGTGATCGTCATGACTCCTTAATCATGGCTAACTACTTCGTCTTCCCTTGTTGAACAATTGCGCAAGGTTTGAACCCGGGAGTTGATTTACAGGAGTAACAAATGCATGAGATTGGAGTAAATCTGTAATTTGGAAATACTGAAAATACCCTTTTCACCTCTTTAAATTTATTTAATAAATAGATAATGATTAAATATATCCTTTAATCAAGTTTATCTAAAGGTTAGGAAATGTTCTAACGGTTTATATAATGAACGATACCATTGTTCGTATTTGTTTGTTTAACTAGACGAATAATTTTATGTTCATAGTCGGTTCATTTAGTAAAAAACAAACAAACTTTTTGTTTATAGTAATTCGTTTAGTAAATAAACAAACACTTTACCGAATGGTTGGTTTATAACTCTAATTAAAAATAGTAACTAATATACTAAAAATAAGCAACTAATTTTTAATTTTTGTTTAAAAATTATAATTTTTTAACTTTTTAATTTTTGTTTAATTATAATTTCCTGTAAAATTATATACGCGTGTGTCTCTATTTATAATTTATATTTGGATTGAATGTCATTGGTAACGATATACCCTAATTCCGATAACATTTGTATCTAGACCATCACAACTCAATCAATACTATATTTTCAAGTAGAAACGGATTACTATATTCAACTTTATTCTAACCCTCCTCGTATATATACATGAGTGTCTTACATGTGATGTGACATTGAAGAATGTAAAACCACTTGTTATGGGTAAACCGTTGACTGGTGGATACCTTGGAATCACCTTAACACACCCTTTAACCCGATATTTACTTCATCTACCATCTTCTACTTTCAATCATTCTCTCTTTATATTTCTCTTTTCTTTATATGTACCTCTCTCATCTTCTCTCAAATATTTAATACTAAAGAAAGTTGGAGTGATTAAAAGGATAACTAGATGAGTATAGTGGGTTTGAAATATAAACGAAAAAATTAGTGATAAAGTGATATGACACTTATATGGCAAAAAAAGACGTGGAGATAATATAATATATATAGGTATAGTGAATGCCGTAAAGTTGAAGTCATTACAGTAACAACACTCTTTAATGAAAGGGCATTTTGGCACATCGATATGAGGCATTTAAGACTTTAACGTGATTCTCAAGGTTTTGGATCTAATTAAGTCCTATAATAAACAAAGTGTAATTTATGAATATGTTTAGTGGGTTTGAGTTATGATGTTAAAGAAAAAACCAAACACTCTTTCAAGTTTCACTTATTGACATGATACGAAACACAAATAAACGAGTTTGAATAAGCATAAACGGGTTCAAGTCATTTTTTGGGGTTTACTCGCCAACCCATATATATAAACGGACCGTGTTCGAGTTGACTTGTGGGTTTGCGGGTCGACCCACCAACCCACATATTTTTTATATTTTATTTTTTACTATTCATTCTTACATTTTTCATGTTTCTTATTTTGCTATTTGACTTTTATCTCATTCCTTATTCCTTAGTCCTCGTAAACCTAATCAGAAACAAATCTATCGCTTTCTTATTGTTCATTCACCATTTTGAAACTACTGAAAGTAGACATCAACGAATTATTCTTGTTTCATCACTTGTAACTTAATTGTTTTGTAGGAATATCCAGTTTTTGTATTTGGATTAAACTATCTATGTAACGTTGAACTTTTTTTTAACCGCAAGGCATCAATATCTATATTAATTAAGCTCAAACAGTTTACAAACACAACACAGGGGTCATCTCTTATGACTGTAATAACATAAAACACCACAGAACATATACAAAACATAACATAATCCCAGCACAGCAACGTATAAGATCTTGTCATATAACATTCAAGAAGCACCAACGCGTAGCAAATTCTTTCAACCTTCCTCAGCAGAGCCATGTCTAAAGATCCTCCAAAGAACAAATAGATGCGAGGGGAGCACTTCCCCTGCGTAAAGGTGAACTTTATTTAGTATTTTGCATTTGTTATTATGTATTTTGACAAACAATGAACGAAAATAGCTAAACTTGACCCGCTGACCCGCCAACTTGTCAATATGTGAACGACCCACAAACCCATATATATAACATGTTATGCTAGTGTTATTGTGTTTCAATTTATAGAGGTTTGTGATACACACTTTAATTTAAATAATTATATATATCGTGTTCGTATCATAACCTACTGACCGTCAATCCGTAAACTTACAACCAACCAATTCGAACATGACACGATAGATATAAGTGACTATAACCACCTAATTTTGGTATTATTAACATAGGATGATATGAAGGTTAAAAGGGGCATAAAAATAAAAACGAAAATATCCTTCTATATATATACACAATCGGTAGTCGCCGTACACCTTTCTCTCTCTACTCTACTCTCTCTCTCTCTCTCCCTCTCTCTAATCCCCCAAAGGCACAGAGATCTCGATCAGGGATGCTTTTGCCGCAAACCAGTCTTCACTTGTAATACATCATCTGTCCTTTCTTTCAATTTCTGGTAAGTCTATCGCTGTTTCGACATCTTATAGTTTACCCAATTTTACTGTTTCAAGTTATTCCCAATTTTGCGTTTCCACTTTCTAGTGAATCATCGGCTATCTGTATCGATCTTGATCCTTTTGGATAGTCTGTGTAACCGGATCTGGGTTTTGTTAATTTTAAATTGTTGACGTGTAAAATTGAAATCTCGGAAAAACCTACAAACTTGGATTCATTCTTGATTTCTGATTCTGATGTAAGTATTTGGTTTCAAATTTTGTTTTAATCTTGTTACATGTAACGCAGTCCAATGATCTGTCGCGAGTTCTGATTGAATCTATGCGATGATCTATGACTTGGAGTTATGAATTCACTGATTTGTTACATCGATTTTTGGATCCTGTTGCGTTGGGGATGATAGTGATATCTGCCTATATAACTGTGTTTTTGTTTAATTGAGAGCTGTGAGTTTTATTATGTGATGAAGATCAAGGAAAACTGTGGAAATAAGTGTCCACTGTATGAACTTCAATGGGATTCTAGATTTGTGTCTTATCTTAAGGGTTGTTTGATATGTGATTAAAACTGTTATCTTTTACTTGACAAATCAGAATTAGTGTAGGATAACCTGCTTATAAAGTTTTGGATAGTTAGGTATTTTTACATTTATTTAAAGATTATCTTTTTCCAGCTACTTCTTACATTATCTTAAAAAGTGAATTACTTTGACCTTGAACAATCAAAACATCATAATATTAAGCGGATTTTGCCAATCAATGTGAACTGACTAATGCTAGTTTATATTGCAATGCCACTTAGATACACCATCCAAAACCCCCTTAATTTTCTTTATCTATAAGCTTGTAATATCATATCAACTGAATGCCACTTAGAAGAGGCTCTTTTTCTTGATTAAAGATAAAATATAATCTGGAATCTATATTATTTTTTCTGTAAATTGGTGTTTATGTAACTTATTAAGCTTGATTCCAGTCATGTAATAATAAAGGTGTTATCTTTCCTCTTTTTGGCTGAAATCTCTGCTCTTCATGCTTCAGGATCTTCAACTTTTGAAGGTTATTTAAGCTAGTTTATCTTGAAAAACCCATGGCTATCGACGGTGTTGAGTCTGAACTGGCCCATGTGTCTGTTGAGAATGTGAAGAAAGAGAACAGTGTTAATGGGCATGTTGGCGAAAATGAATCTGGTGTTCTTGATGGTGAGACGGTTCGAGTAGAAACAGCACCTCACACCAGTTTCCCAACGGATGCTGTTGACGAGTGG
The DNA here is from genome assembly GCA_947179395.2 of Pulicaria dysenterica. Lineage (NCBI taxonomy): Eukaryota > Viridiplantae > Streptophyta > Magnoliopsida > Asterales > Asteraceae > Pulicaria > Pulicaria dysenterica. Next base: position 42,971,938 of record OX359296.1, on the reverse strand, counting down.
CCTGAAGCAAAAAAGTTTCACTCTGTTTATTTCGTGAAATACCGAACAGTTGAAGACCAGAATCTGAAAGCTAAACTTGACCTGGCTGATAAGGAGCTTAGAAAGCTTAATCAGGCTCGTGATCCCATCACTGAAAAGCTGAGGGCAAAAAGGGTAATAAGTTATATCAAGACTCTTAGCCTATCCCATTCAAAGATTGTTTTGATATTTATTGGAAACTAATTCTTTTTGTTTACTTTAGAATGAACGAGCACAAGTTATAGGCCAACTTAAGGCTCTAGTTGAAGAGAAAAACCATTTCAGGACGATCATGGATGGCAAGAGAAAAGAAATCGAGCCTCTGCAGCAGGCTTTGGGCAAGTTACGGGGCCCGGGCAATACAAACAGAGACAATAGAAGTTATATATGCTCATCTGAGGAAGAACTCAATGATGTTGTAAGTCAGCTTTCAGTACATCAAGGAGTCCTTTTTTGTGAAATTAGAACGTTTTTTTTATGTTCTTTTTTGACAATACATGCAGATTAAGAGTATGCAATACCGCATTCAACATGAAAGTATTACCCTAAACGAGGAAAAACAAATTATTAGAGAAATTAAACAGCTTGAAGGGACTAGGGATAAAGTTATCGCAAATGCTGCTGTAAGGGCGGAAGTTCAAAAGTCTGTTGGTGAAAAAGATGCTATTCAGGACCAGGTCAAAGTAAGAACGCATATACTATAATCATGTATAGCTTAGAGTAGAGGTGGCAAAATGGACGAGTTGGATAACCAATTCGAGCCAAAATGGTTAAAACTTTTATTACTGTTTGGTTGAGGTTGACATGCATACATTCTTTTGCCATTATTATTTTATAAATAAATAATGCGTTACATAAAGTTCACAAAATATATTACGAGAATAATAAATTAGTTCTTTGAGATAAGCCATTAGGGGTTAAATGGCAAAAAAGAAAAAAAATAGTTTTGTCAAATCTTTTACCCTTCCCATTTGGCCCTTTTTGCTGCAGTGTTTTTAGGCCTGTTTGAGATAAAATGTAACTGTACCGACTCATTCTTAAATAATCGGATTGTGATTGCCATCTCTAGCTAAAAGTATAGAAGTTCAATCATCAGTGTTCATTGTGGTTCTGTCATCTGTGTTGTTTGTAGCTTATTGGTGTTGATCTTGATGGGGCACGGAAAGATCAACAAGCAATTAAAGCTAAAGTTAAGACACTTGAGGCTGAGAAAGAGTCCATAAATAGTGTGATTGCTTCTTTAGAGGAGGAATTGCATGTTGTGATTGAGAAAAGGGACAAGGTTTATGACAAGATACGTGATTTGAGGAATAAACGTGAAGAAGGGGTATGTTGGTACTTCTGAATATGGGTTTATAACATGTTGCTTTAAAAAGGTTTTTTTGATAATCTGTTTGGTTTCTTTGTGTTTCCAGAATACTTCCTTTTACCAAAACCGCGCGCTCTTGAATGATGCAAGAAAGCTCGCAGCAAATAAGGACGTTAACGCCCTTAAAGAGCTTTCAACATCAGAGGTTTGTTAATTTCCTTAGATTACCAATGTGGAACTAATTATTAATGGGGTTTCTGAAGCCAAACAAAACTGGTTATCAATGTGCAGACATAATGACTTTTATTCATCCCTTCCTTGAACCTAGTTTGATAGACTTTTTATTTGCATCTTACAATACACCTCTTCTTTGCAAATAAAAATTTGTCATTTTCCATTAATTCTTAATCAAAACTTGCTAAAGAAATAAACTTTAAAGCACTATGTTCTTTATCTCTCTTTATTGCAAATATTTATCTAATTCTGTTAATTCAATATCTCGCATATTTACTTCCAAAACGCACATCCAAACACCCCACAGTGTGTTATATGTCTGGCATATCACTTTAACTCGCTTAATGAACAGAATTTGCCTAACACTCCAATATCTAAGTATCTGTATATTATAACTTCAAACATGGAACTTAAAAACTATCACGTATTACCACAGTTAATCACAATGTCACTTTCAAATAGACACCCCCCCCCCCCCCCACACACACACAATCACCACCCACCCACCCACACACAAAAGTCCATTATTTCTGGAGCTTATCACTTACATTCACCTAATGCAATCAGGTCGAGAAATTCATGTCTGAGTGGAATAGTAGTAAAGCATTCAGGGAAGATTACGAGAAAAGAATATTGCAATCACTTGACATTCGCCAGCTCAGCAAGGATGGGCGTATGAGGAATCCTGGAGAGAAGCCGTTGGTCATACAAGAATCACCAACCCCTGTTCCTGTGGAGGTAGAGGTTGTACCAAAACCTAAAGCAAAACCACCAAAGGAAGACTCTGTTCCACCTCCAGTTGCCTCAGTCGAGAAAGAAAAAGACAATAAGAAACCGAAAGAGGCAAATGGCACTGTAAAGGGTAAGACTGAGAAATTAGTAGTAGAAGAAGAGGAGGAAATTTATGGGCTGGAGAAAAAAGATACAAAACCAAAAGAAATTGATGAATCAAAGCTCAAGGAGATAAAGAGGGAAGAAGAGATTGCAAAAGCAAAACAGGCTTTGGAAAGGAAGAAAAAACTGGCAGAAAAAGCTGCAGCAAAAGCGAAGAAGAAAGCTGAGAAGGAAGCTGAAAAGAAACTTAAGGAAATGATTCCTATCCCCATTTTGAATTTTTTTTTCATGATATATTTTTATAAACTTTGAAATGACGAATTTACGTGTAATTTGTTACAACAGGATCGTGAGAAGAAAGAGAAAAAGAAAATGCAGGCTTCTCTACCAGCTACCGAGGGTCCAGAGGAACCAACGGTGGAGGAGGCTGCAGAGGAGTTAGAGGAAGAGAAGGTTGAAGAAAATGTGAAAACAACAGTGACAAAGAGCAAAGAGAGAAAGGAGGGTACGACTGCAAGAATGAGAAGCAGAAACCATAGAGGGAAGGGGCCTGAATCAATTTCAAAGGTGATACTAAAACGTAAGAAGTCAAACAACTACATGTACTACTATGTGGCTGCTGCTTCTGCAATTGCTGTTGTGCTTTTAGCAGTTGGGTACTACTTGTATGCTTAGGCGAAAGGGTCAAGAAAAAACGGGTGCTTGTGGTCTGAACTTTGGAAAGTAACAAGTAACGAAAGATGCTTTTTTTTTTTTTTTGGTTCATTGTTTTTGGTTTTGTTTGGCAGCATGAGAACTTGATATATGAATTAGAAAGAGGTAGTCTTAAACATGTACCGGGGAAGGAGGACTAGTGTAATTTTGACATTTTGCTTTGGTTAAGTTACATAATGCTCTTATTATTATTATGTGTTATATCTTGCATGCATCATCTATTCTATATACAGGGTAAGTACCAGGGATTTGGATTTAGTGTAAGCTATCCTGATATCCTCCTTACTCCTTAGAGCATGTGGTGTACCTTTAGACATCTCATACTTCAAATCACATTAGCTTAATCCACTCTTGTAAGCTTAAATAGGCACATAATTTATGTACATTGTTGCTTTTTCATTGGTTGACTAAACAGAGCATTTGAGGACAAACTAATGTAACCAAATATTCTATTCTTTATCTGAGCAAACAATATGTTTTGAATCCCGCCTCGACCCACTAAAGATATGTAATGCCGACAGATTTTAGCCTTTGGATCAGCCCCATGAATGGTCCAGATTTAATTTTAAAATTTTGGACGGAGCGACATTTTCGTAATTCACATGTGATGTTTTTACAATCACATGTGATTGTATACTGAATCATTTGTGATTGAATATTAAATTTCATGACTATGTTTTATATGGACTTTATTGAACATAACTCAATGCTGACAACAGATAACTTAGATAATATTGATACTGCTTAAATTGTTTTTTTTAACTACTTATAAATCTATTCCAAATTTGTTTACGACGGAATTCGAATCCATGACCGCACACCAAACCTACATGGCTACACTATCCCATACCACTGGGCTACAAATCATCAAAATAAACAAACCATATTTCATCTATAAAATACGTAAATACAACAAAATGAATTTTAGTGTTAGAAAGTTTCTATATTTTTAAGATGAAGACACGTTTTAAAATTAGAATATTTGATTCTTAGTAGCAAATAATTCTTGTTATGCCTATTATTGCATTTTCCCCTTAGTGTTTGTTTTATCGAAGGGTTTCGTTACTCACCTCAGTTTGCAAAAAAACATGAATTCAAGATTATAACCATAGATTTGCACTCAATCTGACACTCCAGCGGTGAACTAGCAAGATTCCGGCAGCAGGCAGACACCGACGGCCATGGCTTCAATGAGCTTCGCTGCCGCAGCACAACCGTTTCTGAAAAGAGCGGTTCGAGCAATACCCAATCCTAATTTTACCCTCCATAATCATAAGCTCTATTCTCCTTTCACTTCTTCAGGTTACACCATCATTGCTTCTAAATAATTCTGTGATTGTTGTCACGATTTAAGAAATTTTATTTCTTTCTTATTATTTGTATGTGGATAAAGTGATAAACCGTGGGTTTTAATATATTTAGAATTCATTTCACTGCAATTAATTTATATATCACCCTTTGAATTCGATCGCAAAACATTTCACCTCGCATCTTCGGGAATTACATGGGCAAAGCCCTAAATATTGATTCTTTCTGTTTTTGAACTGAAGGATTATATTCATCCCACAGGTATTGGCATATGTCACTTGACACAAGCTGGAAAGGGTAAGACTGAGGTTTTACCCAAGGGAGTTGGAGAAAGCAGCTCCAATGAAGAAGTGAAGCATATAATCGAAATGGTAACTATGGAATTATCATGACAAACGGGTAAAAGGGTAATTTTGCTTTTGAAACTTGCCAAAAGATGAAAAAGTTGCAATTTTTTTTGATATTCTAAAAATAGAAGTGTTGCAGAAAGTACCAATTCTTGATTCATATGTATGGCGGCTTTGGTTTCATTAGGCAAAACGGGCATCGTTAAGGCGTGAAGTTCTTCATACAGATTTTCTCACCCCACCTGTGTTAAAGGAGTCTATGATGATTATAGATAAGTTGGCAGATGTTAAAACATTTGTTCAAGGAGGTTACCCTGAGGCTGAACGTTGTCGTCTATCTGTTGGACATCCGGAAGCACTGACAACAGATCCTGACATTGTGGCGGCAATAAGGTGGTTCATGGTTTTTCTTTTTTTGTTGTTTTACATTTTAGAGTTCAATTTGGTTTAAAGAGTTAAATTATTGGTTATAAGTTCATTTATGTTTCAGTATTTCAGGGAACTTCGGTTTTCAACCTTGTTCACATGGTGACTTTCTTGGTTCTATTCTTGGTACCGGGATTGTAAGAGATAAATTGGGGGATATTCTTTTACAGGTATCACTTTACAAGGCACAACATATGTACTGACATGCACATAATTTTTTCTACAATCATCCAAGTGCATGTCTTAAAACATCATTAAGATGATTGCTTAAAATTTCGATGTAACAAATGCTAATAGTAGAGTGGCAATTTGGCATTTGGTTTTTTTGACCCATTTCCTCATGAACATGTCGATTCCAGTTGTGTTTATTTCTAAAAGATCAGATGGATAGAACCAAAAGTGTTAATTATATAAACTACAAAGGAAGTGGGTCAAATGGGTCGAAAGTCAACCGAAGTGTATTATTAATGCAAACAACCTACTAAATTGCTTTATTCATAAAATTATAATATCTTTGTACCCATATTTAACACACATTATTTATATAAAATGGGAAAAAGGTGTTTGCAGTCAACATGACCATACAATAAAAGTACTCGTTTGGATCCTTTCCTCTACCTAATAGTTGTTGATTGTTTTGTTTGCTGAACATATTGTTGTTTAGGGGTATATAGGATTACCAGAGTGTATCTTCTTATATTGCTTAATTACTTAAAAGCTAAGGAAAAAAAAAACTAAAATGTGAAAATCAATTAAAAAGGTGTTGAGTTTGTTGAACAAATTCGGGTTTTCTTGTTTGGTTGTAGGGAGAAAAGGGAGCTCATGTTCTTGTTGTTCCAGAACTAGTTGACTTCCTTACTATGTCACTTGAGAAGGTAAAAATACCAATGTTTGGTGCATCCCTTCTTTACCTTTAGTACTTAATAATATGGTAAAATCACTATAATTGCATATTCTTGTGTCATAAAAATTGCATCGTTCAACCAGATACTTTTAGAAAAGTGTTAAACTATTTCAAAGATGTCTAAAATATTTTATAATAATAATGATAAAGTAAATATTCTGGATCTTAATATATGCAAACGGTTTTCTGTATAGATGGCAGCAAGCAATAGCTCTGTCACTTGAAACAAATTAGTGCTGTTCTTCTTCAAAACTCAAAACAATTTCTTTTACTATTACAAAAACTTCATCTGAAGATTTAAAAGCAAATAGTATAAGTCAATAATTCACAGGTGTCTATCTTGCATGGTTTTGTCTATGGCAGGTTGGGAATGTGCCTGTGACATGTAAGAAGATGCCAATAATTGCCCTTGAATATGAACCACCAAGGTCAATAAACAGTATTATATTACTCTTTTCTTTAACTTCTGATTTTCATGATAGCAATAAACGTGACGCAAAACTTGCTTTTTGTAGAACTAAAACTTTCAAAACTGTTGAAGCATCTATGAGGATTGACGCCATTGCGAGTGCAGGGTTCAAGATCTCACGATCAAAACTAGTTGGCTTGATAAGGTAAACTTTATGACACCTTCCTTGATAAAATTTGAACAAACTGTATCGTTTGCGTTTGTTTTCTTAGTGGAGCCCGTGTTTCAGTGATGGGGACGTACGAGTAAATTGGGTGACAGTGATGAAGAATAATACGACTATAAAGAGTGGAGACATGATCTCTGTAAGTGGGAAAGGAAGATTGAAGGTTAGATAACTGAACTCTTATCAGATAATACCTTTTTCATTAGTTCTAGAAGAGGGATACGGGATACCCTAAATCACGTGATTGGCAATTTTGACCCATTTACTTATGAATGAGTTGATTCGAGTTGTGGTTTATCTCTAGTGGGTCAAACGTGCAAAAGAAGGGGAACATATCAAAACAGTCAAATGTCCCACAAGTCTACTCCTTTAATGCATAAAGCATCATAAATAATTTGTTTACTTCAAAATATTAGGTTATTTATGAAATAATGTTATTTTTCTACTCATATTTGACACACTAGTTATTTTATTTTAACTTTTATAATTTCTAAACAAGTGTTTCGGGTTATCCAACCAACCCATTTCAAAAGATTTCTTGTTTGGATCCATGACCCAACTAGTCCAATTTGCATCTCTAAAATCACACACTGCGCCTTTATCAAATAATGTCCTGATGGTTTGCTTTTGGTCCAGATAGGAGAAGTTAACGAAACCAAGAAGGGAAAGTTTGCGGTTGAGCTCATACGATTTCTATGACTTCTTGGAGACAAAATGTGAAGGTTAGTTAATAAGACCATCAACATATTGTCCATGTTGAATGATTAGGGTTTAGGGTTAAGGTTAGTTAATAAGACCATCAACACACTGTCCATGTTGAATGATTACATGGTCTCTAGATTTCTATTATTCTAATGTGCCTCACAAAATGTGTATCAATGAGTACTTTTTTATTCAAGATGACAAGTTCTGTAAAATATTCAAAACATTTGATTATTCATTTATTCATGTTTCACATTTGATTTAGATTGGAGAATGGAAGTAACCAAGAAGGAAAGGTTTGCATTTGAGCTCATATTACTTTGGCTATAGGCTTTTAAGTTTGCTTTGACCCTGAATTTGCTTGCTGTTCGAGCGAACTTTTAGATCGATAGTTCATTCTTGGCTCTTCATAAGAGTCACCATATACGGTTGATAAGAGTCTTGGCTGATGAAATATATATGGCAGACTATGTAGATGGACTTTTCAACGTCCTTACGGTTTGTGTATAATTTGGAAGATTGAAACAGGGGAATATGGTATTGCATTGCTTATATACGGATCGATTAATACAATTATTTCTAACACTAAAAGTAAGAAAAAAAGCATTCTTACGATATGAACTCTTTGAAATGCCAATTGGTTTGTTGAATATTTTAATATCGACAAATGCAAATCGAGTCTTGTTTGGATATTTCAATATAGTTAGAAGTAAGGAGAGGGTATTGGTGTGTATCTTTAGGCAATCTTGTTTAAGTTTTTCATTGGCAAGTTCATTATTTTGAGCTTGGGGAAGAAGGTTAACGAGATTTAGCAGTGACAAATCTAAGATGTGTAAGTTGGACTGTTGACTGTACTATCGTCTCTTCTCACTATGGTTCTCAAGCCAAACGCAACTGCTCGTGTCAAGACTCTTTTTCAAGCCGACTAAGAATGACCATGCAGTACAACTCGACAGTGATCCTTTTAATATCACATTCAGAGATGAACCTATCTCTGACTATTGCCAACGAACCAATCAATTTCGGATCTTTTGGCCGAAATCCACAAGCACATTAATGAACACACATTAGTGATCTACATGATAAATAGGCTTAATGAACGGTTTCAAATCCATGGCAAGCACTATCCATCATTAGTCTCCTATGCCTTCTTTCTTAATGTGATCATTCTTCATTTTCTGATGTTGTATACATGTCAGATGGCAACTGCTATCATTAATCAGCGACGACAACATGGAAATGAATTGGTAAAATCTAAATCATCATGAAAAAAATCTGAACAAAAAGACCACTGGACCGAACTAGTCTAAATCAAAATCAGACTGGATCAAAAAAGGACTTCCGAAGAGCGGTCCAAACTGAACTAGTTTCGACAAATGACTACCTCGAAGAAAGACTGAAAAAAAAGAAAGATGTTCACTCCGATTTTAGGTATGCATACAAAGTATTTGTATGCAACTATGGAAGTATATTAAAAAATGGGCCAAAATGGTTCATGATTCATGAACTGATTGAACACTATAAGATTTGGGTTCAGTTGGCCCAATTAGCGACCTTTATTATAGAACGGCTATCAACACTCAAATTCCAACAGTTCAAAGTTCAAATTGACCCCCTTCTTCCTCCCGCTCTCTGCAATGACGACTTCCAATGGCTTCTTAACAACGCCTACTGCAGATGCTAAAAATTCTTCTTTGTCAGTTTCTAGGAAGCACCACCAATCTCACCGGAAAACCTCTGACTCCCTGTCATCCTTTAAGGCTCGATTCGAGGCCTATAATCGTCTTCAGGCTGCTGCGGTTGCATTTGGCGAAAAGCTTCCTATTCCTGAGATTGTAGCCATTGGAGGTCAATCTGATGGCAAGAGTTCACTTCTTGAAGCACTTCTTGGATTCCGATTTAACGTTCGCGAGGTCGAGATGGGTACACGTAGACCTCTCATACTCCAGATGGTTCATGATCCTACTGCTCTCGATCCTAGGTGCCGTTTCCAGGTTAGTTCAGGATTGGATCTTGGATTCTAATTTATACATTTGCATATAGTTTTAGTTAGGGTTTATAAGTGATGTATAGGCCAGGCTTTACAATAGATACCGTATTGGTCTAAATTGAATATTATACTAGTGTTGATAGAATTTGAACTGGTTGTATTAGTAGTGGTTAATCATTATGAATCTGTGCAGAAGCTTCTTATGAAAACTTTGTTTCATGCTTCTAAATTTAAATATTTTATTTGGTTTGAATCTTGAAATTTTAGATACTCATTGTTGGAGTCTTGGAGAATGTGTTTATATTAAGGTTTTTACTATTTATGATGAATAAGAATGATGCATAGAACTTAGTGTGTGAAAGGACATAATCAAGCATTCAAGCATTAGAATTGGGGATAAAAAACTTCTTCAGAAATTCTGATTGAAAAATATGGAATTATTGATAATAAGTAGTTTAACTATAAAAAACTTATTCACAAAATTCTAATTGAAAATATATGGAATTATTGTAATAAGTAGTTTAACTATTTGCTCAGAGGATGGAATACTAATGCTCTTTAGGTGATATGCAAATGTAATTTTACTAACAGGAGGAGGATTCTGAGGAATATGGCTGTCCAATCTTGCTTGCTTCAGAAGTTGCAGAAACCATTAAATCAAGAACTGATGCAATGTTAAAGGAGACTAAAACCGCGATATCTTCTAAGCCGATTGTGATGAGAGCCGAATATGCCCATTGTCCAAATCTCACCATTATTGACACTCCTGGATTTGTACTCAAGGTAAAGTGTATAAACATGTGCAGATGTGCTTATGCATTGGAAGGGGAAGAGTGTGTTGTTTTAACATCAAGATGTATGCATGTGTATGATGGTTATAAATTTTAATTGAAACTGGCAGGCAAAAAAGGGTGAACCAGAGCGCACACCTGAGGAAATTCTATCAATGGTCAAGTCATTGGCTAGTCCACCCCATCGCATACTTGTATTCCTTCAACAAAGTAGTGTGGAATGGTGCTCATCTTTGTGGCTTGATGTCATTCGTGAAATCGATCCAACCTTTCGAAGAACAATAATTGTAGTTTCTAAATTTGACAACCGGCTTAAGGTACTCAATATTCTACAAGCCAAATAATAATTATATTGCCGTAGCATTTAATCAAATACAAAGTGGAATGTTTGAAACATGAGGCCAAAGCTTCATCATATTTTTGTTTTTCTTCTTGATTTTATTTACAGAACCAAATGATAATCAAATATTCTAGAGATTGAATTAACTTCTTTAACAAGCGAAACTACAGAAAGATAATCTAAGAATCTTTGTTAAATTGGTGTGGGAACTGCATCTTTCTTATGTTGTGGCATTACGTGTTTGACCCTGTTTAACTTTTCGCATGCATTGTCATTTAAGATATCTTATATCTTTTAGGAATTCACTGAACGGTGGGAGGTGGACAGCTACTTAAGTGCAAGTGGCTACCTTGGAGAGAATACACACCCCTTTTTTGTGGCAATACCAAAGGACAAGACAACAGTTTCAAATGATGAATTTCGCAGGCAAATATCACAGCTGGATATTGATATTTTACACCATCTACGACACTCCATCAAAGGTGGATTTGATGAAGAAAAATATAAGTCCCAAATTGGCTTTGGTTCTCTTCGTGATTTTCTCCAATCTGAACTACAAAAGAGATATAAAGAAGCCGCACCAGCAACTTTGGCATTGCTTGAACAGCGTTGCAGTGAAGTCGGTGCTGAACTAAACTCCATGGAAGCCAAATTACAGGCCACTTCTGATGTTGCTCACCTTCGCAGATCATCTATGTTGTTTGCATCTGCCATCTGCAACCATTTGGTATGAAGTTCTTCATGGCTAACCTTAGCTAAAATAACAAAGTATATATGCTCAACATGAGCTTATCGGAACAAGAATGATGTTTGAATCAATTGACTGAATGAATACATTTTGTTCTTTTCTAAAATATTGAAGGGAGTACTGATAGATGGAGCAGCAGATCCTGACCCAGAGCAATGGGGGAGAACAACTGAAGAGGAGAGATCAGAAAGTGGAATTGGGAGCTGGCCTGGTCTTACTGCTGATATAAAGCCACCTAATGGTACCCTCAGGCTTTATGGTGGTGCTGCTTTTGAAAGAGTTATGCATGAATTTCGTTGTGCCACATACTCTGTTGAATGCCCTCCAGTATCGAGAGAGAAGGTAAAGTAAAGTAAAGTAAATTTGAAAATGACTTTTTTTGGAATCAAGTTACAATAATATAAGTTAGATGTATTTCAACAGGTGGCAAATATAATACTTGCTCATGCTGGCCGAGGTGGTGGAAGAGGAATTATAGAGGCTGCTGCTGAGATTGCACGTTCTGCTGCCAGATCATGGCTTGCCCCACTGCTTGATACAGCCTGTGAACGACTTGCATTTGTGTTGAAAAACCTCTTTGATTTAGCCATGGAGAGAAATCGTCTCTGCCATGCTGATTGTAAGTGTAGTTCTTATACAGAACTGATATTTATATAATTATATCTGTATATGATTGTTAAGATTAATCAACTATTTGTTTCTTGACAGATGCAGAAAAGAATGTGGATATGGATGGATATGTAGGTTTCCATGCGGCTTTCAGGCGCTCTTACAATAATTTTGTAAACAATCTTGCAAAAGAGTGCAAGCAACTTGTTCGGCATCACTTAGATTCAGTTACAAGTCCATATTCTCAAGTATCTTATGAGAGTGATTTCCTAGTCAGTTCTGGTGGAAACCCGTATAGATACCAACCTTCAGCTAGTTCAGTATGTCTTGAGTTGTCACAACATAACAAAGGCCAAGAAAACATACCTCCACAAAAAAATGCCCACGAGGACACGACACCTGGAAAAGTTGTAGAAGCACGTGAAGGTTATATGACTGTGCCTGAGACCCCATCACCTGACCAGCCGTCTGATGATAATTATGCCATTAAGAAGGAACATGGAAATTATATTGAAGGTGGAGTGAAAAAGCGTCAATCCAGAGTAAAGGGTAACAGCAAAGTGTTAGATAATTTAAGATTACAAAATGCTGGTGGCCTTATTAGTTTACGATCAGGCTCCTCATACTCTGAGATCTGTTCTTCAGCTGCACAGCATTTTGCCCGCATTCGTGAAGTCCTGATTGAGCGCAGTGTGACTTCAGCGTTGAATGCTGGCTTTCTAACCCCATGGTAGGCTTCTAACTTGAGAAGGCAGAATGGATAGGTTTGGTAACATGTCAAATTAGTAATATTTGGTATGGGTTGAAATGGGTTAGGTCCAGTTCAAGCTGGCCTTAATCACTTTTTGTTCAAAAACTTGCCATTTTTGAAAAATGATTCAGAAACTTGATTCATTAACTATACACTTTGGAAGACAGTTGACCTGTTTGACCGCCTTTCTTTAAATCTAATTTCTTTGAATTGAATTGACCTATGCTTGAAATTTTCGATCTTCATTTCTTATGAGTTATGTTTCTCTTCATCAAAATCACTTTATGCGGCGGACGGATCATGTTTTTATGGACCGATTGCTGTTTGTTTTCACTTTTCATGTGGATAGTCGTGAACGGCTTATGGTGGCACTGGGACTGGACTTGTTTGCTGTGAATGATGATAAATTTATGGATATGTTTGTTGCACCGGAAGCGATTGATGTCCTCCAAAATGAACGAGAAACCCTTCAGAAACGTCAAAAGATACTGCACACTTGCTTGTCTGAATTCAAATCTGTTGCTAGATCACTTTAGTAATAAAATAACAATGACCTCCAAGAGAATTGCTTCCATCTCGCTAGCAGTTATTAAACCTGAAACCGATGGATCTTTACTTTACAATCATCATCGTGGTGACTGGTGAGTGATTTCTGCTTCACTAAAACACAAAAACTCTTATGTCTTTCACAAAAATTTACATTAATCATGTATTCTTATATTTTTATGTTATTATGCAGATTCAGATTATGTAAACTCCAGCTGATTGCACCCGAAATTTACTTCAATATCCGGGTACTGTCCTTGTCCTCCTAATGGAACCGAGCCCGAACATTTTCTGGTGTGTAGATTGTTGTGTTTATATGCATTCTTAGCGTTTAACTTGATACCAAAAGGTCTATATGAAATCGATTCTTCTATAATGATACATTCAATTTGGTTTTATATGATCTTATTAATTATGATTTTGGAATCTACTTTTTCTTAGAGCTTATCCTAAGGATTTGCTAGACCTTGGTCACATGTTATTGATACTAATTTTTTTTTCCATGATGCATGTGTGATATACATAAGAATGAAATGAGTTTCATGCTTCATGTATATAATATTTCAACATGCATGATCATTTCTATTAACACCTAATGTGAAGTATGTAATAAACCATAAGCACATGTTTAAACCGTGTATCAGCAAACCATTCAGATTCAGTTGGTCATGGTATCACTTTCATGTATTAGATAGATGATGTTTGAAGTAGATGTATTGGGTGGTTATGTTGATGGCTATTAATTATTAAACACCACCTGGGCGGCTGGTCTGTATTTCAAAACATGGTCAAACTTATTGACCAAAAATATCGCCTCCCTTTTTCTTTGACAAAATGTCAAAATATACATCTTCCTTTTATAAACATAAAATCTTCCTTTTCTGTAACCTCTTATTCTTTTTTCGTTTTAGATAGACACATCCTAAGATTACGCAATCTATAACAAAGAGGTAAATCGCGTAAACCTAGGATAACTCATGATACTATGATTTCTTAGTTCATACAACTTTCGGATAAACCAACCGCGTATAATTGTAGAAGCGCAATAAATGTGAGGAATCTTATATAATAATAATATTTGAAATTATTTGGTTGAATTCCAAAGTCCAATGGCAAGAGGCCATATTTTTTACTTTCATTTTCCTCCTTTCCTTTGACTCATCGGTAATACTACAGGAAGGAAGCAGGCAGGCACTCTTTGTACTTTTATCTTCCTATGATGTCATATATAACCCATAAACTTTTTTTTATCTTCTATTATGATACATGTTTTGATTTTTTAAGACTATAAAATATATATATATATATATTTTTTTTTTTTTGGAAAAGCAATCAATTAATAAAAGACTCTACAAGTAGAGTAGATAACATGACAGTTCAGTGCACAGGGAGAAGCAATCAATTATAAAATATATTTTTTTACAAATGCAAAGCTCCTATATTTGAGTTAACTAAATATATCAAAGTATCTTATGTTCGGCGAAAATAATTGGTAGCTGTAACTAGAAGCTGTATATTTTAGTTATGTATGTTTTTGACAATTTAATCGGTAGTTGAGATTGAATAATAAAACGACAAAAAAGATAAACTATAAAAATAGAAGGAATCATAAAACAATCAAAAAGATTATTTAGATAATTTGATATATATAAAAAACTTACAGCCATTTTAAAAAGTTTTTTGTTTTGTAACTTTTTATTTAAAAAAAACTTTTCATTTTTCAATCCAAACATGTCTTGCAGCTAAATAAATAATCTCCAATCAAAAGTTAAAAAGAAGACGTGTAGTGTAAGTCAGATTTGGCGACTAATTTTACCTAAATTTCTTTATTATTAACGTTAAAGGATAGCAAACTGACAAATTCAAAGCATTAAACTATTCGAATAAAAGTTATTTAAATGGAAGTGGTTTTATGTAGGCTTTTAATGTCGGATTCTTTACAAAAGTATATATTAGTAAAATATTTATTGGTTTATGTTAATATGAAATATTTTTTTTCTTTGTTTCTTTTAATTTTTTTGTAAAATCTAACACGTGTTCTTTTTTCTTAACATTACAAGTAATGCTCTTTATAAGTATATTGCCTATTAGCAAGTAGTTATTAAAAGTTAAAAACTGTTATGCTATACAGCTAGAGATGTAAATGAGTTTGTCGAGTCTTAGTTTCATACTTATCAAACCGGTTTGTTTAGATATTTTTAAGCTTGAGTTTGGTTCATTTATTGTCCGTGATGTTGAGTTCGAGCTAAACTCTTTTAAAGATATGAAATTCAGGATGTTTTAAAATTCTCATTAAAATGATATATAAATATAAATACTAAATATAAATTATAAATATACATTAAAATGATATATATATATATATATATTATATTGTATTGTATTAAACAAGTCTACTTTTTTAGACTCAAGCTTGAGCTTGTTAAAACTCGTTCTAAGTTTTTAACAATTAAAACTCAGACAACTCTGTCGTTTTACATCCATATATACAAGTTATTACAATTTCATTTTGTCAATATACTATAAGCCTTGTATATTAGCTAACAATTTGAAATATATACACTGATTTGATAAATGAAATCAGAATCATTCATTAACGACACTAGCTAGGAAGAAATGTTTTGTGCATCTAAATATTTATTTGTTAAAGTGATATAATTGAACGAATAATTTTTGCTTTAACTTCACGGGAATCATGTAGAGTGGCAACAGTATTTGGAGGCAATTTAATCTCCCTTTGGAACAGTTAATGGAGATCCTTTAGCAGAGTTGAAGTGCTAAACCTAGAATGAACAATGCGAACTTGATCAAAATAAATAAATGGTTACTAAATAAGGGCTTATTATGTACTAACAAATGAGTTACTATGGCTCGTTAATGATAGGGATTTTGAGAAAATCAAGGCTTATTTATTAATAATGGTTCACCCAGACGTATTTCATGGTTGAATAAATATATAAACAACCAAAATATTATTTTTAATTAATTATTGTAATTATAAATGATTAGTGAATCATTAATGATATTACAAACAGTTTCCATATAAAAAACAGTTCTTATTTAAAAATTTCCTATTTCACCCGAGCTATTACATTAAAAACAAACAACGCTTTAGTTTAATTACTTATTGTAATTATGAAATGACAAACTATAAACAATGATATTGATATTGTTTTAGTTTACCTTTTAAGTAATACTAGCATTGTACCGGCGTAATGCTGCAGAGACAAATAGTTTCTACACGATAATATACCATTTTTTTGTATAATATAGGAGTATGGTATTCCACAAATAGTTTATACCCGGTAAAATGTTGTTTTATTTCTTTTTTTTCCATCAACTCTTTTCTTTATTTTTTAAACAAATTCTTCAAAAACAACAAACCATCAAATTTTTTTATTTTCCTAGGTTGAAGATGAGTGTAGTTATAAAATGATGTTTATTTGTGAGTTTTTATATGGTTGAGGAGTGTGTAGTTATAGAAAAATGTTTATTGGTGAGTGTGTAAAGTAAGAGAGAGATGGAGGACATTGAGGTGTATTTGTAATTTACTATTGTTAAAATTTTAAGAGATTAAGTAAAATTGAAGAGAAAATGTTAAATTTATTATAATGTAATATAGATAAGTGGCCAGCTTAATTAAGAAAACTTGGATATTATAAGCATTTTATTGCATCAACGTACTTTATTACCTTCCAACAAATCGATACAAGCAGTTTAAACGACAAATATCTGTATCGTATTCTAAAATTATTTTATGGTAAATATTATTATCTAGAGCTAGGAGTACTTTATTTTTGTTCTTGGATATTTAGTGAAGCCCATTTTTTCAAACAAAATCATGTACACAAAGAGAATATTTTTGAGATAATTACATGATTTTGGTGATATTTTTTCCTTTAGAATTAAACTAGTTTATTGATCCGTGCACGCACGGGTATTTCGGACGTGTATCTAAGATATTAAAATTTCTAAATAAAAATAATGCAATAAATAAAATATCATCGAAAACTTACATATGTACGAATTTGTAACAAAAAAAATAACTAAATTTTTTAAGTCACTTATTTGTAGACTATATTTGTTGTTTTGTTTGTAACATTACCACTGTTGTCACAAATCAAGACTTCTAATTTTTTTTTACTTTTAACACGTGAAACGACAACATACAATTGATCATGTGTAAACACAAGTTTCCTAAGAAATAAACCAACTTTTGAACGTGACTGTCCTTGACTTTTGTTAATCGTCACAGCAAAACACAAAATCAGAGGAAATTATTTTCTTTGAAACTTAACCGGAAGTTTTGTATATGATAGAATAAACTTCATTAAAGGAATATATGTAATTTTACCAATGATCTTTCTAGAAATGATTTTGGCCCGAATAACATATGCACTAAGCCGACAATTTGTAGACTTGTTCCATTGCATAAACCCTTAAACTGGTCTATATTTCTAAGTAACATAACATGAACATCATTGCATTTTCACTTCTAAAGGCGAATTTTTGTTTTGCAAGTATAAGAAAAAAATAATGACTCACCTGTTAATATTAAAAATTCAAGAATGATTTCCTGTTTTGTGTATAAAAAATTAACACTTCTATTATAGTGTTACCTTTGGCTAACTACCTACACTAATAATATAGTTTCAAGACCGTTAAAAATATCTATATTTATATCTCTGAATTTATATTTTTAAATATATAATATATTATATTTTAATGATACTATTTATTTTAAACTTTATTATATAAAAGGTTTTATCAATCTTTCTAATAAGATTGAAAATGCTTTAAAATAATTAACTAAACACTTTGAATAAATATTCAAGTTAACCACTCAACTTATCATCATAATCATAAAAAAAACATACTCAGCTAAACAAAATTTACTTACCCACTACTATTAATGGATAACTAAAAATTAAGAATATACTAATTTTAAAAAAAATGTCATATTACAATAAAATTTATACCAAAACGTAGATAAAAATGAGACGGTCATAAATATATAATTATTTTTTCTCGAAACAAAATATATCACAACTTACTGAACATAATTTATAAACAACCTATAATTAATTACATTAATATACAATTTTTATAAAACCCCCTCATATTAAAAGGACCTCCCATATTTTATAAAACCCCCTCACAATTTACATATAACCACCTCCTAGATTTATAATTCTCCACATTAATCTTTCTAAAATTGTTTTTGAAATTGAATTATTTTAAAATTGGAGGTTATGATTGGTTGATTAAATCTCAATTTTAGTTATTTTAGAAAAATTTGCATTATATATAGATATATATATATATATATATATATATAGATTCAGTATTCACGAAGATTAATATAGATATTTTGATGAGTTTATGAAAAACGAATAATATATCAGTTTTATGTGCATATAAATAATAAATGACGTGACTTAAAATTAAAAAAGCCGTAGTAATTATGCGAATTATATGTTGGACTATGATTTTCTTTTTTTACATTCAAGTATAGACTTTCAATTTAATTGTTATGGTTTCCATATTTTGATACTTGACACTTGCCTATATTGTTTGATGACGTCTTTCTAAATTTAATATTCAAATCAAGTTCAAACCATATGTTTTATGTGTAAGGGTAAGGGGTAGATTAGTTATTTCAAAACACTTAATTTTAAAATTTAAGTAAACAGATGTAAATGTTTTATAATATAGTACTAGTTTAAATACCCGTGTGATACACGGGTTGATTTAAAAAAAGATAAATATTAATAAAAATATTAAATAATTACACTACACGAAAGAAATGAGATAAAAAATGGCTACTGACGGTGTCAAACACATAGACAAGCGGTGGAATTGACAATGCGAGGGCAGATGTAACGATAAAAACGTGTTATTATGATACGACGTGACGGGCGATTGTATTTTTTATACAAATTATTTATCACTAATTAATCATTATTATTACATTACATAAAAAATTTAATTATAATAGAACAAAATTCTACAAATTAATAAATAACAATCAACCATACATTTAGTTTTATTTGAATTAATATAACCGATGGTGGTTTTATTTATATATACCATCAATCATAGAGTTGAGAATGGATTAACGTTGAGAATGGATTAACTTAGACCTTTAAGTGACGTAAAATCGAAATAATTATTGAAAGGTGGCATCTAAAATGCTTTAAGAATAATCGAATAAAAGTTATAGTTGTAGTGGTGAATAGGATAAGTCATTTAACTAATATTCCCAACACACTTACTATTTTCTTATTATATAATATATACAAAAGGTAGGAAATTTTTTTGTTCTTTTCTGCCAAAAACTCGCTCTGTTTATATATTTTATAGCAGGAGAAAAACGCATATAACCAGCCTGCTTGGTTGGCTGTGCTTATTTCAGATGGTAGGATCCACCAGGGTTCAAATCCCTTCAGTGGATATATTAATTTTTAACACCTCGTGACCTTTAAATCATGGCTGCTTCATTTTTTTTTCTTTGTCAAGTTTCCCATTGCTCCATTAATGTACAGGTTGCCTTCTCTCTTTCTTTTTCTTTTTTTAAAATTTATTGTTTTACTTAATAATAATAATAATAATAATTATTATTATTATTATTATTATTAATATTATTATTATTATTATTATTTTATTATTATTATTATTATTATTATTATTGCTTACTAATGACCACTTCGAGAATAACCTCTTTGAAAATAATATAAAAAAGTGTTGTTGTATTATTTTCATAATAATAATAATAATAATAATTATTATTATTATTAGTATTATTATTATAACTATTATTAATATTAATATTAATATCATTATTATTAGTAGTAGTAGTAGTAAATAGACATATATTATATATTTCATCTCTTATTATCAAAACCTATTAAATTAGGTAAATAATACCTGCCGCAACGCGCGGGCGTATAACTCCTTGTTTTTAAACAATACATATGACTTTATACATGTAGAATATATATCTTTAATAAACAATAATAAATAATATTCCATTCCTCCTATGATAAGTCAACAACAATTTATTAATTTGTTTTTGTTACAAATGTATTATTTTCTTAATTTTTAGGAGAATATATTATTTCTATTTGTGTTGTAAACGAGTAAACGTTATGTTTTAAGTCAATTAAAGTTTGGTTCTTGTTGCACAGTGTTTTGTCAAAGTTAGGTAAGTGTATAATTAGAGAAAAATGTTCAATATAGTATATACTTAATTCATAGTTTCGAGGAATTACTTTTAGCATTTGGATAAACCCTCTCAATGGTCTAGATTGAATTTTAAAATATTGGGCGGAGTGGTATTTTCGTAATTAACATGTGATGCTTTTACAATCACATGTGACATGTGATTGTATACTGAATCACATGTAATTGAATATTAAAATTTCAGGAACATTTTTATATGAACTTTATTTAACACAAGAGATCTAATGTATATTTAAAGTTGAAAGGCATTATTTAGTTTTATTGAAGCGCTTAAAAAGGCAACTATAATTGTAGTTGTACTGTTGTAGCTAAAAATAAAAAATAAATACAAGGAATATATATAAGAAGACAACCTTGAACCAAACAAATTTTGTTTATAAAAAACATAACTCTTTATGAAGCTATCTGTCTACTTGAAGTAGTTTTTATTAATAAGCTTTTAAAAGAATTCAAGAAGTTTACTTTCTTATCAGAAGAAAAACTTAAATTCTAATGTCGAAATAAAGTTTATCTTTTACAGGATATTACATTTTAAAAATGAAAAGATAAACTTTCACAGATAAAATTTTAGATTTTAATTCATGTTTTTTTTTATGGCTTTAATTTCTTATGTTTGAGTTTAACTCTTCAAAATAACAATCTCTATGTTTTAGAGTTTGATTATATTTCAAGGGATCATGCCTTTAGGGTTTCATAATAAGATTAGTTCTCATTGAACCATTCTATATATAGATATTGATTAACCAATAACCGATATTTTTGTGAGAATCAAAATAACCAATCTTAAATGTTGATTGAAAAAATAAACTAATGTTTTATAATAATCCGTGAGGTTTTGAACACATTTATAGCTAAAAGAGACCTTTACATGTAGAGAGTAAATTTTGGACACAATACTTTTTAAAAGCTAATATATATATATATATATATATATATATATATATATATATATATATATATATATATATATATATATATATATATATATATATATATATATATAGAATTGAGTTCAAGTAAAAAAAACCTTAAGGTACTAAATGTAAGGAGAAAGGAGAAGTTGTCATGTGTCATTTTCTGTTAAAGGGTATATATGACTTTTTGTTATTTTCTAAATAAAAAAAATCCTAATATATCCTAATAATAGCCCACGTTCCATACCCCATTATTTTAAACCTAACCCTAATTATTTCAGCCATAAACCTCCTTTTTTTCTCCCTTCCTCCGATCTACACAATGCACCGCCGCTACATGCTTATCAACCGCCGCCGCCGCCTGCTTGCTTATCAACCGCAGCCGCCACCGCCTGCTTGCTTATCCACCGCAGCTGCCGCAACCGCCAGTGTTTGCTTATTCGCCGCACCGCCATCGCCGCAGATGTGCCTTTTGAAGTCGCCGCCGTGTGAAATCGATGCCCCCATGAAGTCGAGACATGAAACCTTCTTGTGATGCCGCCTCCGACCACCACCGCCCAACGAAGTCCTTTTGTAAATTCGTCGATGCACATTCCTAGATCTGAAGGTTTTTGATGTAATTGTTTCATCTTCACCGCCTAGGGTTGCGGTTTTCTCGATAGCCGTCACCGTTGCTGTTCTCCGCCGCCGCCGTTCCTCTATAGCCACCGACGGTTGCTCTCCGGTATTCATCACCTGATCAAGGTTCATCTGGTATGATTCTTTTGCTGTAGATCGCCGGATTGTGCATCTGGATTGTGCATCAGATTTAGTAAATAATATTTTTTGAGTGTTTGTATCAATGATTCATGTTTATAAACCTTCTGATTCGACTTTTTTTTGTATATAAGTAATTTTTTTTGTTGAATATTTGATGTAAACGCTATAGTTGGTATGAATTTGTAAATGATTATATAAATTTGGTTGTGCATCAATTTATTATTGATGATTTCTTGATAGTTTTCAATTTATTATTAAGGATTCGTTATGTGTATCGAATGATATTGATGTTTTTTAAGTTGAATTTTTTTAAATTTTATTTGTGCATCTGGTGAATAACAATGTGCATCAATTGGTTCTGGAAAACCAAACAGCAGACAGTAAATAAATTAGAAATAATGCTGAAATTTTAAAACTTTAATGGACGATTATACCCCTAACTGCTTTTTTTATATTTAAAAGAAAAAGGAAAAAGCCTATCTTCTAGGATCAGATTTAAAATTTTGAATGACCGAGATTTTACCTTACATTTAGTACCATAACTTTCTTTTTACTAGATCTCTACCCATATATATATATATATATATATATATATATATATATATATATATATATATCAAATGCAAAGGTTTTAAATTATAGAAGTTTAATATAACAAGAATTTATTATGCACATGTCTGAAAATACACTTGTGCATCTTTCTAATTCAAATACAAAATGTAACAGTGTACTTTTTAAACATAATATATACTACACGCGGAAGCTAATTACATATAATTATCTTAATTACATAATAGGTACAAAAAGATTTCACTTGTTAGATGTACAAAAACCTATACAGTGTTAATACAAAACATGCTCTTTCAAAAACTTGACATCAGAGTTTGGTCTGTCCAAATTCCCAGCCCGAAGCATCAAGATCACCTCAGAGGATCTGCAAAACAATCTAATGGGGAATTAGCACAAAGCTAAGTGAGGGAACAAATATCTAAACATACACAAGGCAAATATGCCCAAACCAAATAACTCATGAATCCCAGGAGAACCGGCGGTGTTGCAAGCACCTACAACCAAGGTCGGCCAAAACCAAGGTTTACCGATAGCCCAGCTAACAGTGATAACAACACCAGACTTCTGGAGTACAATAAATGCACCACCAGATCTGATAAGTTACACCCCCAAGCAAAGGCCCAGACTAAACTGGTCTCTAAATTAACATGTATATACAATCCAAACAAGAGCATTCCAAATAGGATATTAAATCCTGTATATCCGAAGATATAAATCCACTCACCAAAGTCTTCAAAACTTTGGCACACTCAGATGACTAAATTCACCGAGTCTTCTCAGTTCCTGATATTGAAATAACCCAAGTCAGTATTCAATTCATAATACTGATCCAATAATAAATATCATATTTATTCATGTTTTCATATATATACATTTATACATATACTCAACATACATAAACCCCAAACAGATATACAATTCATGTTTATCTTTAAATCATCAAATCCGATAATGTCCAAATCCGAATATACCAAATCCGATCATTTCAAATCCGAGCAAAGGCGGATTCCGAGTAAATGACCAAATCCGATTGAATCATAATTCAAATCCGAGTAAAGGCATAATCCGAGTAAAAGTCCAATTTCGAGAGAATAGGATTCCGAGTAAAGTATTAAGGCATTCGAGTTTTAGTCGGATTCCGAGTAAAGATACAATTCCGATCAATGGTCACAATCCGAGTAGAAGGCGGAATCCGAGTACTTTACACGAATTAATATCATATCTGAGAAATTCTAGTCGGAATCCGAGCAAGAGGCGGAATCCGACTAATTCATACTTATGAATTCCGAGTCCTTCATAACTCAGCACATAATCAATTCTAACTTCATTTTCTAAACTGATTTCATGTATTCAAGTTATACAAGTTTCCATAAATCATTCTACACATATAACTAACACATATTGATCACAAAATCTAACATGCATACGTCCTATGATCATCAAATCATCATATATGCTTCAATCGGAATTCATACAATTATATTCAAAACCGAATACATATAACATATAACATATAAATCCAAAATTCTAACCTTAAAATGATATCAAATAATCACAAAAGGCAAGCAATGTTGAAGTTGATTTCTTTCTTTTCCTTTCTTCCTTTCTTCTCGGCCGAAGACACCAAAAACACACACACACACACTATGTCTATTCTTACAAGTAATGAAGCATGGAGGGGAGTGGTAGCTTAAACCCACTATTCGGCCATACCCCCCCAACAACCCAAATATAATATTATTTAAAAGAAACTATTTATCTAAATCAAATAATATCCCAAAAATAACAATATCCCAACAATTAATAATTAACACATAATTACAAATAATTCCCATAAACCAATTAAATCTCAAGATTAATTAATTTAATTACCTTAATTAATCTAGGCCGGCAAAGAGGGTGTTACAAATCTTCCCCCCTTAAGAAGATTCCGTCCTCGGAATCTCATCGCGCTCAAACAAGGAAGGATAACGGTTCCTCATATCAGCTTCAGTTTCCCAAGTCAAATCAGATCCCTAACTGTGTCTCCACTTAACCAAAACCAACGGTATCTGCTTCTTTCTCAACTTTGTAACCTTTCGATCTAACAGTTCAACTGGTTCTTCTACAAGTTTTTGATTCAAATCCACACGAAGATCCTTAATCGGAAGAACCTGCGTATGATCCTCTACATTACATATGCGCAAATAACATACATTGAATGTATCATGAATACCCGCTAATTCATCTGGAAGATCCAACGGAACCGCTTGATCATTAACCACTCGCTTGATTCTGAAAGGACCAATGTAACGGGGAGCCAACTTCCCGCGTTTACCAAATCTGATTACACCCTTCCAAGGAGATACTTTCAAATAAACCATTTCCCCTTCAACAAACGATACTGGTCGACGTCGCGGATTAGCATACATTTTCTGTCTATTCCTTGCAGCTTTTAATTTCTCACGAGCAATAGCAACCTTATCAGCTGTCATCTGTACAATATCATGTCCTGCAAATTGCTTTTCCCCAGCTTCTAACCAACAAGTCGGAGTTCTACAAGGACGACCATACAACATTTCATACGGAGGCATACCAATACTACTGTGATAGGAATTGTTATAAGAAAACTCAACCAAAGGCAAATGGAAATCCCATGAACCCCCAAATTCTAACACACATGCCCGCAGCATATCTTCTAAAGTCTGAATGGTTCTCTCTGATTGACCATCTGTCTGTGGATGATAAGCTGTACTCAGATTTACCCTGGACCCCAATTCCTGCTGCAGTTTGTTCCAGAAGTTGGACACAAACCTCGAATCTCTATCCGACACAATGGACAATGGAACTCCATTGTCCATCTGTCTGTGGATGATAAGCTGTACTCAGATTTACCCTGGACCCCAATTCCTGCTGCAGTTTGTTCCAGAAGTTGGACACAAACCTCGAATCTCTATCCGACACAATGGACAATGGAACTCCATGTCTAGATACTATCTCATCAATGTACAATTGAGCCAGTTTACTTAAAGGTGCAGTGTAACACCCTCCTAGCCGGCCTAGTAGGATTAAGGTAATTAAGTTGAATTACTTTAATTAATTGATTGATTAATTGGTTTCTGTGTTAGTAATTGTTTTATTTGTTGTAAATATTTATTATCCTATATATTATTAGATTTAATATATATGTGTGTGATGATGATGAGGGTACGATGGGGTGGTGGTTGGTCAAACCACCCCATGCCTTTGGTTACTTGTTATATTAGACAAAGGAGTGTGTGGTGTGTGTGTGTGTGTGTTTTGGTGTGTCTCGGCCGAGAGAAGAAGAAAAGAAGAAGAAGGAAAGAAATTTATTTGCTTAGTTCAATCCTTTGGTCTGAAGTATATTGATTCTTCAAAGAGGTTAGATTGTTGAATCATGTATCAATTGTTGATTAATTTCGGATTTAATTAAGTTTGTATGTGTGAAATCCGATTGAATGTTTATATGAAAAATTTGTGATCTAGGATGCATGATTGTTAGCATTTGATGTTAATATGAACAATATATGTTAGAATTAAGTTCTGGAAACATATATGTGATTGCATGCATAAGATCAGATCGAAAATTGAAGTTATGATCATGTTTGAATCTATCGGTTTTGTTAAAGGTTGAATTGATCGGATTTTAAGTATGAGTTGATCGGATTGTTGAAAACCGATAGAAGTTATCGGATTTGGAAGAAAACCGATAAAACATTTGAACTGTTGCCTTAACTTTGTTTATCAGAATCCGATTGTTTTATCGGATTTGGATTGGATCGGATTGTGTGACTTAAGTATGAAATCAAGATGAATAAAATGCCTAATACTTTTATCGGATTTCCTATTCTATCGGATTGTTGATATTATCGGAATCCTATTTTATCGGAATGAGAATTTTATCGGATTGTTTGACTGTATCGGATTTGCTTTTGCTTGATCGGATTTCATGTTTAGCGGATTGCTTTTTCTCGGATTTGATTTTATCGGACTGAATTAATCGGATTTGATCTTGTCGGATTTGAACACAATCGGATTTCCAGTTTTGCCTATACTCGGATTTGATGAACATTGTGTATGAAAGATCAAGTTTAAACCTGAACTTGTAGCCTTGGCTTATGAAAGGAATGAATGTATTGCCTAAGCTAAGGAGTTGGACGAATTCACAGGATTACAGTAAGTAAAGGGTAATCGTGAATTGTGGTATATTGGTAGTATATACGTGATTTGATATATGTACTTGTGATTTTATATGTACATGTATGATTGATTTCAGTATTATGCTTATTGTTTGTTGATTAAGCAAATACTGATTGATAGTTGTTTGTTCAGGTGGTGGAAAGACTCAATAGTAAGAAAGACTGAGTTCCCTGAGCATTGAAGATATCGGTGAGTGGATATATATCTTGGATGTATAAGATATATCACCTGATTGTTGCTCTTTTCTGTATATATACATGATGTTGTTGTGAGATCAGCTTGGCGGTTGTTATTCAGCTGGGCCTATGTTTAGAGATATACAGTATTAGTATTTGTCTTGATAAGCATTTGTTGTAATCAAGAAGTACTATTATTGTTGTCTGTTGTAACTGGGCTATCGGTAAACCTATGCTTTGGCCGGCATTTGGTTGTAGGTGTTGCAACACCGCCGGTTCTCTTGTTTGTTTGAGCATTGTTGGTTTGGGCTTGATGCCTTGTATGTTTGTGGTATCTATTCTCTCACTTAGCTTTGTGCTAATTCCCCACTGTTGATTTCTTTTCAGGAGAATTCAAGTAGATGGATTAAAGAGCTAAACTGGAATTTTGGGACTGATCTAACTCTGATATCTGATGTTTTTGTAAAGAGCATGTTTTGTAGTAACACTGTAAATGATTTGTAAAGCAAACCTGTTTAGTTGTGTTTGATCAAATATATATTATATTATATTTTGTTAATTAAGCTTCCGCGCGTGTTCATAATAGTGTTAGTGAGAACAGTGTTACATGCAGTTTCAACAGTAGCAAGAAAATGTGCACTCTTGGTTAATCTGTCAACTATAACCCAAATCATATCATGACCTCGTTGAGTTCGTGGAAGTTTAGTTACAAAATCCATCGTAATGTGATCCCACTTCCACTCAGGTATATCCAATTGTTTCAATGATCCGTACGGTTTCTGATGTTCAGCAACCAATTTTGCAATATCTGTTTTCATAATTGGCCACCAATATCGAGTCTTTAAATCAAGATACATCTTTGTACTACCAGGATGTATCGACAATCTAGACTTATGAGCCTCATTTAGAATTAATTCCCTCAAGCTACCAAATTTCGGTACCCACACGCGTGTATGATACACCTTCAAACTACGCGAATCAGAAGTTAACTCATGTTGTCGTTTGATCATTAATTCATCCTTCAAGTTCTCCTCTTTCAAAGCTTCAAGCTGAGCAGCCAAAAGTTGATCCACTAAATCAGACTTGATTTCCAATCGCATAAATTTTACAGTATCCGAAGATCCCTTTCTGCTGAGTGCATCTGCAACTACAGTAGCCTTTCCAGGATGATACTGAATATCGCAATCATAATCTTTGATCAATTCTAACCAACGACGTTGTCTCATGTTCAGTTCTTTCTGCGTAAACACATACTGAAGACTCTTGTGATCAGTGCAGATAATACATTTGGTTCCATACAGGTAGTATCTCCACAGTTTCAACGCAAATACCACAGCTGCTAATTCCAAATCATGAGTCGGGTAATTTCTTTCATTCGGTTTCAACTGCCTCGAAGCATAAGCAATTACCTTACCCCTCTGCATCAGAACACAACCCAAACCGGCGTGAGAAGCATCGCAGTATACAACAAAATCCTCTGAACCCTTTGGCAACGAAAGAACAGGAGCTTGACACAACAACTATTTCAGAGTCTGAAAAGCATCTTCCTGAGATGAACCCCACTGAAAAGGAACATCTTTCCGAGTCAACTTAGTCAACGGACCGGCAAGCTTAGAAAAATCATTAATAAATCTGCGATAATAACCCGCCAATCCAAGAAAACTCTTTATCTCAGTTGGTGTTTTCGGAGCACTCCAATTCATCACTGCCTCAATCTTGGACGGATCTACTTTGATACCTCCTTGACAAATCACATGCCCTAAAAATTGAACTTCTCGCAACCAAAATTCGCATTTTGAAAACTTGGCATACAACTTGTGTTGTTTCAAAATCTCCAAAACCTGTCTCAAGTGCTGATCATGCTCATCCTCTGTTTTCGAATACACCAGAATATCGTCGATGAACACAATGACAAATTTGTCTAGAAAAGGTCTGCACACACGATTCATCAAATCCATAAATATAGCAGGAGCATTCGTCAAACCAAATGGCATCACTAAGAACTCGTAATGACCATATCGAGTACGGAAAGCAGTCTTAGGAATATCCTCCTCTGCTACCCTGACCTGATGATAACCGGATCGTAGATCAATCTTTGAAAAGTAAGAAGCCCCTTGTAACTGATCAAACAAATCATCGATTCTGGGCAACGGGTACTTGTTCTTGATGGTTCTCTTATTCAGATCCCTGTAATCAATACACATACGAAGAGTTCCATTTTTCTTCTTTACAAACAATACTGGTGCACCCCACGGCGAAGAACTCGGACGGATAAACCCCTTATCAAGCAAGTCTTGTCTGAGTCATCATCTCCCGGATCTCAAATGGAGCCAAACGATACGGAGCTTTCGCAATCGGTGTAGTACCCGGTACCAATTCTATCTTATACTCAACATCCCGCACAGGTGGTAACCCTGGCAGATCATCTGGAAATACCTCTGGATAATCGGAGGCAACACGAACATCGGTAGCAGGTCACTTCTCTTTCTTAACATCAACGGCGTAGGCCAGAAAAGACGCACACCCTTTAGCTAGAGATTTTCTAGCCTTCATATACGAGATGATAGGAAAAGAAGATCGAGATCTATCCCCACGAGCCACAACATGCGACCCGTCAACCAAAGGAATAGTAATCAGTTTCTTATGGCACTGTATACTAGCTCTATGGTGACTTAACCAATCCATGCCTAATACTAAGTCAAACCCCGGAATAGGCATCAGTAAACAGTCTACAGGCAAACTAGTACCATCAAAATCAATAAACACCCCAGTCACAAAAGAAGTTACAGGCACTAACTTACCATCAGCTACTTCTACTTCTAAAGGAGAAGCAATAACAGTAACAGGTAATTTCAGTTTGCCACATAAAGATACAGACATGAAAGATCTATTGGCACCAGAATCAAACAACACACGAGCAGGCACAGAGTTTACAATAAACATACCCGTGATCACATCACTGTCATCAGTTGCCTCTGTAACAGTCATCTTGAAGGCTCTCCCTTCCGCCGAAGGTGCAACCTTTCTCTTCTGACCTGCAGAAGACGATCCCCCGACATTGGCTACCCCCTGCCCCGTCCCCTTAGACCTCGGTTTAGTGCATGCTCCAGCCCTATGACCCTCTTCGTGACAATTCCAGCACACATTTGTATTAAACCGACAAACTGATGGTTCGTGGCCAAATCCACCACAACGCAAACACCGTTTCGTCTGTGATGTGCACGGACCAGTATGACTAGCATTGCAGGGTTTACACCAAGGATTGTTCTGATATGACCCCGAACCTTTCAATTTCTGATCACCCCGATGCTGGTTATTCTGCCACCTTCCCTTGTTCCCACTCTGGTTTCCCACAGACCTGTGCGACGACCCTTTCTCACGATTCAATCTCTCCCGAGCTTTCACATCAACCCCAGCAGCTCGTGCAACCGTAAACGCCTGTACCAACGATGTTGCCATCCGGGTGTTACCCCTATATTCCGGCAACAGCGCTTGCACAAAATGATCTATCTGCGATGGTTCATCGGGTACCCACTGTTTAGCAAACCTCAGCTTTTCATTAAACTTTGTAATCAATTGATCCACCGACATCTTGTCATCCTGAGCTAGATCCATAAACTCCCGCTTCACCTTAGCTAAATCATAGGTATTACAGAATTGCTCGCAGAACTTGGTTTGAAATTGATCCCAAGTAACAGAATTCATCACTTCCCTGGATAGATGAGCAGTTAGAGAATCCCACCAGGTTGCAGCTTGACCCTTCAACCTCCGGGTTGCAAAACTAACCCTATCGGATTCCTCACAATTGCAGGCATCCAACGCTTTCGGCCTTACCCCCCCCCCCCCCCCAACAACCCAAATATAATATTATTTAAAAGAAACTATTTATCTAAATCAAATAATATCCCAAAAATAACAATATCCCAACAATTAATAATTAACACATAATTACAAATAATTCCCATAAACCAATTAAATCTCATGATTAATTAATTTAATTACCTTAATTAATCTAGGCCGGCAAAGAGGGTGTTACACAAAAGATGCACATGTGCATCTTTTTCTAATTAGGTGCGAAAATGCACATATGCATTCTTTTCATGTCAGATGCAAAAAAAATATATACAAAAATGTTAACATGCATAAGCGATATACTATTATGCATGTGTTTCTTAGTTTGTTAAACTCTTAGAATTAATTTGTAATGCACCCTTTTTACTTATTGTTGACTAAAGTTATTTAATATGTCAAAAGCTCATTGTATTAGATTATGATATACATGTGAATCCACTTGTTTAAAGTTTTTTAAATACTAACAAGGATCAGCTTATAATTTACATGTGCATCCGTTTGTTAACTGATATAATTAATTTATGTTGGAATTTTTCTATATTAATTGTGCATCGTTTTCAAATCGGATACAAAAGTATGCATTCTTGCATAATTTTGGCATTTGATGTACGTGTTCATATTTTTTTTATCATTGTATGTGTGCATTTAGTGGAATTAAACATGCACGAAGTATATGTTCTTGTTCATAATTGCTAGAGAAGTTAATGAAGAATTGAAGATGACAATGGTACTTGGGGAAGTCGTGGAGATGTCGTAGGTCCTTAAGTTAGAGATAAACCAAGCAGTTACAAGAAATATATATGATGTTTAGATCAATTCTTGTAGTTTCTATAGAAATATTAATTGTGGTTTTAATTTAGAATATATTATTTTGCTTAAAAACATAATATATGCTACACCTACTTAACGTGAGTGCGGCTCTTTCTTTTATTGCAAGGACCTTTGGTATGGCTATCACCTCACAAGACACATAGATAGAAAAAGAAAACTGGACAACAATACCCATACTACATCCTTACATTAAGCTTTATATTTCATCCAAGTGTATAAGGTAGCTTAAATTTCATCTGCAACTATTGACGCTGAGAATCTCTTTCATTAAACACCAAATTATTAGGAGCTTTAAATACAAACCATAAGAAACAACCATTGACTCTTCAAAATAATTTCATTTTCTTTTTTGTTCGACAACTATCTAACATGTTAAAAAGTAACTACTCTCAATGTAAGGAAACTACACCTTTTTCTGTTTTACTTTTTTCCTCATAAGAAATCCAAGTATACCTAACTTATCCTTGAGCATATAAAAGATGAGTGCTACTATTTAAACTCACTTCCTCTCACGCACCAGACATATTACATAAATAAGTTACAATTTTTAATGTAGATTACACACTCACACTATTTATTTATTTATTAAATTACCAACGAATACAAACAAATTACCCAAATCAACACACTTTCACCGCACGATTTGCTTGTTTGTTGCGGCCCTCTTCATGCTAGACCATACATTATGCATAATCCGCCTCTTTTATCGGGTGCCACTAGGAACACTAGAATGCTCATTCCCCTCCTACCATGCACCCTAAGCCGAGACCAAGCCACCCCCATCTTCTTTCTCTTTACTCTTTCTTTCTATCACTCTCTTCTTTTCTCTCCCCTTTTTGTTCTTTTCTACCTTCTTCCCCCTCTATTTTCAATTTAAATTAAAAATAAAAAAATACGAAAGATTAAGGAAGGCTGGAAGAGTATAAGTAACATAGTTTGGTAGGAAAAAGAAAGTTCACAAGAGAAGTGATATAACACTCATGTAACAACAGAGAAGAAAAAGATATAACACTCATGTAACAAAAGAGAAGAAAAAAGAAAAAGGTATAACATATAGCATTTTTCTCTATCGCTTTTGGTTTAAATTAATTTCATATGATTGCAAACGTGTACATATATGATAAATAGTTTTTTATACAACTAAGTTACTAAACCCTACTAAAGTTTAGATACTCAAAGGTTGAAGGGATAATTCATTAACAAATTGTGATATATTTTAAAGTGTTAAAAATGACATTTATAATTAGTTCTATTTATTTCTAAAATTTCTGTTTAAATGAACAAAACACACTAAATATAAAACTTTAACTACTTAAAGTAATGAAAATTATTAGAAAAAGAAAGGAAGTTTTAGATTAGGAAGATGCATTACGTCAAAAACCCATCAAATCTTTAGAAAAAAATAACTGATTTATTGACTGTGTGTACATGATGTTGATGAATGACTAAATGAGGTGGTCTCGTAGGGAAGATATAAAGAATAAAAGTGAAATCAAAACTACAAGGAGAATATAGTCGCAAACTAATGGAAATATGTTACATTTACTAGTTATTGAGACTTAAACCGTTAATGATTTAAAAATTAAGGTCCATTTATATAACAAATGAAATTTAAGGACCAAAATATTAAAAGTAATCAAACTAAAAAAAAGAACATTCTCCATGCCTCAAAAAGAATGTCTTTAAGTCACTATACTCACTTGTCAACTCTAATACATCAACTTTAGTCTCTTTTACATTTCAATACCATTAAAACTTTTTCCATATTGGTACCTTTTGTTTTATGCTTTTACCATAAAAGTAAGTCATATGACATGATATAAGTGATTAATACCTATAATGGTATTGCTACTTGAGGAATCAATGCCTTTAGGTAGCCTTAACAGAATAATTCCAATGAAAAATTATGAATAGGCATAGTAGATTACACTAGACCTTCATTTGTTTAATTGTATGTCTTTAGGTAAGGGGTGGGGTGGGGTGGGTGGGTTAGAGTGGGGTATGGTAGGGGTGGGGTGGGGTGTGGTGTGGTGGACCGTGGAAGGATTAGTCAATTAGGGTTAAATCAAGGGTAATCTTGTATTTTGTTAATATTTCATAGGAAAATGAATTAAATTTTTATTCAACATATTAAAGAAATTGAATTCCATTACTTATAGGAATATTAAAATTCCAAAGAATGTGATTCCATTCAAAATAATTGTATCAAACGTAAAATATAACGAAATTTGATTTGAATTCTATTATATACCTCACATTACGTGAAATAAACGGGACCTAATTATTTACTGAACTTAAGACCTAACATGAGCAAGGTAGCGTGAATGTAAGTGGTTTGGGGGTGAACTAGAGTGATGAAGGGGACATATTGTAGATAACTTAGAGGACTTAGGAGCTTAATTTGTTAAAATGTCATTCTCCTACTCAAAATTGCATGGTCATATAGCCATGGAGATTTGAATTGAATAATGACAGCATATCCTTAGTCAAGCCACTCAAAACATTGGTATATGATATGATAGGCTTCTCAATGTTGAAGGTCAATTCATCATGAGAAGTGTTTTGTAATTTGTTGAGGTCAATTCATTAGGTACAATTAAGTCATGGGAGATTCTATTTGACCCCCTCATGATCTATTTAGCCCACTTGATGTGATGTTTGTGAGGGAAAAAATTATATTAAAAATTATTTTTAGATGATTTGACATATGAACGTGTGAGAGAGAGGGGGGCTAAATAGTATCACCCGTAAGTCATACATTTAATCTGTATTTTAAGGATATGTCATCTCCTATGTATTGTATATAATCCTGTAATTATGGCTTATAACAATAAGTTGGTTTTCTGCCAAACAATAATGATTAGGAAAAAAGACATCAGTAAATAATAGTTTGGTTTTTTGTAAGAATCTGAATGGTAAAAGTTTCTATTTTAATCTTAATAATAATTTCTTATAAAATAAAATTAAAATTTATTTAACAAACGAGCATGCAAAAAAAGGCGTATTATGACAAAATGTTGGATGCATAATGTTAAACAAGCAGTGTTGTACGCACTTCGTTGCATATCTTGTCTGTTAGATTATCTTCGCTATTAGTTTTAACTATATTTTGAAAAAGAAATAATATATCTTTCTAATTTTTGTTTCTAATTTATCCTCATATTTACTCAATGTTTGATATGT
The DNA here is from genome assembly GCA_947179395.2 of Pulicaria dysenterica. Lineage (NCBI taxonomy): Eukaryota > Viridiplantae > Streptophyta > Magnoliopsida > Asterales > Asteraceae > Pulicaria > Pulicaria dysenterica. The sequence continues at coordinate 42,937,005 of OX359296.1, read as the reverse complement.
GTAATGCGTTAATTCTTTTTCTCGTATCATCCCTTGATTTTAACACTTATTTTGATCAAATAAGTAAAAGGATAAGTAGGAACAAAAAATAGGAGGATAAATCATTTCTCATTTTTAAAACATACTTACTATACAGCAAGTGTACAATGAAAATAATAATATAATTTATAGACTAAATATCTAATATAAATTGACAAAACTACATATGTAAAAGGTCTACATATGTAAAAGGTCATCTGAAGTTTATTGATATGCAAATATATTTCCATAAATCATAGGAAAAATATGAGTTAAATCTATTGTTATAAGCTAAAAAAATAAACAAATCTATAAAGGTGATGTGCCCCTATTGTAGGTTGTTTATCTGTTTATTTATTTTTTTATTCATTATTATTTTTAACATTTTTTTTTTCATAGATTTTTATTGTTTTATGTTGCTACGCAGCCCGAGGTCTTTGTTCAGGAAGCAATCTCTCTACCTACGGGTAGAGGTTCGATTGTCTACATCTCACCTCCCTCATACCCTGCTTTAGCGGGATTGGGTATCGTTGTTGTTGTTGTATAAAGGTGATGTGATTTAAAAGAATAAAAAATCATATCTTAAAAAGGGGGAAATGACAAATAAAGCATGGAGAAAAAAATAAAGGCTAAAAAATAGAAGTTTGAAAGGCTCGAAATTGAGACTTGGAGGATAGAAAAAGGCTTCATAACCAGCCATGCTAACATCAATCTTGGTTTTAGATCTAGTACATTAAATATTTATTATATTTCGGTGTAAATTAGTATGCTACTGTTCATAGCTCATTTTAAGGATTGCAAAATAACAAAATCAATGCTGGCCATCTACACGTATGTTTATCACTATATTTACGGCCAAACACATGGATAAAGGAAATGCAAATAAGTGGGTAATCCTATTGCATTAGGTGGACCTTCACACTACTCTTTGTCCTCAATGTGAGGATGTTGTTGAAGACGTGGAGCATGCGATGTGGAGATGTCAAAAGGTGAAGAAATTCTGGTCGCTGGTTGGAAAGTGGTGGTCAAAACAGGAGCTTGTATCATCACAAATGGTGGATAATTTAAATCAAGAATGTTCGGTATGGCAGGCAGTTTTATGGTGTTTCATGTATCAGATTTGGTCACACAGTAATAACGTGGTATTTCGGGCGTCAAAAGTCAAGTGCGAGGAGCTGTTTTTCGAGTGTCAAGTTATAGTGTTCAATTGGGTCGTGGGAAGAAAAGGATTATGCAGATCGGACTGGATGACATGGTTATCTTTTCCGCAAACGTTACGCCTTAAAGAGTAACATTGTTTAGTTATTTAGTTCAGTTGTGGTTATATTTGCTTTGGGCAGTGTTCTGTGTCGTGTAGGTGCAGATTGGTGCACCTGGAACTTGGTCTTGAAGCATCTCAATGTGAGGTTTAGGGGTGGATTTGTTTTAGGTCCTGGAAGCATGGCTTAGCTGCCATTAGCTCTCTTGGTGTTTGTATGGTTTTGTACATTGGTTCCATTGGTAATGGTATTTGGTATTGTTTTCAATTCAAATGCTATACTTAATACTTCTTATTAAAAACGGAGCAGATTTGTACATAATAAAATTCGTTAATACATAACAGATGACAAATATTTACAAGCATTTGAATGTACAAATTGATAATGTATAAATAATTACGTATTGATAATTTTTATTACAAGAGAATATAATTCCAAAGCCAGCAAGTAAACTATTATTATGGCAACATCATACAATTAATGAAATTAGACAATAGACATTCATAACAGCAAACATAATGATAACTTTATTCGTTAGACAATAGACAATAGACATTCAAACAAATTTTAGGTCTTAATTAATGAATGTCTATTACCTTAATATATGTGATCGAGAGATGGTCAATTACCCAACAATATGTTCTGCTTTGCTAATTTTTTTTGTTGTGTTATTGAAGTTTGCAACTTTGCATTAGTTGCTAATTAATGGAGGATTTTACGTTATTATATCAACTTGAGGTTCGTTTAAACAGGGTAAAGCTGGCTTTTTGTTTCAAAATACAAATGTAGTTTTATCATGTACATCTAAATCTATTGAGTAATCAAAGGGATTGTAGCTAACGGTATAAAGGTGTTGTGTGTGCTTATGTTTAAAAAAGTTGAGTAACTACCTGAATTTCCTCCCGTTAGCCTAGTTAGTCTCCTTTGTTACTTTTTTTTTTTTTAACAGCCTCCTTTGTTACTTTTCTTTTCCATTCTGAGTTTTAAAGCCTTTTATAGTTAAATTTTAGTGTCAGAAGTGAAAAATAAGACTATGGACCTAATATATGGATTAAGGAGTTAAATTAGCTTAACTAGAGGACTAAACTTGAGAGGATGGCCAAATTCAGTTGCTTTCCAGCCTCTAAACTCGAATTTTTCTCCACTCTAAGTTAGGGTATTCATCTCTTGAAGGTCTACGGGTGTTGTTGGTGGAAGCTTGTGAATTGACGATTCTTGCTTCCATAGTGCTTGATTTCATGGTTCGATCTTTATAGGTAAACTCTCACCTCTTACTCTAGACTATGTTTTCAGATTCATGATTAAATCACCAACCCTAGATTCATGCGTTAGGTTAGGGTTTGATGTCATTTTGATGATTGAATGACTTTTGGTGTTTGAAAACCATCAAACTGCTACCTTGGTGCGTTAATTAATACTCCCTAAGAGGGGTTAAGATGAGGTATGATCGTCTAGGGTTTAGATTATATATATATATATATCTTTTATGAATACGCATCCAACGCGACGCACTACATCTATAACGCGACGTAAAAGAACTTAAAGACTTTGTTATCAATGTTGTGAACAAAGTAATGTTTTAGGCTTTAAAAAATAAGTATTCTCATACACCACCACTCTTATTGACACGTCATACCTTTTTATTACTTCACTAATTTTTCATCTTTACAAATACACATACTTTTAAAAATATAAAATTCAATTCGTATAGAATGATTAGTCTGTCTTTAGCGGAAGAAAATATTATGTTTTTCTGTAAAAAAAAGGTTAAATATTCATTTTCTGAAAAGTTTAGATAACACATTTGAATAAAGGGGTGGACTTTTTATTTTTAGTAAAAAATAAAAAACATATTTGGTTGAAGTGTTTTTTTAAAAGATGAATGAAAAAGTACAATAGTTTAAAAAATATGATAATTCATACATAACAAAATTGTTTATACACAACAACATATACATTATCAACTTGTAAATATGCTAATAAATGTTTGTACATGTAGTGAATGGAAAAAATTTTGTTGTGTACAAATTAGTCCACTTTGAAAAATGGAGTAGTTTCGGAAAAAGTGAAAAAGTAAGAGTTTTTTTAGTGATTTTTTTTTTAAATATGTAAATAAATATGTTTTCTAATATTCAAATTTTAGAAAAGACTTTCTAAAAAAATAGATGATTTTTCTTAAGGTTGGCAATCAGAGACACAAACCCGACACCCTACATGAACCTAACACGATATCCGTTGACACGAACCCGACACATGTAATTGGTAAAAAATGGATTGACACAAACATGACATGAAAAAATATGGGTCGGGTTCGGGTAAAACCTGCTTAATAATAATGACATGATTAATCCAATTTTGTTAAATAAAAAGGTATCAACTATATATAAACTGAAATAAAAATTAAGTAAAGGTGGTATGTTTAGAATTAAAGTTTGAACCTAAAAAAAACGTTCAAACTAAATTTAAATCCTCAAATATCATATTTTATGTTTCGTTTATGAATTTTGCAACTTACTTTAGAGCTGATACCTGACTTGTAAAAGGGGGAGGTGGGGGGAAGGGGGCCGGGGGATTGAGATTCGAACCCGATAAGTAAATCCGGGTTTTTAAAATCAATTTTATGTATTTTAAGTTAATATTATATGTAACGTTTTCTTGAATATTTGGTTAACCTGAACCCACCCGGAAATCCGGTTTTAAAATGAGTCGAGAGACACGAAAACTGAACACGAATGAAAATGATAAGAACCGAATCTGACACAAAATTAACTTGGGTCAAAAATGGATTAACACAGAAATAACCGACACGAAAGAGACACGGTCCAATTTACCCGAACGTAACCCGAATGACCGGTTTTAAATTTTATGGAATCAAACGCATAATTATCCATAAAACAAAAAAAACGCACTGAAAATTGTCATTCGGACAACAAAAGTTTTTTTTTTTGGGTGTGAAAAACAGAGAGAAACTAAGTTGACTGAAGGTTATATAAAGTGAAGGAGAAGCAACAAGGAAGTGTGGCTTAGATAATGAAGTGATTATAAAAAACACCTCCACAAAATTATCTTGTTTTTCACTCTCACTCTTCTCCCCCTCTCTGTCTCTCTTTCTCTCTCTAGAAATTAGCGTTAGAGAGAGAAAGACATAGAGAGAACCATTGATACAACAATTCATCATTTCAATGGAAATTACTTGTAGATTACAACAAGACAGAGAAAACCCATCTTCAGCTAACTCTCCCAACAGCAGCACCAGCAGCAATGGACACGCCGCCGTCCAAACGCCACCATTAACTCCAATACCCGTTTCCAGATCCGAACCCAATCCATACCCAACCACCTTTGTTCAAGCAGACACCAATAACTTTAAACAAGTAGTCCAGATGCTAACCGGATCCTCCGAAACATCCAAAATTGCTTCATCAAAACCAACCCAACAACCAGATCCAGCTCCGGCGAAGGTTTCAATACCGCCGATCAAAACGGGTCAACAAAAGAAACAAGGATTCAAGCTCTACGAACGTCGAAACAGTTTGAAAAACGGGTTGATGATTAACCCCGATTACGCCCCCAAATTCGGGCATGGACACGGGTCATCGCCCCGATTCCATGAGATACTTTCTCCCAGCATTCTCGATTTCCCGTCGCTTGTTCTAAGTCCGGTGACGCCGCTAATCGAAGACCCGTTTAATAAATCGTCGCCGTCGGTTGGAAATTCGTCGGAGGAAGATCGGGCAATTGCGGAAAAGGGGTTTTATCTCCACCCGTCGCCTAGGCCGACGACACCGCGAGGGACGGCGGGGCCACAGCTGTTACCTCTATTTCCGGTTACGTCGCCGCGGGTTACGGGTTCGCCGGAATAATAATGGGTGTTGAAAATGAAAGGTTAGAGATCTTTGGCTTCAGTTATACAATTTGGATCTCTGTGTTTCCAATTTTCTCAGAGTAAAAAAAAGATTTTAATTTGGCAATTTTCCTTCTTTTATAATGACTTTAGTTTGGGAATTTGACTGGGGAGTGAATATCTTACAAGGTTTATGCTTTCATTTTGTTATCATCATATAATAATTATTATTATTATAAATCAAATTGGTGACAATTAACATTTTTGTTATTATTGTACTTTTGTTTAATCGTTTATTATCCGATTTGTGAAAATTCGTAAAATAATATTCTATTAAAGAAACTTTTAATTTCTGCAAAGAAATATTTCTCAATTGAAATAGATTAATTATAGTTGGGTTCTTTTTTATTTGTGTACTTACAATCTAATTTTAGGAAAAAAAACAAAGAGTGATAATTACGAGGTTATATCATTCTAAATAGGGGTGGGGTTGCAGAACGGGATCGAACAGGTACCGATATCATAATTATCGAAACCGAGTTTTTGATTTTTTTGTATCAAATACTAAACTGAAATACAAAAACCTAAACCGGTATTGATTCGATTAAAAAAAATAAATTCAGTCAATACACTCATCTCGTCTCTAAAATTAATAACACCCTGTAGTTGACTAAAGTAAGTATATAAAACTAAATATGGATTAGACAAATTATTAAATTAATTAATTAATTAATTATGGCTTCAATAGGGTAATTCACAACATAATCAATATTCGTTTCATTGATATCCAGATATTTTGGATTATATTTCGTTGTAATGTTTTAAATTAAAATGCATTAATTATGAGTTTTTAAGCTTTAAAACGGGAAATTTGAGCTTTTACACCTATTAATGTCATTAAACGTAAAATATGTTTAGTAATGTATTTTGTGAAAATATGCTTTTTCATTGAAAATAATTTTAAAAAAACCATGTTTTTAAGCTTTAAATACGAATCGAACCAACACAAATATAAGTTTTAGAGGTTGAAAAATATCGTATAGACATTGTATAACTTTTAACCTACTCGCTTTCTTGCTATATATGTACGTTTTATTCGTTTGATTTTTTTAAGATAAAATATATCTTAAATTGATTTTTCAAATGATAAAATTATACCACCTCTTACATGATAGTTTGGAAAGGAGCAAATTGTAAAAAAAAAAAAAGAATGAATATCATATTTTGTTAGTAATAAAGGTAAAGTGAAATTTTTTATGTAAAAGAAAATTTATAAATTTTAATTTGTTATAGAATAAACTGTAAATGTCAATTTTACATAACAAACTATTGTAAATTTTAATTTGTTATTAAGGGTATCATGGACATGTCAAATATTAAAGTTCTCGGTCAAGATTATACTTTTTATAACAAATTAAAATTTATAACTTTTTTAAACAAAAAGAAAATTACACGATATCTTTATTTACAAATTTTAATACTTATGTTATTTTCTCTAAAATTTGCCCTAATAAATAGCTTATCTTCAAATAGCCCTAATTTTTTAAAAATAACTTCTAGTGTATGGTATAAAAGCCAATGTTCTAATTTCTAAATAACATAAAGTGTGACTTCACGACGTGGTTAGACATCAAGTTTTGAAAGCCCCGACGAAGTCAGTGTTTTATAAGGTGCGACTTAAAACAATAATTTTGTATAGAAATTATAATTAGATATATACAATTATACAAAGAAAAGTATAAAAGTACATAATTAAACTTAGTTCATCAAAGAAGGAAACATCAGTTTTGGAGGCAGTAGTCGATAGTTCTTCATGGTGCATTTGGAAAGCTCAAATATAATTATTTGTTGTGGTCAAACATGGTATTATAATCCATTATCTATCATGTAATCTCATTATACTTGATTATGTAGCTTTTTATTAGATATTTATAATAAAATATACATGGATTGCTAAGCTAGGGTGATGATCATGTCGAAGCTTTACTTCAAGTTTATCTTTTCTTGTTGTTAAAAAAATCAACATGTTTCTCCATTTTCATATATTTAACCATCCTTATATGTATATAACTATATATATTCGGCCCATATGACTTATCAACTTTAACAAATAAAAAATACATGGCTTAAAATGAATAAAGTCACAAAGAGATGTCAAACTAGGCTGTAAGCCTTATACCCAAGCTTTGAACCTTGTTGTATCAAAACTTGATGAAGCCAATACAAGGTTTTTAAAACCATAATAAAAGTACACTTATTCTCCTATTTAAACAACAAGTCTACCTCATTTATAATTCATTCATTTCTATAATATATAAGGGGTAAAATGTTCGTTTCCCTGTTTATAGAAAGAAGTTGCCCAACACTTGATCTCTATTATGAACTAATCTTGTTTACATCATAACCCAATCCAAACATTTTCCTAAAAAGGTCTTACGACAATTAATTGCATTTCGTTTATAAGTTATAAGTAAAAGATAAGCAATTTGGAACACGCACTATATTTTACATTTAGGAGGTGTTTGGTGTAATTAAAGACTAGAATGAGATTAATAAATTGTGTTTGGTTTATGAAGACAAGTTTATAGAGAAATGATTTATGCAATTAATATTATATAAATTAGATGTTTTTATCAATGATAGATACAAGATTTCTATTACTATAGAATAACAAAAATAAAATTAATTAGGCATATAGGATGTGTTTCTTATTTTTTGGGTCTCTGGCAATTTTTGATGGGTTAATCAGATTTCTGATTATTAAATAAAACTGATTAACATCAACAACCAAGAGAAGTGACTAGGGAAATGATGGTTGGTGTTGGTCCAAGGTAACAAAGGGATGTTCACAGTCAAGAAAATGCCAACCATTCTGCAAAAGGATCTAACTTCTGGGGCACCTTCAGGCGACAAATCATATGGAATTCCGCACTCCCATTAAAGCTGAACATATTTTATTGGAGATTAAACAATCAAGGGTTAGTGCATAAAAAATCCGAATATCCGATTTTTTATAAAACCGGAATTTTTTTCAAACCGGAGCGGATTTAACCGGTTTTATACGATCCGATCCGGTTTTAATCCGATCCGAAAATCCGGTAAAAAAAAACCGAAAAAATCAGGTCCGGATTTTATCCGATCCGGATCGGATTAAAATCCGAAGATGTGCACCTCTATCTACCCCTTAAAACCTGCTTGGTAAATCTAGGTATTCCCTTGGACTCTTCCTTATGCGACCTATGTAACTTGGAAGAAGAAACGGTGAGCCACTGCTTCTTCGGGTGTCAATGCATACAAGGCTTGACCAACAATAGGTTCGACACGATCAAATCATTTCAAAACAACACACTTCTATGGGGGGCTTGCATAGTTGAAGACTCATCTTCCTATTTGTTTGTGTGGTGGCACTTTGGGCAATTTGGAAGAAAACAAACAAGCACTTTCACGCCTGTTAAGAGAACCGACCAAAAATTAGAGAGGAGCATTTATTCCCATTTATCCAAGATCTAGTACCAAAGACAAAACAGTCCTTTCTAAGTGCACTAAAAGTCTAGGATCTAGTACCAAAAAAGGGAGTAGACATGGGTTTAAAAGATGAACATGAACAAGATTTTCCGTTCGTTTAATGAAACGAACGAACACGAACAGAGCTCTCGTTCGTTCATTTATGTTCATGAACGTTCGTTTATCCGTTCGTTTAAGTTCATTTATATTTTATATAAATATTTATATTTATATTATATGTGTGTGTTTAGATATATCTAAACAAAAGATTTTAAACAAACACGAACAATAAACGAACGAGCATGTGTGTTCGATTTAAATAAACAAACAAAATATTTACGTTTGTTTATCATTTAAATAAACAAATAAAAATAAACACAAACTAACCAATCTTTTAAACAATCGAACACACATGCTCGTTCATTTATTGTTCGTGTTCGTTTATTTGTTCGGCTAAAGTTAAACGAACAAACACGAACACAGAAATCCGTTCGTTTATCCGTTCAACTAAAGTTAAATGAACGAACACGAACAACCTCCAATCATATTCGTTCGGTTCATTTACGGCACTATCTTTAACCTTAAAAAAATGATATTTACTACACTCTCGAGTCTTAGACCAACCTATTTGAGTATTCGAATGGGTTTAAACTTTAAACTTTAGATAGTTGGTGGGCCACTTCCATCTTCTCTTTCTCGGTCTTAATTTTTATTTTACTTAAAATTCTTTTATACAATACAAAACAAATAATTTCTATTAAAAAATTAAATATTTTCTCTTCCATACTTTTCACTTTTTACCTATACTCATTTCTAATCCTATATACAAACCAAACTTCACCTTAAAGATATATCATTAACATGAAATTAAGAACATTGGTATTACTCTATCATTAATAGAGAAAAGTTCAAAAGAAAACTATTTTTTATACATACACTGTGATAATTATTTGTAATATCATTAATAGCTTATTAATAAAAGTATTTTTATTATTTATATATTTATCCAAGCATGATTCACGTTCAGATAAACAAGTCCTTATAGAGCAACTTAATTTTTTCAAAATACCTCTTATTAAATGATCCATTGAAATTCTTAGTCAGTGATTTGTTTTAATCAATTGTCAACATTGATTCCCACAATTCACACACAAAGAATAGTTTCCATTTCATCATCTAATAAAATAAATGTAATGCAAAGATTATTAATTTTGGTCAAAAGGTACAAGAAAATCAAATTGGGTTGATGAGGAGACGAACGAGATACCCTAGTTAATCACTATTGGCAAACACTTTAAATCTCCAAGTATTATGTGACCAATCAGATGTTCAGTCTAATAATTCACATATAAGAAACACTTCACCAGAAATCTAATACAATCATAAGTTACTGCAACTCCATACATACAAGATCTGGCTTCCATTTTTGTATTTCTATGTATAACAATAGCTGAACTTGTAGCTTACTTAACATGTCATCATGCCACACAAAAACCTTCAAAAGGGTATTTCTGTAAATGATTCGATCGTAGTAAATCCGTGATTCTCAGGAAGCGGTCCATTCCCAGGCCTAACAGAGATCGTCACCTCCAAACCTGAGACAAGAACAGTACAATTTAACTCAAACTGAAACGATAATCCAATTCGAACCATGCGTTTATGAACATTAAGCTGTACCTGCTGCCTTTGCAGCTACAGCTTCTTGAATGACATCGGTTACAAATAGAATGTCTGATGGCTTATCCACTCCAAGGGACTCTGAAATTTCAATATAACTGGTTGTTTCTCTTTTGTTCCTGCAAATTATAGACAATATATATATAAAATCAGGCTTCACAATAAGGATTCAAGATCAAAGGGTCTCTAAAAAGGTTCTAGCCTTACCCCACTTTGGTGTCGAAAAATCCACATAAATATCTTCTTAAGTCCCCGTAATTTGTATATCCAAATATCAGCCTTTGTGCCAATCTGCTACCACTCGAATAAATATACACCTGATAAAACATAACCCACCGGGTCAGGGTTGGGTTAGGAATGACCCCCCGAGTAAAACTCATAAATTGGAGCCTACCTTTACACCAGAAGCATGCCATCTTTCAAGAGCTTTAGGAATATCATCATAAACAACTCCTTTTATTTCATTTTTCTCAAACCCGGTTCGCCAAATGTGCCCCTGCATCATCCAATATTAGCAGCCGGATCCTAATCGAAGAATGAAGAAGCATGATGTTGTTTATTACTTGCAGCTGTTTCAATGAAGTAATCTTCCTGTCAGCTTTTATCATCTCTTCAACATTAGCAACCAATGCAGCAATCACCGCCTCTTTATCCGCATCATCTGATGGTACAGGAACCGCACCAGGAACTCCCTTTTGTAAATCATCCTCTATCTGCAAGAAGATTCAAATAGCTCAAGATTATTATGTGTCTTTTTCTTTCTTTTTAAAGATCTACAGGTGGCAAACGGGATGTTTCGAAATGGGTCAAAATAAGCAACTGTTTTACATAACTTTTTAATAAATCATTTGTATGTCAAGTATGATTACAAAATTTTAAACAAAATGATTTAGAGAGATTTTTCTATCATACCCTTTTGACTCTTAAAAAATAAAATTTAACAACTTGAAGCAATCTATTATATTTATTGAATCTTTACTTGAGAGCGTAACAACTTGATGTCATCTTTAGTATCAGCAGTATCATACGTTTCTTCCAAATGCATGCGCACATTGTCGCGTGCATATGGAAAGAGAACATCAGTGACAAATGAAATTGGCGTGGTCGTTCCCTCAATGTCCAAAACAACACAACCCTGCAACAAAATCCGTTATATTGTTAGGGAAACATAATCAATACACAAGTGATAAGTTTCTTCATAACTTACTGGAGTCGACCCAGAGTCAGTATCCAATGTACAAGCTCCTGCCTTCAGAGATTTGTTTGTTGTCCAACGACCCCGAATTCCTTTGGGCTTTTGTATGGGACCATGACTGGGAACCGATGGGTCCAGGCCATATTGGTGTAGTTTAATTGTAGCATCAAAGAGATACTGGTAGCATTCTGCCTGAACGATTATGAATTTCATTCAAGGGAAAATCAGTTGGAATGAAATGGATTTGAGAAAATAGTGTTTGGAAGTGCATTGATTGTTACAAGTTGAAATAATTAGATGATTGTTTCGGTTGAAAAGAATCTCAAATTCTGATTGATAATCAGTTCCAAAACACAGATCCATGTACCTGCTTTTCTCAACTTGTTAACCGGTAACCACATATAACATCAATTTTTTTAACTTAATTGTGATCCTTCAAGAAAAGATTGATGGTGCATTTGTAGCATCATAATCACAATTAGGTTCAAACAGTAAGTCCAACTGGTACTAACTAATGTTTATACTGTATCAAAAGCAACATTATATGGGAAGGTAGCAATTATGAAGCTTTCTAAAGCATGTTGTTATAACATCACAGAATTATATGATCAAATCAATTGTTATATGATATTTTCAAAGACTATATGGCCATTAGAAACTGTAACAGATAGCAACCAACTTCAAGTATTACCGTAGACTCTTTTGCCAGAGGATCGATCAGAGTCACAAGACAAGATTTCGTTCCATGGCTACGAATAAGTTCACAGGCATTACGCGTGTCATAAGCCTGCAAGTTGCCAACAACATATATCAAAATGACAACTTGAAATAGAATTAAGTAAGGTGAATTTGAAAGAACTGAAAGAAAGATTATCGAATATGCAGATACCTTCACGAAAAGAGGGGCATAGTATGAAGATATCTGCGGTTTGTGAGGGTAAGGCTTTGGCAATGGAGAAAATAGGATAGACCCACTTGGAGATAACACATACATGTCGTCTTCAACCGCTCTTTTCTTTTGTACACCTGATATATTATTGATTCATAAAACCCTAATTTTGATGTTTTAACTTTGAATAAAAATTTCGAAATTCCAAGGAAAAATTATCACCACATGTATATTTTCTGGAGATATTAACATGTTCACACGTGTATGCACAGTGTAAAAAGAGGTCGAGGAGGGAGACATGATGATGAGTTGGTCGGATATGGGAATGGAATCGTCGTACACTTCGACGGCGATGAAGCTAACGGCGTAGCTTGTGATCAGTAAATTGGTTGCTCTCGCACGCTACAGAGTATTTGCAACCTCCGATCCCCGACATGACGACATACTTACGCCCGTGCTTGGGAGGAAAGCCGTAAAGAGTGTTTGAAGGGGGAGTTTAAACTTTAAACTTCAGACTCTTGTCTACTAGTCAATCGCATAGCTTATATTAATCACTGCTATTATACTAACTAAATCATCGGATAGAGTTAATTACTGAAATGGTCCCTGTAGTTTTGACAAAATATCATTTTTAGTCATTTATTTTCAAAATTGATCTGTTTGATCCCTATAAATATTATTTTGTCACTCTATTGGTCTTTTAGCAAACGTCCGTCCATTTGCAGACGTTAAATGCCTTTTTGCGAGGGTATCTCTGTCATTTAACCATACAAAGGACAAAATAAGTGTACTTTAACGCCCCGTTCTCAAGTTGTTTTTTAGAAGGAAAGGGAGGGGAAGGGAAGGAAAACATGGTAATGAATAATGATGATGATAATTCTGATGGGGTTCTTAATATCCATCATGTGGAGCCACATTGGTTGACCGAGTTCTGAGTACTTGACAAATCCTTCTGATCCATTTTTACAATCCAACAGAGTTCATCTAACACAAATACCTGGTCGGAAAAACCCCAGTTCGAAAACACCGGCCGGCGAGACCAACGTGTCACCATCTGTCAAGAACCGTGACCCGGAAACGATATATATCAAGCTCCACAGCCTGAATCTTGTGAAAGTTGAGTAAGGAAAACAGTAGAAGAAAATATATAACTGCTTCTGCCATCGAGATCTTGTTGTTTTCATCAATTAATGATTTACTGCATCTAAATTTGATGTTTAATGTTGGTGATTTTAGTGTCACCAGTTTCGTTTAGTGTAATGGATTTTATAAGTGTTTCAAGGGTATTGAACTTTGTTCTAAAACAAGTATGGAGAGTGTGGAGTACACACTTGTATTAGTCTAAGTCGATCCCGATAATATTTAGGGGGCGAAGCCTCCTGAACGCAAAACGGGGGTTTTTGAGTTTGAAATTCTTAAATTCTTAATTTTTCTTAATTTCTTAATTTCTTAATCTTACTGTATAGGGTTTACAATGAAAAATTCTTAATTTTTCTGTGGCAATATTGTAAACTCTAAAACTTGTTAACTCCCGTTTTGAGTTTGAAATCCAATTCGGATTGGCAGTTTTTGAGATACACAGAACTTACGAAGCATACACTTTCTCTCTAGTTCTGATCAATTTTCTGTGCCAAGAAATTTGATTTTGTACTTCTATAATTATCTCAATTCGGATTTCGTGAAACCAGACACATACGGTCGAAATATCGAATTTGGACAGTAATTCACACGATTGTAGAAGAAATCCGGTTTACAATTTCTAACATTTAACATCATAATCACAGCTTTAAATATGATTATGATTTTCACGCCTACCTCATGAAGTTTAATAATCTTAAAATTTTGATGATTTAATAATATTAATCTGCATGGACTGACGATGGGTTGACTGTTAATGGACAATAGTTTGCAGGTTAGGAGAATATTAACAGGCATAAATCACCTGCACTTTTCAATCACTTGAGATATTTAAAAACTCACTCAGAAATGGAGTTAGAAAACATTTTTCAAAGCTGAAAATGACGGTACTTGTATAAAAAATCAAGAAACTTAGTCCAAATTTTACCCCAGATTGACATCACCATGAAAGTGAAGAAGGTGAGTGAAGAAGAAAGAGAGTGTAGAAGAAGAGAGTTTGGGAGGGAAATTGGTCTGCTTGTAACTGACAAATTGGACTAAAGGTTAAATGAGTCAACTTTTCAATATCACATTGATGGAGAATGGGGTTTAATGTATAGACTAAAACAGCTCTGCTTTTACTGCACTAACGTATGAATATAGACGTCTGTTTGCTAAAGGATCAACAACATGACAAAATGACATTCACAAGGACGAAACATATCAATTTTGCAAATGAATGACTAAAAATGATATTTTGACTAAATCACAGGAACAATTTCAGTAATTAACACTTATCGCATATGTTTACAAACCAATAAAAAATAAATAGAAATAAGTAATAAGTAATAAAGAATAGAGACAAGCATATAGACCTTATTTACTTCTTCCTTACCAATACGCCGTTCTCGCGTATTACCTATACGCAGAGGCGGACCCAGGAAAAAATATTAGAGGTTGCACAAAGAGTATTAGTTGCACAAATTTTTCGTTAGGGGTATCACTCCTATTAGAAAAAAAAGTTTTAGAAAAAATTAACACTACTCGGAGAAATTTGAGGAGTTGCCTGGGCTACCCCGTGCAACCTATAAGATCCGCCCCTGCCTATCCGGAGTGAGAAACTTGAAGACACGCATAGTGGAGGCCACCATCCTTAACGGTGGCACGTCATGGGCGGTTGTCAAGAGAATGAATAAGAGTTCATAAATCCTTGTCTTAGATGTTTCGTAAATTATTTGCTAATCGATCGAATGAAATTAGGAGTTCATTATGTTAAAGGATTTGAAAGAGTTCTTCACTTTTGGTCAAAGCCGGTAAGATGAGGGGCAAGGAATACTTTTATTTCTGGAAAAGGCCAAAGGCAACTAGAATTTTATTCGACTCATATCACTCCCTGAAATGGAGATAATTTAATCAGAATAACATACATCTCAAAAGAAACTAAAACAAGACCCGAGCCATTTTTGCAACATTAAGAGCAACAAAATTACAATTTCAAGCGGTCCAAAGAAAAGAAATACCCGATTGCGACGCAAGAGAGTGAATATGTTCAGCCAACACATCTAAACACCAAGAGGGAACAGTCTTGAAAGAAGATAAAACCACTCAACGATAGCATCATGCAGGCGAAACTAGAGAGCTAGGCAACATGCATGTCTGATAGCAACTAGCTTAGGGACAAGAGAGGAAAGGGCTACCAAGAACTTGCCAACACTGAAGACAATATTGCCCCGGCCGAGTGTCACGAGCAATACTTCCAAAAGCTATGGAAGGGGCCTTGAACTCGTTTGGGTGGGGTGGGGGTTTGAGGTTTCCACTTATGTGAACTAGTTGTTGGAATATCATCATGGACCTTCTTAGGGGAGCTAGCTTCGGCCATTGATGAGTAAATGGATGGAACATCAAATGGGGCCTTAAAGTTGTTCTTCGACTTTATTTTTACGTATTGGGTGGGTAATAAGATTTCAATTCAAGTCTGTTTACTTTTTCACTAACGCTTGTTCACTAAAAAATTTCACACTTTTTCTGAATTTGTAAATTTTAAAATATACTTTAGATACTATTAGAGGGATGATTCAAACTATGAGTGTGTATAATTTACTTTTGCATAAAATCGAAACTTTTAGATTTTGGAAAACCAAAGTAAAAAAATACCCGGTTTAAAGTGGTTCGATTTTTGGTTTTTCATCAGGTTTTTGGTTTGATTTGATTTCAAAGTTTTTCTCAAAATTAAATAAGAGTTACATATACAAGAAGTCAAACAATGCAACAAGTAACTGGACAAACGGGTTGCCATGAAATAAAATGTTAATAGATTGCTAGAGAAGCAAACACACTTTTGTTATACCCACTTTACCACACTTTTGTTAAATTGAAAACTCACAAGATAAACTCACTAAGGTAGTAATAAAAATTGATGACCTCACCAGATAAACTCAATAACTTAGTAAATCAATGAACTCACAAGATAAACTTACAATATATACTAGTTGCTAATCGGCATTCGAACTTTGCAATAGAAATCGATGAACCACAAAGATCAGGGACTAGTTGTCTTCAAAGTTGTGTGTAATTGAGTGTCATCATGTGAGGGGTGGGGTAGACAAGACAGATGCGGAAGAAGTCGAGTCTCGAAGATGGGAGGTTCGGGAAAACAACTAACAAAAATGGTTGGAAAACGATACCTCAGGGATTTAGACATTTACATTTATGATTTTACACCGTAAAAGAAACCCTAATTGAATTGTTCGGTTTGGTTTGGTTTCTCTCTCTGACTTTTATTTCAGCAGCCTTATATTGCTTGTCCCCGTCTTATTCATATTAACTCAGATTTAGACACACATCTCGTTACAAAGCTTTCAATAAGTAGAAGACAAGACAGTCCCATGAATATTATTCATACATACCACAAATAGTTGAAGTGTAATGCACTGAAAGTTTGTTAAAAACCTACTTCTTTACAGACTCTTCAAAACGACAACAGAGGATATAATTCGGTGTGTGGCAACAAAACCATGACCACGCAATGGTCGACAATAGAATGTACGGTGACTCCCTCCGTCCTAACAATAGAATTATCACGTAATGCAAATATCACTCACTCGATCACATCTAAGTTTTCATAAACCCTTACCATTTACATAAAGTTAACGACTCATATTTGTAAGATCAAACCAAGGTATCTTAATTTCCTACTCAAGATTGTATGAAGTACTATGAATATAGGAACACAAATATTGTGAAGCTAAAAAAATTTACGATAGGTGCTTTTCAAAAAAAAAAAAAAAATTTATGATAGGTACTTTAATACCCACAAATATTTAAATAAGTAGATAATAAAATAATTAATATATAGAATTTAAAATATTTATAAGTATAAAAATATATTATAGATGACGATAAAATCATATATTCTCTCTCATGTAAATATTATAAAGTAAAACTGTTATCTTTTTTGTAACTAAATAGACCAATAGACTGAGTTTGTAAGATGTTTGGTCACGGTGCTACCCAGTCCCTGGACAACATAAGCCATGAAGCGTTTGGGTTTTGGGGTATAATATCATCACCCTGCTTTATCCATTGATGTTATACACTCCCAACAATGGGAAAAGGCACTGATAAGTTCGTCAAGAACACCAAGCAACTCTTTGACAATCAATTCAAATTTTTCAATCGCCATTTAGGCGAACCTTTGGCTCATTTGTTGGATATACCAGTCAGAGTTATTCTCTCTCCTTTCACTCTCGCTAATGACATTTCAGGCTCTGCTCCTCGTGGTTTTGGCATTCCCGAATTCATCTCCAAGCTCTCCTATTCTGCAATTTTCGTAAGTTTTTCTCACTTCAAACTTTTTCTTGATTGTCACCACCTAGGGTTTGTTTGAATTGGGTTTTTGAGGGAGGAGATAGGCCATTTTGCTCTATGATGTTGAATTATGCCGTCAGCTAAACTTTAATTGCAAATTTACTTTCCCCGACTTCAATTCCAAGATTTCCAGTCAAGCAATTTATGTATTTTCACCAAGTATTCTATTGATTTGTGTTTTTTTTTTCTTCTGAATTGGGAGGGTTTTAGTTGGAGAGAACCAAATTGCCAAAATATGTATCGTGCTTATAGTTGTTTATCTTCAGGCGGTAGCTGCTCTTGGGACTTGTGATATTGCTCTGGAGTTGGGGAAAAAAGTGATATGTCAAAGGTGGTTCTTGCTTTGATTTATGTGGAGACTTGGTAGTTGCTATTGTTTCTGTTTAGATCTTGAAACTGTAATTTACATAATGTTTCATATTATGACTTATACAAAATGAAGCACATGAGAGTCCCATTGCCATACGCGTAAAATGACATTCGACTTAAGTTCAATAAGCCTGTGTATAGCTGCTTCGAGAACAAATACATGAAAAGGAATAAAATTTACTTGATATAATGTAGGCTGTTTCTGTATCTTTGTCATAATTATAGTTTTAGAAGATTTAGCCTGTTATTGATACAATTTCTTCAATTTTCTGGTTTCATGTTGGTTTCCGCTTCAAATAAGGTGGACCTGTTGATACATTCATTCCAGGAACCATATACCATATTCTTTTCCAGTTTGAGTTTTACTCACACCAAGGTTGTCGATATATGAAAATTTTAAATCTTAATGCGATTAACCGCATTATTTAAGTTGGTCACTGAATGGAAATGGCCAATATGCATAGAGCCTTACTAATCTAGACTTTCACTTTAATTGGAGTTTGTCTACCTTTGATCGTTATGTAGGGAGTATGTGGTTAGCTTATTATCTTATTGCATTTTCAAAATGCAATAAGTTCACTCAAACACTTGTAACGAAATGTGTATCAGCTTATCAATGAGTTAAAAAGTTTGTTATATAAAAGCCTCTTGAGGATGGCTTTTTGTAAACGAGTAGAAGTGGCAAAATGAGTAAGTTAGGCGGGATGGGTAATGAGTCAAATCAAGTATATTATTTTTCTACAAGTCATAATGGACCATCCAGCCACGTTGAGCTGACCTACAAACACCTTTTTTGTCTTTTTTTATTTTATATATATAAATAATCAATGTGTAACAAGCACCATAGTGTTAAACTAGCAATTTTTTCCTTTTTAAGTGATTTACAAGGTTGTGTATGTTTGAATACCCTTTGGGCGTTTTCAACTTGTACGAATTGTTCGAACCTTTTCATATCCCACTTCAATATGGTCTTGTATGGATGATTTTGTTCTGAGTTCAAACTGCAGGAATTGTCAGACTTGTAATGGATGGAATGCGTTACGGTGTACAATGTGCAGAGGCACAGGGAAAGTCATGTACCAGGTGAAAAATTACACATTAAGAAGGTACTTTCATCATCAGATATAATGCCAGTTGCAGTGCACGTCTTTAATGAGCAATAACTAGACTCTTAAACAAACGAATACTAAAAAAAACTCAAGGATTTGAAAATAATATCAAACACGAGTATTTTAATAGAAAAATAAATAGATAGATGAATGAACTATAAAACAGTTAACTGATTGACCAACATTGTAATAATAGCTGTACAGATGTCTTGAATGATTGTTTGTAAATATTTGTTGGCTTTTCATTGTCTAAATAAAAATGAACAATTTATGAATATATTGAAAATTTAAAAAATGAGTTAATTAAAAATTTTCTTCAGTGGAGAGAAAGCAACTGTGGAGGCCATTGCAGATGCCATTGCTGAGAATAGAGCAGAGCTGGTGCATCTTCCAGCCACCATGGATCTTAATGTTCCATTGCCCTCCAAAGACTGTGAGAGCTGTGATGGATCCGTGAGTACTTAAAAAGTATTTAGAAATAAAATATTAACTGTTCCCTTGTAAACTAGATTAATAATGTTGCAGGGTGTGATGAAATGCCCTGAATGCAAGGATAAATTACAAGTCAGAATTTCTGCTGATGATGTGAGTAGTTTTATGGCTCTTTGTAATTTCTTGCTACCTCTTTCCTAAAATTGTTTGATTTATCATTTATCTGTTACAATATATGCGTTATTTAGTTTATAAAAAAGAATTCCGAGACATGTTATCAATCATTTACTTCTATTGGTCTTACCAATCTTTGTATGTTTGTGCTGATGCTAGTGAATGTTACCCCCTCTGCAGATTATTGAGCCTCCATGGAAAGCATATAACATCATGAAAAAAATGGACTATCCTTACGAGGTTGGTGTTGTATTACGACTGTGTCCTTGCTTCTAGTGTTTTCTTCTTGTTTCCAACCATGCATATGATTACGAAAATTGTATTAGCATGACTTATGCATCTTTCTCCCATCTAAATTTAAAAATAGAACACCTTTTATTTTCCTAAACACTCTTCATAGTTTTTCCCAAAATGACGAAGAAACTCACAAACATCTCTGAAGAGACTCAAATGCACAACCTTAAGGTTGTAGACTGAAGTGCACAAATATCTCTTTTAGTTATTGATGGGTTGTAGCTAATGTTTTATGTCAAATTCCACACAACTACAACATTGTCCTCACATCAAGATGTATGTTTCAGCATATTATAGACAGCATGAAAGACCCCAGCATTGCTGCATTTTGGTTGATTACAATGCCCCAGATTATGGGAGGATTTGAATATGACGATGAGGTCAAGCAGAAAATTTGGTGGCAATACCAGGTCTGTTTTTTCTGCTTTGCTAGCTACTGATTAATCTAAAAGTATATGTTTAAATTTATTACTTAAATCTTGTTTGATGTAATTCAGGAAAATATGCGGTATGATAAACTTCAGGATGCTGTAGCCAAGAGAAAACCTGGATGGGAGTACTTGCAACAAGTGAGACATGTTTGTTAACCTGAAGCTATGTATTTTTTAACGAGTAGTTACATGTTTTGTTATTGAAATTCAGGGCTTGATCTCAATGGATCCTGAACGTGCCAGAAATGATCCAGTAGTAGTGAAGAATATTCCTTACTACAAAGCAAAAAGAGCGTTAGAGGCAGAAGTTATGAAACTCGATCCACCACCACGACCTCAGAATTGGGGGGTATGTTAATTTGACATGTTAGGGATAAGTCAAAAGTCAAAATTGATCCATTCATAAGTAAATGGGTTGAAATGACCACCTCCACCTGTTCTTATTATTTTGTGAAATTGGTTATGCAGGAGCTCAATGTTCCCCTTAATGCATCTTCATGGAGTGAAGAAGACCTAAAAGATCCAAAAAAGTTGTATGAAATGACAGTTCTACTAAACGCCCAAAGAGAAATTGCAGAGAAGATTTTGGATGATCAGTGGGAAACAAAATGGCGCCAAGAGAAGGTAATAATAATAATAAACCAGTAAAGTTTGTGTGTGAAATTTCACCAACAGGTGTGTGAATGTCTGCTGGTGTCTTGTGTGATTTCCAGCTGAACAAGATGTTGGAAGAGAAGTTAGAACCATATATTCAAAACATGGAAAATGGTGTTCTTCCTCGACCAATATTAACAGGCCCCCAGAAAAACGATCAAAAGGTTCGTCCTTTTTTACGTCTTTGATGTTAGTTTATTGGTTTTTAATTTTGATTTTATTTTGATGCATGATAGAGTCAGCGGCGGCAGAGAAGATGGTGGCTGTTTTGATAACGAGAGACGTGCACCTGGTGTTCTAAAAAAAGGGTCAAGGGAACTAGGTTGCTGCTCAAGAGATGTTTTAGTGTTTAGTATCTTATATAAAGTATGTGTAATTCAGATCATGCAAGCATACATTACTACAAATTTTGGTTCAATCAATTGTTTTTCCTTAAATGGTCGAGTTTTTGTTTGATCATACCTGGCTTTTGGTGGTTACAAAGTATCATTTTTGGAAAAAAAAGGGGCCATACATATTAGGGAACTAACGATTTCTTTTCAAGCATAAAAATTTAGGGCTTTCTAGTGCAATTATATGAAAATAGCTTCTTGTTTTTTTATCATCTAAGTTGTGAAACCATTTTACAAGCTATATATAATAGTTTATTACTAGCTTTAATTTAATGCCCCGTGTATAAACACATTGATGATTAAAGTAAATTTTAAATATTTTTGATGTTAAAGAGTACTAACATATTTAGTAAAACAATTATATAACATACATAAAGATATAACACTTTTTGAAAGGGTAAATTGATTAGAAAAAATAAACTTAAACATACAATCATTATCAAATGTTTTGCAGAGCTAAGTTATTTTAAAATAATATTTTTTTATTAAGATATTTAAACGTTAACAAACTAAAACATCTAAAAGAAGTGATATTTGAGAAAATAAAAAGAGTTGATTGATAAAAATATTCTAAAAATAGAATTATAATTTCATAACACATTATCTTTTAATATGTATTAAAAATTTTAAAAACACACTCTCATTCGTAATCATTTTTTCAAATCTAGGTTCAAATGATCAAGAACTTTTCGACCTATCTCAAGACAAAACTACAAGCATATTATTTAAAAAAAGTGAATCTCATAACATATGGGTGCAAAGTAGTAAACTCCTCTTTCCTTAACCCCTCTTGTGACATATTTCTATATCATCAAACAAAGTATCCTTAAAACAAAGTTTATTATGTTATGGAACATATTTATAGTATGCTAAAACATAACCAAATTAGTAAATTTTATAATCTAGATCATAATGGTCCTATAAGAAAAGCTCTATACAATTAAGTATCCTTCACATACTTAAAACCGAAGTTGAGCCAAACATACCTTTAAGTTAAAATCCAAAACATGTTTGAATTGGTTATTTTGCCTCCTCACTCAACTTGAGTCTAAGCGATATAACAATTGTGTTTGATTCTAATTTCTCTTGCAAAATCTTATAACACCTATGAAATTTTCGCAATCACAATAACTAAGTATACAAAAACTAAAAGTTATAAACATTAAGGTGTACTATGGAGAAAAACATCATTTTTTGTATGAATAATGATTTTTAGTAATAAAAGAGAGAACAAAATAATCAAATTGTTAAAAAAATCTCTAATTTCCATCTAAATAATTAGTTTTATCATTTATCATTCACGAAATTAATTAATTAGACATGATTAAGAAAAACATTATAATGAAAAAACCATAAAATAATATAACAAGACATAATCACGTAAGAATCTCAATACAAATGCGTAAAAAAGAATATTATTATATCTAATAATTTATAAAGTGAATAGTACGCATTATGTCTCATCGGCCACCGCACCTGGTGATCACATTGCAACCACGGTTATATGGGTTAGCTTGACCTCTGCTATTACAGTCATAATAAGATTGACCACGTTGGTTGCATGGCACGTTGTTCTTTTGCATCGCACCATAGCTAATGTAGCCTCTTCCTGCTAGGATTCGTCGAGCACTTTCTGACTCCATCATGATCTCTTCATCCGGGTCAATGGTGTCCCTCACGAGTTGACCAGGCCCGTTAGAGAGCTGGCTCAATACCACCCAATTTGGCTGAAAAGGCACATTCATGGCGAATGAAGAAACTGTAAAACCCGAAAACATCAAACCCAAAATCATAACAAACACAATGCCATTATTACCCATTTTACATACGATATGGAAAATGAAGAAAAATGAATGGAGATAGAGGTTTAATTGTTTTGTTGTTTGAATGAGGGTATGAGTTGAGCTTTTTCGGGGGAGAAATAACAGAAAGTGTTTTTGTGGTTTATATTTACGATCCACAAATTGTAATAGTTTTCTTATATGATATGCAAGAATGTGAAAAAGGGAACGTGTTGATAAGAATTTTATTTTTATATTTGTTTTTTGACTTTTGAGTTTTGACCAGTTTTGCAAGGCCATAATTGGTCCTAGCAACAATGTTTTAGAAAAAAAGTTACTTAGGACTCGCCCCAACTTTTGCAAGGGTACAAATGTAAACCAAATTTGACATAACCATGTAAAGATAGCACCTAAATACTATATAATCAAATTAAATTTTTACTCTTAAGTGAGAAATTAATGACGTCATAAAGCCAATCATACTAATTGCTCAAATATTAGATTCTCAGATTGACCGTGATAAGATGCTTAGTTAAAGAAAGGATTTTGAACATAGATGAAAACTTTGACCATGATAAGCGTGAAGGTGGTATATTTAAATCTTGTGAACATGATAAGGAATATTGATAGAGATGATTGCGAACAGATGTATAGAAAACTTTGACCATGATAAGCGTGAGGAGATATATTTAAATCTTATCTTTTGAATGTTTCTTACTCTGTGATTAAGATGGTACATGATGAAATATTTGTACACAATGTTTGATCCTTTGAATGTACAAAACTTGATTGATGAGAGCTCTAACCCGGTGATGAAACAGGTTCTATATGAAAACAGTGAAGTATATTACGTGTTTAAGACAAATGGAAGATAAGAATTCTACCTGGTTGAAAAGAATATGATCACACTTTTAGCAAAATGAAATAAATGATCGAATTAAAGTTGAGTCCTTTCAAGAATACTCCTATGACTAAATTTTTGGTTCAAAAGATAAAGTTTCAAACAAGTGGGAAGGAGAAGAGGAAGTAAAAGAGGTTTTGATAGCATCCCCAACAACATTTTGAGTGAAAATAAAACTTAGTGTTTGACAACATAAGTTTAGGGGGAGATTGTTGGGTTAAGATGTTGTGGATTGAATGAAATAAATGTTAATACTGTTTGTTTGAAGTTAATGCAAATGATTGATAATGTTTAAGTTAATACTGGCAAAGTTTATGTTAATGCTGGTGAACAATGTTAATACTGGTAATAATGAAGTTAGTACTGGTGACTATGAAGTTAGTGCTACTTTAACAAAGTTAATACTGCTTGATCAAAATTAATATCGTTAGTTATCACAGTTAATAATGAAGTTAGGATGAATTCCTTTATTCTCGGAAAGTTAATTATGGATAAGATGTGTGCTTATCTATCCATAATTAGATGATTCTGCTAGCAATAATAGTTGATTATGTTCTCTAATCAAAATACATTATATATACTCGTATGTATGTAGATATCTTTAATCTTTTGTGTGATTAAAGTTAGAGCCTCAAGGTTATTGTTGATCCTTGCAATAGAGAAGTACTGCACGTATGTTGAATTTTTCTTGTCAACAGATTGAGACTTTGATGATTAAATCATTTGTATTCTGAATCAAATGTTTAATACAAATTTCCTTGTTACTCAAAGTCATATTTCGCAACTTCTTTGTTTTATTCTTAGATTGTTATTAGTATATGTGTGTGTTTGCATATAAATCAATCTTGACATAACATTTTCTTTATCTTTTTTTCACTTGCTTTATTTTTCATCAATAAACTCTTTTGTTACTTTTAAATAAATTTTGAGAATAATTAAATAAGAAAAAAGTATCTATTTATAAAGTATGTTAAATTACATGAAACTACGGAGTGTAAATTAGTAATTTGAAGCTTTTTTAAACTTAAAAGATTATAAAAAATAGAATAAAATAATTTGAAACTATTGATTATATAAACTATTTAAAAAATTTTAAAATATATATTTATAAATTCTAATTATATATTAATCAAGTTTATAAATTATGAGTTTTATTTATACATATTTTTTGATAAATAAGTTAAGCTAATTATACATGATTGAATATTTATTACTTGATTTTTGTTAAATATGGAAGACTGAATTATAAAAATGAAATATAAGAATCTTATCAAATCTAGCTAATAGTTACTTCATATAATAGTTTTTATTTATTTATATGATGGGTAATGCTGCGGTGGCAAATAGTTATTGTTTTACAATATGTTATTCACATGATTCAATGTCACGAGAAAATATACAACAACATGTCCGTTTTTCAAAATTTCTTTATTTGCATCTAACTATTTTGTTAATATTAAAAATAAATTCTAAAAAACATTAAAATAAGAAAAAGATTTATAATGACGAAATAAAGAGAGGCAAGTTAATAAGAATTTAAAAATTATGTTGGCATGGGTGAATAATTATGTTTGTATGAGAAAGTGTGTTAGTTGATTATGTTCTCTAAACAAATAACCCAATATCTTAACACAAATAATAGTGTAAAGTGGTAAATGGATCGAATCCACGGAGACTGACTCAATTTAAATTTCTATGTAATCCAAAAGTTTAGATGATTTTAGTAACAATAATAAAGTAAAATAAGGGGGGTTTGAGATTTAATTAAACTAAATATGACAAGTATATAAAAGTTGCAATTAAGCAAGATGGTTTAAATCAATGAGATGTGAATTGGTCAACATTGGTTTCATCACATGAAGAACTAGCTAGATTTATCATCAAGGAATATGGTGCAATACTTGAACTTTAATTTAATTTGGCTATAGCAATTTAAAAGCTTAAATCACCTAGACTCTTCTTAATTAGTATGGAGGTTGAAGAAGCTCCTAACACACATTCTTAGTCAAAGTCATGAACCAAACAAAGCATCTAATTCACAAAAATCAACTAGCATTACAATCTAAGAATCACCAAATCCAAGAGGAGTCAAACCTTACACTACCATGTTGGAGAATACATTTCCATGGTTTGAGAGATGCATAAACATTCATGAAACCACTTGTTACTTGTTGTTTTGAAGATCTATTACGTAATCAAGAAAACAACTAACATAAATCATTCAAATACTTGCACTCATGACATACAAACATAAGAATGAAATAAGAATTAAACTAGGAATCATATTCATAAACTTCAAGAACAAGTTCATAAATCCTTTCAAAACCCTAACTAATTGTTCAAGGAATCACCAATGTCAACCAAGATGGAGCTTAACTACACATAACTAAAGCAAAATGGAAGTGTTTAATTGTACCAAACATGTTAACAATTGATGTGGAAGAAAGAAACCTTCAAGAAAGCCTCAAAACCCTTAAAAAATGGCTCTTTCTTGCTCCAGGTCGTAGCCCCCTGTTTTTTGTGTAAAAAGTGCAGAATATTTGCCCTAATCTCCTTTAAAATGGAAGCCCCAAAGCAAAATGACGAAATTGGCCCTGAAGGGTTCGTGCGGGGCGCGCAGAAGCGAAGCTCACGCGGCCGCGTGAACGAGTCTGGCAGCTTTTTAAAGCCCATATTTTAAGCCCAAGATTGATTCACTTTAGCCCAAGCTTGCAAATTTCCATCCCTTCTTGATCCAAAGAATAAGCCTACATGCTTTAAAGTCCAAATCCTCCCAATTGATACCCGCTTAGCATCCGCTCCGCCATAGTCTTCTAAAAATCTGAAATTAAACACGAAGACTAAAAAGTACCCGAAATATGCCAAAACAATTCAAAGAAAGACAAATGCAATATAATACAAATGCAAATAGGGGTGTACGTTCAGATGGATTGATTTGATCCGATCTGATTGAGTAGATCCAATTGGATTTCGGTTTTGAAAAGTGTGATCCGATCCATCTAAATAATCTTAAGATCCGAACCAAACCATCCAAATTACTATTCGGTTGGATCGGTTTTACAATTCGGTTTTCATTCTTACATAAGTACATGTTTAAAGAGTCGAGATATTTTAAAACTAGATTCGATACATATACTATTAAGATTAAAACATAATTGTCCAAGTTATAATAACAAGTGAGACTAGTGGTTTTATGTTTATATAATTAAAAATAATAAGTTGTAAATAAGCATAGACATGACATGTATGGATTGCCTGTTTCACTAGTGTTATATATTCATATTCGGTTTGTTCGGTTTATTCGGTTTAAATTATAGTAACCAAAACCAAACCGGAATCCATAGTAATTATTCGGTTTTGATCCAATCCGATCCAAATATCCGAAATATCCGAACCAAATAGTCCGATCCAAAGTTTTCGGTTCGGTAATTCGGTTCTATCCGATCAGTGAACACCCCTAAATGCAAAACACCTAAAATGCCAAAAAAAAAACTATTAAAAGAAGTAAATAAAATAACCTATCAATTTTATAAAAATTAAAAGTTAAAGTAAATTAGGAGAGAGAATGGAATGGTTAAAAATTGAGTAGATGAGATTAATTGTAATAAAATGAATGGTCAAGATTTAATCTTGATTGAATTTTAAGAACTCTTAAAATTAAAGAGAAGAGAGAATGTTAAATGATTTATATAGTAGTATAGATATAAGTATAGATGAATTTCACCCAATTTTAGGATTTTCTTTTTGATCGATCCTTCTTAAATTCGGTCTTAATTTGCCAACATTTATTAATGCGGTTTGGCCATCAACATGGGGTGGATACATGCTTTTGTCCGAGGAATGTTCGCGATCATCACTCCATCGTCTGATTTGAATATTCTAATATGTTTTTTCTTATCTGTTTATAATTAAGTCTGGCTAGTTTTTAAGACTTGTCTCTTTTCCAACTTATTTCTAACATATAATTTTTCATTTTTCATCTGAACGTATATATACCATGTTTTAGAGGCATGATAAAGAGAAAGTACATTTTATGCAAAAATTATTATGCATATAAAAAAAATGTATCTACAAAAAGTAGTTGCATCTAGTCTATTTATCATATTTTACATCCTTTTTAATATAGTCTTAAAGTTTATTGTTTTTATAGTATTGTGAATTAATAATAAAAATAATTTTATCAATCTTCTTGATTTTTTTAACCGTACAATCGTTTATTCAGCGAAAAAACCTTACCCTCTTGTCTTATAAATATTATGTAGTCGACGACGAAGAGTACGTATTCATTTTTAATAACATTTAATTTTTATATATAAATATAAAACAATATTATCTTTTGAAGTGTGAACATGCATACCTGACTTTGTAAGGTCTGTTTATGATTTAAATTGCTGGTCTGTTCGACCAAATTGTTCATAGTATTAAATTATTATTATAATTATTATTTTGTTAAGAGTTTCACATACGTTTTCAATAATTTGATAATTAAATATCAGAATTCTCCCGACGGTTAATTCTTTGGAGAAAACGAATGAAATATCGAATTGACAGTAATGCTATCGTGTTGCAATTAAATGTTTATGATTTTGACGTAGCACCGATAAATGTCAACCAAATAATTATGGAATTATATATAGAAAAATAAGTGATAATTTCTAAAAACTTGATGAAAAAGATATATTGACTATAATTTATTAGTTTATTGGAAAAAATGACTGACTGAGTAAGTTAAGATTGTGTTTTGATTAACTTTTAATAGTGGTTTAGTTTGTTTACAGGTTTAAATTGATGGAGTCATATCATAATCGTACGTTGATGCGGTCGCTAACAGAAATACCCCTTAATTATATGCTATCAGTTTAACTCTTATGTTTAACTTAAAATTTTCAGTGATCTACAATCATTTGTAACTAGTTTATTTGTATTTTGAGATATTTAAATTTTCAAATTAAAATAATGAAATAAATGAAATATCACCGAAAACTTACATATGTCAGCATTTTTAACAAAAAAATAACTAAATTTTTTGAAACACTTATTTGTAAACTACATTTGTTGTTTTGTTTGTAACATTACCACTGTTATCACAAATTAAAATTTTAATTCTAACACGTGAAACGGCAACATACAATTAATCATGTGTAAACACAAGTTTCCTGAGGAATAAACCAACTTCTGAAAGTGATTATCTATGCCGTTGTTAATGGTCATAGCAAAACACAACATCGGTGGAAATTGCGTCCTTTGAAACTTAACTGTAAGTTTTATATCTGATTGAGTCATTTTTCATTCTAGGAATATACGTAATTTCACAAATGTTCTGTCTACAAATGATTTTGGCCTCATAACATACGCACTAAGCCGAACAATTTGTAGCCTTGTTCCATTACATAAACCCTTAGACTCGTTTTGATTCCTAAGTAACATAACACAAACACCAATCTTTAAATAAAGTTTGTGATGAGGAAAACCAAATACTTTTAATGAGCTGAGTATCTCAAGAGTATAGAGACTCCTCAAATGAACTTGACGAATCTTCAACACAGACAAAATCAGAACTTATATAAGTTGTTTCCTCATTGTCAATTTTGGAAACCATGTAATCATTTATATAATCAACATCGTCATTTGTTGACACCAAAATTGTTCGATCCTGAAAGTAATTTTCACTATAAAGATTATCATCGATTTAAGGATATATAGAAGTTTAACAATCAAAATATAATTCATTAAACCCAAAACAACAATAATTTAATTTGAAATAACATGTATTACCTGATGCCTTGTTTTAGTAAATTAAAATGTTGAAGTCAATCATATAATAATTCTGAAGTGAAAACTGACTCAAACTTCTAACACACATCTATTGCCCATATGATTTTTTTACCATCATAAGAGAGGATGTTACCAGATCTATTTGCTAAAGACTTTGCTAGTTTATAAACCCGTACACGCACGTGTATTAGTCTATTAGAGAAGTAAACTTGAAATTCATTAAAATCAAATAGAAAAATATATAAGTAGCTTACATATACAAAAAATTCTAAATTGCCTACTCACTACTATTAATGGATAACCAAAAGCTTAATAATATACTTATTTAAAAAAAAGTGTCATATTACAATAAAATTTATACCAAAACGTAGATAAAAATGAGACGGTCTTAAATATATAATTATTTTTTCTCTAAATAAAATATATCACAAGTTATTAAACAGTATTTATAAACAACTTATAATTAATTACATTAATATAAAAATTTTAAAAACCCCTCACATTTTCTTAAAAGTTTCTTACATGTTTTATAAAACACCCTCACAATTTTCATTTAGCCCCCTCATAATTTTTATTTAGCCCCCTCCCAATTAATTTAAAATTAAAATTACGAATGCTTAATCTTTCCAAAATTGTTTTTTCCAATTTAATAATTTTGAAATTGAAGGTTGTGATTGGTTAATTAAGACTCAATATATGATTATTTTTGGAAATTTTGCATGTCTTATATATATATATAGGGTAGGGATATAAGAAGAAATAGAAAAAAACCAAAAATTACGGTCAAATTGTTGAAAAAATAGAATCAAACTCGATCTTGGTCAAAATTACGGTCAAATTGTTGAAAAAATAGAAAAAAACCAAAAAATTCGTATCTTGCTCATACTACATCCGTTTTAAATGATTCGAAAAACTGTAGAAAGTGTGCACTAAGCTCTACAACTTTTATGTTTTAAGTTTTTGACGAATCAAACTCGATCTTGTTCAAAACTAGGGTCAAAATAGTGAAAAAAATAGAAAAACTGTGTATTTGATGTGCAACACAGTGCGAATGCTGTGCAACATATTAATGTTGTGTAAAATAGTGTAAAGTTGTGTAATAGAGCGCAAAATATGTGCAACATAGTGATATGACTTACAGTGCGAAATTGGTGCAACACAGTTTAATATTGTGCAACATAGTTCAAAAAAATTAAAATATGCAATACTGGTATCAAATGAAAGAGCATAATTTTATCTTTAAAGTGGTGCAATTTTTTTTAAAAAAAACTTTAGTATATAAAAGTTATGGTATGTTAAAGTTTTAGGGGGAAAGACACAAGATGGAGGACATGTGTCATCTCCTCCTTGCTTCCTAGACTTCTCCCCCAAAAAAACTTATTCATTGATCAACGATCTATATATATATATATAGATTGTCCACAACAAAAGACAAAAGGTATAAGTGATATTTATACAAATGTATAAATCTATAAAGAATAAATTGTTAAAATAAAATTAACTTTATCTTAAATATTATTGTATTAACTTCATACTATTTCAAATAATACGACAAACATTTTCAAACTATCCATTAATTACATGCAATTTACCTTTATTGCATGTACCAAGTACCAACCGTTTTTGTGTAGATGTTCTCCATCTAATTCAACTAACCCAATATAACTCGTCCCGCCATCATCGTCACGCTTAAAGATTTTCTAGGTCCACGGCCATCGATGCCTTTGAGATTATATATGTGCTTGATTGTTTGACTTCTTTATTTTTTTTCAATTCTAGGTTTATAGGATTCTTAGTTTGTTCATCGTATCACCTTGAGGCTCAATTCGTTTTTCTAGATCTATGTTTGATTAGGGTTTACATATCTTTGTTGTCTAAGATTGTTTAATTTCTTAGTTTATTCATTATATAATCTTTGATTTCCACATTTGTGTTTTTTTTTTCTAGATACGTGTCTGATTTGATTGCCCAAGTATGTGAATCGATCTATAACATAGATATGATTTTGAGTCCAAGTTTGTGAAGATGTTCATACCTCAAGAACACGAAGAACACCATATGTGTTCATGTTCATCTTCATGCTCATATCCGGGTCTTAATTGATGGAATGCCCAAAAAACATGAAGAACATAATCCCATGAATCATAAAGTTTATGAACACATGAATGATGGCTAAGTTACCAGTTGCATTCAATGTAATATTTTAGAAATTTTGATGCACTAATTGAGACCAAAAGAAATGAACTACATATAGCGCTAGTTAGTCAAAATTCATTATATTTCTACATACTTAGGTAAGCTAAAATTCTTTACTCATTTTATAAAGTCATTGTTTTGAAAAATTAATGAATTTTTAAGAAGTGTTAAAGTTGTTAAATAGTTATAATATTTTCTTAATGTTCCATTATGGTACTTGAAGCTTTGCTTTTATATACCTATCCATTAAACCACCAAAAACTTATTATTATGCAAATTTTGTTGTTTTTAACCTGCTATATCGTGTCATCGTCTTCCCCTTCCCCTATGGACCTCTAACACTCACAAAATCAAACTTTGAAATTTATTGATTCGAAAGTGTATGGAAAGTTAATCAAAGTTTATATAAACTAATTTGTAAAATAACAACTAAAAACGAGTTTAAAATTATTCGAATCATAAAAAATACAGTAAGGCTACTGAATGATTCGTGTTAGCCATGATCGACTCTAGTTAGTAATTTATTTACCTACAGTTGATGAAAATTATTGAACTTAATGTCTTTTGTAATGTTAAAAATGTCTATAATAATCTATGTAAACAACATTGAGTTGAATATCACCTTTTGTCCCATTTTTGAAATAATAGCAGTAACTTTTACAACACTTTGAACTTGAGATTTTTTATGAATACTTGATTAATAGTTATTATTATTAAGATTATTGAAAGGTAATCGAATTTTCTATAAGCTAATGCAAAATGAATAATTAAAAATGTGTTTAAAATAAGTCAATCATCCAAAAATAGCAAGAAGGTGCTAAATACTTTAGTTTAGGACATGTGTCTTTTTAATTGAGACCATCCGTAGCACACCCTGTGAACCCACTGAACCCTGCTGTCATATATGCTCCACGTCAGCTTTTCTCTCTCCTACCCGCTCCCTACCCTCAAGTGGAGTACCACACCCCATCTAACCCCAACATTTTTCACTTTTTTTTATTCTTTTTTTAAATACATTTAATAATATGGCAAATTGCCGAAAAATGTGACGTAATTGTCCATTTTTTTCAATCAAGGTAACGCAATTTTTTTTTGCCTAAAAAGGATTGCAATTTTCAATTTCTCCTAAAAAAGGACCTTGTAACCGGGAACCTATGTAACCGGTTTACAAACCAGCGACGACACAGGGCACGGCGGCGGCGGCGGAAGGTAACCCAGTTGAGAAGGCACAACAGCCAGGGAGTCACAGCAACCACGGGAGCTCGAGAGGCAGAGAACAACGGTAACCGAATACCCACAGCAACGGGAACCACAATTGCGGCGGCGGAGAACCACAGCAGTGGCAGCGACAGTGGCAGCGACAGTGGCAGCATCAGCAGATCTAGACAGGAAGCATAGCTGCAGGGGCCGGAACTTGCTGATCTTGACAGGACAGAGGTCGTCGGCGGCAGGTACCGGAACTTGCAGATCTTGACCGGACAGAGGGCGACGGCGGAACCCTAAAGCACGGGCGGCGGAGAACCACAGGAGAGTATCGCCGGAACCCTAAAGCGAGAGAGGTGGTTTTGGCTGGGGCCAGAACTTGTAGATAGGGCGACGGGTTGCAGATCTTGACAGGACAGAGGCCGACGGCAGCACTAAAACTTCGCCGGAACCTTAAAGCACGGCGGCACTAACCAGTGTAACCGGTAACAAAGTTTAGTTACAGGTAATAGTCCTTTTTTTAAAGAAATTGAAAATTGCAATCCTTTTTAGGCAAAAAAAAAATTTACGTTACCTTGATTGAAAAAAATGGACAATTACATTACCTTTTTCGGCATTTTGCCCTTAATAATATAACAAAATAAAATATTTTTATATTAATTAAAAATTAAAACAATAAAAATAATAATAAAAAAATCCTAGCATTACTAAACATTAAAAATAAAAAAACACCATAACATTTAATATTAAATATAAAATAATAAAACATCTAAAAAACTAGTTATCCTCGTTGTTGTCGTTTCGTTTGCGCCAAAGATGTTCGATCAAATCCGCTCGTAGGTTAGCATGGATCTTCCAAAAGCAATCTACATAATATATAATAAATAATAATAATAATAATAATAATAAATAGATAAATAATAATAGTAATAATAAATAATAATAGGTATAATAAATAATAAATAATAAATAAACTGTATATAATAATATATATTAGAAATAGTTAAGTGTAAAAAGTAAAAAAAAAAAGGAAAAAGGTTGCGGTTCATGCAGTTGTGGGAAACCGGAAGGGAAACCGCCGGGTTGAACCCCCTTGGGGCGTAGCGGTGTTTACCCCAAACCTCTAGGCAACCGCATGGAGCCCTGAGGGGCGCTACGGATGGTCTGACAAGTTCTTGGCCTACACTATATAAAATTCTTGATCTTGATGCATTTTGAAAGGTAAAAAGAAAATCTACATAGATCTATAAAAAGATTAGGCTAAATGATCAAGAATTGAGCAAAAAAGTTTATTAAACGACCGCCCTATATTCGTTAATCTACTGAACAAGTTATAGGTTAAGAATTAAGCATAATAACATATCTTCGTAAATGTTAATAAGTAGAATTGTTAATAAGTAAATGTTAATAAGTAGAATTGTTAAAAACTTCATATACCATAATAAAATATTTGAAAAACTTAAAAACGATATAATTATTTCACAACTTAAATTAATTTGGTAACTAATGGTTATACGTATATCTATACTATATATAAAATATTTAAATGTTAAGGAAGAGAAAATTACAATAATGCCCTCCATAAGAAGTTCAATGCCTTAAATATATTTTTACCAAATTTAAATTGCACATATAAAAATGATAAATCAAAGCAATATAATACACTATTAAACCAAAATATATCAAATAATTGCAATACAATTATACATTTTAATAAAGAATTAAAGAGTCCTATTTGTTAACGGATATAAGAGAAAAAAAGATGAAAAAAAGAAGAAAATAATTATTTTAACCGGTAGAAATTATTTGTCGAATACCATACTTACATATGCTATAAAACGACAGTTATCGGTAGAAACTATTCGCCGTCATAACATTGCGTGGATATCATGCTAGTTACATTATAAAGCATTTAACTTTCTTTTTTTTAATATTTTAAGACTACTTAATTTTAAGTAGTACATATTTTATGCATAAAATATAAACACTTATATCAATAAACTATTCAATCATTCCTTAATTACCTCAATAATTTATGCCAAATGTTGGTTTAATAAATTATGAAACATGAGTACATGACACTACTATTAAATTAATCTAATACTGGTTAAATCACTTACAATAAATACAATTTAAGGCTAGATTATCCTTTTCTTTAATTTTGTAATAATAATATTTTTTGTTAAATTTTTATTCTTTTTCAAAGACTATTTTAATAAATAATAAAAGGGTTGATTGAAAAAAAAGAAATAAAGAAAACAAAAAAAAGAAAGAAAATGGATAAGTTTTCGTACATATTTCATTTCTTGATACCGCATTTCATACATATCATACCCTACATTCTTAAAATCAAACATGTTGTGGAACACAAACTATTGTCATTGTCACCGTATTGCGCCATATAATGCTAGTGTTTGTGTGTTTGTGTGTATAAGCAGTGGGGAGAGTTATTGTTATGATTAATATTAAGGTGAGAATGAGAGAAAAAATCATAGTAATTCATTGAATGTGATCTATTAGATATAACGGTCATAATTTATCTATTACAATTAATGATCGTCGCAATCTATGGTTGATAATATATAAATAAATAAACAATATAAACTATCAGATCAAATTAAATTAATAATTAAAATTAAATAATTTTTTCTCATCGAAATATTTATTTTCGTTTCAACCTTCTATTATAATAATTAACAAATAAATGTCGGATGCTACTATTATTTATTTATTACAATGATTTGAAAAGTAGTAGTAATATGAGTCACATTTTAAAAAAGGAAAAACGAGAGAAATATTTAAGGATGGTACATGGTAGACATATATTTTGGGTAGCCAAGATGTTATTAATATTGAACGCGTGACCACGTGGGCTTCGTAACCCTTTCTACATCATTCTTTGATGATTCACTTCTTAAATCATTATTTTGTTTTCAAACCTTATTTCTTGCCTCGTATTTTCTATTTTTTAATTAATTAGAAAATATTATATCTTTCTACATTTGTTGGACAAGAAGTGAATTCCAGAACCCTTTGAGCCCTTAAGAAACTTGAAATTCAACTGGAGATGGTCGTCAGCAATAAAGAAGTTGGAGTTAGTTGGTCATTGAGAATGTTATCATCGCAACCAGAAAATCGACCAACGATATTGTCTGTTTTGATTGTCACTCACGGCTTTAAAATGAGTCATATGGTAGAGTAAGATCCACTCTCTTTACAGGGAGGAAGAATCCCCCTTGTCTCACTAACGTGAATGCTCCTGCATTACTACAGCTGTGGTGAGTTTAAGTCGTGGATTTCACCGGCTTGAGGGAAGGATGAGACCCATAAACCCAACTAAGAACATATTCTTGATAGGAAATAAGGTTAGTCGAGAAAGTGTAGGTAGAAGTGAGCACTGGTCTAATTCTCGGTTGGACCAGCTTGAAGCCTGGAATGGGGATCCATGTACCTGAAAACTAAAAAATGATTAATCCTTAACGCAAAGACCAATCCAGAAGAGGAATAGTCAATATCGGATTTATACCGGTTTTGACCTGGTCTAGGCCCAACCCGTAACAAACTTTACTACCAAGAACACGTAACGAATGAGGCCGAGTCATGAGACCACACGTTGTGGTCGACTCGCTACCATTGGGTAGCATCGGGTTCCAGAAGGAACACCAAAATGCCACTTTGGGTTCCACCATCGTGTAAGACCATCAAGTTCTGAAGCCCGATCGAGAAGCCAATCTCCCCCACCCCCCTTACCCCCTCTCACCCTCTCTCAACCAATCACAATCAACCACACATTTAATTATTTTAATATATTAATAAAAAATAGGGATTGTATTAAGGTAAGGTAAAACTTGTAAATTAGGTAAAGGGAGAAGAATGATGTGACGCTGATGTAGCATCGGATAAGGGCAATTTGCAGATAACCCACAACGTATAGCCTGAGAGCTTATCACGAGCTCGTTGTCTTCTTACTCGAGGAGCTCTTATACGTATCATCAAAACATTGAAATGACTATTTGTAGCAAAAATACAGAAATAAGAAGATTAAACCACCCAAGAATTTATTGCACATCAATGTAGGTAGAGCTATACAAGAAGGGTTTTTCTTTTCTTTGACTATGTAGCCATGACGACCACTCGTTTATTAATACCGAACTACTTACATCAATAAAAAAAAATGCAAAAACAAATAAGAAAATACTACAAAGAAATCAACTAGGAAAACCCCAATATTTAAACATAATCACACCCTTCAACTCTCTGTTTTAACTCACTAACTTACCACCCATAATGCAATGATGAGTGTCATGAGTGATTGAATTATGGTAGCAGAAGATTGTGGTGTTGCCGCTGACGGTGGTGGTGGTGTATTCACGTCCGCCGCTCCAGGGGACTGTGCCCCGCCGCCACCTGGAGAAGACGAACTCCCTCCACCGGGAGAAGACGCGCTTCCGCCACCAGGGGAAGACGCCGGCGGAGTCAAACTTGGTGTTCCGGACGGTGATGATTCAGGGGATCCGGCAGGCGATGGTGGTGAAACAGGGGATACGGTGGAAGGTGAAGGTGGAAGAACAGGGGATACGGAAGGAGATGGCGGAAGAACAGGGGACGAGGTGGGAGATGGTGGAAGGGTTGACGGGGAAGGCGGAGTAGCGACGGAAGGAGGGGGTGATCGGTTTCTAAGAGCCAAAACCACCACAATCAGCTTCTGACCTTGATCACAATTCGATTTATTACCAGTAATGAAGTAAAACGGACCTGATCGGTCAAATTTAAACATCGAATCACCACCATCAAGTTTCGTGATCGGATTATTGGAATTGCAACCATCATAATCACCTTTGTTCACCACCAAAACTGAATCAGACCCACCATCATACTTGAAATCTGCAAACATTAAAACAAGCCCAACTCACAAATCGAAATAAAAACACCCAATTCAAGAAATCCAAAACGAAATCAAACTTACGCAGGGTATCGTTAATCAGAAATCTCAATCTGCCGGCCCAACTGCTGTAGCTTTCAGAAGGGTGTAAGGTCCAGCCATCTTTACCTCCAACCTCGAAGGTGTAAGCATGAGAAGCACATATGAAAGTGATGAAGAAAGGCACAAAAAAGCAGAGAGATTTCTGAATCGCCATGATTGAATATTGATTAGAGAGATTGATTGTGAGTGAGGATGGAGAGACGTTTACTATTAAAAGAAGACGAGGTGAAGATCACTCTGTTTACACGCGGCAAATACCTATAAACTTAACGGTAAAGAAAATTAATCATTAGAGAGGGACTTAATTGTATGCAAATGGCCAGTCCCCTACCGACGCCTACGCCACGCTCTCCTAGTAACTATGCAATGAAGAAAAACAGAGGGTAGGGGTATTTTGGTAATTTCGCAAGTTTGATACAAGAAATGGGAATGTGTAATTAGGGTAGATGGGGTATTGGTCCTACTGGACTTGTTTGACACAGAAGGAAAGCACATGATTTTTGAATGAGAGACATGATAAGGATATAAGATGAGAAGTAGTTTATATAAAATGTTAACTTTAATAATTTGAGAAAATTTTGAAAACAATGTGTAAAATAACCAAATTCCAAACCAAAGAGTCTTAAATAGCATGTGAGTGAAGTAAATCTCCAATGAAATTGGAGAGAATGTGGTGTTTTTACATAATTGTATATTATAAGTTTATAGCATTATCATCATACTTTTAAAACTATAACATACGACATAATCACATCTTATTACAATAAATTCTATGACTAGTCTATTTAATATAACTAACAGTGTATCTTCGTAGTACGGTGTAACGAATAGTTTGAGATCGACTATATGTCCAGTTTTAACAATATAAGAGTATTCCATTGAAAGAATATAGTATCAACAATAGTTTCAATTCAACAATATATACGTCTCTTTCTCCTTTTTCTCCTTTCCTTATTTCTCTATTATCCCTCAAACTTTTTATTGGATTGTATAGTAATTTTTGAAAAACTATTAAATAAGAAAAAAAATAGCTAGATTAATTAAATAGAAAGAAAGATAATCTAGTCTTAGATATTATGTTGAGAAACTTAACCAAATAACATTAATTAAATTGTTGGTGTGATGTTTAATGAGTTGTTAAAGCCATATTATCATCAATTAGTTGAGGTAATTAAGAAGATAATTGATTGACAATTTCTATAAGTGTTTTAACTATTCAATTTATTTGTATAAAAACATGCACTACTTAAAATTAAGTAGTCTTAAATATTTTAAGAGATCCAATGTTAAATGTTTTATAATGTAACATACTTTTCAAATTTAATAAAGAGAATATAGGGTGAATAATGGTATAACCATCAAAGTTTTTGTTCATTTTCGGTTTAACCATCAAAGTTTTTTTCTAGATGATTTTACCATACAATTTTAAATTTGATACGATTTAAACCTCAAAGTTTTTTTTCAAATGATTTAAACCTTGATGTTTTGTTAAGAAAACCTTATTAATCACTTAAGTTTTGTACGGTTTCGATTTTACCCTCTCTACATGATTATGCATTTTAGTTTTTATTAAAAACTTAAGAAAAGGGTTAAACCATTTTTTAACAAATTTTAAGGGTTAAATTGTTTGGAAAAAACATTAATGCTTAAACCAAATTGAAGGTATAACTTTGAGGATTAAATCATAAAAAATTCAAACTTTATGGTAAAACCATTTGAAAAAAAACTTTAATGATTAAACCCGAAACTGAAGTAAAACTTTGATGATTAAATCATTATTCACCCGAGAATATATTATATTCTTCTAACAAAACCTACTTTAAATGTTTTAATACTCACAAAACACTTTATATAATGAGTAGGTTAATATTTCATCATTTATTTATTTAAGTGTTTATGAATATAAAAAAACACGTATTATAGGTGATTCTAACTGCACACATCTTTTATTAGTTTTCCCTTTAATAAAACGTAATCAATAATAAAACTTTATAAATAATAAAACCCTATTTTATGCATATATAAAACTCTTCAATATATCCTACAAGTTTGTAATATATTTTGTTTACTGACCATAACTTTAGGAAAAACTCAATCAAGAATTGTTTATCATATACTGAGATAACGGTTTCTAACACTATTAATGACTTATCAATAAAAATATTTTGATCATTTATATACTTATTAACCGTGAATTGTGACCGTGGACTAGTCATTAATTAATAAGCCTTGATGAGTCAATAACGATTCTTTAATGAGCCACAAAGCCAAAAAAAATATGAGACGTTGATTTATATTAATTAATGACCAAGATTTGTTTTCTTTGAAAACTGTGTCAGATAAAACTGAAGTTTCCAACCAACAGTTGCACTTGATTTGTAGAAATCTAGCGATTCACATGAAGGAAATTATAGAATTGAAGAAGTGAATATCTTGAAATTTGGGGGATGAATACAGTGGGAGGCACATTTTTTTTGACAGACAAATTAATGGGGACACTTCTCCGCCTCTCCAGTGTGGGTTTGAATCGCTTGGAGGAAACCAAGGTTCGAACACCACACCTTCACTCCATGGAGGATTTGATCCCCCAACCTCTTGTGAGGAAGGGAGGCGTCTTACCAGATGGGCTAAACTCCATTGGCACAATGGGAGGCACATATGTCCGAATTTGGGTCTGATGATTAGTCTCTAACCAAAAGTTATACGGTGGTTGTTAAAATTAACATGTTTTCCACGCTCCCATTGTTGTTGATCATCATTATAGGACCCAAGCTAACCTGCATAGCAGAATAACAACATACCAACACACAAGAACCCCTAAGTTGAAGGGGCAGATGACATTCAGATGGATCAATAAAATCGATTTCATACACTCTTCTTCGTGTATCTGAGATGACTAAATTACAAACGTTGGTCAAACCACGACCGTGTTGTCTAAATTGTAGTTACCACTGAGTTCCACTCGTGTCCACCTGTTTAGATACACAAGCAGCAGAAGGCTACCAGTTTGACACGAGAGACCGCATATTAATCCAATCCACAACCCCTATATATCAAACACACCGAATATAGTGTTAGACATGAATATGGTCAAGGGAAATGATGTTATAATGGTACATTAGGCAATAAAAGTGTCACCTTTGCATAAAGTTTTAGTAGAAAAGCAAGGGCAACTGCAACCGGCATGCCAATGAGATAAAACATTGCTAGGTTGATGTATACAGCCAAATGTTGCCAACCACATCCTCTTGCCACCCCTGCAAAGTTATGATCTATTGTGGTCACGTTGCTAGCCCGAAAAGAAATATTTAGAGGTTAAGATTTCAACCCATTTACTTAAAAATGGGTCAATCCTAGTTAAGTTTACCAAAGGGCATTTGTTCTAACAGTATCAAGGTGTGTAAAGTTTATATCTTTCTGCTGCTTGTGTATATAAAACGATGGTTAAGTTTATATCTAAAACGAATTAACCTTTTTTATTGCATAAGACTTCATAAATCTTTTTAATTTCTATTTAGGTTAGTATTGTAATAGTATTGTTTTCATAATCATAATTAACACATTTATGTAAGATTTGTGAAAACCTGATAGGACTCCTTGAATAGAATCAAGAATAATGGAGATCATCAGGAGTGGTGTCATGGAAGCATATTTGTTTATGATCACAGGGCTGTCGCTGAAAAGGCCAGCCCATATATCGTGACCGAATCCTAGAGCTAAAACAACAGCCAGTGCGAGAAGGACAGAAAGCTTTAAAGTCACAGCCATGGCATGCTTAGCTCTATCAGTATTCCTAGCTCCCAGCTCATTTGACACCCGTGTGCTGTTATATTAACAATATTGTTATATTAGTAAACAGGGTTTAGTTCAAAAGTTGAAATTGTTTAAATCTAACCTTGCAGCAGCACTCAGCCCGTATGTAAACATGTAAGCAATGGCTTCAGTGTTTACACTGTCACAAAGAAATTAAAAACTTAAGAAGCAGTTAATTAACGTAAATATTATTTATAATTTTATCCCTAAAATGATCAGTTATGACTAGCA
This sequence comes from Pulicaria dysenterica, assembly GCA_947179395.2. Taxonomy (NCBI): domain Eukaryota; kingdom Viridiplantae; phylum Streptophyta; class Magnoliopsida; order Asterales; family Asteraceae; genus Pulicaria; species Pulicaria dysenterica. Next base: position 42,894,396 of record OX359296.1, on the reverse strand, counting down.
AAAAGTCATTCTTACCACATTGCAATTAAGGAAGTCGTTATTTCCGAGTTTGGCAAAATCCCTGCCAGCAAGACAAGTAACTCGAAAGCCCAATATTCTAAGCTGCAAAAAGAAAAAAAGAATGTCAAGTTTAATAAAAGTGAACGTTAAATAATCATAGTTTCTACCGAAGTATGCATATATATCGGCAAAACATCAAATAATTCAAGAATTACCAACTGACCAAACCATAGCAGCAGAGGGAAGAGCAAGCTTTAAACTACCAAGAACATGATTGAATGACTCCATGGAGAAACCTTGCCATGTTTCCTTAAATTGTTGGGTAAAAAGCACATATCCTGCAAGCATAAGTACTGAGACCCACAGTGAAATTGAAACAGCCAAAGGAGCTCCAATGAAACCTAGAGAAGTCCAATGTACAAGTACATATGTAATCCCGATGTGAAGGACTGATGGGACTAGTGAACACAATACTAAAGGGGATACAATAGATTGCGTTTGGAGAAATCTCAGTATGTTATGTAAAAGCCCGTATGCAAAAAGTCCAGGGATAAGATATATAATGTAGCGAGCAGCCATTTTTGAGATCTGCGGATCTTGTTGAAGTAAAACGAGGATATGTTCAGTGAAACACCAGATAATTGAGATGATGATGGAGAAGAATATGGAAATCCAACAAGATGCTTGTAAGTATATTCCTAACATTCTGTATAGTTTTGCTCCAAATCCTTGCCCACATAATGTCTCCAGTGCGCCACTAAGCCCAACCTGATCAAAACATAGCAATTTAACTCCATATGATAGATCATCTTCGAATCAGATTGTATGACAACACGAGGTGTTCCTAAAATGGAAGCCAAGATATGGACATTCATACCCTTTAGATTTCTAATTGGATTGCATTTATCAGATCATCTTTATCTACTGTTACTGTGCGAAAAAGACAAATTGGATAAAATAGTCAGGAACAGACATGATGTCATAAGTTGAATGCAAACCATCAAGAATGAAAATTCCTCACGTCTCTCTCAATTCCAAGTAAGAACACACAACATAAAAACAATCAAACAGAGACTAATGATTATGATAATCAATGATTAATGCTTAAGACCAATTCCCTAAGAACTTCACGAATTGGGGGAATAAATTATAGTTATATATATGTAGTCAGTTGCAGTCAAAAGAATAATAAGATTAATAAATTATGTGGGGATAGAAGCATATCCACCCATTACTACGGACAAATATGAGCGATGTGACGCCTAGGATGACGCATTTAGGGCTAAATGAGCATGTGAATTCACAAATATTATCCGACTGAAAGAGACAGGCGAAGGAAGGAAGGAAGGAGTAACCATGAAGGACAGTCCGGTGACGGTGGCCCAAGAGTTGGCGAGGTTAGAGGCGGCGAGCTCAACTTCTCCGAGGTGGCCGGCGAACATGACGGATACCAAGGGTATTGAATAATAAGCAACATTGGTTAGTATCATAGGAAGGGAGAATAAGATCTGAGACTTAGCCTCTTCCCAATCCAGTAGCTTCTTATACCACCAACCACCGTCTCCGCCACCACTATCGTCATCAAGAACAACATAATCATCGGCCTTGGCAATCAAGGGAGTGGTGTTTTCCGGCATCTCCTAATTAATCTATGGAAGGAAGTGTTTGTTTGATTATGAGGAGAGCGAAACGTCACACTGACATATATATAGAGAGAGGACAAAGATTGTGGTTCGTCGGCTGGTTATCATTCCATATTGGAAAATTTCCCAATCAAAAATGCCTATTTTTTCTTGGTACTTCATTCTCTTACTCACCATAACATGACATGTGTACTCCACTAATTCACTTTCTTCACCTATCCATTGATTTTGACACTTTTATTGATCATATGAGTAGGAGGATAAAGTAGGAAGATATATCATCTCTCTTTGCCAATTAAAGCGAATTGAGTTGGTTTTAGAAAGGACAAGTTGGATTAAATGTTTAAAATGTTATTTAAAAGTTAATTAATGTGGAATTTTTTTGTAATTTTAGAATATTAATCAATTATATATATAAGAGGCTTACCAATTTTCCTAAAATAACTAAAATTGAGACTTAATTAACCAATCAAAACCTTCAATTTTAAAATTATTCAATTTCAAAAACTATTTTGGAAAGTTAATCTCGATGGAATTTAATTAATAATCAATTAGGAGGGGGTGATATTAAAATTGTGAGGGGGCTTTATAAAATATGGAATGAGCTTTTTAAGAAAATGTGAGGGGGCTTTATAAAAATTGTATACTAATGTAATTAATTATATGTTGTTTATAAATTATGTTTAGTAACTTGTGATATATTTTGTTTCGAGAAAAAATAATTATATATTTACAACCGTCTCATTTTTATCTACGTTTTGGTATAAATTTTATTGTAATATGACACTTTTTTAAAATTTTTATATTCTTAATTTGCTTGTTATCCATTAAAAGTAGTGGGTATTTGAAAGATTAATGACATCGAATCTCAAATCTAAATCAATTGGGAGGAGCCTGAATAAAAATTATGAGGGGGTTTTATAAAACATGTGAGGGGTTTTTAAGAAAATTGAGAGGGTTTTATAAAAATTGTATATTAATATAATTAATTATACGGTGTTTATACATTATGTTTAGTAACTTGTGATATATTTAGTTTAGTGAAAAAATAATATAATATTTATGATCATCTCATTTTTATCTACGTTTTGGTATAAATTTTATTGTAATATGATACTTTTTAAAAATTAGTATATTCTTAATTTTTTTGTTATCCATTAATAGTAGTACTTCAAAAACAATTAGTTATTGTTTTTTGTTAAAATTCTGACATGTAAATGTTTTGTGATATTTTATTATTTTTATCTGAAAATTTTAATATCTCAAAACATTTCTGAAACACTTTTACACTTATTATACCTTTTATAATTTCATACCATCAAATTTTATATTTTTTTAAACATCCCCGTGTTTTTACACGGTGTAATAAACTAGTTATGTAATATAAGTTATATATGATACTTAGTTTTAAAATTTAAATTTAACTTTTATATTTTCATCTATATCATGTATAACTGTTGTCCTTAATTCTAATAGGTTTAATCTTTTTAAAACATTTATTTACTATAATAAAAAAACTAACATGAAATATTTCTATTACACAATCTAAACAGTTAATTTAAATATATTAAACCTGAATCATTTATTTACATTTGTTTCTTAGTTTATAGTCTAATGATAATTATTTAAGTGGTTTGATAGTGATTATCCATTGACTAAAGGTTATAAGTTTAAGTTACGTTATAGATATATTAGTATAGAATTAAAAACCATTTAAAAAAAAGCTAATTACATTCATTTATCAAAACTAGCATTGCACCCGCGCAATGCGGCGGCGATGACAATAGTTTGTTCTCGACAACATGTTTGAAAAAATAGGGTATGGTATATGTGAAATGCGATGTTAGTTAACCTATCAATGTTTTTTCTCCTTTCTCTAATTTCTTTATTTTTTACAATCAACCATTTTATTAATTATTAACATAGTTTTTGAAAAACAATTAAAAATATTATTATTTAAATAATTAGAGAAAAATATATTATAGCCTTAAAATTGTATTGATGTAAGTAATTTAGTCAAATTAGATAAATTAAATAGTTATTGGATGTTTAATGATTTATTAAAGTAATAGTTGCCTTAAATTGATTGAGATAATTAAGGAAATGATTGGTTAGGCTATTGCTTTAAGTGTTTGTATCTTAGGCATAAAAACTTGTACTACTTAAAATTAATTAGTTATAAAATTTTAAGAAAGAGAAAGTTAAATGATTTATAATATAGTATAGATACTAAATTCTCATTGCTATAAACTTTAAAAATACACAGAGACAACCAAAGTGCTTTTAGCCCAACGTATTTGGTGTTTGGAGTAATAACTTTTCCTAAGAAGTTATGGGTTTAAGTCTCACTATAAACAATGATTAGAAATGAGTTTAGTAAGTATATGTGTTTTGCCCTTAAAAAAAGGGAAGTGATTTGCACACAATATAAATTAGCCATACACAACAAAAAGTGACTGTTTGGTCTATTATACCCTTAAATTTGTGGATAAGAATAAAAGACAGTGGGTTGGTAAGGGCATAAAAATCATGATTATTATGTATGGCTAATTTGTGTTGTGTACAAGTTATCTTCTTAAAAAAAAAGAATACACTTAGACAAATACACAATACAAAGGTTTAAACATACACAAATACATACTCTCATGAAACAAAGGATACGCCTCATATGCAAAGTTAACGAGCGTTCTTAAACCTTCGTATACGTCCCCATCCTTCTTCATCCAAAGTCATCTATTTACATATAAAATTATGTTTGACATTTGACTTTTTACATGTAAACATTAATAATATTACGTTGTAATTGTCTATTAATTGCATTACTTAAAGTGTTTGTATTACATTCAAAATTTAAATTTCATTACGTACGTAATATCTATTATATGCACTTATTTAATTTCTATTAAACATCTTAATATTGATTTATCACATATGTAATCTCTATTAAATTCAATTACTTAGCATATATTAATCATTTTAATTTTAATATTTATATCATTACATACGTACGATCTATTAAACTCGATTACTTAACACATGTATGTATCAATATAAAATTATATCATATTTAAAATCAGTTAAACATCCTTAAATATATATATATATATATATATATATATATATATTCTTTTAAGAACGGTAGGAGTTATTACATTCCATCACTACGTCATGTTAGATTTTTTCTGTACTACTACTCAGCCAAATAAATTCTTACCACACCATATTTTAGAATCCATACAGTATCTAATTTTCCGGTCAAAAGCAAAAAATAAGAAAATAAATAAAAGTGGGATAGAAAAAGGATATACAAGAAATAGTCCACTATTTTCCAACCCAACCCAATCTCATCTTCTCTTCACCCCCTTCCCACCTCCGTATAGAGAGTGAGTGAGTGACACCATATACAACCCTACGTGGTGAGGCGTAACCCCCCCCCCCCCCCCCACCTCATCTCTCTAGACATGGTTTTAAAATCCGGATCGGCTATCAAAATAGTAGTTATATATACAAAACCATCATATATTTAAAGAAACATATATCAATTAATACTTTTATATAAATAGTTATAGCTACTCATATATTTACATAAACATTTAAACTAGTTTTTACTAACCAGCAAAACATAAGGCCGCTCGTTATGTTGTACTCGATCCCATCGAGTAGAGGCGAGTTTGGCCGGGAATACCATTACGAGAAGCACATGTCCCCACCCCCACCCCCACCCCCCTCTCAACCAATCACAATTACACATACATTTAATTCTTTAATGTATTATTAAAAAAATGGGGAGAGTTTTAACGAGAGTATAACTAGTGAATTGGGTAAGGAGAATGGAAAGCGAGGGGGAATGATGTGACGCTGATATGGCATTGGATAAGGAAAATGGAAAAAGGAGGTATAACTATTGGCCTAACATGTGTTCGTATTCTCTCTTTTGCTACCTACTCACTTGGCTAAGGGGTCGTTTGTTTATGAAGAGGTTCTGAGTCTGAATCTAAATACCATGTCTGAACATTAAGAGGTGATTCTGACGTCTGAATGTTCATTCATATTTTGTTGTTTGATTTTTGAAATGTCTTAATGGTTGTAATTATCTGTTTTATAATATTTTATATTCAATTTTTACATGTATAACTAAATTTTAACTTTTCTAAATTATTTTAATAACAAATATCATACCATAATAGGGTATTAATATATATATATATATATATATATATATATATATATATATATATATATATATATATATATATATATATATATATAAAAGAGAGATGCGCAGTGGTGTGCGGCGCCCAACGGTGACCGTGAAAGGTGTCCATATATGAAGGGTAGTGAAGGAGTAGATGTTGACGTGAATTAGTGAAAGATAGAGTATAATTTTTTTTTTTGAACAATGATAGAGTATAATTGTTATAGTATAATGAAGCATAAATTATGTTAAGATGTTATAAGATGTAATTTTATCTCTTATTCATTAAGAGGTTTTAAGATGTTTTCAGATCTTAATGAAAAGAAAAAACAAACAGCTCTTGATTTAAGGTTTAAGGTTTAGGATTTAGGATTTATTGATTCAGATTAAAATGTATTAAGACATTTTTCAAAAAAATAAACGAACTCACTGGCCGCTGCTTCCTAATTTAAATATTTATTAACATTTACTATTAATGTTTCCAAAATGCGTTTTACTTTATCTCCTCTGAAATAAGAAATTCTCAATGAATGACTGATTTGAAACTTCTTATTCATTTAAATTCTCTATTTCAAACTTGTATCATTAATTCCTGCCGAGTATTGATGAGAAAGCTGGTTATCTACAAATGAAATATTAACAAAATTAACTAGTTAAGAGAAACAAGCTAGCATATTACTTAAAGATATCAAGAACCTTTTGTTGCAGACGACTTGCAGCATATATACATAAGTTGCAAAAATGGGCATGAAATAGTGACAAGATCTTGGAAGATGATAATTCAAACAAGCATTTTATTATATAAAAATGAATAATAAACAGGCAATATTAGTTAAACTAGCTAATGAGAGGAGATATATCTTTTAACCCCATTTAATAAAAATAATGGATTACAAAGATGAATTTGAAAGAACATATGCTGATCACATTCCCAGAAAATACACGAGGAACAAGAGTCAATACAATTATTCACTCAATCTTCTTGCCATCCACAGCTTCTTTCTGCTTTGGTTTTCCGTGTTTAGGCTTCATAAAGCAGAAACAAGAACAGCAAGGACCCTGAAACAAGAACTTCATCTCTCTCTCTCTCTCTCTCTCTCTCTCTCTCTCTCTCTCTCTCTCTCTCTCTCTCTCTCTATATCTTATTTTCAAAAAAAATCAGATGAGAAACATTAATTATATATGCCAAAAAAGCATCTTTTTAGCATTTTGCTTCTACCTTATTCTACAACAAAAGTGACTTTTATGATCATATTTAATAAAATAAATACAGCTTGATCAAGTGTAAGGATTCCTATTCAAGATAGTGTTGAAGAAGATATAGTAAACCTGAGGTGGATACTCATTAATTTGAAAGAATGCATTAATACTTTCCAATAGAAAATTTAATAAAAAGCTAAAGGTGATATATAGCTGTGGAGGATCAAATATATAGTAGCTCCAAAGGAACAATACCCCTAAAACATCCAGGTTGTCCCCGGTGTTTCTTTACAACATCAAAGACTCTTTTATTATTCTTCGGCCTCTAAAATAAAAAAATAAAAATACAGTTTGTGAAGCAATAAATAATTATATATATATAATGAAGAGCGGTTGTGTATTAAGGCCGGTATTGTTGGGTGTGTTCTACTCCCTCTCACATACACATGTTATATTAATAAGTTCACTCACACACATAAATTATAGGATGAGAAGTTCAATGATCAATATATGTCTAATAATTACTAAATTAATTAATTAGTGTAAGTGTTGATTGTATTGTACATTAGAAATATCACTTCACTATCACCATTTTTAGTACATAGTCCAGGCCTTTTATTTATCATATTTTTATTTTCAATCTAAGGGGGCGTTTGGTTCGAGGAATGGAATTGATCGGAATTAGAATTCGTTAAATAATTGGAATTGTAAGAAATTGGAATTGGAAGGATTCCAACGGAATCCGTTCCTTCGTGTGTTTGGTTCGCGAAATTGAATAAAATTCCAAATTTCAAGTTTTGTTTGGTTTGCAAAGAAATTGGAATGGAATTAAAAAAAATGAAAAACATTATGCGCTACCCACCCCCACACTACCCCCACACCATACCCTACCCCTACCCCACCCTCCCCTACCTACCCCACCCCACCTCACCCCAACCCCAACCTATCCCTACACCACCCCTTACCTACCCACCCACCCACCCTACCCTACCAATACCCTAACCCTACCTTACCCTCTAGCTACCCACTCCATATTACCCCATCCCACCCCACCCCACCCCACCCTACCCCCTACCTACCCACCCACCCTACCCTATACCCTATGGTGGTGACGGTGGCGGCGGTGGTAGTTGGTGGAAGTCGGCGGAGGTGGTAACAATGGTGTCACAGTGGTGGCGGTGGTCAACGGCGGTGGTGGTTGGTGGTGGTCGCCGGCGGTGGCGGTTGGTGGCGGTCGCCGGCGGTGGCGGTTGGTGGTGGTCGCCGGCAGTGGTGGCGGTGGTGGTCGCCGGCGATGGTGGTGGTCACCGGCGGTGGCGGTTGGTGGTGGTCGGCGGCGGTGGTGACGGTGGTAGCGGTGGCGGTGGTGACGGTGGTGCAGTGGCGGTGGCGGTGATGCTCGGCGGTGGCGGTGACGCTGGTAACGGCGGTGGTGGCGACAATGGCGGCAGCGAAGACGGTCGTGATGGTGTTGGTGGAGGCGGTTGGTGATGGAGACAGTGTCATCGACGGCAGTTGGTGGTGGTTGGCGGCGGTAGTGACGGTAGTGGCGGTGTCGGTTGGTGGTGATCAGTGGTGGTGGTGATGGTGGTGGCGGTTGGTGATCGGTGGCGGTGATGATGGTGGTGGCGGTTGGTAGTCGGTGGCGGTTGGTGGTGATCGGTGGCGGTGGTGATGGTGGTAGCGGTTGGTGGTGGTCGGCGACGGTGGCGGTTGCGGTTGGTGGTGGTCGGCGGAGGTGGAGGTGGCGATGGCGGTTAGTGATGGTCGGCGACGGTGGTGGCGGTTGGTTTCGTCGGCGGTGGCGGCGGCGGTTGGTGGTCGGAGACGGCGGTGGTGACGGTGGTGGCGGCGGTGGCAGTGGCAGTTGGTGGTAGGCGGCGGCGGCGGTTGGTGGTCGGCGGCGGTTGGTGGTCGGTGGCGGCGGTGGTGACGGTGGTGGCGTTTGGAAGTGTCGACAGTCGTGAAGCGTAATAGCGTATAGTGAGCATATAATTCGAATTCCCGAAGATTGTCTTAAATTCCATAGGTTTCATGATGGAATTACAATTCCTTAAACATGGGAATTGGGAGGAATTCAAATTCCACTTCCTATAATTCCTTGAACCAAACACGAGTTAGGATTTGGAATCTCAAATTCCGAACAATTCCGAACAATTCCGGCGAACCAAACAGCCCCTAAGGATTTTAATTATATGAGAACTTAAAACAAGCTAGAAAGGTATAATGGTAAAGATTCAAGTAAGTCTACTTTCAAGTTTCAACAATTTTATTAATTAATTAAAACCCACATATCTCAAACAAATTATACCAAAAAACAAACATTTTTTTTTTGTTTTAATTGGACACATACTTTATATAATTTTGCTGAATTTGTTTTTTTCACCGGTATCCAGATAGGTTTTGGGCCTGGGCACGCTGCCCAACTGCACAGTGCCCAAAACTATGTAGAGCCTTTAAAAAAATATTAAGTCTTTTTATATATACACATTACACAATTACACATGCAGTAAGAGTATTTTAGGCCCATTATAAAATCTAAAAAGCCATAAAACCCATCAGGAAGTGAGAGGCCCAATAACTAAGGTTTCATCATTGACGCTAGACATGCACATATACCGGATAATACTATAACCGGTTATAGTATTATCCGGATCGGATTTTTTGGGCAAAAAAAAACCGGTTTCGAAAATAACCGGTTTAGTATTATCCGGTTTCACTATCGAATACTGATACTATAATGTCCGGTTTCGGTTATTACTATAACCGGTTTTTAAAAAAAAACCGGTCTGCGTAGAGAAGCCAACAACCCACTGTTTTTTTTTAATTTTTTTTGTTTTTTTTAAATACATTTCCTATAATATATACTATAAAAAACATACATGTGAAAGAAAACACAAATTTTGATTAATTTAAATACTTAAAAAGTACAATATTAAAATTACAAACTTCCTAATTAAAAATATTCAAATTACAAACGTCTAAACATTTTAATAAAAATACTTAAAATCATTCAAATTTCGAATTAAAAGAGGGAAGCTAGGGAGGAGCTTCGGCATCGCCATCACCCCTACATAGCAACCCGTTCACGCATCTTCTTCTTCGCCATCTTCATCGGGAGACGATATTCCAAGTTCCACTTCTTCATTGTGTATGTTTGATTCCAACTCGACGTCAATTGGGTCTTCTAGTGTGGTCACGTGTTGTTTTCTAGCCGCACCATCCAAGTAATCTTTTAAACAAATACACACTTCCACCGATTCGGGACTCAACCGTGATCTTCTTGCGGATACGACCATGCCACTCACAGAAAAAGCAGATTCCAAAGCTATCGTAGAAGCTTAGAAGGTTAGTAGATCACGGGCCATGGCGGCTAGAACCGGAAATTGTGATTCCCTTTCCGAAGCTACCGTAGAAGCTTGAGTTGCATCGGATGTTGCTCTTAGCGCCTTGCATGACTTGGTAATATGAGCCCTCAAAGTTTAGTTGCCTTCGGGTGCTAGAAACTTGTGACAAAGTTTGCACCGAGCCCTTTTTGAACCGTTGGACATCTCGCACAAGTCGAAATGTTCCCAAATTTCTTTATTTCTATTATGCTCGAGAATCCTCACCACATCGGGGTTTCCTCCTACGGAAGATGCTCCCGTATTCGGCATGCTACTACTACCGGCCATGATATCAATCTCAAGAAAGTGAATGAAAGTGAACTTTGGTGAATAAAAGTAGAGAATTTGGAGAGAATTTGGAAGATGTAAGTTGTGGATTAATCCTACAACATACCCACACTATATATAAGTTTTTTGGGTGGCAAAAGTGTAAATAAATCTGAAAAAAACGGTCAAGAAGCTCCCCAAACGGCTAGAAAACGGCTACTTTTTTTAAAATAACGGCTAGTAGTATAAACCGGATAAAAACCGGTTTTTAAACCGGTTATAAAAAAACCGGTTATTTAACCGGTAAAAAAACCGGTCGGCTCGCAATAGTTAAAACCGGTCATACTATCCGGTTAAAAAAAATCCGGACCGGATAAAAAAAACCAGTTTCCCTAAAAACCGGTGTCGGATATTTTTTCGTATAAATCGGATATTCGGATTTTTTTTGCACCTCTAATTGACGCTTTTAGTTTCATACCCATCCAATATGAAATTTTTTGTTACCATACACTTATGCAGTTATCTCTAGTTTCATTGCTTTAGTATTACTTCAATTCATTGTATATTTTTCCTAAATTCCGACCCATTTCTCTGATTCTAATTTTAAATTAATTTAGATACTTTTATATTTGGTTTTCTAAAAAGAAGGATATTATTAATATTTTACTTAGTGAGTTAGTTCCAAAGTATAATAATTCCTTAGAGTTTTGTAAATAGCGTAGTAAAATATGTTACATGTCATATTAGATGAAAACATTCATGCAAAGTGACTTTGGCATATAAAAAGCTTATATGAAATTTTATTATAAATGTTAAGAGAGTGAGATTATTTAGAGAATATGTCATTGCATTTAATTTAGACCAATATTTTGGTACCGTTTTAAAAAAAAATTATAGTTATAATTAGTTTAGAAAAGTTACTGCATTTTTTGTATATGTAGATTTTAGGGGGTGTTTGGTTCATTCTTTGATTTTGGGGGGAATGGGATTTATGGATGAGATTTGCATTTGATAGGAATTCATTTGGTGGGATTTGAAATCCATTCCCTTGTTTGGTTGACCTCATCCATCCAACACCAACACAAACCCACCATCACCGCCGGCCACCACCTCACCTATGCGAACCAGATCTGCGAACGCCGACCACCTCACCGCCGACCACCACCTCTTTCACCATCCAACTTCTCTCTGCGAACGCCGACACCAGATCTGCGAAGGGCGAACCACATCTGCGACGCAGGGGGCTAGGGTTTTCGAAGGGGGCGATGACGAAGGGCTAGGGGTTTCAGCTGCGGCTAGGGTTTCTTCGTGGACATATGACGAACGGGATGAAGGAACGACGGCGAAGAACGACGAAGGGGACGAAGGGGTTTCAGCGGCGGTTACGGTTTCAGCGGCGGCTAGGGTTTCTTCGACGACATACGACGAAGGGGATGAAGGAACGACGACGAAGAACGACGAAGGGGTTTCAGCGGCGGCTAGGGTTTCTTCGCCGGAAACGAAGGTAGGTTTCTGAAACGACGACGACCGGAAACGAAGGTAGGTTTCTTCGCCGGATTTGCGAAGGGGTGACGGTGCTACGAAGGGGCGACGACGGCAGCGGTTTTTTGTTGACTAAGGTTCACCGGATGGTCGCCGGAGCAAATCCCTCATCTGTGGATTTTAGAATACCAGGGGGGTGGGAGGAATTGGAAATCCCTCAACCATAGGATTTCAGAAATTCCTAGGAATTAAAATCCCACCCTCTTTTGTCAAACCAAACACCTCATTCTATGGGATTTGAATTCCCATTCCCACCAAATCCCCCCAAATCCCCCCAACCAAACACCCCCTTAGTACTAAAATGCTTATTTTACGATTAAGTCATAGTGTCATCGAAATCCACGGAAGGGCTTAATATAATTAAGGGCAAACCGATTCAAAATACAACGAACTTTTACTAAGCTACCAATGTATACAACCAACTCTAAAATTTTAAAAAAATATAATCAACTCTCTTTTATCTCCCAATGTATACAAATAGCAACATGATGAGTAGATAACAGGTCAATTTAACTATTTCACACGTAATTGATAATTAGGTCTAATTAGAAAGGTCTATATATAAACAAGCAAAAAGTTTTACATGTATTTCAATCGTTTTATATTAGTTTTTATGCTCACATATTTCTTTACAAACCACATGTTCGGATGTGTGATAAATTACATAAGATTTGTTCACATGTGAAATACCTATTATATGGGATACACTATTTCATTATAATGAATATAACCTTGTGAATTGAGAAATAAAGACAATTTTATGACAGGCTTAACCTGAGGGGACCCAGGTACCCTAGTGCGTCTCTATCCATAACTAGAGGTATGTTTTATAGTTAAAAAATTAGCATACGACTTGAGTCCAATTTTTATATTAACATGTTTAACTTAAATGTACATTTCTAAAATTAATTTGCAAACTTTTATTCAGATATTAAATCTATTTTCAAACTAATCCATTTTCAAATAAATCTCAACAATACATGATCGTATTGAACATAACGAATTAGTGAATTACCACCAACAACTCTCGGAAAACGGACGATAATATGAATCGATCAAGAACAAAGTTTCAAAGATATCATACTATCACCATATCTCCTTTTTACATACCATCAAACAAAGCAGATAAATATTTCAATTAAACATAATATGTCACGTGCATCAAAATCATAGCAAACCACATAAGTGGATTTCCTGAACATAACAAATTAATATATATATATATATATATATATATATATATATATATATATATATATATATATATATATATATATATATATATATCAATTGGCAAACTGGATTGTCATTTTCTCCTGAGAAATTGTAGAGCATTTTGGTAAATGCATATAATTATCATGATATAATCAACTCGCGATATTTTCATTTCCTCGCGAGATATTAAAAGCACGAGTTTTGAAAAGACAAATAAGGAGATGATACAACACCCAGAAGTGGCATATATGGGGTTGGATCATCGAAATTAGCAAATGGCAACAGTGATCAAAAGATCAACGTTTAAGGATGGTAGTGACGCGAGCGAGACGGATCTAATCGACAATCGGCTGTCAATGTCATGGAGGACTTAAGTGATGGTGACAGCTGCAGTAGGAGGTCAATGCCAATGGTGAAGATGTGGTTTACGGGTTTATGCATGAAAGGCGGAGACGAAGTTTATGGCAACAGGAGAGCGAGGTCCTCTGTTTGTTCGTTGATGACAGTCGTGTTATGACGATGGTGGAACGATAGGGACGGTGGTGCCATGTCTATAGGGAAGAGATGGAGATAGACGATAAGTAAAAAACGGCAAGCAGGAGATCTGAAAGAAGATAAGGAGGAGGTAGAGAGACGGTGGTGATGTTGTACCAAATAGGAGCTAAAGGAAGAAGATAATAATGGAATTTTTTTTAATGATAAAAACACTTTTTCTAATAAAGCCTCTGGCATCCCCACTACAAAGTGATATACTCCCTCCGTCCCAATTTAATTGTCCACTTTTGACTATTTGAAGTCTTTTTTTTTTCAATTTTGATCATAAATATTTTTGTTTATGTTATACTATATTTGATACAAAATATATGAATGCGTTGTGTTTTACATGTATTTTCATTTATATAATTTTCATGAATTATTATATAACATAAACAAAATTATTTAAGGTCAAAGTTGAAAAAAAATATTTTTAAATAATCAAAACTGAACAATAATAATGGGACGGATGTAGTATTTTATTTTGAATGAATATATTGTCTTTTAATAATACACTAATGTAAATACTAACCATTGAAAATGTTTGGTACACGTTATTATTGTTAATAACACATTTTTTTGTGAACCAAACTTCATTTGTCTTACATTACCGTCTTGATTATTGTAAAATTAAAAACAATACAGATAAAAAACAATTATAAACAACTTTAAATTTTTTTTGTTTAAAGCCAATTTTAACCGGAAAAAGTTTATTTATTTTATAACTAAATATAATATTTCATTTTTACGAGATAGGTTACAAAGATAGATATTTTATAAACACTTATGTAATAATAATAATATATAAATTTAAGAGTTAATTACATTTTTGATCCCTGTGGTTTGGTGAAAATTACGGATTTGGTTCCTGAGTCGTAATTTTTACGGGTTTGGTCCCTCCCGACCCGAGTTTCTTGCATATTTAGTCCCTGTTCAACTTAAAATGACAAATATACCCTTACTTGATTTATTTATCTATTTTCTTTGATTTTTAATTGATTTTTTTAATTTTAAATGATATTAATATACTCCGTATATTATAAGACACGTTCTCTCTCCTCAATCTCAACCCTCTGCTCTTCACCCCTGAGTAATCAAGGACGCCTCCCCATCCCTCGACAGCCACCCCTAAACGCCGGCACCACCACCGCTGTGAACTCCGGCCGACAATCGTGAACTCTGGCAGACAACCACCCATAAACGTCGGCAACCACCATTGTTATTTTGCTCACCATCGCCAACGATGAAAGATCCAAGAATATGTAGACGATTAAGAATCTCTGCAAATGGGTTTCTTAATAAAGATTTTCGTCGGAAATGGTAGTGTCTTTCAGGTTTTAAGGAGGTTTTCTTAAGAACTAGTGGTACGATTAGGGTTTTATTGCTATCACTGCTACTTTACATTTCTCCACTTCTACTCCTTTCTTTTTTTTATTTTGATGAATTTCCGTGTATATATTTGTCAGATTAGGGGTCTGGTAGACTTTGATTAGGTTCTTGAAATCAATAGGGGGTATGCGATGAACTTGTTTATTAGAAGGGTCTGATGAATCTTGATTACGGTTTTGATTTCGGTGAGTCTATACGTGTTTGATGAACATGAGTTGGTTGTAGATTGGTGATGGTGGTGATATCGCCGGATTTTATTTAGAATTGTTTGGATCTAG
Organism: Pulicaria dysenterica; assembly: GCA_947179395.2. Lineage (NCBI taxonomy): Eukaryota > Viridiplantae > Streptophyta > Magnoliopsida > Asterales > Asteraceae > Pulicaria > Pulicaria dysenterica. Next base: position 42,878,747 of record OX359296.1, on the reverse strand, counting down.
GGTTTAGTGTGTGCAAAGAAGACGATTTTTGTCTAGGTGGTGGTGGGCCTGCGTGATTGTAACAATAGGTTGATTTGGGTTGACTTTGGTGGCCGGAAACTGTGACTAGAGTGGTGGCCGGAGACGGAGAGGTGACAAAGAAGACAACAGCTAGTACCGAAAGCGCAAATCTGCTTCAATAAATCAGTATTCATCTTTGTATCCCAAATCGTTGGTCGCTCGTCACTCGATTTAATCAAATATTCATGTAACGCCGCCGTTTCACAAGCTTACTTTTATAAAATAAAGTTAAGCGTTTAACCAAAAGATATATTTACAAAACACAGCGGAAGCTAAATTTAGTTATTTACATAAACTGTATCAGTGTTTAAACAAAACCGCTAGCGGAGTTACCAAATATCTGCCGACCATTACCCAGTAAGTCAGAGTTAACAAAAACAACCAGAAAGTAGTGTTCCCCAAAAACTTCGGCAGTACAAACCAAAACATGGCACCCCGTCTCACCAGCAGCTAATTACCTGAACATTGGTCATAAACATGGAGGGGTTAGCTATAAATAGCTAGTGAGTAACTATTAAACATAAGTATCGTTACAAAAATGTTATAGCATGCAGAAGGTATCACAAAGTATCAAACAAGTCTATCCAAACAGCTAGTGATGTTCCGGTGCCCAGGAGGAGTCACGTCTTGCAGGGTTGTGAGCCCGGCTCAATGATCCAAACTGGGGGAAACCGAACACATCCATAATATCGCGCTGGGGGGGGGGGGAAGCGAGTAGCAGTCCACCATTGCGTTAACGAGCGGGGAAGTCCAATGAGAGCCCCCTTTAACGAGCGGGGAAATCCAATGAGAACCCCTGGTTGAGGCACGGGGTTTTGCAAGAACCCGATCCGCGGCCGCAAATCACCGTACCTCAACAATAACAAAGTGCCGGCACGAACATGTATTGGCCGACTCTGGCCGCATCATAAACATAACTGGCCTACTCAAGCCATAGCATATCATATTGGCCTACAAAAGCCATAACATATCATATTGGCCTGCAAAAGCCATAACATATCATATTGGCCTACAAAAGCCATAACACCCGCATATACCAAGTTTATAACATGATTATCACGAAACCTAAGGTTAACCGGTACTCACCTCGAGATCACATGAGGCAAATATGAATCCGGGAATCCCAGGAGCACACAGAATCGTCCGAATCACCTAACACATCATGTGTAGGTTCAGTCAACATCTAAAAGTACTACCAATGCTTCTACGTAAACGTACAACAAACAACAAGAAAACAGGCAACCTGGAAAACTACTACGGCCGCAGTAGACATGTCCTACGGCCGTAGGACACCTTCCAAAACACCTCCTACGGCCGTAGGATTACATCCTACGCTCGCCGGAGTTCCTTTCCTATAAACCACATCCTACGGTCGAAGGGACCTTACCCTACGCCCGTAGAAACGATTCTTTGGGTACCAACGGTCGTAGGTTATGTACCTACGCCCGCAGGCTTCTTTTCCATTACCCGTAGGTGGTAAACCATGCAAAACACATTACTACGGCCGCAGAGAACCCTGCCTACGGCCGTAGTGACAAAGAAAACCTACTACGGCCGTAGGTAATACTTCCTACGCCCGTAGTAAGCCCTGTTACAGTAAGCTTCGTCCCTGTTCTTGGACAGCGACTGTAAATCGCGTTTTTTGCCACATAATTCGACCAAAACTTAGTTTTTAACAGTCCATACCTATTACTTAACATCCATTTGAACTTACCAAATCATTTGACAACAAAGAGAAACACCAAAACACTACCTAAATCATCAAAATGATGAACCTTGTTCATAAACTCCAAGTTAGGTTATTATCATGAAATTACTTACAAATTGAAGACAACACAAGGTGTAGATACTGATTTTCAGCAAGGAATCCAACAATCCACTCGAAATTCTAGCTTTCTTCTTGATTCCTTCTTAGAAATGTGAAAGAGTTTGTGGTATGGGTGTGTATACGTAAATGTATGTGTGTGTTGTGTGTTTTCTGTTTTCCCAAATGATAAGAAGAAGGAGACCGACATAGGGGTTTAATTAATTAAACCCCGGGTATTTAATTCCCCTTTTCAACTTACAACTAATCTCCCGTTTACCCGTTTCAACTAACGAGGATATATTTGGAACCACTATCTAAAACCAGTTACTAATTTACCAATTCTACATATTAACATAATACTTTCTCGTAACACCTTTTTAATCACAGATAACACATACTATTAACAAATATTAATTTAAAGTCAACGTACAACCCTACCAGCACATAGTACAACTACTAACAACTAGGCCCTATTTTGGGATGTTACAATTCACAAATCAGCAGATGCTTTGGAGATAAGTGTTGAAGCCGGTGAGTGGTCGGACACCGGCGATGGTGGCAGACTGGCAGTAGCGCTTAGGTAAGAAGGATGTGGGGGGCGGCGACGGTGATGTACGTCGGAGAAGAAGGATGAGCCGTCGTTGGTGTACTGTTTCCCAAGGGGGAGAAGCGTAGACTAGGTTTGTAAAGTGGGTTTTTTTCCTAATATATATTAATATCATTTAAAATTAAAAAAAATAAATTAAAAATCAAAGAAAATAGATAAATAAATCAAGTAAGGGTATATTAGTCATTTTAAGTTGGACAGGGACCAAATATGCAAGAAACTCGGGTCGGGAGGGACCAAACCCGTAAAAATTACGACCCAGGTACCAAATCCGTAATTTTCATCAAACCACAGGGACCAAAAATGTAATTAACTCAAAATTTAAAATACTACCTAAACAAAATATTCTTTTACATAAAATAAGCTAATATATTAATTTATTTTTAGTCCGGCGCAACGCGCGGGACAAAAAAAACCTCGTACATAATCAAATACAGATTAATCTCATATAGATAGCGAGCTAAGAAGTAAGAATAATCTAATATTTCAAACATTCAACTCTTTCCAAATAGGATGTTTGCTTAAATGATCAAAATTATCATGAAAGATTCAAGGTTAAGTAATTTAAAGAATATTTGTTTCTACTTATTAAAGTTTAATAAGTTATGCTTATTTTTATTAAGTTATTTTTTAACTTACTTTCAGAATTAGAAAATAAACCCAAAGATATATTTATGAAAAATATGTGACGCTTATAAGCTTATAATAAACAAAAAACAAAACATCTGTCAGTGCATAAACTACCAACAATGGTATCTTCTTCGGGTAGGGGCTAATATATAAGTTGAGGGGATTGAGAGATTTTATGGACATCCTGAATTCACCTCATTTTGCCCTATTTCATCCTTATCGATGGAATTAACTCGTTACTATAAGAAAGTTAGGATCTTTATTATATATAATACATACATTTTTAGGAACTTTTTTTTGTCATTTTGTGAATTGTCTTTTTGTGGAGATCATATTATTATTATTATTATTATTATAACTATTATTATTACTATACCATACATTTACGAGGAAAAAAACATTTATATAATATATACCGAATAATAGGTTTGGTAACACAAACGTGGATTGGCCGTAGTCGTAGGAATTTCATTTGTTGGAAGGGGAGGCGCAGGTTCGATTCTTGCTGCTGCAAAATAGTGACTTTCTTTTTTTACCACTTTGTCTTTTATAATCTTTATATAACTTTGGACCCTTTTAGTCTTTTTTTAATTATAATTTTCCAAAAATATTGATTTCGAATTTAAACTCTTTTTAACTTCTTTTTAATATTTGTATTCCTTTTTACCCTTTTTAACTTTTATTTTCCTAAAACATCGTCTCTACTTTTTTTTTTACTTTTTTTTTGCTTATGTAAACAATATTTAACATAAGAGTTTCAAGATTAAAAATTATTTATCTATTTCGATTAAATCCTACAATTTTTTTATATTTTAACTCCAAACCTTATGCTTATTTTGTTGAGTCCCCTCTCATGAGGTTGTGGTTCAATTCCACTTGTGGACAATAGAGTAGTTTTAGGAGGAGACTTAATAGGTGCGTGTGTATGTGTGCTTGCTGTAAAAAAAGTTGTGAAATATGCTCTCATTGCTTAAATATATTACATAGTTTTAAGATACACGAAAACTAAATTACTTTTAAAAATTTTAAGCGAGTCAATTGTTTTAAGTTTCAGATCTAAATTTAATTTACCATTTTTATGTAAGTGGTTTTAAATCTTTTTTTAAGGTTTTTTAGTATAAAATAGTAAAGGAATAATATAATCAAACTTGATTGAAAAGTAACAACTTTCCGATACGAAGCGTGAAGATACTAACCACTAGTTTCTTACATATACATAATGTCACTACAATTCCGTTAAAGTTTATTATCTTTACTTAATAATAAAAGGAAGGGAAAAACAGAAATGAAATTAGCGGGTGATGTGTCAAAACCTTAACCGATAAATTTGAGGCCGATAACCATGCATACGAAACTTAGGTGTCCAAATTCTACGATGTGTCGATCGAAAATTATGTCACTCCACCGATCTCATCTCTCTCCCTCTCTCAGAGCTCATCCTTCTATTCTTTCTCCCTGTTATAAAAAAAATTTATCTTCCATAATTTCAATATATTGACAAGGGGAGGAATATAGCATCCGCACGCAAGCTGTTCGACGATATGTCTTCAACGAAATTAGCAGGAGGAGCGATGATACTACGTAATAGTCGCCGGCATACTCTTCTTCAAGCCACCGCATCTCCTGCCTCCGGTCAAGGCTTCTTAGGCGGTTGCTTCTCCTCGATTCCCACCCCTCCTCCCGAGGTATTCAATTCACACAATATAAATGATAAATCCCACTTCTATTCACATATATCAAAGATTCATTTTTGAATTTGCAGGGTGGCAGTGAAGGGGTTGGAGAGAAGGCAAAGCAAACAATGGATAATGTATTGGGTGCTGCTAAAGACACTACTCGGAAGCTTAAAGATAGAGTGATGGGAAGCAGTGGTAACACGGAGAAACCGAGCAGCAACCCGGATCTCAATCACGGCGTTGAAACCACCGACAGTAGTTGTGAAGATGTGAGGGATCGCCCCGGCGGATACAGCTGATACAACGCACGGTAAAAGACGGTATCAACCGAAAAGACTTCCGGGGAATTGAACAGCATTAACATGTGATTTTACTTGTTTTTTAAATTTATTTTAGGGATGTTGGGATTATGTTTTGAGAATATATTACAAGCTTTTAATAATTAGATTCAGATGATTAGTTATAACAATAGTAATTGAACTTAATTATTTTATTTGTTTTAATATAATCAAATAATTCTTTTTTTCAGTTTTGATAATATAAATTAATTTATAATTTAATTGACAAAATAATCAAATATAACATGTAGTGAGAATATATTTTCAATTTTATTTGCTTTAGAATAGATTAGCTCTGATCTGAAATTATAATAATCTAAAGTTTATATTGTAACCACAATCACAAATACGTCTCTTCTAATATAAACTGTAGAAACTTTACTTTAGAATGAATGTGTTGATTTATTCATTCACCAAATAAGGTATTTATAGATACAATTACATAGGGAATCTTATCCCTTGATAAGATAAACATTACATTTAAACTAAGATAAATCTTATCTAAACATTATCACTAAATAGGATAAACATTATCACTAATATACCCCCGCAGTCGTAGCGGGAGGTAGCCGAACGCTGAGACTGGAACGAAAATCATCAAATAACACTTTAGGCAAGCCTTTTGTGAAGATGTCGGCTATCTGATACCGCGAAGGCATGTGTAACACTCGAACTTGACCCCGTTGAACCTTTTCTCGTACAAAATGTATATCCATCTCGATGTGTTTTGTACGTTGATGTTGAACCGGATTACCCGCAAGATAAATAGCACTAACGTTGTCACAGTAGACAATAGTTGCATGTTGAAGAGGGTGATGTAGTTCGAGTAGAAGATTGCGTAGCCAACATGTTTCGGAAACCACATTAGCTACCCCACGGTATTCGGCCTCGGCACTTGATCGTGACAAAGTAGTTTGTCGTTTGGAGGACCAAGAGATAAGAGTATTACCCAGATAGACACAATATCCGGATGTGGATCGACGCGTGTCGGGGCATCCTCCCCAATCCGCATCCGTATAGGAAACCAACGAACGGATGGGGGTTTTAAACAAATATAGACCATGCGAAAGTGTACCCTTGATGTAACGAATGATCCGTTTGAGAGCATTAAGATGCGAAGTACGCGGATCATGCATATGGAGACAAACCTGTTGTACTGCATAGGATATATCCGGGCGAGTAAATGTGAGATATTGCAATGCCCCGGCCAAACTTCGATATGATGTTGGATCGTCGATCGGATCGCCAGATTTCGAACTCAATTTTGAGTTTGTGTCAACCGGAGTAGTGGTAGGGTTACAAGATGACATGCCAGCGCGTTCAAGAATTTCCATGGCATACTTTTCTTGGGACAGAAAAAGATGGTCCTTATTACGAGTAACCGAAACACCAAGAAAGTAGCTAAGGGGACCAAGGTCCTTCATCGAAAACTCCTTAGCAAGAAGAGACATAAAGTGCTGCCGTAAGCTGTCTGATGATGTTGTAAGAATGATATCATCAACATATAAAAGAATGTATGCCATATCATGACCATGTTTATAAATAAAGAGTGAGTGGTCACATTTGCTGTGTGTAAACCCCAAAGTAGCAACAAAATCTGTAAACCGTTGATACCAGGCCCGTGGAGCCTGTTTAAGGCCATATAATGATTTTTGAAGAAGACACACATGGTTAGGATACGATGGATCCCGAAACCCCATGGGTTGATGCATGTAAACAACCTCATCCAAAAGTGTTTGGCTTGAGAATGGTATGAAGAAGATCATTCGAGATAGTGCCATAGATCCATTGGAGAACGATCGCATCAATGCGAGACCAATCGTCATCATGTTTCTCAGCCGATGTAGAAGAAGAAGGAGGAGTGATGTGATCGATAACACTAAAAGCCCGGCAGTGGATCTTGAATAATTCTGCCCAAGAGGTGTATTGTCCCTTCTCGATTTCAAGGGTGAGAGGGATAAAGCTTCGAATGTTGTTAACCGTGATCGCCGGATGTAGTTTAGAGGAGGAAGGGGTTGCGTCGGCCATGGGGAAGACGTGGGAGAGAAGAAAAAATCGTAAAAGAGAGAGAGGAGATAAGAGGCCGACGGTGAGGGTAGGGTTTAGGTAGAGAGAGGGTTAGTCTCTGATACCATGTAGAAACTTTAGAATGAATGTGTTGATTTATTCATTCACCAAATAAGGTATTTATAGATACAATTACATAGGGAATATTATCCCTTGATAAGATAAACATTACATTTAAACTAAGATAAACCTTATCTAAACATTATCACTATATAGGATAAACATTATCACTAATATAAACAAATTAATAACAAATTTTCATCAATCTAAACAAATGATCTTAGTCTTTCATTTAATCAAAATTAAACTTTAACCTTTATTTTAGGTTAAAATTGACCCAATCAATGGCGTTTGATTATCTACAAAATCAACCCAATCAATGTTGATCATCTCGTTTGATTCAATCTAGAAATCGATAGAATCAACTAAATCGACCCGGTCACTGAAATCAAAAGTTAACACAATCAACTAAGTCGATCGATCCAATCAATCATGATTTGGCTGGTGCTCATCTTGACCTCCACATTGTAATACATCCAATTGTTTCACCTGGTGAGGCAAATAAATGGAACTGGGACCTTGATCCATCTGGTATTTTTTTGGTTGCATCGTTGCATAAGAAGTTGGATGTATTTTTTCTATGTAATGATCGGAGTTTGAAGACTAATTGGATAAGAATTGTTCCTAGTAAAGTCAATATTGCGGTTTGGAAGTCTCAACATAGAAGATTGGCTACATTTAGCAATTTGGCAAAGAAAAAAAAGGAATCATCTCTGAACCAAAGGTATGTCCATTATGTTCCTTGGAGCTTGAAACGGAAGATCACCTTTTCATTACTAAACGAAGTAGGTAAATGGTGGAAATTGGACATTCTAGAAGGAGTGCTAGAATCGTTGTTAAATTAGGGAGAAAGGTTAAAATCCAAAGGAACATACACTAATTAATCATGAGGCGACATTGAGCTCAAAGCCCATTGAATTCTTGATCCTTTTTTCTAACTACTAAACACGCACTAATTAATGTAATATTAAATTATACCTTTTTATTTAAAATGGGAACTTGAAGACACAAACTTGTGAAACTTGAACATACAAACTTGTAGAACTCTTTATCTTTACTTCAACACCCATTTTTAAAATTGATATATCTTCAAATATTATAATAGTTACTCAATCAAATTACACTAAATAACAGGTGTTTTTCCTCTTTAATTACATATCCAACCTAATATGTGTTGAAAGAAATATACAATAAGAATAATTCAACATAATGTACAAACGTACAATGATATACACTAACAAACACTTCAACAAATTTCTTTCAGAGAATTTCAATATGTTCATAATAAATCTTCCTATTTATTTTGTAACTCATTAAACAAAACAAGTGTCAAATTCAAAAGATGCGATAAAGAACAGGAATCATTGTATTACACTAGGAAGATAGAGAAGGAGATTAAAGTATGAGTATGTAGAAATTTTCTTTCAAAAAACACCCTAACAAATTGTAATTCGAAACTAAAGATATTACGTATAAAATGTAATGTTGAGATACAAGTAACAACATTTAACTCCCGATTTACCAAAGGGCCTTTGGCCTAGCGATACTAAAGTGTGACTAAGATGTCTCTCCCTCTTAGAGGTTGAGGGTTAAAGTCTTATTAAGGACATAAGGTGTAAATTAGGTGTATGTATTTTGTCGTTAAGAAAATAATAATAATAACTCGCGATTTGCAAAGCACACCCTTGACTACCTTGAAGTTTGAGTAGGTACGTACGTAGTTGTTCTATAATATTATTGAGTTGTGTGATGGTTTTTGGTCTTCAAGACATCGGTATAGTGTCACCAAGGAGCACTATAATCAACAGAAACCTCACTCCGCTTGTGTTTAAAGGAAAAACTAAATCCAGGTATTATGGTCATGTTGTTTTTATAATAACATCGTTCTAAGTCATGGTCGAGCCGATCGGTTAAAGGCATTTTGCAGCACTTTTTTAAAACTAGTATGTTTCTCGCGTAATACGATGATGATAAATAAATCTTTTTTCGATAGTATTTCTGTTTTCAAACAACAAAGAGGCTTTTTCCTAAGTTATCGTCGCTCAATAAAATTTCACATGGATTACTAAAATTTTAGCAATTGACTTTCATTTACGAAAAATTAATTTGTTATATTACTATGATTGAAATATTGAGTTTTCTTTTATTGTGATTTTATTCTGCTAGAAAGGAAATGATTATGTCCCTTCGGGGACATAATTGGAACGATACAGAGAAAGGAAATGATCTTCTAATATATATAAAAGACTAATTTGAAAAAAATTATTAGATGATCTAAGCCCTTCATTTAATAAAAGATTTAATCTTAGCCGTTAATTTCTTTAATTCTAAAATTTTAATTTTGACTTTTTAGAGTCAAACTACTATGATTAGATAAAGATAACCATTATTTAAATCAATGATAAATATCAATATATTATAAACAATCAAATAACAAAACAATCGTAGATAGATTGGATAAATATCATAATTAAAATTAATTGATTTATTATTGTTATTTAATTAAATCTTATTTATGTAATATAAATATCTCAAAATATTATATTAACCAAATTATTAGTTTTATCATATTAAAATCTATCATAATAAGTTCAAAATATTTGTAAATGATCACCAATAAATATTTGACCATATTGCTTCTACTTGTAACATAATGATCGATGATTTATATAAAAAATACAATAACGTTATCATAATATCACGTTTTCCATCCATTATGTCGATGCTTCAACCGTTGTTTTGGGTTTTGACGTTGTTTGTCACCATTTTGTAAAAGTATTATTCTTTTCGCTAATGATTAGCTTTTATCAATTTTTAAACCAACCCATTATGTATTAAAAAGACATTCATGAAAATTCCCTATTTTAAAATTATTTTAAATTATTCTAAAATATTTTTAAAGACATTATGTGATCGTTAGATTTTTTAGAATATTTTTTACCAATCAAAATCCCCTATTTCAAATTATTCTTGGAATTTTTACCCACTAAGCAACTCTGTTTATTTCCTAAAAGCTAACAACTATCGGTGCAAATCTGTAAGTCAATTTTCTTGATTGGTCATCTTCTGATTTTCATGATTTTTTTTGATTTATTATCGATATATGGATTTAATATATATTTTAGATTTAACACACAATCCCCGTGTTTATACACGGGATATTAAACTAGTTACATTATATATAGAGAGAGAGGTGAAGGTAGTTTGGTAACTTCAAAACACTTAAAATTTAAAATTAGGTAAAAGTTCAAACGGGAACTGTTTTTCGTACGAGAATTGCGAGAACCAATCTTAGTCTTCCAATTCCCCCTCCTTTAATGTCATCATACACCCATGAATTCATCACATGCACTCTGTCACACTTGATCCCCTCACACTCTACATCTATGAATTCCACGTATCAAAGCAACGGTTAAAATTGGTTATCGCAGTTCTAGTACGAAAAACAGTTCTCGTTTGAACTCTCCCCTATATATATATATATATATATATATATATATATATATATATATATATATATATATATATATATATAAACTTAATATACTATACTTGAGTATAAATGAATGGAGCTCAAGCTTCATATATATCTTAAACAAACCAAATTTAAACTCAACATCACGAACTCTAAACGAGTCAAACTCGAGCATAAACTTAAGCTTCTAAGATATCCAATTAACTTCTTACTAAACATATCCTAATTATTATAGAAATAGAAAAAGCATGAAAGTAGTGTTGTATAAGTTAAGTATAATGAAATAGCATTAATGGTTGGTAAGTTTGGTCAAAAGGCATGCCACATAACCCTTGAGATACAAGTATTAGGGCCCAAAAGGGTCTCCTACCATAAAACAAAATGGGAGACAATGGCTTCGTACAGATTTTGAGTTGTCTCCCTCTTCGGACTTTGGGACATGACAAGTGTGGCATTTAAGTTTTCATCAAATGATGTTAATTAATTAAGCCTTAATATTGTATATGTGATATTTTGTTCTAAGTTGACGTAGTGTTATAAAAGTGATGTTTTTAGTTTTATTTCTTTTGTAATTTAGTAAAAATAATATTACAACGATCACTCAATGCGATACAATGTTTCGACTTATGCATGTTTAGGGACATCGTTTTTATGTTTGTTTGTGTGTTTTTTGGGTATCCGAAGTAGGCCGTGGGGTGCAACCCTGCCAGGTCGGAGCTTGTCCCAACTGTTGTCCGTGCTACTTCTAAACTTCGTGTGCGGCTTTTTATTTTAAACTATTCATTATTTTTAAAACGATAATAAGAATACAAATATGTAACTTGTATAAGTATCGTTTTTAAATAAATTTACAAGGATTTTGCAGATGAAAAGTTAATAAGATCATTTATAATGTAAACAAAATGAGGTGGACTAAAATGGTTGGATTACAATCTTAATCAAGTACCATAAATGATAAGTTGCGGCTTGGGAACTAAAGGGGGGAATAATAAGTAGTATAAGGCATTTTTAAACATTCAAAGGTACTTTGAGACACTAATGATTTACAAGTGTTCCAAATTGAATGGCTATTTGCTCATCACTCAATGACTTGGTCAATACTATAAGGGGTTCCCTAAAGTTGAATTCCACATGATCCATAAGATCATGGCTACTATCCTTTTTAGAATTTGACAATTTTTATTATATAATTTTAATCGAAAAACTATAAAGAATTGTTTGTTGTATGAGAACTGCGAAAACTGTATATAACACAATCAATGACTTATTAATAAAGATATTTTGGTCATTTATATATTTACCTAACAGTAAAGAGTCGTCATCAATTTGCAAGACTTTATTTTTCCAAAATACCTTCATTAATGTGCCATTAATGAGTTTGTAATGAATCATTAATGAGCCGTTAAAAGTTTTTAGGATTAATTTTAATTAAGGGTTAAAATTGGTTCTCTCAATTCTCTTATGAAAAACAATTTTTATTTAAATGGAAGATACTTTTAAATGATGCAATTTAATTTGAATAAATTTTTTCCTTGTATATAAACAAAATTAAGCTTTTGTATACGGTCTACCTTCTTTAAACTTTATATATATATATATATATATATATATATATATATATATATATATAGGAGGGTTCGTTCGAGAACCGTTGTTAGTGTGAGAACCGCGAGAACCAATCTAAGCCGTTCCTAGGATATGGGAAGTTTCATGGATGGAGAGCGTGGAGGGATAGAGTGTGTCAGGGTGCATGTGAGGAATTCATGGGTGGGCAATGACATTAAAGGAGGGGGAATTGGACGGCTTAGATTGGTTCTCGCGGTTCTCGCGCTAACAACGGTTCTCGCATGAACTTTTGTCTATATATATATAACTTTTTCTTAATTATTATTGTATACAATAAACTTTTATTTATTACAAATAATATAATTATCTTATTATATGCAAGTTATTGTAATTAAAATTGAGACACTAAGTTATTTGCATACAATTTAAGGATTATGCAAGTTAAATGTATTGTTCTTAAAAAAATTTGCTTGTTTACAATAATAACTAAAACAAAATCTATTATACCTTCATACAATTTACGTGATAACGATCATGTTCTTTGAACAAAATTTACTTGTTTTGGCATATGTACATAAATTAGTCATAACATTTAGACTTTTTTATTTTTCAAATTTAAGTACTAATCATGTAAAATCCTATAAACATTTCTATAAAAACTTGAATGTTATTAATTTATTAACTGCATTTTGTAATACTATATGTTGTTATTCACCTTAAAGATAATATAAAGTTATCTAAAAGTGACCCAACTTCATAAAAACGGGTTGGCCACGTTTATCTTGCGACTCCGGCCCCATATTACCTCCTCTTTTGGGGGAATAAATCAAAACGTCAAACTCAAACTAGCCCCACTTTCCATTACTCTCATCTTCACTAGAGTCATTTCTTACTAATATAAATTCATACCCTCCGATTCCCATTTCCGACCAACACTATGGACAATCATCGCCGGCAGAAACCCAATTCCACCGGCGATTTGTTTACATTCCCGGCAATGTCACCGGATCTGGATTTGGAGACGGAGTTAGCTGATCAGTTGTTCTCCAATGGTAAACTCCTCCTTCACGCTTTCCCTATTCAACCAGCCAATTTCACAATTCCGAGATCTACGATTTTGAGCAGAACGAGCAGTATCAGCAGCAAAGGATCGTTGATGTCTTCTCGGAGTAACAGCACAAGCAGTCGCAGCAGCAGCAGTAACAGCAGTTGCAGCAGCGCAAGAACGAGCACCAGCGAAGCTTCGTCGAGGAGGAGATTATCAACTATCAATCAAACCAGACCTGTTGCAATCAAAACCACTAACACCAGCAACAGATTTCCTAGTAAGGAATATCAAACGCGAAATTACTGTAACGGTTACGGACATTGTCAGAGATGGCAGTTCATTTCGCCGGTTCCAGCGGTGAACCGCCGGAATTCTTTGAAGAAAAGGAAGGGATGTAAGGGGAAGCGAGACGACGGCGTTAAAAAGGGGGTTTGGCGGAGGTTTTTCCGGTGGCTTGTGTCGACGTGCCAAGAGTGTCATGCCATCGAACCTTCTAAAAGATTGAAAGTGGGTATGTGATAACAATAATTTTTTATTACCTTAAAAATGTAACTCACTGTTACTAATTTCTTATCGATTTCCTTTAAATATAATTTAATTTTTATCGTGTGTGTAAATAGTTTTTTATGACATAATTGGTGATGTGACACATTATGACATTATCTACAATCGGATCGGTTATAATTTTATTTATAAAATTAATTTATCTACCTAATATATAATAATTTTAAAGCTATATTACATGTTAATAAAACATATATATCATTAAATGAATTAATTTTATAAGTGAAAGTATCATCTTTCTTAATCTATTATAGCCGAACCTTCTATCTGCGTTAGAAGGGTAGCAACCTTCGCATACCGGTTCACTACACGGTCATACACTACTTGTACCAATTTTCTTCTTACCACTCAAACTTATCATACTAAATTTTGTGACTTAATTAATATCAATCACCTAGAGATGACAATTGTCACCTCATCCAATGACAAAAAGGTAAAAGGAATTAAGTTTTTATTATGAATGAATATAGAGAGAATAGGATAAATAGAATCAGAATGAGAGGAATAATTGAATTATACATTAATTAATTCTCTATTTATACGTGTATAATTAATAATTTTTAAGATTCAAAATTATTTAGGCTTTTACATAATAATTAATCTAATATTAGGTCAGGGAATAAGGAAATCTATTTTATAATTTTTCATAACACTCAGTTAAATGTTTATTAAACCAACTTGTTTCGTTGAAATTTTACTTGGTAAAACCCAATGAAAAACTCTTTTGAAAGAAAAAAAGTGTATAAATACCAGAGTAGAGAATATCCGATTCGGATCCAAACCAGTTTTTAGGAGGACAAAGGGTAACCGGCCAAACCGGTTTCAGATTGTTAGAAACCAGATTTTTTTGAAAACCAGTTTTAAAACCCGGCCGGCCGAAGACTCCAAGAGTACCTCTACGGCTCTTCCCCCCCACCCCCCCCCCCCCCCCCCCAACAACTGCACTATCCTTGCTCTCTTTGGTCACTTTGAGGACTACCTCTTCCCCCTCTTTTTTCTTTTTCTTTTTTAACCACATAGGATTAAATATATACTATAAAAAACATATATAAGAAAGAAAATTCAAATGTTGATAAAGTAAAATGGTTCAAGATTACAAAACTGTAATATGGAAATAAACTTCAAATAGTTCAAATACAAAGTATGCCAAATATTCGGGTTCACCATCTTCTTGGTTGTCGCCGTCGTCTTCGTTTGGAGGTGATATCCCAAGTTCAACTTCTTCATTGTGTATATTTGCTTCAAATCGGCGTCAATTGCGTCTTCTAATGTGGTGATATGTTGCTTCCGGGCAGCTCCATCCAGATAATCCTTCAAACAAAATCATACTTCATTATGTATATTGACTTGGATCCGATCTTGATCGAAGTGTCTTGCATGATTTTTTAATTTGATTCTTCAACGTCATATTTACTTTTGGTGCAACAAACTTTCGACAAAGTTTACACTGTGCCTTCCTCGAACCATTAGACGTTTCACATAAATCATAGTGATCCCAAATTTCTTTGTTGCAGTTGTGCTCGATCACTCTAATCACTCATTGTTTCCTCCGACGGAAGATTCAACCGTGTGGGGATCGGTATTACTCGTAGCCATTTAGAAATAAATAAAAACGTGTATGAGAGAGTTAGCTTTTGATACAAATCAACCAACTACATCCCTACACTATTTATATAAGTTTGTGGTGGTAAAATGGAGGAATATTGACAAAAAAGGGGCTAGAAACGGCTACATAACGGATCTATAACGGCTAGTTTTTTTGGCATATCGAGGACCAGTTTTTTCCCCGGATAAAAACCGGATTTTTTCAAATCGGTTTATTATCGAGCCAATATATGGCTGTCCAAACAAAATGCAATCCGGCCCAATAACCGGTTTCGGATATATTCGATCCGGTTTTGAAAAAAAACCTGTTTCGCTATAATCCAGTTCGGAGTATTTTACAAAAAAATCGGATATTCAGTTTTTCTGTACACCTCTAAAAGCGAGTAAACATATATTATTAACATTGGTTTTCTTGACTGAACAAGAAAAATCAACTATGGAATTAAAAACAGTAACTTGGTTTTCTTAACATCGGTTTTACTTTTTTAAGTGTTAGATAAATCATCCTCTCTCTTTTCTTTAGGTGTGCCCACATTATAACTAAGGTCCTACGTGTGCCTAGAAAACAATTTTTGCCCATGTACATTCATGCTCGAAACATAATAGAAATGGGCATGGGCTTTATGCATTTCATTTTGTTAAAAATTGAACATAAAAAGAATTATGATCAAGAACAAAGAACTCAGCTTCAAGATTGATAAATGCTTTCCGATGTAAAAATACAGTATACGAACTGAACAAGAAGAGAAAAGTAGGAAACGAATAATATGACTAAAATTGACTAACTCTGACTAATCTTAGGAAAAAGAATGGTAATCTGATGTACTTAAAGAGCTAGAAACTGAACCAATCAATTGAAAATATGATTGAACTTCTTAGCTCCAGATATATTAAGAACCAGCATTCGGAGATTATGCAAACAAATGCCACTTATCTAGATCATATTAGAATAGAAGTACATGTCTTTTTAACCAACAAACTATGAAATGAAAACTGATGATAATAATATAATGCTCCTCCCTAATACATACCCTTTATCTCATAACTAATCACTCCAAGAATGTTTCCATGACATCCGAGTACATTGTTGCCTCCGGGTTCCTAAATTCCCCGTTAGGGTTATGTTTATGGTGATCGAGCGATGAAGATGATGAAGAAGAAGTCGTCATTCTTGCAGGCAAAGTGAAGCTCCTCTTGTACTTATTATGATCCACTTTCCCAACATTTTGATCCGAGTTTGTATTATCCAAACTCAAGAAATCATTCTGGTTCGGGTTCGGGTTCGGGTTCCATCCCTCGGGCTTGTTGACGATCCCTTCTGAGTTAAAGAGTAGCTTGGCATCGTCACTTCTTCCTGTGAGGGCGTTAAAGAAGCTCAACCCGTTGGGCCATTTGATGTCGCTTTGGATGTGGTCAGGACCCATCATGTTTTCCATTTGTGGTTCGGATGAGTGAGGGAGGAGGAACATGTGGGTTTCATCTTTTGATGGGCCCGGTGGGTATCCTAGTTGGGTCGGGTTGTGAAAGTTGGGTGATGCCGCCATTGTTCTCGGTGGGGCCCAGTTGAAGAGAGGCGGTGGGCGTGTCGGGATAGAGGGTTGCTTTAGCGGAAGTGTGGTGGTGGAAGGTGACGAAATGTTGCTCCTCGTCGATGCAAATAATTGTGAAAGATAGAAACCCGATTGATAACCTAATGACTCAAAAGTATGCCTCATTCTAAGCACAAAATGAAGATCTTCAGGTATCTGACCGCATAAATAGAAAACGTTACTGGTTAGTTAAACCCAAAACTCGTAATCACAAAAAGATGTTACTTTTTATACAATGCTCGGAAAAGGTCACCCTATCCACAAGAACACCCAGCCCGACCCGGCCCGTTTGGTGTATATGCATTCAGAAGAGAAAGGGATATCGATTGAACTTACAATCTTGCAAGAACCAAGCTGCAAGAGTCCATGGCCAGCTTGAATGACAGCTATAGTCTATATCAAGGAACAAAGGGACAAAACAATATAAATTATTAGTCACTAAAATTTTCAAACTTTTTTATCATTACGGAACTATTACCATTGTAATTGACCTAACTTCTACAAAAATAATTGTAGTAGAAATTTTCAAGAAGTTTTAATTAGAGATAAAAAAAGGTTATGGTGACACTTGATTTTGATATTTCATGGATTTCTTCTTCTATTGGTGATGATGAAGTGGTTAAAAAACAGATGGTATGAATAACATTAGGATTTATAGCATGATAACTCGGTCTATTATAAATTTATATTTCATAAATTACAATCGATATAATATATAATACAACTGGACTTTTACTATAGAGAGATTATCTGTACATAACAGGTTTTTGTCATACACAATAATTAGTTGTTGGTTTGTTGTTTAAACCATCATACTCTTAAATATATGTATAGAAATAAAAGATAATGAGATTCTAGGACATAAAAATCGAAATTATTGTGTGCTTAGCAAAAACTTGTTGTACAAATCATCTCACTTTACTATTTTGTTGCAGTCATTTTTCATGGAAAATATAGAATATAAACAAGTAAAATTACACCGAAAGTAAGATTAGAAAAAAAGGAAAGAAAAAGAAAGACGTTGGTGAAAGTAATTATTATTTATTGTGTAGAACTCTCCTCGTCCCCAAGGACCCCAACTTTAGGCGCTCATATGAACACTGCTTTGCATGGATTCTCGTAGATTAATCGAATCAAAAAAAGGCCATCAATTAAAGAACATCATCAAAAGCTCACCTGAATCCCTGAATCAAACTGTTCTGTCCATTCTGGAGGAATCTGCAACAATAAACACAAAACAACTTATTAAATCTAAGCTAACCAATTAGCAAGATTCATCTATGAGCTCCCATGATTGATTTTTGTGAAGAAATTGAACTTACAGCATCAAAAGAACTTTGCCAGTAATTAGAGATATTCTGTTCAGATTCTGAAGGCTCTTTGAACACCCATTTGTGACATTTATCTGAAGCAACTTTCCCCATCAATCTGCATCTCAGCCAAAATGTTAACACAATCAACTTTACTCCTAAAGTGAAACCCCTTTTTGTATTTTGCAACTAGTTCTTGAGCTTAATCATGAAAACAAATTTGATAATAAACACCTACCAAGTACCCACCCTTCTCCATAGTTATACAGCTGAATTGACATTTTGCTGAATGATTTCTTAACCTGATCTTCACATCCATCCATTTCATCAACTCTTCCTCTGCAAAACCCATCTTCCCACATCAACATCCTGCAAATTAACAAGCAAAGTAACATTAATCATTAGACCCCATGTTTGATTTCATGAAGATCTTACTGATTTCAGAAGAGTAAGAAAAAAATTGAACTCACAAGCTGCCATTATCGTCCCCGACTTTACACCCGTTACCACCTCGAAGCCGGCTGAAAACAAAGGGGAAATCAAATTAAACCTACAGAAACGAACCTAAGGTTGATTTGAGTTCGATTTTGAAGATAAAGAGATCATTAGAAAATAGTTTACGGGCGAGGACGAATGGTCCAGAAGACAGAGTAAGTCCAGTCAGAGTTGATACAGAGGTTTCTGAGGGTTTCATGAAGAGCCAACATTCCTAAAGCTTCTTTGCCCCTATCTGTTACTCCTGAACCCGCCATAGCTCTAACTTCGACTAAACCTGCTGTCAAATAATAGTTGAAGAAGGATTTCTGTGAGGAGTTGTTTGTAAGAAGCTATGTTCTTAGTTTTGCTGTTCTTCCTCACTCTCTTAATTGACGATTACTCAAAAAGTAACGAAAACAGACAAAAAGAAAAGATAAAAATTCATATTTATATTAAAACCAGAATAATGAGGAAAGGGTTACTGTTCGATTTTTAAATTTTTTAATATTTTTAAAGATAACAGAAGTCCGCTATGACGATATGCATCTTGGTTTAAGTTTTTTTTTTTAAATTAATTTTAGTTAGGAATTTGACCAGAATAAAATAATAGTTATTTTTAGCTTTTTGAATAAATATAAATAAGGCTATTAATTTTTTTATTATGATTTTAAATTCGACATCAAGAATACAAAGTGAGTACATTGAACTACGAATGAGCTCGGTAGTTGGACCTGATTGAATTGATCTTGAATCCGAAAGTGTGGGAACTAAAATTGTTGATTTCCTGACATTGAACATCGAATCGAAAACTTAAAATTAGTGATGGTAACAATTTAGTTCGAGAAATTAATTAATAATACGCTCATGTTACAAGAAGCGGAAGTAACGAAACCCATATTGTTTATTTATTGGATATAATTACTAAACTGAAAATTTATAACTAGTTTAGAAAATTCGATCAATATGCTCACCATTTACAAATTCGACATGAAAATTGGTTAGGATAATTATTGGTACCAAACCTTTTGAGTCTTGAAAAAAAATAAAAGGTGATTGGTTCAGACCAATATAATAACTCAAAGTTGACGTGTTTAACCTAATGTAATTAATTTATATAATATACACATGATACCTTTTTTTTTATTTTTTTTTTATGTCTTTACTTTGACGTCTTAAGAATATTTACAACTTGTTAATTCACTCCAGGTTTAAACTAGAAAACCAAAACTTTGTTTGTGTTCAGTTTTTATTAATGTAATACTTAAAATTTGATAATGTAAATAAAAGAAAATAAAATGCAATTGAATGTTCAAATCGAAACCCAAACAAATCAGATTGGGTTATTCGACTAAACCAAAACCGTAAGTAACCGAGAACTTAGATCACCTAATCTGGACTCATTCTGGCCACTTTATGTATGATTATTTACATCTGGCTTACTAATAATTTGATGATAAGTAAATTTTATAAAAAAATAAATAAACTTCGAACATGTCCCAAACCTAACACAGATCTATCGACATGAAGCTACCGTAACACAAAATTAAATTTGGTCAAGATAGACTAACTCGAATACAACATGAAAATGCAACAGTAGCAAAAAAAAAAGGCATGACCTATTAACAAGAACTTGACTCAAATTACTAGCACTGATCATGAATGGTTACCACAATGTGTTAAAGTTTATTGTTTCTCTTCATTAATATTTCAGTACATATTTAGAGACTTTTATAAAATTAACGGATCGTTAATTGATAATATTATCTAGTATAGCTAAATGAATCATCTATCTATAAAATATTAAGTCCATAAGTTATATATTTTCTTGTGTTTTTTCTTACATATTGTCACTTCAGCACTATATTATTCTCTCTTTTATTTCCTTTTTCCTACCTGAATTAAGTGTTATACCTCTCCTTTTCTTTTATAAACTTCCTTTACTTTTTTATTGGTCACATTTTTAAAAAATGTAAAAGTTGGAGGGGTAGGAGGTGCTTTTCTCAATCGAGTAGATGAACCTGATGCTCACTTCCCTGCTACCTACCCTAAGTTCTGTAATTGTGCTCCCCCTTACCCGATTGTACCTGATGGAATCGGGCCATGTATAACAAATGGTCTAACAACACTATTGTGCTATATAATATAAAAATAATAATTTAGAACACTTGGTGATATAGCTAATGGAACCGTCACCTGCATAAGTTTCTGTTAGAAAATTGTAAACCGGATTTCTTCTACAACCGTGTGAATCACTGTCCAAATTCGATATTTCGACCGTATTTACCTGGTATCACGAAATCCGAATTGGGATAATTATAGAAGTACAAAATCAAATTTCTTGGCACAGAAAATTGATCAGAACCAGAGTGAAAGTGTATGCTTCGTATGTTCCGTGTATCTCAAAATCAAATTTCTTGGACCCCCGCTTTGCGTTCAGGGGGCGAAAAATATTACGGGACAAGCTTAGACTAAAACAAGTGTGTACTCCACACCCTCCATACTTGTTTTAGAACAATGTCCAATTCCCTTAAAACACACGTATAAAATCCATTACACTAAATAAAACCGATGACACTAAAATCACCAACAGTTTCTCCAGATGAGTGGAGCGTTCCTTCATGTGACGATGATATGCGTGATCACTGTGTAATCGTCATTTCACTTCTCACGTGATGGCCGACGTGACCCCTTAATGTTTATATATCATTTTTTCTTCTTAATGACTGTAATGATGTGATTGAAAGATTCAATGGAATATAGGTATTCTTCACACTAAGCCCCTCCATGCAATGATGGATGCAAGTATGTAACCATCTTTACTTACCACACTCAGGTGCGGACCTGTGTATTAGGGTGAGGGGGCACGGAACACCAGTTTTTTTCCAGTTCGTAGTGTTAATTTTTAATTTTTTGAGACGGTGCTACCAGTAAATTTTCGGGGTGCAACTGGTGATGCCACCAAAATCAAAGGAAAAATGAAACTTTTTTTAAAAAATGATAAAAAATAGTTTAATCTTTTCATTTATACCTTTAAAATACTTTTGTTTTCGCTGTTCAAAAAAAATACTTTAGTTTACTTTTAAAATAACATTTTAGTTAACATTGTTTCATATAAATTGTGTTTTGTTTTAAATTTTGACCCTAAAATACCAGAAAACAGCCGAAACCTCGTTAATCCGACCGGATTAACCGAAAACCCGAACCAGACCCTCAATTTTATTTAATTTTATTTTCGCATTATATGACGCTACCGGTTAAAAAAATTCCTGGGTCCGCCCCTAACCACACTCTCTTACTCTTTGTCACGCCTTTGATATTTCTTCAATAATCCTTTTACTTTAAGTTATTTGTTTTATAAAATATAAATATATTATGTTATATCTATATCTTTAGATGAAGATGTAGTTTTGAGAGTCCTATATGAGAAAGTCCGTAAAGAAAAAGTTGTAAGTCTTTTGTTTCTCAAAATAAGAAAAATAAAAAGTAAGATCTTATGTCAGTGAAAAACAGACAAACTTATTGAAAACATTTACAATCACACAAACGTTTTTGCTGAAAAAATAAACTTATTAAAGACATTTAAGAATCCGCAAACGTTTTTTATAATTAAACCTTATTGTAAAAGAAAAACAAATCCTTACTCATATAAAATTATACTAAAACACAGAGTATAGGTATTTATTAGGATCGACGAGAATGGAATCTTTACCGGTCAAAAGCAGGACGGGATTTTTGAGGATTAGATTTGGAATTAATAGTTTTTAATAAATTATATGATTTAGTATTAATTAAAAATTATAAACGAAGATTAAGGTATCACGTGCTCACGTGCCATACCCACAGTCGGTGAATCGTCTTTTCTTTTTAAAAAAAGAAGAAAAATTCGTGTGCACGAGTTGCGGGAGACTTGCGCTTTTTGCGCCTTAACCCTGACCTACGCGCGACATGGTGCTACGCGCTTCACCGTTCTCTTAGTTAGTGAGTGGCGCGTGAGGTGTTCATGTAATCATTTCCCGGCTTGACCAGCCTAAGAAACAGCCAACAGGTACAGCACGTACGTACAGCTCCAAGGCCCATCAGCCCAGTAAAACTACCCTTTTAGGTTCCAATTAAAACGACCCAATTTCATATTACTTGTTAATGATAAATGTTCAATATAATTCATACTTATTGTATAGTTCTGAGTGACTAATCTTAGCCTTTAGATCAGTTCCATCAATGGTTCAGATTGAATTTTAAAAATTTGGACGGAGTGACATTTTTGTAATTAATATGTAATGATTTTACCATTACATATGATTATATACTGAATCACATGTGATTTTATATTGAATCACATGTGATTAAATATTAAAATTCAGGACTATATTTTTTATATATACTATATTGAACACAACTCACTGGTTAAAATATTCTTACTTTTTCTATTTAATCTAAAGTATATTATTACATGTGAAAGAAACGGTTAAACTACATTTTTTGCATCCTCTATTCATTTTAACAAGTAGAACGAGTAGGAAGAAGTAATTCTTTTTAACAGAACGAATTCATTCCACTTTTTTGTATTCTTTCCAATAAGTTACAAAGAATAGAGGAAAGATGATAGAGAGAGCGGGTCGAGATTGTGATATGGGAGATGATTTATACATACATTGTTTATTGTGTATGATAAAATAATATTTATATATGGATCATCTCCTTTGTGTTATAAGTTCATTAATAACTAGCTATATAGTAGATAGTCAAATTACATATTGAAGTGGGGTGACCAATGTGTTATTGATTTAGTGGTAATCCCACTCTCTTTCGTAAGTTGGATCTGCCCAGTCTTAATTAATAACGGTTTGAAAGTGAATTTATTATACAATTATTATATATTTTATACGATGGTTTTGTACTAGAAAACAATATAATTTTAATATTCTTATATTAAACCTTTTACTAATTATATCAAAATAAATATTCAGATAAAAAAAGAAAGTTAGAAAACATAGAATTTATAAACTACAACAAAAATGCAATTTTATTTATATTTTTACCTACTTAATGATATTGTAGTGATTATATATGTGGAAATTGGATCAACAAAGACCTCCCCCCTAAACAAAGCCCCCAAAGTCCCATTCATGGCCGTTAGATCGATCAAATCAATGGTTAAGATCTATAATGTCATTATTGTAAATAAGTAAACAATTATAAGATTTAATTTTAGAAGGAAGGGTATTATGGTCAAAGCCCCATTTTTTTTATTTTTTTTACACTTTAGATCTTTAAATGACCATAATTATTTCAATTTTTTGAATTTGATTAAAAAAATTATACCAATCTTTTCATTTTTTTAATCCTCTTTCAAACGAAACACTTTTCCTATATCTCTAGAAAAAAAAATTCGATGAAAATGACGAAATTCATCAGCAGGTCCCGAAGATGATAAATTTTGTCATTTTCATCATTTTCGTCACCTGCTGTTACATGATATATAAGGGGACACGAAAATGATTAAAATGAAGAAATTTTTATTATTTTCGGGACATGTTGTTTAAATGATATATAAGGGGACACGAAAATGATGAAAATGACGAATTTTATCATTTTCGTCACCAGCTGTTAAATTATATAGAAGGGGCAGCCGAAAATGATAAATTTCGTCATTTTCACCATTTTCGGGACCTACTATTTAAGTGATATATAAGGGGGACACGAACATGATGAAAATGATGAAATTTTATTATTTTCGTCACCTGATGTTAGATGATATACAAGGGGCACGAAAATGATAAATTTCGTAATTTTCATCATTTTCGAGACATGCTGTTTAAGTGATATATAAGGGGGACACGAAAATGATGAAAATTACGAAATTTATCATTTTCGTCATCTACTGTTACATGATATATAAGGGCACGAAAATGATAAATTTCGTCATTTTTCATCATTTTCGGAACCTGCTGTTTAAGTGATATATAAGGGGACACGAAAATGATGAAAATGACGAAAATTCATAATTTTCGTCACCTACTGTTACGTGATATATAAGGGGCAGCCGAAAATGATAAATTTTGTCATTTATCATCATTTTCGTGCCCTTGTATATCACGTAACATCACAGCAGGTGACGAAAATGATAAATTTCGTTATTTTCATCATTTTCGGGACATGTTGTTTAAGTGATATATAAGGGGACACGAAAATGATGAAAATGACAAATTTATCATTTTCGTCATTTTCGTAAAAAAAATCAGAAATATAGGAAGAGTGGTCTCGTTTGAAAGAGGATTAAAAAATGAGTAAATTGATATAATTTATTTGCTCAAATTCAAAAAATTGAAATAGTTATGGTCATTTAAAGATTTTAGGGGTAAAAAAAATAAAAAAAATAGGTTTTTTAGAAGGCTAGAGCATGGCGTGGATTTTTTTTATCAAACTATTAATTTCACATCTTGCCCTTTTAAATGAGTGACTAAGATTGGGACTTTAGGGTTTTTATTTAAGGGGGGTTTTTATTGAACCTAACCTTATATATGTGTATGTAATAAAGTAGTCATTGGTCGTCCAATACAGCCACAAGTTACTCTGGTTCACAAGCTAGGTGATAGGGTGTAAAGCTAGATGTATCTTTCTTAGTAGGGGCGGAGACAAGGGGGGGCTGAAGGGTGCTTGGCCCCCTCCAACGAGTCCAACATCCTTAGTATTTTATAAGTCTAAATCCAACACATATATATTAACACCCCTTCTTGTAGTTAATAGTATTTCTTAAAACTGAAAAGGTGTAAAGAAGGCTTGAAGTGGTGATTCTGATATTTGAAAGAGCTTTCTCAATAATGAAAAACTATGAAAACAAGGTTTTGTAATAACATGAGTGATGATTATCTTTAAAATAGTTTGATTCTTTACAATGAGAGATTGCTGATACTTTCTCTACAGACAATATAATAGATGAGTTCTATTTAAATAAACAAAGTCGTGTTCAACAACAAACACACGAATTATGATTTCTTATCGTTATATTTTGGTTTCATTGAAGTTTTATCAAGATAAAGTATTCGAGTTATTGTTTTAATTAATATTATGCTTGTAGCACATTAATTAAGACAACCGAACTGATGATTGTGAGAAAACTTTAGTCATTGAAGACTGATTTTGGTAAAGCTTAATGTGAGAAAACTTTGGTCATTGAAGACTGATTTTGGCAAAGCTTAAGTGTTGTTTTAACACGTGAAATTCTTGTTTTTGAACGACCTTTCGTTATCTGTTTATTTAGACATATGATGGAACTTTTTAATGTTATCATATATATGTGTATCGTTAAATAAAGTAAGGTCGGCCCCCGCTATACTAAAATCATAGCTCCGCCCCTGTTTCTTAGTTTAGTTTCTACTCCGCTTGAATCATCTAAATATGAATTCATATAAGTGAAATATGACAAATGCAGTGAGGACACGTAAGAGTTGTCTACTTTTCTTAATAACTTCACTATTCCCACATTTTTTACATTTCTTGCATCCAAAGCCCTTAATCGCACTTTTTTTTAACAAACTAGGTAATAATCAATGTAATTCATTATAAAAGCGTATTAAAGAAGGGGATATTGAATATAAAATATACATGTATTTTGGCCGCTATCAGGATTTCCATTGTTAAAATGAGTGAACACTAAGGATAGAACGTGATATCGAAATGAGTAAACTGTTTTATGCTCCACCACATAGCAGGGTTAAGTGGGTATTCCCTCTACTTAGGTGTTTTTATATAACTAACTATCGTATGTGAGACGATATATATAACAATGGACTATATATCCCCCAAGCCCTAAAATTGATATGTTACATGGAATTCAACAAGAAACATTTGATTCTTATTTTGCAAACCAAATACTTATATATAATCGGCGCACATTAAAAAATCTCCACAATGAACAGTTAGTCCGGCGCATCATAACTCTTGTGCAATGTATATATTGATAATTATTTTTTATTTAAAAGTCAAATATATTAATATTGTTAATTAGGTTCAAGGCGTTTACCATTAGTATAAAAGAAATTTCTAGTGGTTAAGACGCTGCTATTATCTTATATATTGAGTAGTTTAGCCGTCAATTGGTTCTATTTTTACAGGTTAGTTTTAGCGGTTATGTTGACAATTTGTTAGGATCAAGACGCTGGCCAGTAGGTGAAAAGAAGTTCATAGTGGTCAAGACGCTAACTCTTTCGTATATATTAAGTAGCCTAGATGTCCATAAGTTGTATTTTTACAGATAACTTCAACAGTTATATTGAAAGTCAAATATCCAACAAATATCACTAATATAAAATACATCAACCAAGCATTCGATGACTCAGCAGCCTCTAAATGACTAAATAATCCTACACCCGGCCAACAATTCAATAAACAGCCACCCCACCCATGCATGGTTCCATAAAGCATAAGTTATATATTTTGTTAGTAACTTCACTACATGATGGGCTAGAGCGAGTTGTCTTTTAGATGAATATGATAATTATTAATTAGGTTTTTTGGAAAAGGAACATTAAACATATGTAAAAGATTTTATTGATATTATAAAAACTTTTATTAGTATCATAACTACAAAAACAATACCAAATTCCGTTAAAGTAGGGTATGGGGATGTATAATGTAGGCAGTTATACCTCTATCCGTATATAGAGAGATTGGTTCCCGAGATAGACCTTCGGCGACAAAAGCAGTAGAGAAAACAATAGAAAATACGTAAATAAGTATTTAAACATATACAATAATAAAATAAACTAAGAGATAAAATTAATAATAATAAAAACTGAGAAAAAAACAATCAAAATATAATAAAATAAAAAAAGAAAGAAAAAGAAAAAGAAAAAGAATGTAATAGATAAATATAAAAGGTAATAAGAATTATAAGTACGGTTAATATTCTACGTAATCATTAATCATCGCATCACATAGATAAAAAGGATCACTAGTAGCTTCTAATGTAAAGTTAAATATCATTATAAATATTAGGTTTAATTGCTTATTTATTTATTTTGTTAGACATTAATTTATAATACAAACACAATAGTTATTCTAACCCCATGGCTAGATAACATTACTCGTCTTCCTACAATCCTACCCTTGAATTCTAATCTTTCTTTTTCAAAATAACCTATCTAATATGAGAAATGATATATCCTCCTAATTTTTGTTCATACTTATCCTCCTACTCATTTGATCAAGACATGTGTCAAAATCAAGGGAGAAGGTGAGGAAAGAGAATTAGTGGAGTACACATGTCATCTTGTGATGAGTAGGAGGATGAAGTAAGAAAAAAAATTAAAAGGATATTTCATTTCTCATCTAATATTATGTTCTCAGAGAAAGAAAACTCTTACAAATCTACTTTAACTCTTACAATCACTTTTACCCATCTTAGTTCTTACATTGTCTTTCCACGTAACTTTATTTTCTTTAAAAGTTCAAACAAAAAGGAACATAAATCGTCTCCAAGCCCTAGCTAATTAATCATGTTTTCCTAAATCCGTGTTGCAGTCATTATGCATTAGAGTAGCGGTCTATAACTATATGGTTTTAGTCCGAGAAATACTACAAAAACGGACAAACCTGATAAATCAATGTAAATTTATGGCTTATATTATTCAATGATTTGACATGTCTTTAATATTCATCATTGTCATATTCTTTTTGAACACGCATTCAGGCATATATTTTATAGAAATAATTTGTGTACAACACTAATTTATTTATATATATAACAAAAAATGTTTGTTAGGATTATAATACATTAATATCTCTAAAAACATAGATAGTAAAAATAGATAACGAGCTTTTAGATGCATAAAACTTATACTTGTTATAGATATGACAAATTAGTTAATAATTTTATATTAAGCTCTCGAACATTAATAATGATTTATGATAGCAGCAACCAACAATGCTACTATTTAACTTAATTGTTTAGGCCGAAACTACACACACAACTTTAGTTTATGCAAATCCATCATACTTGAGAAATAAGGAGAAAATGAAGATATAAGCATTTGAAAGGGTAAAAAACCGAAAATATACTACAAATATTAAAATACGTCTTTAATGGTAACGTATATATATTTTTTTTTCAAAAAAAGGAATTATAAGTTTTAGTTTGCTATAAAGTGTTAAATATTAACCTCGTACCATTGATTTTTGTCATGTCATGTAACATTTTTTAAAAATTGAAATTCACAATTGCCTCATATGCAAAAACTAAAATTTACTATAAGTTTAAAATATTAAAATTTACAATCATTTATCAACATGAAAAATATCTTTATGAACAGTATATATATATATATATATATATATATATATATAGAGAGAGAGAGAGAGAAATTGGATCAATAAAGAACCATGTATTAAACAAAGAACCTAAAGAACCAATCTGGACCTTTGAATCATCAATATCAATGGATGAGATTGATCGATGGCAAAACTGTAATTATTATGTATTAATTTAGGAAGAATAGAGCAAAAATGTAATTATCCCCCCTAACACCCACGATTTAAAAAAAAACCCCAAAAAACTTTAAATTGCCATAACTTTTTAAGTTTTGTGAATTTAATCAAAAAAAGTATACCATTCTTTTAGTTTTTTAATCCTCTTTCAAACAAGATCACTCTTCCTATACTTTTCTAAAAAAATTTGAAAATGAATTTTTTTTTTTGCATTTTGGCAAC
Organism: Pulicaria dysenterica; assembly: GCA_947179395.2. NCBI lineage: Eukaryota > Viridiplantae > Streptophyta > Magnoliopsida > Asterales > Asteraceae > Pulicaria > Pulicaria dysenterica. Next base: position 42,849,161 of record OX359296.1, on the reverse strand, counting down.
TGTACATGAAAAACAATTTTTTTTTGCATTTTGGCAGCTCGTCGCTAAAAGCTGAATGTCGTCGCTAATGAGTTGAATGTCGTCGCTAATGAGCTGAATGTCGTCGCAAAATGTTCGTCTCAGATCAGAAATTAGCGACGATGAAGTTAAATCTGTCGTCGCAAATAAGCAAAGTCGTCGCTAATGACCTTGCATTCTGCATGTTTTTTGCATTCTGCATTCTGCATTTTTTTTTTGTATTCTGCATGTTTTTTGTTTTCTGCATTATTCATTCTTCATTTTGCATGTTTTTTTGTATTTTGCATTCTTTATGTTTTTTGCATTTCTGCATTCTGCATGTGTTTTGCATTTTGCATTCTTTCATTCTGCATGTTTTTTGCATTTTGCATTCTTCATTCTGCATGGTTTGAATTACCCAGCTCAAAATGCAAATTACGGATTTTGCATTTTGCATTTAGGCTTGAATGAATCAAGCATCTAAGAATTTTGCATTTTGGGCTTGAATGAACCCAGCTCAAAATGCAAACTACGGATTTTGCATTTTGAGTTTGAATGAACCCAGCTCAAAATGCAAACTTTGCATTTCAAAAAATTAAGTTTCAGAAATATATCAAGTCCGGTCTTGTTTGAAAGAGGACGAAAAACTAAAACTAATGATATAACATTTTTGTTAAAATTTTAAAAAACGAACGAGTTATGATCATTTAAAGTAAGTGGGGGTTTTTTTTATTTTAATTTTGGGGAAGATGGGAGGATGCTGGGCTGAGCGACGTTTTTTTTTTCTTTTTTTGCCCCTAAACTATGTGTCACGTGTCATCACCAGAGAAGGTTCTTTAGGTTCTATGTTTAAGAGAGGTTTTATGTTTAACCTTACCCTATATATATATATATATATATATATATATATATATATATATATAGGAAAAAGTTCATGCGAGAACCATTTTTAGTACGAGAACCAATCTGAGCCGTCCAATTCCCCTCCTTCAATGTCATTGCCCACCCATGAATTCCTCACATGCACCCTGCCACACTCTATCCCTCCACGCTCTCCATCCGTTTAACTTCTCATATCCAAGGAACGGCTGAGATTGGTTCTCGCGGTTCTCGCACTAACAACGGTTCTCGCATGTACCCTCCCCTATATATATATATATATATATAGGGGAGGGTTCATGCGAGAACCGTTGATAGTGCGAGAACTGCGAGAATCAATCTCAGCCGTTCCTTGGATATGGGAAGTATCATGGATGGAGAGCGTGGAGGGATAGGGTGTGGCAGGGTGCATGTGAGAAATTCATGGGTGGGCAATGACATTGAAGGAGGGGGAATTAGACGCCTTAGATTGGTTCTCGCGGTTCTCGCATGAACTTTTGTCTATATATATATATATATATATATATATATATATATATATATATATATATATATATATATATATATATATATATATATATATATATATATATTATCTTTGTCGACAATTTACCCCCTCTTACGATTACGTCATAGCAATAAAGTTTAATAACATTCTATGTTCGATTCAAAGATTTAAGCTTGATCGATGATTGTTGTGTTGCAAGTTGTTGCAATGCATCAATGTGATCGGTAAGTTACATATAATTTTGCTTTCCCGTATTTTCTTATTATTTTAATAAAGATATTTATTTATACTTATATTTATAAGACTGTTGCAAAATGCCAATTTTAAATACAATTACTCGTAATCTTATCGGACAAAAAAAAAAGATGCCAATGCAAGTGGGATACGAAAAGACTAATAATTGAGCCAGTATTACAAATCACAAATGGACCGGTTATTGGGCCGAAATCTAATACATACTCATAGTTATGTGGCCCAACTATTAACATAAACGGGCAATACAAGATAAAAGCACGAAGCAATATTTAATATTTTAATTTAAAAAATAAAAGTGTCTACCTCGAATGAAAACCTCAAAAATGAAGAAATCGACATTTGAAGGGATTTAATTTAAAAAATGGTAGAGTTGAAAAAATAATAAGACAGAAACTTCAATTGTTTACGTTGGTCGTAATGATCAACTAAACAACAAAATATTTATTTATGTTTATGTAATAAGTTATTGTTGTTATATGCTTGTCCTATAATATATCGTATCAAGTTACCTCATTTAAAAAATATATATATGATTCAACAAAAAAACATATATAACTCAATCATATAAGAATAACTTGTTCTATATATATTTGTAGGTTTTTATTTCTTAAATTTGAACTATACAAAGCTGTTCAAACTTGAATCAAGATCGAACATGTGTTGTAATATTTGTAGGCTTTTATAGTCATTGATTTTAATCAATGATTAAGATTGGTTTCCGACACCTAACAAAGGTGACCACATCTATTGGTAGATGTATGATTCTCTACTTCTTACTTATCTAATCAAACATAATTATATAATATTGTTAATCGTGAACAAGTAATCAAAACTTGGATTCAGTTGTACTAAGATAAAAAGATGTTGCCTCCAGTTAGGGATTTAATTTCATGTCAAATGCATGGTTATATAAGTTCAAACAGAATTCTCTTTTTCCCTCAACCACTTAAGCAAAGTGTTTGACTATAAGAATCATTTAAAATAATATAAATTAATTGACAAAATAATCTATATTATGTGTATTAATTAACAATTATACAATATTTGCGTTAGAATTGTTTAGCTACTATGTTCACAAAAGTTAGTTTCTAGTCAGTAGAATGCCAAATCTATCCTTAATTCACTCAAGATAGCCGAGTTGAAAAGGTTAGAAGGTCGATAAGAAAAAAGGGTAAAAAGGGGAAAATTGCTAAAATATAACGTACAAATCATATATGAACAGTACGATATAAAATCCAAATAGGAACAAAGTCTATATGTATTTAGGTTGGGTTCTAGGAAATTCATTTTTAAAACAAACAAACAAAAAAACTTTGATTCCTTGTATTAAGAAAGAGTATTTTAAGAGTTTAAGTATCTCAAACGAGCTCTGCCCATAAACAAATTGAAGATGATATTCATATACATTGTCAAGAGAAATGATCCGTAATGTTACACTCACAAACCATTTAATAAAAGGTAAAATAGTCATTTCTGTATTTATTTATTTAAATGGTTTGTGAGTAATTAGATGACATTAACATTATAATTGTAACATTATATACTCAGTTAGCTTATACATAAGGTAATTAATTTGTTTATATATAGAATTAATGTTCAGGCAATTGGTCTATATAATTGTCAAAGTGAACAAAAGAAATTATCAATGTTTTGGCTTCACTCTTCGAAGATACGAGTCATCAGGATTGAATTGATTGTCATATAATGAAGTCCAAGAGGACTAATTAAGGCTATGTGTTATACCTATCTTTCATCTTTTATTACCCACAGCCATATCAGCGCCACATCAGCTTTCTTTCTCTTCCACTTTCCTTACCCCCAACTAGTGTTATAATCTTTCATCTTTCCTTTTCCTTTTCCTTTTCCTTTTCCTTTTCCTTTTTTAATTTTATTTTTAATTTAACAATTAATTATTTAACTAAATAATATTTTATTTAATAACGAAAAATATAAATTAATTAAAACTACTATTTCGAAAAATATAAATTAATTTAAATAAAAACTTAAAACATTACATATTTTAAATTTAAAGCTAAATTCTTAAATTCTAAATAAAAATTAAAACATTACATAATTTAAACTTAAAACTGGACAATAAAATATAAATATCTAAAGCGGTGGAAAGTTGCGTTTGATGCGTATAATCTCCTTCATCTTCAAGGTTGTATCTAATATACCTCCGGTAAGGTGAGCCGTCGGGGAGATGTAAAATTCGTAGTCTTTACGCAATTCTTCCGCTTCTTTAATTGCCAACTCTTTTTCACGCACCGCTAAATAACGATCTTGTTTGCTGTTTAGTGTCTCTAAATTGTCCAACAACGATGTGATGCTCTCCTGTTTCGACCCCGTACCCGTACCCGTAGATGTCGATACCGGACGCTTCGCTCGATCTCTCCCAATGGGCCTTATGGGTTCGGTCGGCTGGACATTTTCATCATCATTCTCTTCGTTTAGGTCGATAGGAGCCCGTGCATCCGAAGACCCCGTAGTCGATCGAACATTCGACTCCGATAGTGATTTTGTTCTTTTTGACGGACGGGGGTTGGAATCCGAGAGAGGTACTCTTCTCCATTTGGGATATTTGTTAAGAACATCCCAACAAAGCTCGTGACCAAAAGTTGCGCCTCTATTTTCTGACTTGTAACGGATATGAGCGGTTTTTAAGATATCCGCGTCACTCATGCCACTAGCTCTTGAATTCTCGATGTTGTTGTAAATGCCGGCAAACTTTGTTACTTTTCGGTTGATATCTTGAAACTTGGAATTTACTTGATGCACCCCTCGGTAGTCTTTGCGTTTGCCGAGTTGGTTTTGAAACACTTCCAAAACCCTTTTCCAAAAACTACCTACATAAATATATAAAAGTTAATAATAATAATAAATAATAATAATACATAACGATAATAATAATAATAATAATAATAATAATAAATAATAATAATAATACATAACGATAATAATAATAATAATAATAATAATAATAATAATAATAAATAATTATAATAAATAATAATAATAAATAATTATAATAAATAATAATAATAAATAAATACCGCCCGCTTGCGCATTTCCTATGATTGGATCCTCGGAAACATCGATCCAAGCTTTTACCAACGTCACTTCTTCATTGGGTGTCCACTTTTGTTGTTTAGCACGCGTTGGAAAATTGCCAGCCGGTTGGGTTTTGACAACTTGTTGCTTTCCCTTTCGCCGTTCGGTTACGTCCGGTTGACGGAGGTGTAGTGAAATTTTGGTTAGGATCCATGATGTATGTTGTATAAAAAATAAAGATGAGTAAATAAAATGTAGAAAAGAAGAGAGAAATATGGTGTAAAATGAATAGGAGAGTATATAATATATATATATATATATATAGAGGGTGTGGAATAAAAAAAAAGAGAAAACGGCTACTTTTTAAAAAAATAACCGTTGGGGGGGGGGGGGGGTGGGGGGGAGGGGGGTCGATTTGTCACTCGGGTAAAAAGAGCCAAAGATGGGAACCCGCACCACTACCCGAAGAAGGGGAAATGGTGTTCCCCAAGAACCCGAAGAATCTTTCGCCGGACCCGAAGCTAAACCCGTGGTACAACACATAGCCTAAGAGGACTCAACCATGGTTGTTAGGATCACGATCTTGATCATAAGATCGTACAATCTTACGATCCTACCTCTTAAAAACGCTCCGGATCGTAGTAAGATCGAAAGTAATGTAGGATCGCGAGTAAGATCGTAGGATCGCGAGTAGGATCGTAGGATCGACCAACGATCCGATCCTACTAATGCCTTTTGCTTTTTCAAAAATAACCCTAGTCCCGCATAGGATCGTGAGTAGGATCGTAAGATCGTAATAACTGGATTTGTAATGTTATTTTTGATAGGAATCACAACAAAATTATAATATACTCTTAAGTCTTAGCTCATATACATCTTGTAGCTGTTAATCTAACTACAGTAGGATATGATGTTGCAAAAGGTTAGGATTTTTGAAAATTAAAATCATGACTAAATGTCTAAATCTTCCACTTTAGTTCCTAATTTGGTATATAATTTTTTATAAAAAAATTTAATGAATTATAATAGGATCTTACGATCTCGATCCCGATCTTACGATCCGATCTTGCGAAGACAAAAACGATCCTAGGTAGGATCTCGATCTTGACAACCTTGGACTCAATAGGTCCCTATTATTCATGTTAGAGGTTGGGTTTGTTTTTCTTTGGACAGGGTTTGATGATTTTTGTTTAATATGTTTTTAGCTTGCAGTTTCATTTGCTTATGTTTTACGTTTTAGTATGCTTTTGTTCTGATCTTGTATTTTACCTTTCTCACCCTTTTATGACATTTAAATATTTATGAATTATCCTGCTTTCTAAATGAAAAAATTGTTTATCTATAAGGAAGTATGATAGTGACTCTATAATCATAGACAAGTATCATGTGCAATCTAAAAATACCATAAATTTTAATGAGTATTTTTTCTTTGAACTACTTCTATAAACTTTATTTGTTTATTAAAAAATCAAACTGAATACGTTTTACCTAAGGCAACACTTAAGCTCTATATATCAACTGAAATAAATTTTGAAATTTCAAAATAGATTATGTATTTTTAATAATCAAAATAGGATGATTAAAACAGTAATTTTGTTCACTAATACGGTTACAAAAACCAAAATAAAAAAGCACATAATTGTATATTATAACATAATTTATCAATTTTTTTTCCGTTTTAAGTATATGTAACTATCCTTATACTTGAATAACTACACGTATTCGCTCATATGGTTAAGTACTTTTAACATGTCTAAAAAACACGACTCAGATGGTTATACCTTGCATTGGCGGAACTATAATGTATCTAAAACAAGCTTTTTTTTTAAAGCCAAAAGGGTATAACCCATTACCAAATAACAACCACAGTACAAATAAGATACATCCACTAGAGTTTGTAAGCAACAAACTCCCTATGTACTACACTAAAGACAGCAACATAAAACAAAATTAAATCTATTAGTTTATCCAACTAGGATTTAACCACTCAGCAAATGAAAACATTTCTTTATCACTCCTATGCCGATCCAAAAGTACGTCTATTGTTGAAAGGTAGTAAATTCGTTCTATAAAACTAAAAATGTTTGATGCAAATACGCATTTACAATTACTTTTATGTTGTCTGTATTTAATAATCAAAATTCGTTCCGTAAAACATGAAAACAAGCTTTTTATTAGTATTTTATTTTTACAATTACTCTTATGTTTTTATTTATAGCTTTTAAACTAAAATGTTTGATGCAAATACGCATTTGAATTTTAATATAATGTTTATTATAATTCGACAATCAGAAAATATATATCTTGAAATTGTAAAACTAAAAAGTATATCTTATTAAACAATTAATATATTAAGTTAAAATTTATATCAGAATAAGTATAAATATAAAATAGCTACAAATATATTGTAAAGTCTTACTTCTTTTTCATGTTTACATGAATAACCTTTTAAATTTAGTAAGAGTTTAGTTCATAAAAGTGTATCAAGTTGATGTATTAGTTGTTGATTGTTCAAATGGACTGTTTATGGCTTCGTTGATGATTTCCGTTTAGGATTTTGGTTTGATGGTTGGATTCATATGTGTTTTGACATCTGAGTTGAGATATCATCTGTGATTGTTAATTTCCATCGATCGGTTTTGGTTTGATAGGCATGCTTTTTTGTTCTATTAAGATGATTTCCATCGATTTGTGATTGTTAATTTTTATTCATGTTTGTCTGATTAAGATGATATCTATTACAATGATGAATGTGCCATGATTCTTTGTTTAAAGGATGAACATAATGAATGTTCTTTATGATATACATAGTTGGCAACTATAATGATGATGTGGAAATATTGTAATATTAAAAATAAATAAAAAACAAAAAAATTACCGACTACCTGTTATATAGGTAACCGGATACATTATTAGATAACCTTTTAAGACTTTGATACATCAAATGGTAAGTTTGAAAGTCCAGTATATAAATAACAAAAGATGTATAGTTTGATACACTTTTATAAACTAAAACCTTTAGTAAAACTTACCAATCATAATTAAGAATATTAATCCCTATAATTTTCCTTGCTTTGTAAAACAACTGCATTAAACATTTTTTAATAGCAATAAAATATAAAAATTTATTTTTATGTAAAAGCTAACTTTATGTATATTTTTTTATTACTTTATGTATTTGGATGAAAATATAAAATAATTAACATTTATATGCGATATTGTCTTTTTCTTATGTAGTTATATATTCATATATTTATGAACAAAATTTTTGCTTTTTTCTTAGGAGTAGTAGGATCATTATTTATTTAAAATGTATACGGTAATAATTGTTTACTATAAGTTTAGATTGGTTATCGTAAGAAAAATAATATTTATTTGAACCCTCCTAACAATTTATATTATATATTCATTTATTAGAAACCCGCTGCATCACGCGGGGTATAGAAAAACTCGTTGTAGTGTTAATTTATGAAATATAATATTATTATTTATCTGTATTTAAATTATAAATCATATATAAAAAATAAAATATTTTTATTAATAATAGTTGTTAAAAGGTAAAAATAGATGAAAGATGAGAGAGTTATGTTGTATGGATGCGAGGTTTATAGTGGGAAGAGGGATGAAAGAGAAAGTTAATCTGACGCTAATATGACATATGATAGAGTATAAAAAACGTGAAATAGATGTTGATGGTCTTATTGGTTGCAGGTAAGATAATGAGCATTCATTCCCTTTCTTCCCCTTGTTATAACTTATATTAACGTCACATTAAATCTTTCTATCATCATTCATTCCACTAAACCCCACATTCATCCAACCATTCTCAATTTAAAAAAAAATTAAATAAAGAGTGAGGAGAGAGATAGAGATAAGAAGATAGAGAAAGAGGGGATAAAGCGTGAGCGGGAACCAACTTAGTGAGTGAAGGAGGAGGAGGCGATAATGTTATATATATCATGCTTCATCGATCGCCCGCCAACTAAATGGATGAGCATGGTCTAAAACTAACGTTTTCGCTATTAATCAAGTATCAAAGCAATTATAACCCTCAAATGACATAATCTTCTAATAAATAAAAGACCAATTTTAATAAGATCTGTTAAATAATCCTAGCCATTAAATTTAGATAAAAAGTTTAATTATTAAATCTTAACAATCTATTTGGTAAAAATTAAAATCTAATTTTGACCTTTCTTAGTCAAAAATCAAATATTATCTTTAAACTAAATCAAAATTAATTGAAATAATTTTATATTTGCCTTTCTTAAATTATAATATATCATATTTGCACATCTTAATTTACAAATAACATTTTTACCCTTTTTAAAATTTCAATATATCAAATTTAACCAAATTATTGGTTTTATCACTCTAAAATATTTTATAATTATTTAATTCTTATTTAGTTATATAAACGTTTGGTTTTATTACTGTAATTGTAAAAATAATGATCGATAACAATAACCATCTTTTCGTATCATGATACTACGTTTCTTCCATCATGTCTGTCATCTTCCTTGTGTCGATGTTTCTATCGCTGGTTAGAGTGTTCATGTCGTATGTCGCCATTTTTTAAATTCTCATTTCATTCATGTTTTTTATTATTATTATATATTTATTCGTTAATGCTTAATATTTGTTATTTTTAAACAACCCGTATATTAGACGAGTATTTAATCTAGTTAAAGTATATTAGGGCATTGTTTAATTTATATCTATTCGTAAAAGTGTAATTGTATATTTATATAAAGAAATATTCTATATTCTATTATTAAATGTTTTTTTATTTTCTTATTTATTATATCAAGATAAGTGTTAAAATCAAGAGAATAGATAAATGCTAACAACATAACTTAGGGTTATGAATAAAAGAAAAAAAGATGATTATAATTTATAAACATAACAATTATAACTCATGTTTCATAATCTACCTTTCATATTTATTAAAAGATCCACGCCTAAAATCATCTTTTAATTAGTAATTAAACTTTTCATATATACAATAGGTTAATATTTATAAAAACTAGAACAATATTATTACTCACATCATACCCTTTAGAGTAATGGTTAACATTTTCCAAAAAGATATTAGTAAATTTCACTTATTATGAACAAAATAATAGAAATAAATAAAGCAAGTTAGCATACATATTTATATGTTATATTGTTTGTCACAAACATTTGTTATTCCTAATTGAGAAATACGATGTAGATCTTACGAAATCTGGTATTCCACGTATATATTATATTCAGTGAACATTTGTTTAATTACACTTTACCTATAAAAAAACGTAATTATATGCTGGTTTTGACGATATCGATATCATTCGAAAAGTGGGGATACATGTTATTAATAGCGTCATCCACTCTTCAAAATTCAACGCATAAGTCCTAGAACGATTATGTCCACATTATGTGATATTATTTCACAAACCAAAAAATCTCAATTCTTATTATTTAGAAAAGAAATTCATATATACTCTTATAAAATCTTCTTACCTATTCTTTTACTCATAAGCCAATAAGGTTTAGCCCATTTGGTAAGGCGCCCCTCTTCCTCGTAAGAGGTTGGGGGATCGTTAGGGTTCTTCTTTTAAGGGTTTTCCTCCATGGAGTGAAGGTGTGGTGCTCGAACATTGGTTAAAACCAAATAACGAGGGTGGTTAAAACTCGCCACCAAACAATTCGAACCCACACTGGAGAGACGGGAAGTGTCCCCATTTACCGGTCAAATAAAAAATCTTTTACTCATAAAACAGTAAAAGATGTTAAAATCAATAGGAAAAGTGATAAAATAGAAGTATTGTATTTTACATGTCATTTTTAAATGAATACGAAGATAAAGTAAAAATACATATATAGGAAAAAATAAAACTTTTCTTTAGAAAAATATAAATATGCTACAACCATTTTGTTTAGTGATATATAATTTTGTTGATATTAGATATGGTTTAAAAACAATTGAAAACATAAACACAAATAGTATTAACACTGCATTTGCGTCCTCCCTCATGTCGGGTTCGAGATTGACGAGTCATAAGTTAGATTCTCGTCAATTTGAGTGATTTTGTATAAGATAAATAGATAATCTAAATCTTGCTTTTCAAAAAAAAAAAAAAAAAAATAGATAATCTAACCTGAGAGTACGGTTTGGTCACTTTATACTAAATCGTAGCATTATTTATCTAATAAATATTGTGTTTACTTATTCCAGTTGAGTTTGCATAAGATAATGTCGTATTTTTGTATCATGCCGATATTTGAAGGCCATATGCATAGATACATACAATATACATACATGCACATAATATACACCTATTTCAAAATAGACATTAAACTTGAACTAGCTTATTCTCTTGCACAAGCGTATGTTTTAGTCAATTTGATGAACCAGCTTATTCTTTTGCGCAAGCGTATGATTTAGTCATTTAAACTAGTATACACCGGTAGCGTTGCTCGGGTATATCATTTTAAAAATAGAAAAAAAGACTCTTCTATAGAAGAAATTCATTCTTCTACATTGCAGCACTTTGCCATTTGTAAAAGTGTGAAAATATCACATATATGTGTAAGTTTGTGGGGTTCCAACTCAAAACCAATTGGTTATGAGAGGAGTAGCCCATGACCCTTATAAACTCATTACAAAGTCACTCTTTCGTCCAATGTGAGACATTACTCAACAATATGTTGGGTAATTAAATTAAACAATTATAATACATGGATATAAATTTCTTGAAACACTAAAAACTTATTTGCTCTTTAGATATTTATCCGGAATAATGGAGGAGTTTAGATTCTATTACAAAACTATGTTAGAAATCAATCGATTATTAGATTTTTATCTGCAACGATGAACAGAATAAGCGTTGGAAAGTTTAGATGGTAGATATGCATCTTGTTTTGTCACTTTGTGCACATGTAAATGAATTTACTATGAAAAAATGATGACACAAATGCCGTTGTCCGTACCTTTGAACCTAAAATGTCTTTTGTATGTGTTTTCTTTTTGCTATGCAGATTGCAGGATATGGTATATAAGAAGACAATAACTAGATATTCAGAAACATAATTCAAGATGAAAAATGGAAAAGATAGTAAAAGAAAAAAAGAAAACTCTTGTCATATTCTTTTACAGCTTCTATTTTATTTTTATAACTAGTTTAATATCCTATCTAACTACGAGTATTGTAGATGTAAATTTTAAACATTTATAGTGTAAAGTTTTAAACATATAATAAATCCATATATTGATAACAAATCAATAAACATTCATCTAAATTGGAAAATGAAGAAAGAAAAATGATATACTCATATATTTGAGTTTTGCACTAATACTTATTAATGGAACCATGAATTGACATAAAATCCGATAATTGTTGATGAAATTTTCCAATAAATTTGCGATAATAATTGAATCAGGAATTAAGTTTTGTTGAAAAATTATTTTGAATGACACGAGATCCAATTAATAAGACATATAACTTGTTCCGAAAATAATTTGATGCTGTTATATGTCTTTTCTTTGAATATATACTAAAGATAAGTAGTATATATGGCTTCATTTCATACCTATTTGTATATACTTTAGGAATTTGGATCAAGAGATATGTGATTTAAGGAGAAATGAGAGAGACGTGTTATGAGAGTGAGACTTGTCCGTTATGATTAAAGGGTATTTTGGGTAATTAATATTCTTTTTTATCTCTCCTCCACTAATCTCCCCTCAAATTAAGATTAAATCCCCTCCCATTTAAATCATGTAATCGTAAAAGGCTACATTGAAGAACCATTTTATTATTCATACTACTTCACCCAGTCGTCGACTTCCTATGATGGCCGCGGGCTATGACTTTTCATGATGCATCAAATTCTACTATACAAATTTATATTATCATGGTGCATCTATTTTTAATGTATGGACACCAATTATTATGAGTTGTGCATCAATTTTTTTATGAATGATTGGTTAATTTACGTATTTGTTGTGCATCAGCTTTTACATGCATCTACTTTTCAAAAAAAGGGAACTTGACGTCTGTGAATCAAAGGCGAGTACGAGTGATTTTAGAAGATGCATAATTGACTAAAAGTCTAATGTATCCCTAACTACTTTTTTTTAATTAATTAATTATAAGAAAATCAGTTTTGTAAACTACCTAGATTGATACATTGTCAAGATTCACTCTCTCCCATCTCTCCTTAATTCTCCTCCTACAATAACTTAACCCCTTTACTTTAAGCCTCTTTCTCTTCTTGCAGTGACATCTCATCCGTATTTAGGGTGTATTAGTTAACTTAAAGAGTAAGTTCACACGCACGGTTTGAACTCGAATTTTGGAAGAAAAAAAAGATGTTCAAATTGCTTGCGAATCTTATTTGTTTACCGAGATGCACTTTTGTCACTTTTTTGTTTTCATTTTGTCAAACTTTAAGAGATATAGGGTATGTTTGGCGGAAGTAGCTGGTAGCTGGTAGCTGTAGCTGTAGCTGGAAGCTGTTAGCTGATAGCTGTAAGCTGGAGCTGGAAGCTATTTATTTTATTTATATGTGTTCGGCAAATTAGCTGGTAGCTGGAGCTTAATAGTGTAAAATGATAAAAAAGGACAAATTACAAAACTAGGAGGATTTATAAAATAATTAAAGAGGGTATTTAGGTAATTTGGTATATAAAAAGCTCCAGCTAGTTTTAAAAGCTACTTCAAGAAGCTTTTTGTTTTAGAGCTTTTTTATTTAAAAAAACCCTTTCAGCTTTTTAATCCGAACATGACTTGTAGCTTTTTCTTTCAAAACAAAAGGCTACCAGCTCCAATAAGCTTCAAAAAGCTTCATACCGAACATACCAATAATTCTTTAAAAAGTTCTTCTTTTGCTCCAATTTGAAACAGTTGCGGAGGATCAGGAGCTTAATGTTGACCACGTGTGGTGTTAATTTTAATTTTTCATCACGTTGTGTTTAAGCGGTAACAAACTTCCTTTTCTAAAGGCCTAATTTATGTGATTGTGGTTAATTTTAAATATAATCCAATAATCAAATATAGAGTAAGTTTTCTCTTTTTCTTTTTAGCGTTTTTATAGGCTTGATTAAATGACCAAATTATAATTAATCTTTTAAAAAAATAACTAGATTAATACTCTATGTATAAACACGATGATTGTTGACATGAGTTTTAAACATGTATGGAGTGACATCTTAAATATATAATAAATCTGTATATTGATAATAAATCAAGAAATATTAATGAAAATCAGAAGATGCAAAAGAAAATTGACTTACTCACATATTTACACTAATATTTCTTAGCCATTTTATGAAATAAATAGAGTTGATTAGTGGCTAAGAATTTCAAGAATAATTTAAAGCCGTGTAATAATTGAGGATGTCATAAGCCTATTATCTTAATATATATTAAAGAAAGATTAAAGATTAAAAAATATTATTATAAAATAATAATCTGATGCAAATGTAGAATTAAAATTTTACTTTATGTGACTATAATGCAAAATTGTAAGAATGTCAATTTGGTGCTGTATAAATTTTAAATAATGTAAAAGATTTAAACGAATATAAAATTTTCTATAGATCTCGTGCATAATTTTATGGATGTAATTTGATTTTTGAATATTTAGAAAAAATAACAATATTAGAAAAGTAATTTTAAATCTCAAAATAAAAAATAAATTAGAGAAAAGTAGAATAGAAGATAACCACTAATCTATAATCTATAAATCTATAAAAATATATATATATCTATCTATAGATATTAATAAACATCTAACTAATTGCCACATGTCCATTTTTTAGGCATTCTTTTTCTTATTTTCTCGCTCATTTTCAATACATTGTACATCTGCCACGTGTCCCATTTTTATTACACGCATTCTTTTTTAGACCTGTTTTAATGTATAAAAAGACCGGTTTTCCTTTGGTCTTAATAGGGGTGACCTTTTAGACCGGTTTTAATGGATAAAAAGACCGGTTTTCTTTTGGTCTTAATAGTGGTGGCCTTTTAGACCAGTTTTAGTGGATAAAAAGACCGGTTTTCCTTTGGTTTTATTAGGGTGGTCTTTTAGACCGGTTTTAATGGATAAAAAGACCAGTTTTCATTTGGTCTTAATAGGGGTGGTCTTTTAGACCGGTGTTAATGAATAAAAAGACCAGTTTTTCTTTGGTCTTAATAAGGGTGGTCTTTTATACCGGTTTTAATGGATAAAAAGACTGGTTTTCCTTTAGGGGTGGTCTTTTAGACCGGTTTTAATGAATAAAAAAGACCGATTTTTCTTTGGTCTTAATAAGGATAGTCTTATATAAAACATAAAGATCGGTTATAAACCGGTCTCCAAAATTACATATAAATCGGTTTTTATCATACGTGACCCTAATCATATTCTACATAAAGACCGGTTTACTTCACTGTAGAGACCGGTATTCATCCACTCTCTCAATAGTATTATTTATAAACCTGTTGTTTTAAAACCGGTCTCTATGTAAAAAAATTTAAATACCATAATATATGGCTACTGTGTATGCCAATAATTGAATTGAGAATATATAAAAACAATAATATAAGACAAAACTAACTTTTTATTCAGGAACAAGAAAGATATATCTATAAAAGAAAAGTCTCAAAAATTGACATACAAAGTTCTTACAAATTAAGATCTCTAAATATAGACCAACATAACAACTATCTAAACTTTTTGAGATTGTAGCCTTATATTACAGCTAATAATAATAATGCTGAAGATAAGTTTATAATAATTCTTACTTTTGCTCAAATTTCCATTTTATAATTTATATCTGATTTTGTAATTCATTTCTTTAGTAATTGTTCTATGTGTTTTTTTATTATTTATAAGTTATTTATAACCAACCCGTGTAATACACGAGTCTCTAAACTTATTTAATAAACATCTAACTAATTGCCACATGTCCATTTTTTAAGCATCCTTTTTCTCATTTTTCCGCTCATTTCAAATACATTCTACACCTGTCACGTGTCCCATTTTCAGTACACGCATACTTTTTTAGACCTGTTTTAATGTATAAAAAGACCGGTTTTCCTTTGGTCTTAATAGGGGTGGTCTTTTAGACCGGTTTTAATGGATAAAAAGACCGGTTTTCCTTTGATTTTAATAGGGTTGGTCTTTTAGACCGGTTTTAATGGATAAAAGACCAGTTTTCCTTTGGTCTTAATAGGGTTGGTCTTTTAGACCGGCTTTAATGTATAAAAAGATCGGTTTTCCTTTGGTCTTAATAGAGGTGGTCTTTTAGACCGGTTTTAATAAATAAAAAGACTGGCTTTCCTTTGGTCTTAATAGGGGTGGTCTTATCTATAACATAAAGACCGTTTATAAACCGGTCTCCAAAATCACATATAGACCAGTTTTTATCATACGTGACTCTAATCAAATTCTACATAAACACCGGTTTACTTGACTCTGGAGACCAGTGTTCATCCCCTCTCTCAATAGAATTATTTACAGATCTATTGTATAAGAACCGGCCTCTATGTAACTTTTTTATAAGAAAAATACCATGATATATGGCTACTGTGTATGCCAATAATTGAATTGATCAATATATAAAAACAACAATATAAGACAAAACTAACTTATTATTTCATGAACAACAAAGATATATCTATAAAAAAAAGTCTCAAAAATTGAGATACAAAGTTATTACAAATTAAGATCCCTAAATATAAACACACATAACAACTATCTAAACCTTTTGAGATTGCAGCCTTATGTCACAATTAATAATAATAATGTTGAAGACAAGGTTCTAATAATTTTTACTTTTGCTCAAATTTCAATTAATGATTTATATCTAATTTTGTATTTCATTTCCTTAGTAAGTATTCTATGTATTTTTTTATTATTTATAAGCTATCTATAACCAACCCATGTAATACACGGGTATCTAAACTAGTTCTATAATAAAAGTGGAAGGTTATCTCAAAATAAAAACCAATTTAGAGAAAAATAGAATACATGTTGACCATTATTTTTTTAAAAATAGCGGACGTGAATATTGAAATTGGATATATGAGAATATATAAATTATAAACAGCAGCATGAAATCATAGATGGTCAAATTAAAAAAGTTAAAATTAAAATTTTAAAAATTAAGGGTTATCATTATATAATTCATATTAGTTTGACTTTAAAAAGTCAAAATCAAAATTTTAGAATTTAAAAAATTAACGGCTAAAATTAAATCTTTTATTAAATAAAAGGTCTAAATTATCTAATAATTTTTTTTAAATTAGTCTTTTATATATATTAGAATATTAGAAGATAAGAAAATGAGAATTTTGTAGACAGCACGTATTTGATTAGGCGCGTGGTAAAGTGTACGCCACAAACGGAGAGTCGTAAAATATCACTCCTTTCGTCACAAAGTTGTAATTTTGTACGCTTTTATTTTGGCTCACGTCTCAATTTAATTTTCTGAGCTCCCCCACCCTAATAAATAAATAAATAAAAACAAAATAAACTGCTTAAATTTCAAGACCACTACATGGACACTTGGTGCATTCGCCATTTGTATCCCTAGTCCCTACCTCTGCAAGCTTCTCTGCTTCTTCGTCTCAAACACATGCACAACTCCACAACCATCATTACATTCACAGGCGAATCCTTTTCTACCTATCTGTACTTGTAAACAAATGGAGAATGGGGTTATGAAGATGGAAATCCCCACAAATGTGACCATTAAAGGGATTCTTGGATTGTTGATGGCGAATCTTGATGATGAGAGGAAACAGAGAGTGATTTCGCTAGGGATGGGTGACCCTACTGCTTTTTCTTGCTTCACTACCACTTGTGTTGCTGAAGATGCTGTTGTTGATGCTCTAACTTCACAGAAATTCAATGGGTATTCACCAACTGTTGGCCTTCCTCAAACGAGAAGGTAAGCACTTCTTTTCGTTTCTGCTATTAGATTCTAGATAGGTTTCTTGACTTTTGTACGGACGAGCTTTAAGTTTGTTATTAAGTGAATTTGAATGAACGGTGTAAACTGTAAAGTTAGTCACCATCATCATCATCATCATCATCGTCATCAAGAGGACTAGTGTCACGATTCACGAACACAACCTGTTTGTAAAAATGCCACAACGACACATATAAATTGAGTGTTTACGCTTACCTAGCAAAATTCGAGGAGCCTTAATATAGAAGATTATTAACCAGATTACATGAATTAGATATGTAGCATCAAAATTCAAGGGCTTTCCTAAGGGAGTTGATCTATACACAATAAAAATGGTCATACACAATAATATTATTACCATCAACTTATACCATATGCAATAAATGTTTATACCCTGTTGTGTATGGCTAAAAAATATTTTGTATGAATAAGTTCCCATTTCCTAAACACCTTCTAGCAAAGGAAAAACAAAGAAAATCATGCTTTTTCAGGGGTAGGCAAGGCTGCCTAAAAGTCAAAACTTCCGTGCCAGTTATTAATATTTTTGTTGGTTAGATTTAATGCTTCAAATCATTAAATCTTTTAGAGAAGTGTACATCCTCGTGTTAAGTACTCGTACTTGTAGATCAAGACAAGTCTTAAATTGAAAAAAAGAAACTAGTGAAAAATTCAATGGATTCTTTATGAGAGGCTCTCTTATTAAATCCTCGTGCTTACCTCATACTCATTAGATCAATACAAGCATCAAAATAACATCAAAACAAGTGTCAAAATGAAATTAGGAGACGAAGATAAAGAATTAGTTAGTCGGTATGAGGTTTAAAGTAAGAGGATTTAGCTGGAGCAAATAACATTTTTCTTTTTTTACTATGCCTAAAATCTTGATAAACATAATTATGTTGATAGTTGAGATCCTTGAAAATTGAGAGAAAATTGTAATGAGAGCTCAATTCTAAGGAATTGGGCAGAGACTCCTAAGGCCTTAACTCCATAATCTAAACATAATTAAGAACTCTTCAGAAATGTTTGCTAATTATGAACTTATATCTTGTATATGTAATCTGGTGAAAACAGGGCAATCTGTGAATATTTGTCCACTAATCTCCCATACAAGTTATCCCCAGATGACGTGTACATTACAGCAGGCTGCACACAAGCAATAGAAGTTGCTATATCCATTCTAGCCTCACCAAATGCCAACATCTTGGTACCGAGACCAGGATTTCCAATCTACGAACTTTGTGCCGCTTTTAGAAATGTTGAAATCCGCCATTTTGACCTTTTACCGGAGAATGGTTGGGAGGTTGACCTTGATGCGGTTGATGCATTGGCTGATCAGAATACTGTTGCTATTGTCATTATAAACCCCGGGAATCCATGTGGAAATGTTTATAGTTATAATCATTTAAAGAAGGTGTTTGCATACTACATACATGATTTTTATTTTGTGCAATTGATTAATGAAATTTGTGGTAGTAATTTGGATTTTGTTGGTCAAATGGATGTAGATTGCTGAAACTGCCAAGAAGCACAAGATTGTCGTTATAGCAGATGAAGTTTACGGGCATTTAGCCTTTGGAGCAAACCCTTTTGTGCCAATGGGTGTTTTTGGATCCATGGTCCCTGTTCTTACACTTGGATCTTTGTCAAAAAGATGGATAGTGCCTGGTTGGCGGCTCGGTTGGTTTGTCACCACTGATCCCAATGCCATTTTCAAGAACGCAAAGGTAAGATTCTGCACAAATAAACTGGTGGCTAAATTTTTTTTGTCGTCAGACTTTCTATAATATCTGAATTGATTACTACTGATTCATAATCTGTTTGTTTCTGCTTTCTTAGACTGTTGAGCGCCTTAAGAAGTACTTTGATATTTGTGGTGGTCCAGCAACCTTTATACAGGTAGGCATTTCCATAGTTTCCTATATTACATCTAAACACCATCTAAATATTTCCTACAACCCTTTGAAGGAATATCTATCTGATTATCTATCCGATTCTGATTAGTTTATTATCAAATAATCACTTGCACATGTAAACACCACCTTAAATGCACATCCAAACATCCTTTGAAGGAATCTGCTTTCAGTTGTATAACTTGCATATTTGGTTTTTCAGGCAGCAGTACCTCAAATTCTAAAGGAAACAAGTGATGCGTTCTTCACAAGAACTCTCAGCATATTGAAACAGACCTCGGATCTTTGTGTCAAGAAAATAAAAGATATTCCTTGCTTAACATGCCCAACAAAACCACAGGGTTCCATGGCCTTGATGGTGAAGCTAAACGTTTCACTACTAACGGATATCAAAGATGATATCGATTTCTGTTTCAAGCTTGCTAAAGAAGAATCTGTGATCCTTCTTCCAGGTTATAAGAATAAAAATATTTTCATCTTTCATCCCTATTCCAATATGCAACAATGCGTATAAAGGTCTCAAAACGTGTGTGTGTGTGTGTGTGTTTGGGTTGAAAATCTGTAAATAATATATTGTAAGTTTTATATAAAACATAACTCAGATAGACCAATCTAAATGTAACTTGCCTAACTTGTACCATAAATCACATATTCACTGTTACTTGGTTATTGCAGGAGTTACAGTGGGACTAAATAATTGGGTCAGGATAACTTTTGCTGCAGAGCCATCTGCTCTTGAAGAAGCTCTTGAAAGAGTCAAATCCTTTTACAATAGGCATTGTAATTAACCAAGAGGTTCAGTTTGATCCTTCTTTGAAGAACCAGGCATTTCACCCATAAATATGTTTATTCATTTGTAGTTAGTTTTGAAAATTACAATAAAAAGTCATCATTGTGTAGCCAGTGTAACTGCAAAATTACAATAATTATTAAAATTATTTGTATTTTATTTCATAAATTGTCCTAAGGAGTCCTAAACTGTAAACTTACAAAAGTTCTAAGGACAACTTTCCCCATGCTCAAAACTTTTGTCATCTGCTAGTCGCACTTTACCCGCTTGACATTTTGTGTTCCTTAGACGGGGTGGCGTGGTATGATGCATTCGAATTTGTAAAAATGATTCAATCGAATAATCCACACTAAAAATCAAAGCATCGTCAGATACTTTAGCGGTAACTGTTATCTCTTTAACTCTTTTTGCCCATTTTCGACTAAACGTGTTGTGCATCGATTTTTGAAGTGCCCAGTCTATGTTATCACAATACGAGTGGGAGTTTTTTCACCATAATTTTCATTATATAAGCATTTCTAGTTTTATTTAAGGGAAAGTGATCTGTAATGCTGAAATTATTAAATTACTCTTCATTAGAGTGGTTTGTGAGTGTAAGATCACCTAGGTTAAGTGATGTTAACATTACGGATGATCTTCGCTTTAATCATATATTACAGTAAACACTAATGTGTTTTAATTGAAAAAATGAAAAACAGTTTCAAATAACCCAAAAAAAATGCCCCCATGCAGGATCGAACTACAGACCTCCAGTTTACAAGACTGGCGCTCTACCACTGAGCTATAGGGGCTCTTGCAGGTCTATTTCCTACTAAGGCAATTTATACGAAAGCTGCACGGGTCATTAAACTCCATGAACCATCGTCGTCTTTTACGGGAAACATGATGGAGGTTCTGAAGATGGCGAATTCTAGGGTTTCTCTGATTCGCCATAGTTTGAACTCCTTTTTGCCGTCTTCTGCTACCTCTATGTTTTCTCATTCAGTCTTACCTGCCCGCAGATTCATCGTCTCTGCTTCCATGTCTTCAAAGGAACCGTTGGTTGCTTCGCTATCTACCCAAGTAACTGTAACTCCATCCACCGTCTCTGAAAACCCTAACAAGAGCAATCATTGGAAGCCAATGTGCTTGTATTATACTCAAGACAAATGCACAATGGTGAATTCGCAGCATCAAATTTCTCAATTCAGTTATAATATCTATACCATGTAAATTTGTGCATGAATTTCACCTTTTGTAAGAACAGAGGTCCTTCAATTGCTTCTTTGGTTCCACTATTAAAAATAATTGCCAAAATTTCAGATGATATGTCGTGTTATTTATAAACTTAGAACACTTTTACACCCTTTTGCATTTCCTTCATGAGTTTGAAAGGTCGTATGAGCAAGAGCAATAGCAAAAAACAATCTGTTGGAAAACTAAATTTCAATTTGAAGATGTTACATTGATAGCATGTTATCTGTAGGGTTTAGGGTTTAGATTCATTTAGCTTATCAACGTCATAAATTGATTCATATTTTATGCTAAGCGCATTCTGATTTCTGATTCCTGTCACTTTTTTCTACTGGGCAACAGATGCAAGATAACACTCACCTACAGAAATTTAATCATAGTTTCTCTTTGGAGGATGTGCTAAATGCTAACGAGTACAAGAATAAGCACTCCCAGCATTTTGATTTCTTTCTTGTGCTTGATTTGGAAGGGAAAGTTGAGATTCTTGAATTTCCTGTTTTGATGATCGATGCCAGAACCATGGACGTTGTAGCTTTCTTTCACAGGTTGTGCATTTTTCTTAGGAATTATATAAATTGAAGTTCACTCCTTTTTATGAATTTAATTCATTCTTCATTGTTAATTTTCTTAGGGTTTATTATGCTTGTCAGCCTAAGAATCCTTCAGGAAGGAAAAAGAATAGCACTTTATATGCGTTAATGCCAATTTTAGGAAAAAGAAGAAAAATTGAAAAAGCGGTTGGTCTGCTGAGATTTTCTGTTCTTTTGTTTGAGGAAAGAAGACGTTTTTATTTACCAGAAAGAGTTATTGGATCAGATTCACTTCCAATAAATCCTGTAATCGACTATATATATATATATATATGTATGTAATGATTTCCATGACTTTCTGTTACAGGTTTGTTAGGCCTTCAGTTATGAGTGAAGAAAGAATTAATCAATATATTGAAGGAAAGTATGGGAAACTAGGAGTCGACCGGTATGTTGTTTATTTATTTCTTTCTAAATCTTCTGATATTATCAATTTATATCTTCATGAATCATGAAAACTCATGCTATTGCTGTTGCACGAATTTGGATAGATTATTTTCTAGGTGAAATTTTTAAACTTGCTCCTTTATGAGACATCTTCATATATCTATCTCTTTTTCCTTTACTTACTCACATATGCATGTCTTCGGTGAAGAAAGTTGTATTGTCCGGTGTTTGATGTGTGACAAGATGATTGGACTAATGTGTTTACAGAGTTTGGCATGATACAGCTATTCCTTTTGAGGAAGTTATAGTACAATTCGAAGAATGGATGGTGAAACATAGCTTGTGCATCAATGAACCTGGGGGGCCACTTCATCGAGCTGCATTTGTAACTTGGTAGGTTCATAATTCTTCCATTAAAGTGAGAAATTTTTATTGTTAGCCAGTTCTCTTTACGCCAGATTGCTTTGTTTTTCTGCACCTTGAAGCATTATCAAAGATTATTTTGCCCCGAAAGATTAAAACTTGAAGAGTTGGGTTTGTTCAAACACCAAGAAACTGTTTATTCTCAAACATATAAATGTTGATTTTCAGTTTTTCACAGTTTGCATTTCCAAAAACCACCTTCCCATCCCAAGTCAGATATGAGTAAACAATAATTGACATGCTCTTGAAGTTAAAGTGAGATTTTTACATTGAGTAGGATGCCAACACCAAGAACAAGATACGGGGTTGTCATATACCTCTAATTTAATCATGTTGTGTGTATTTTTCCATATTAAATGTATTTTTAATGTCTCGTTATTTATGATATAAACCCAGAGACTTTAAGTCTTGCATTATAAGCTTTCCCTTGATCTTTCTGGTGAAAGTAGTAATTCTGGAATCAGGTAGGCTAACTTAGTTATTTTTATGCGAACCAGTGGGAATTGGGATATAAAGACAAAACTACCCCAGCAATGTAAAGATTCAAAAATGAAGCTACCCACATATTTCATGGAATGGATCAACTTGAAGGACATATATCTCAACTTTTACAAGAGGAGGGTGAGTATGCAGCACAGCAGTAGCACTGTCTAAACCTCTAATCTCATATTTGCTGTCTATGGTATATGTTCCACCTCCTCCTTCCCAAATGAAGAGGATGGGATTTGACTTTTGGTGATAACTTATTAAATATCACATCATATTTTTTTGGTGCATAATCGGGTAACCAGATTTGTTCAATTTTGTAAATTTGGGTAACAATTTCAGAAACCTGTCAATCAACCTCTTTAAGTTGATCTATGGTATTGATGCTGTTTGACTCAATCTATCCAGCATTCTGGGCTTAGTCTTGATTGATGAACATGTTATGCAATCCTGGTCTTAACCCTTGTTCATTCTTGCAACAATTCTAGGCTGCAGGAATGCGTACAATGATGAACGAACTCAAGATACCATTGTTAGGAAGTCATCATCTTGGCATTGATGACACGAAGAACATAGCAAGAGTGTTGCAGCGTATGCTGATTGATGGTGCGGTTTTAAAGATAACTGCAAGGAGAAACCATCTACTCCCCGAAAGTGTCGAATTCCTGTTTGAAAATCGTATCAAGTAGGTGGTATTATTCAGAGACGAAATTGTGCTTCAAGTGACCATTGATTTTACGGTAGGCGAATGTTTTATTAGAGGACTTTCTTGTACTGTATTCTAACTTCATCCCTTTTAACAAAGGGTGGATTTTATATAAACTAGCACGTACCCGCGTAAAGCAACAGATAAATATTTTATTATATTTTGATAAATATTCTATTCTTGTAACAAAAGGTGGATATTATTGATTGACTTATGGTTTAATCATATTTTTCTCTAATATATTCTTCTTATATATACTCTATGATATGAGTGTTAAAGAAATCTGAACTTACCTAAAATTTTGGATATGAGGAATTTAGGTATCTGAATTTTCGGATTTCAATTCAGAACGAATATGCGTTATTTTTTATGATCATAGTGTAAGATATGCTCTTTTAAGCATACAAATATAATAAACCGTGTTATTTGTAACACCACTACTTTATAAATCGTTTTTATACGTACAAGACTGTTTTGGAAGCCAGTTCCAATTTTATTAAAGCGCCTAAACTTCATATTCACATAAATAATTTTTTTTACCACGCACATGTATATGCACTTTTTCAAAAAATACAAAATTAAGAGGTTAAATTTCAACTTACCTTGCAAGAACCTCCACCAAGGACGTCGCCAACAAACTAGATAACGGGACATGTAGCTTGTTGAAACCGTTGTAGGTGCTCGTGGTTGTAGCTCGTGAAGCCTCTTCTCGTAGTGGGCTCGTTAAAAAAAGTTGTATTTTTTGTTTTCAACCAATAGTTATCAAGATAAATAAATACTAAGGCTGTAAACGAATCGAACGAACACGAACGAAGCTTGTTCGTGTTCGTTCGTTTAACTTTAGCCGAACAAATAAACGAACACGAATGGATAAACGAACGGATTTCTGTGTTCGTGTTCGTTCGTTTAACTTTTGCCGAACAAATAAACGAACACGAACGGATAAACGAACGGATTTCTGTGTTCGTGTTCGTTCGTTTAACTTTAGCCGAACAAATAAACGAACACGAACGGATAAACGAACGGATTTCTGTGTTCGTGTTCGTTCGTTTAACTTTTGCCGAACAAATAAACGAACACGAACGGATTTCTGTGTTCGTGTTCGTTCGTTTAACTTTAGCCGAACAAATAAACGAACACGAATGGATAAACGAACGGATTTCTGTGTTCGTGTTCGTTCGTTTAACTTTTGCCGAACAAATAAACGAACACGAACGGATTTCTGTGTTCGTGTTCGTTCGTTTAACTTTAGCCGAACAAATAAACGAACACGAACGGATAAACGAACGGATTTCTGTGTTCGTGTTCGTTCGTTTAACTTTTGCCGAACAAATAAACGAACACGAACGGATAAACGAACGGATTTCTGTGTTCGTGTTCGTTCGTTTAACTTTAGCCGAACAAATAAACGAACACGAGCGGATAAATGAACGGATTTCTGTGTTCGTGTCCGTTCGTTTAACTTTAGCCGAACAAATAAACGAACACGAACGGTAAACGAACGGGCATGTGTGTTCGATTGTTTAAAAGTTTTTTGTTAATTTGTGTACATTTTTGTTTGTTCATTTAAATGATAAACAAACGTAAACAAAGGAACATGTGCTATAATACATATCTAGCATTATTAAACACAAATAAACACTATATCTAAACACATACATATATTTAAATGAATAATTATATAAATATATAAACGAACACAAATGAACGATAACCGAATGTTCACGAACATAAATAAACGAACGATATTTTTGTTCAAGTTCGTTCGTTTAATTAAACGAACGGAAAATTTTGTTTATGTTCGTTCATTTATTAAACAAACGAACATAAATTAACAAACTTTCCGCCGAACAATTTCACGAACGGTTCATGAACGTCTGGTTCGTTTACAACTCTAATAAATACTTTTATATCTAAAGATGATAACAATAAATGTTATTACTGCTGGTGCCGGTTGTTAATGATAAGTTATAATATTGATATGTTTAGTGGTTTAAGTGATAACTACAGATCCTCTTAGTTAGGGGTGAGCAAGAAAAACCGAAACCTAACAAAAAATCGAAATAACCGAACCAAAACCAAAACCGACAATTTTGGTTTTTAAATTTATAAAAACCGATTTTTTCGGTTTGGTTCGGTTTTAGGTTTCAAAACCGACCATAAAAACCGAACCGTGCACACCCCTACTCTTAGTTCCTAGTAGAGGCGCAACCCCCTTTGACGCTAGATGATTTAAGCCTATGATTATAGTTAAAACTAAAATGAAGCACTCTGCACCTCCTTACTCACTTAACAAGTTTAATTAAATCTTTTTTGTTACACTCAAATTACTAATACTTATCATATAAGGTTTCGTAATTGCTATCACTTAATTCACACATAAATATATTTTCTCAATCCTATTGGTTAGAAAAATAAAGAAAATAAAAATGCATAACGAGCTGGGTGATCGTTAGTCCGTTACCACCATCATGAGCAACCATCTTCACGAACAAACAATGTGTGTTGTAATGGTAAATAATGAGCAAAAAATTGTGATATGTGGATTTTTGCCTCAGTGCCTCATTATGGTGCTTTCACGAGTACTATAACATGTGTTGTTAGACCACCCGTAATGGGAGGCCCTGACGAGTTCATCACTTTGCTCTTCAACCACTATGGTTGTCCAATTGTCCGCTCGTCATTCCCTTCCTCGCCATCTCCATGACGAGCTCAAACAAGCAATGGTGTGATGATGTGGAGATAGTGATGACGTGAAGGTTAGTCATGTATGTCATGAATAGGACAATTTAGTCATGACTATATCATAAACTGAAAATCTGATGTGACAGCCAGTCATAACACTCATACACGTCATCACGTGATCTTAGAGCTAAATTATATTATTCTTGATTTTTCATTTTCTTTCAACTGAGTTAATTTTCAACCTTTGCACACCCTACTCAATGCCCCATCCATTACCATTTAATAATACAATTTTGTTTTGTAAAAGTACAACTTATATATAATATATCTCAGCGTATATTTTTTCTAAAATAAATAAAATAGATACTTTTAACAATTTCAACCAACAATTACTGGAACCAAAACGGACTGATATACACATTTTTTGGTCGGTTTTCAATCTTTATATCTCTTATTTCAACTTTTGATTCCACCGGGTTCGGATTTTAATCTGAAATTGAAATCAAATAGAAACAAACGGTTCAATATTCAATTCTTATGTTGGAGTATTTTCGGTTTCGGTTAAATTTTAAAGTCAATTAAAATCTTCCCTGCTAATACCAATACATAGTGTCACAATAAAGAAAATGTATGAAAAAATGGGCTTTTAAGTCATGTTGTTTTTTTGCTTTTTAAATTAGGGGTTGGCTAAATATACAATCCCTATTTACTAAAAAACAACCCTTCATAATTAGATTTAATTTAATTCTAATTATAACTATTGTTTTAAATATGATAATTAATATAGTTATATTTTCTAGATTTTTTCTCTATAATTGGATTCCTTTTTCCTTAAATATAATAAACATTTTTATAATAATTCCATAAATGTAGTAAACATTTTTATAATAATTAAATAAACTTTTTCAAACATCGAAAAACATAATTGATTAATATAAATGCAAAACATGAAAGTATTAAAATATTAAAATCATTCTAAGTATTATACCTGATTGGTAAAAAATGATGAAGTCGCATTAGAGATATTATTGTCATCACTCGGCATATTTTAAATCAACACTACAAAATAAGATAAACAATAATTACTTATATAAAAAACAATAAAACCTAAACTATAAAAAAAGTGAAACTTTCTAGAAAAACTTTATGATTACATATTATTTTTTTAAATACTTTTGAAAAAAAATGCTTTGTTCTTATTTTAAAAATAAAAACAAATAAAAATTATATATCTAATTAAAGAATTTGCAAAAATAAAAACTTACGTAGAAAAAAATAAATAAAACTACTACATAAATATACACCACCAACCCCCCCCCCCCCTCTCTCTCTACCCTTCCCACTTCACCAAAACCTTAACTCTCCCTCTTCCACAGCCGCCACCTTCTCCCGCCACCCCTCTCTCCGTCGACTCACTCCTACGGCACTCTCTTACCGGAGAGAGAGACGCCGGTGAGAAAGTGTCGTAGGAGTGAGTCGTCGGAGAGAGGGGTGGCCGGAGAGGGTGGCGGCTGTGGAGGGGGGAGAGTTAGGGTTTTGGTGAAGTGGGAAGTGGAAAGGGTAGAGAGAGAGAGGGGGTTGGTGGTGTATATTTATGTAGTAATTTTATTTCTTTTTTTCTACCTAAGTTTTTATTTTGCAAATTCTTAATTAAATATAAATATTTTTATTTGTTTTTATTTTTAAAAAAAGAACAAAGCATTTTTTCAAAAGTATTTAAAAAATAATATGTAATCAAAAAAGTTGTTTTAGAAAGTTTCACCTTTTTATAGTTTAGGTTTTATTATTTTTATATAAGTAATTATTGTTTATCTTATTTTGTAGTGTTGATATAAAATATGTCGAGTGATGGCAATAATATCTCTAATGCGACTTCACCATTTTTTACCAATCAGGTATAATACTTAGAATGATTTTAATATTTTAATATTTTTATGTTTTGCATTTATATTAATCAATTATGTTTTTCGATGCTTGAAAAAG
This sequence comes from Pulicaria dysenterica, assembly GCA_947179395.2. Classification (NCBI taxonomy): domain Eukaryota; kingdom Viridiplantae; phylum Streptophyta; class Magnoliopsida; order Asterales; family Asteraceae; genus Pulicaria; species Pulicaria dysenterica. Next base: position 42,820,335 of record OX359296.1, on the reverse strand, counting down.
TTTATTTAATTGTTATAAAAATATTTACTACATTTATGGAATTATTATAAAAATGTTTATCACATTTATGGAAAAAGGAATCCAATTATAAAGAAGAAATCTAGAAAGTATAATTGTATTAATTATCATATTTAAAACAATAGTTATAATTAAAATTAAATTAAATCTAATTATAAAAAGTTATTTTTTAACAAATAGGGGTTGTATATTTAGTATTACCCTTTAAATTATTACAAGTGAAATCCAAACATCAAATCGATTTGCATACATATTTGGCGGTAAACGTTTGGTGGGGATTTGCAAAGCTCAAAAAAACCAAATACGAGTAATAATATTACAAAAATGGTCCACTACTATAACTTTACTACAATTTCTTACCTCATAACTTATACTTTGGAACCCCATTTCCTAAATACAAAGTTTTAGCTATTTGGGGCATCTAATCCTCTTAACATAATTCAAACAAGTTCTTAAGAGACTTAAGCGGAAAGAATGTATCAAAGTACTAAAAATGAGAAAACCTATTATGAATAGTTTGAACACTTTCATTTTGTATTGCCATGTTTTTAATTTACGAGTTTTAAGATATTTAATTTAATAACAATATAACAGAAATATGTTTAAAACAACAAACGTGAAAAAAATGTTTGTTTTTTTAATTTATTGAAAGCAAAACATAATATTACGAAGAACAAGACAACGTCAAAAGGATTACGACAGTGCCAAAAGGATTAGACATTTAAGCCCTCATGTTTGTAATACATGAAATCAAGAGGGAACACTCGCATGACATGTCCAATAGGCAAAGTAAAAGACACAAACAAACAAAATGTAAGTTGTGATGGGTCACATACAACTCTACTTATCAACTCCTTTGACCATGATGATTTGTGATGATCCACAAAGAATTCCATTAGAGATAACTGAAACGATAATGGTGTTTTTATACAATAATTCGTAATGTGTCAATCTTTAGAGACTTATAATATAATACTGATTTCTCTTGATAAATGTAACATTTTTTATTTTTATATTAGATAAAGTTATAATGGCCAACATTTGTTGTTGGAGATTGATTATTTCTTATGCGGTTTTCAATCATGAAAACACTCATGAAAATAAGATTGACATGCTTGATGCTACCTACTTCTCCCTGTTTGTTTTGGTTTAGGTTAGGTTTCCTAGTTTTTGAACTAGATTGAGCTTAAAACCAAACTTTGAGAATTACATGTCTAGCCAAACACGACTCAATTCCAACTTAACTCACTAGTTTGGATAGGTTTGACCATAGTGCACACCCTGCCATGATCCGGTGTAAGCAGACAATATATATTATTTTTGTGGTAGTTTTAGTGTTCAGTGATACTTATTACAAAGGAATATATTGTTGAAAATAGAGTTGTAAACGAACAAAACGTTCATGAACCGTTCGTGAAATTGTTCGGCGGGAAGTTCGTTTATGTTTGTTTGTTTAAGAAACGAATGAACATAAACAAGATTCTTCGTTCGTTTAATTAAACGAACGAACACGAACAGAGCGCTCGTTCGTTCATTTATGTTCGTGAACGTTCGGTTATCCGTTAGTTTATGTCCGTTTATATTATATATATTTATATTATATTAGTGTGTGTATAATGTTTCTTTGTGTTTAATAATGTTGGATTTGTATTATAACGTGTTCCTTCATTTACATGTGTTTATCATTTAGATAAATGAACAAACATGCATACGCATTAACCAATCTTTTAAAAAATCGAACATAAATACTCGTTCGTTTATTGTTCGTATTCGTTCATTTGCTCGTTCGTGTTCGAACAAATGAACGAACACGAACATGCCCGTTTGTTATCGTTCAATTTATTTATAACCCTAGTTGAAAACAACTATATAAAAACTCTTATTAGCACAATAAAGGCTTGAGAAACAAAAGACAAGAACAGAATCACACAAGTTTTAAAGTTGTAAAAGACAAGATATGTAAAAAAAACTAATCTACCCATTATAAACAAATGTATGAAACTTGATTTATGTGTGAATTTATTGCTAAAACGATTCTATTGTTAATCATTTTGTTTTCAAGTTATGTATTTAATTATAGACAAAACAAACATACTATACAACAAAAACATCTTTAAAATAACTTGAATCAAAGATAGTAACAATATTATTACAATTTATTAGAAACGAAAATGTAAACTTTTATTCTGGAGGGGTGAAAAGGGAAGTTTGAAGAAAAAACAAGGATCAAACTTTATTCACCCAATAAAATAGCAAAATCCTGCTTTAAATAATTAACCCCACTTCCGTTAGCCAGCACGTCTACTCTACAAACCATCCGACCCCGGAGCTTCGTATATTCAACGGGCAAGTAGAACTCACGCGCTCGTCACGCGAGTGGTCAACATCCTACCCGAAATTTTCCGTTTTAAACTCCGAAACCCAAAAAACCCTTCTCTACAAGAACCTCCGCCCCTGCCTCCCTTGCATATGACTCAGTGAAATGCCATAGACGTATACACAGAAGCAAATCGATACATATAAAGAGGGCTAAAACCTAATCGGAGTCAATCTGGCACCTGAAGACTCGAAGGAATCCAATTAGAGTTTAATGGGTGGCTTCTAGGGTTTCGTTTTTTTTGTGTCGTCGTCAATCTGATCAAATTGAGCAGTTTTTATGGTAAGTGATTCTGTTATTTAGATTGAGCTATCACACTCTCAATTTGAAGTTATGGTAGCGGATTACATTATAAGCATAGTTTTGAATTGAAGGGGCGTGTGTATGTAGGTGTAGACGGAGTGTTATATACATATACATATACATACCGCCGGTTTTTGTCATGCGATTATCTAGGGCTGCTATCCTGTCTAGGCGGAGGAAGAACCATAGAGTGGTTAGGGCTAAACCGAAACACAAGAGGCTTGATGCAATATGTGAAACGACGTATAATCAGAACCGTGTTAAGATAGAATCTCCTAAATTGAGTGAGCTTAATGGTGATACGTCGGAGGTTAGGCGGAGTTCCAGAGTGCGACGAGCTCCATTGGTGCTGGATGCATCGCCTCCCCCCCCCAAGAAGAGGCGGAAGATAGGTGGACAAGGCAGGGTTGATTCGTCTAGAAGGGCTGGGGACAGGGACCGTGTGGGTTTGAAAACAGAGTCACCTTCTTTAACCACATTTGGTTTGGAGGAGGAAGAATCGGGTGAATGGAAGTCGAGGTTGAGGGCTAGGGGTAGGAAGGCGACTTTTGTGACCGGGAATTCTTCTCCAAGGAGTAAGAAGAAGCTTTTTCATCATTCAAATGGCGTCAAGGAACAATCTGCTCTGGTTGATTTAAGATTAAATGAGAAGAAAGGAGGTGTGGTAGGTGAGACCTTGATGGTTGTGCAATCAAAGCGACCTGGTAGAGTTAAAGCTTCAAATATTGTGAGCAATGGAGAGATTGGTTTGGATAATAGTGATAAAGAGGGGGAAGATAGAACTGCTCCACAAGTAGTAAAAGACAAGAATAAGGGAATTTTGTTGGAGGAAGGGATAACAGATAATGGTGCTGTTGTTGAATCACTGGAGCATGGAAAGGAAGTTCCGGTTAGCATTGATTCTGAGGATATTGCCAAAAGCACTGTACAATCTGTTGAACAGAGTAGGCCAGTGGAGCAAGCTGTATCTGGGGAGAATGGCAATCATCTGGGAGGTTGTACCTCCAATACTGATCATCTACAAGACGAGAACTCTAGAAAGGTTGGTGAAGACAAATATTCTCCGGCTCATAGACAACATAAACCGCGGATTAAAAAGGGAAGGTGTTGTGATCTGTGTGGGGGAGGAACTGATGGTAAACCTCCAAAAAAGTTGGTGCATGATGGGGCTGGCAGTGATAATGAGGCATACAGTGGATCCTCCTCATCTGAGGAACACACTTATGATATATGGGATGGATTTGGCGATGAGCCAGGTTGGCTCGGACAACTCTTGGGTCCCATAAATGACCGATTTGGGATTGCTGGAATATGGGTCCATCAACATTGTGCCGTATGGAGTCCAGAGGTATGGTTTATTGATTAAAAGCCTTCACTCTTTATTGTATCGGTTTTCTTGTATTATGAGCTACTTTTTAAGATGGCACAACAAAACAATTATCTCTTTCTTTATAATTAGGCGATATTTTGCTTGATCCTTAGCTGATGCGTTGGCTATTAACTTTGAAGGTTTGAGATCTTGATTAATGAAGTTGACTCTTAGCATACTTGTCAGTCAATTTATTTCTCAAATATAATCAAGTGTGTATTTTCTTCCATTCATATAGCATCTTTAGTTCTAAAAACATCTTAGGATCCTGTTTCCTGTCAGATAAAACTTTTCATCTACACAGTTATAGCACCTTCATATCCTTGCTCTTTTGCAATTGGATACATGACACACTGCCATATTAAACTCAAATTCTTTGCTTGTCTGTGGCGTCAATATTGGTACTCATAGGTAAGAGCGTAGGGCTTCATAAGAAAAAAACTGGCGAACCTATACTGATCTGCAAAGGATAGTAAAATTGCATCATTGAAATATGAAAGTCCTTTCCAACTGATATAGAGTCGAGTTATTAAACTATGGTAGCAGGTCAACTAGCATCAAATGTTTATGTCTTTAGGCAATGGTCACAGAGATGGGCTTAGCCACTATATATGTTAGCAGTGGATCTTTGCAGAATATTGCAGCAATGAACAGTTCTTGTTTTCTTTATTATTCATATCTCTTGCTTTTAAACAAAGTAATGTATACTTCACCTGAAAATAGTAGACTTGAAGAGAAGAATAAATTAAACTTACTAGACACCCTTCTAATGTAAGATATAATTGACCCAAATATCAAACTGTGCGTCACTACAGTTCTTTATCCATGGAGGTTAAGAAAAGCTTGGAACAGAAACCTACTTAGGCAAAGTTCTCTAATAATTTTTTGTGTGTAACCAATATATCTGAACTGCATAATTTTAATTATCAGGATCACCTGGAAATTGGAACCCTTTGGTAATCACACTATCTAAATAACCATTGTTACACCCATGTTCATACCTAAGAAACATCCAGCCACTACAACCATTGTATTGCTAACCACTTAACTTTTTTTTAAATCTCTATATGAATTGTTTAAACTGCTTGCTGGCTATCATTATAACATTTTAAGGCAGCTTTATTTATGGTCCTTATCTTTTGATGCAACACTAATCACTAATAGTGATCATGGAATACCTTACCATGAGTATACTTTTGGTGATGTACTGGTAAGAGAGAAGATATATACCTGTGAGGTTGTGATCAAGATTAACATGTACTGGTAGCTCAAGTTTACATGTTTCTATGGAATCTAGTTTTCTGTCATTTTTGTTCCCTTTGATGTTCTATTTATCTGTTCTACTTTAGCACATCGCAGATTTTACTTACACATTGGATCCTGTTGGTTCTTCATATCAATTTATTGGAAAAGCATTTGACTATCTGCACCTGTTGCTAGTGTATTTGGTCATGTGTGGATAAGTGACTGCTTTAGTTACTTCGTTGCTTTAAGTTACATGCTCACATGTTTTTCTAGAGAAGTTGGATACGTCCATTGTTTCACTATAGTTTCTGCTTCTAATTGCAGGTTTATTTTGCTGGTTTGGGATGCTTAAAAAATGTGAGATCAGCTCTTTGCAGAGGAAAGGTATTGAAATGCAGTCGGTGTGGGAGGCGAGGAGCAACAATTGGATGTCGTGTGGACAGGTGTCCAAAAACCTATCACCTGGTAAGTAAAGTATATGTTGCTCGTGTATTTGGTCATTCTGTTTATCTGTCTCTCTTTCCCTCTCTGTATCACTACATCCTTTTGTTATAGTTTGTTTTCTCTACCTTCTAAGTGAAGCACCCAAGTAAACATCATAACTTTCTTATATCTTTCAATGCAGCCATGTGCTCGTGCCAATGGTTGCATCTTTGATCATCGTAAATTTCTTATAGCCTGTACAGACCATCGACATCTATTTCAACCTCATGGCAGTAAGTATTTTGAGAGGTTAAAGAAAATCAAAGCTAAGAAGATGAAGTTAGAAATGAGAAAGCTGTCAAATGATGCCTGGCGGAAGGATCATGAAGCAGAAGAGAAATGGTTAGAAAATTGTGGGGAAGATGAAGAATTCTTAAAACGTGAAAGCAAGAGGCTTCATCGAGATTTATCAAGGATTGCACCTGTTTACATTGGAGGGTCCACATCAGAGAATGAAATGCCTTTTCAAGGTTGGGAATCTGTTGGTGGGCTTCAAGATGTAATCCAATCTTTGAAGGAGGTTGTTATATTGCCCCTTTTGTATCCTGAGTTTTTTAACAATATTGGGCTTACTCCTCCTAGAGGAGTCCTTTTGCATGGATATCCTGGAACTGGTAAAACGTTGGTTGTTCGTTCATTAATCGGTGCATGTGCTCGTGGTGATAGACGAATAGCTTATTTTGCTCGTAAAGGTGCAGATTGTTTAGGGAAATACGTTGGTGATGCTGAGCGGCAGCTAAGACTTCTGTTTCAGGTGGCTGAGAAATCTCAACCGTCAATAATATTCTTTGATGAAATAGATGGGTTGGCTCCTTCACGCACTAGGCAACAAGACCAGACACATAATTCAGTTGTGTCAACCTTGCTTGCTCTACTTGATGGTCTAAAATCCCGAGGCTCAGTTGTAGTAATCGGTGCAACAAATCGTCCCGATGCTATTGATCCAGCTTTAAGGCGCCCAGGGAGATTTGATAGAGAAATTTACTTTCCACTACCTTCGGTGAAAGATAGGGAAGCTATTTTATCACTCCATACACAGAAATGGCCGACTCCTGTGTCTGGATCATTACTGAAGTTGATTGCAAGAAGAACCATTGGCTTTGCTGGTGCTGACCTGCAGGCTCTATGTACTCAAACTGCTATTATTGCTTTAAAAAGGAGTTGTCCATGGGATAAACTTCTCTTAACTGCTGAAGAGAAAGGCCCTTATGGTAAACGTCCTGTTCTCCCCACGTTTTCAGTGCAAGAGAGAGATTGGTTGGAGGCTCTTTCAAATGCACCACCTCCATGCTCTCGAAGAGAAGCAGGAATGGCGGCAAATGATATTAGTTCGTCTCCCCTTCCTGTCCATCTTATTCATTGTACGCTGCAGTCACTTTCCAGATTGCTTGTTTCACTGTATTTAGAAGAACGTGTATCGTTGCCACCTTCACTTTCTAAAGCTGCTGCTGTGATCAAAACTGTAATTGTTTCTGCCTTGGACAGAAAGAAAGAGAAAATTGACTGTTGGTGGTCTCAAGTTGAGGATTTGCTCAAAGAAGCTGATGTGGCTAGTGATTTGGAATCAAATCTTTTACGTGCCAATGTATTAGTTGGAGACAGTTCCTTTTCTGGTTTGGATGCCTTTAATGATGATACTGATGATGAGCATGTACAGTCTGGACCTTCTAAAGTGCACAATGGCTTCTTGCAAAAATATATAGTATATGGTGCATCTCAGTCATTGGGAAAGAAACCAGGATTTTGTGTATTAATTTCGGGAGATCCCAGAAGTGGCCAGAGGCATATCGCTTCTTGCATTCTTCATTCTTTTGTTGGAAATGCTGTACTTCATAAGGTTGATCTGGCTACGATGTTGCAGGAGGGAGCTGGAAACATGGTTCATGGGCTGACTCAAATATTAGGTAAGTTTTCCTCTTATCTTTTGCTTCTAGATGGAGTAAACATGAGTGATTTGAGTAGGCACACAGTTCATTTGTAATCTTCTGATTGACAAATCAACATGCACTAACACTTGTATACTTTTTAAGCTGGAAAATATATGTTATATCACTGTGATGTGGAATCATCCACCTTTTGACTTTGCAGTCTGATAACTACTTAGAATTCTAATTTGTTGTGCTCATGCATATATTAAGTTATAGGAAAACTATGTAGTTGCATAAAATTGTAGAAATAAATTGATATAAAAATTGGTAACATTAATGTTAAGAGTACATATTAATTATTAATTCACACAAAAACAAGTATGACACTCAAATTTGAAAGCTGACAAGGATTTTAGTTTGAATTGCGAGCTTGTATCTCTTAATTAGTATGACGAGCTGTCCCAATTGTCGTTAATTGAAAGTTAAAAAAATATAGGATACTTGAGTTTTAAGCACTCATGTCTCAGATTCTTCTAGAATAGAACACACAGTGTCCTTTTGGAAAGGCGTATCAAATAAAAATGTAACCATAATATCAGTTATCTAAAGATTCAGAAGCATGCATTAGATGTTGCAAATTTGTTATGATAACAAGAGGCACTGAGGAGTCTTTCTAAACTTGAGAAAGTGATCCAAAACTTGGTTCTGGCTTTTCCATCTGATGATTCTGTAAGTAAAAACTTTTTCTTTGAAGTTGATGTATGATCATTATGCAAGAATTAGTAGTCTTCTTAGTAAAGTGAAACTTTTCCTTCAAGTTGGGCATTACTATGATAGTATTAATTTGGTTTCTTTTACTAGTCACTAACTGTTTTACTTCAACTGGTTACTGGTCCTTGTAAAGATTAAGAAAGTTATTGAATAAATGAATACTGCATATTCCCTAAGTCCCATTCCGTTTGAGCATGTTTGCTCTTTTGAACTTAAATGTTGGAAAGGAAATCAACTATGTTTGAGAATAATGTGTTGATGAATCTATTCCCATAAGCATCAAATTTAGCTAATATAATTTGTTCTTCAAAGCATTTTGAAATTGAACATTACGCATGTCCAAATGTAACCTTTTATATGTTCAGGATACATGCTAACAGTGAGTTGCGTCGATAGATAGCCTAAACAGTAAAAAATCCCTAGGATCCATGTTTGGAGCAAAATAATTATTTATATTGCACTGGATAGGGTATTATTGGAACTAGAATTTTGTTTTATTATCGTGACCAATTTTAAGTATTTCTTTTGCTGTTGCATATAGTTCTGCATTTCTGCTATTGCGTATTATTTTGTATAGTTAATCTGCTCCTTGATATTAAAGGTTTATGAGAAAGTAACATGAGGTCATTATGTTGTAGCACACTTGGATTTTGTTTTCATGACCTTATTTGAATTATTATGGGGCATCATACCTTAGTGGCTTGTCGATGTGAGTAATATTAATTAACCACAGATTTCAACAGGTCAGCTTGTCACCTTTTCAGAATATTTGAGGTGCTACAGTTATCATATCTTTTGATGAATGTGCTAACTTATTGATTTCTTTTGGCTAAATTTATTCTTAAAAAAGGGTCTCTTAAATTATTTGCAGTGAGATGTGCCAGTGTTGGTTCATGCATGATATTCATGCCAAGAATTGACTTGTGGGCCTTAGATAAATGCCATCAAGTTGATGAAGAAGAAAATCTGAGCTCAACTAAAACCATTGGATCTTCCAACAAATTGGGAAAATCCCCAGACCAGGTCTTGAGGGCCTCTGACCTTTGGAGCTCTTTTGTTGAGCAGGCAGAGTCGATCTTCATCTCTGCATCCTTGACTATCCTTGTAAGACGATATTTCTATGTTACTTTCTCAGTTTTGATGACCAAATTGCGTATTCCAGTTGCTGGTATTATATTTTAGGATTTCTTAAAACTAAGGGTTAATTGCATATAACGTTAATCCACTTTTGGTCCCATTATTTTGGTAAGCACCTTTTTTAGGCCAGAAAAACCCATCAAAGTTCTAATTATTTTGATTAAACGTAACAGACTTCTGACTATTTTTATTTAAAGTAATTGGACCGGATAACCGGTCAAGATGATGTTGCAGTTGATATGTTGGTAACTTGTAACCATGTTGCATAAGGTAAACAACTTTGGTCCTTTCTATCTCAGGTAGACTACAATTTCGAGGCCACTAAAAATCATTGAAGTAGTTATGATTTAAGGCAATCAACTTTTAAATGTTCCATTCAATGTAATTTGACCTGATAACCAGTCCATATGGTTACGTGATAGCTGACATGTATTATAGATCATGTTGGTTTCTTTTTTCCTTCTAACATGACTCTGATGCGAGGCCTGAAAACTGGTTATCTTGCTTAATTGTTGTCAATTAAATTTTTTGAAACTTGTATGGTCTTTTCTGGTTCAGGCCTAACAATAAGTTGGTTGCCCAAAATAGAAACTGAACCTGAGTTGTTGACTTTTTAAACAATTAGCAATATGAATAATATAACTATGATACTTCATACATATGAACCTAAAATAGCTTTTTTGTGTAACGTTTCGAGTTTGTCTAGCATTTTATGAGGACTGTTTTTTTGAGAAACACTAAGGTTTTAAGAAAAACCATCTTCAATAGTTTCATCCATGACATGAGTCTCCTACATCATGACGTATTCTCTAATCTAATCGTTGTGTTTGTGCTTGAACAGGCTACAACAGAAGTCTCCTTTGAGTTGCTCCCACCAAGAATAAAGGATTTTTTTGGTAGAAACATACAGAACGTCAGTCCTCCAAATCACACTGGGAGTACTATACCAAGATATTCTGTACATGTTGATGGGAACTTTGACCGTGATATGGTTATTGGTTCATCTGCAACAAAATTATCAAATGACGTGGTTCGATATTTTGTTGAGTTGATTCATCACAAAACTCATCTTTATGAAAGTTTATACAATGCTCAATCTTTTGACACCGTTGATGTTGACATGAACACAGTACGCTCTAACCTAGATTCTGACTCAGCCATAGACTATAGGTCTAAAAATCAAATTTCACTCCCTCCTAACAAAAAGGAGGAAAAGGGGAAATCTAACTTGCTGTTAGCAATATCAACATTTGGGTATCAGATCCTGAAATATCCTCACTTTGCTGAACTTTGTTGGGTAACATCCAAGTTAAAAGAGGGCCCGTCTGCTGAAATAGATGGGCCTTGGAAGGGCTGGCCATTTAATTCTTGTATTGTTCGGCCTAGTGATGGTTCACAAAAATCTGTAATTGCTAGTAATTCCACTTCCAGCAATGTTAAAGCCAAAGCAAAATATGGTTTAGTTCACGGGTTAGTTGCTGTTGGTTTATCAGCATATAGAGGTGTGTACTCATCACTACGAGAAGTTTCAACAAATGTTCGAAAGGTGTTGGAGCTTTTAACTTCACAAATTAATGCCAAAGTTGAGGGCGGGAAAGATAGATATCAATTTGTTCGGCTTTTATCACAGGTGGCTTATCTTGAAGATATGGTAAATAGCTGGGCATACACGCTGCAGAGGTATGCTTGGTTAATAGTAGAGGTTTAAAGGCCAGATGGATCGGGTCAAACTAGACTGGTTTGGGTTCTGTTGATCCTTAACACTTTTTGTTTTCTTTTTGGATAATTTAGTGTGTCTAGGGTATGATTAGAAAATAATCTAATTTTCAGTATAGAATAATTTAGGAAGTTTTACGTATTAAATTTACACGTTCGGCATGCCTGTTTGACTCGTTGCCCTTTATTACCAGTTTGACCGTGTTAGAACTGGTAACCTGAATTGACCTGTTCATAAGTAGAACAGTTGGAATTGCTGCCTTTAGTAAATAGAAACAGATTTGGATTATATACATTTCTTATTAGTTATTTCAATCTTATGTTTTGCTATTTCAGTCTGGATGCACCGCCTCAAGCGATGGAGGCAATCACAAAACCTGATGAAAAAAAGAATGCTATTGTTGAAGGTGATGATTGTATGGGAAAACCCTCACATTCAGAAACTGTGAACGAAAGTACCGATGGACCGGAAGATAAAGCTGCTGAGGCCCTGATGGAGACAATCACAAAGCCTGATGAAAACAAGAATGCTATTGTTGAAGGTGGTGATTGTGTGGAAAAACCCTCACATTCAGAATCTGTGAGAGAAAGTACCGATGGACTTGAAGATGAAGCTACAGAGGCCCTTCATTTAAAGAAAGGTGATACACTCACCGACCATGCGAGTTATTCTGATGTTGATGGATTCAATCTGGTTTTACAAACTCAAGGCTCTACTTCCTTAAAGGATCAACCAGATACTCATTTAGTAAGCAACAAGTCAAATGAAGCTGGTGTCCAACATTCAGGTTCAAAGCTTAGGACCATGGAACATTCTAATGGGTTCATGTGTGAAGATACTGTTGCCATTCCTGATGATGGTCCTTGTAACGCAGGGGATTTGGCAGGGTTTGATGTTCCATCAAAAAATGATGAAGTTGAAAACGGGAAAGTTATGAATTTCGATCCCTCTGCAGACCGTGTTCCAAGATCTTCTCCATCTGGTGTATGCTTGTATCGGTTTTGCTCCAAATGCCTGTTTAACCTCCATCAAGTGATGCAAAAAATTATAATCTCTCAATGGGACATAAAAACAAGTAACTGGACAACTGAGGATGTTCATGATGTAGTAACCTCGTTATCTTTGAATCTTTACACAAGGGTAAGGGAATTTTGTCTATCTGGAAGCTGGGATAATATTAAGAAATTCTTTGAAAACCAGGAAATGGGGAGCTGTGAATGTGAAAAAGTTTCTGGATATACAGGGATAGAGTGTGGTTGTCACTCAGAAAGCAGCTGCAGCACAAGTGGGCATGGAGTTGATTCACAAGTAATATACAAAAATGGTGTAGTGGCCATGTTAGACCCTGATACCGAAACCCATGTTTCTTTTCACTGTAAATTTCAGACACTATGCCTTTGTTCTCTTATAGAGTATATAGTAATGACCAAGCAGCCTTCTGGTTGACACATTAGTTGGCTTCAATTTGGCAATTTTGATATGATTGCGGATATAGGTGTTCAAATTTCCCATCAAGAGATTAAAGAAAAGAAAAAAAAGAAAAACAAAAATTTGATTTTCGAGTCTCGTTGGTGATAAACAGTTGAAGATCTTGCATCTTGTAAGTAGCATCTTTACCTTATTCTTTTACCTTGATGTCTTTTCATGATGATTGTCTTTATTCTACTGGCAAGTGATGGGTGACAGACCTTGGTTATGATTTACTTTGTTACTATAAGCATTAGGTGGAAGAATCAAAACTGATGTTGGCTTACAGGTGGAGCCACGTTCAGACTACCTGTTTACCATGGTGGTCTTATGGCGGCACGAGGCAGTTAAAGGATTGTGCGAGTGCCACACCTGAGGGCTGAGGTGATCAAAAGATCAAATCCTGAATATGGTCTGCTTGGCTATGAAGAATGGCTGAATGTGGAAAAAGGTTTCTCCACAAGACATCGCTCTTTAATGATTGATTGATCACATACTGAGTAATGGGTTGTCATAAAAAGTTGGTAGTAACAAAATTCAAAGAATGGCCACAGATGTAGGTTAGATAGACATTTATACATGAAAAAACACAAATTTTCTAATTTTCCTTAACTGATAAAAGTGAATGAAAGTCTTCAAAGATACAATTTAAGGAAAGAGAAGCAGGTGATTTGTAACATGTCACACCATCCACCAGATTTTAATAAATAGACATTTTTTTACTCAGACGATGATTTGTGCATAACTTTTTTATCATATATACAATTAGAATCTTTTACCCTTGTCAACTTACTAACGATTAATCTCATCCACCAATACCTCTAGGCAACAATTTTTATTTATTTTCTTGGTTTTTTGTGTATTACAAAAATTATGAAGATATTTATTTCGGACTTCCGGTTTTTGTGGTTCTTTGAAGCAAAAGGTATCTTTTGAGACTTTTCATGATCACCCATAAGTAGACATCCTAAGGCTATAGCCTATATATATCTTCTTCTTTTTTTTTTTTTTTTGAAAAGTTGGGATTTTATTAATACATGGCAACAGAAGCTACCACCATTAGTCTATTACATGTTCTCATACCCACACACAGCTATACACTTGCTAAGCACAACATACAGGTAACCCCACAGATTGTTTTATCGAATCAACCGTGCCCATCAACACAACGCAGCACCAACAACTTGGATAATTTGTAACTTTATCCTGCTATTTCATACACCATCTTGCATTGGCCCCTCAAACTTTTGGCTTTAGAGTCTCTGACATAACTCTTCTTCTTCAGATCGCCTTGCCCGACACACATTACCTCCTCTTTCTTAAAGTCCTAGGTACAAGACCGCCACTTCTCGCCAATAAAAACAGAACCGCCATCCTTCGGCTTGACTTTACACTTGAAAACGATGACCACAAAGACTTTCATTGCCTTATCATACATGTTAATCCTTATCCAGCTTCATTGCACACCACGCTGATCACTTCGACATTCCACAAACGATGACCACAGACGCTGACCAAAGCCTCTTTGCACAGCATACATATTATTCAGGGCCACTCAGCATCAACGCATCGCTGCCAGACGCTACGGCACATGATAACATATTTCCTGCAACAACAAACTCAATTACCAACCAATAACCTTCGTAGCCTAAAAGAAGCATAGGTAGCGACAGCTATCGCCAATAACTCAGGGGCCCAAAGGGGTTCTTAGGGTATACTCGGGGATTGACATTCAGTAGACTACCAACAGTCCAATACCTTACCCCCTCAACAGGTAAACACACTAAACATCCTTACAAAGCTCCGGGCGATAACGTCTAAGAAAAGAATAACTCTGAGGCTCAATGGCTAGACCTAAACATAACAGAAATCACTTACAAACCCCCCTCCCTCCGAAGCCTCCAACCACCAGGTGAACCCACAGCCCCCTTATAACCTCAGGACCTACGTTTACTAAAACAACCAAAACACCAAAATCCTAACCCGATAACCCTACCCATCGAAGAAGAAGACACGACATGGTGGTCTACTTTGATAAAATTTGATAAAATATATAAAAAATTATGATATTTAACCAAATTCTGCAAGAAACAAAATAATAAGTACTATTAAGAAAAAAACTCTAAGGCTCGACGGGGTTCTTAGGATATGTTATATGGATACATAGTATGGGAAACTGCCAACAATTTCAGGCCTCACCCCCTCTTCTAATATATATATATATATAAAGACTAATTTCATAAAATATATTAGACGATCTGAGCTATTCATTTAAATATATGTTTAATCTTGACAATTCATTCATTTAAAATCAAAAGATTAGTTTTGACTTTTTAAAGTCAAATTTATTTTAATATATGCCCTTATTAAATTATATAAAATTGTATTTGCTCACCTTAATTTACAAATATCATATTTACCCTTTATAATATTTCAACATATCATATTTAACCAAATTCTTATTTTTATCATTCTAAAATAATTTATAATCATTTTAATTCCTCTTTAATTATAACCAGTAACGTTTAACTTTATTACCCTTAATTGTAAAAATAATCATTGATGATTTATATAAGAAATACAATCACGTCTCTTCGTATCATGCTACCATGAATCTGCCGTCAAGTCCGCCCTCCTGCTCGTGTCAATGTTTCCACCGCTGGTTTAGATTGTTGATGTCGTACGTTGTCATTTTTAATTCTCATTTAATTCACGTTTTATAATTATCTAATACGTTTTTATTAAGTTTAATATTTATTATATTTTAAACCAACCCGTGTATCACACGTGCATTAGTCTAGTTATTTTATATTCGTTTAGCTAAATATATGATTACATTATATGAACGAAATAAGAGCCCGATCCAATAACAATTTTAAGAAAGATGTGAAATTTAATTACGATAGTATATATATGATAAATATAGATAAGGACATTGATTCGAATGTATAAGATATTTTATTATTGATATTAGCTCATGATACATAATTTTAGTAGGATTTGAATTAATAGTTTCAATAATTTCTTTGAATATGCACGTTTACATATTAGTACTTATTAGGTATAATTATTTAAAAAAAATATAGGTTGGAGAGCCTTTTCTTCAAACTTTAATACCGCTAGATCAAAGACCTATGATAGTTTTATTACTAATATGCCAAGTTTTTACAATTATTTTAATATACATATGATATTAAAAACTTCATAATTAACTATATATATCCTTTAATTACTAATTTTTATAGCTAATTTTGTTTGTTTATTAATCTTTACAAGGGTATTACATTCAATTTGAAAGTTTTCAACTTATAGAACTACTAATGTCAGAAAATAGAAGAATATGGTTTGATAATATTATTTATACTATTTATGTAACGATTTGAATTAGCTTATCACAAAATTCAATACTTTAAGATTGTATTTATGTAATATTTACTAAAATTTGAAATTGTTAATGTTGTTAAATATTTAAATTATTAAAAAGCTAAACTCGTCGTTTTTGTATCGAGATCAATTTTAAGAAACGCAAATGGCATATCCTTTTTGGAAAATTTTAGTCGACTAAGATCATAAAGTGAGATTCCCGGTATTGTGGATATGCTCACGAACCCAATAATTATTTAGTCTAAAGTATCTAATGAGAGGGACCAGGTACATGACATAGTTTGATGACCAGGCATGGGTTGGTCACCAACACCCGTCCCTAATTATCATTTTATTTGTGACGGGTCGAACATGTAAAAAACAATCACAATATTTTTGTTATTAGTAGTAGTAGTAGTAATAATAGTAGTAGTTAAACACAATCCTCATCCCCCTCCACCTCTACTACCTTTTTATGTATATAGGAGTATTTATGCGAGAACTTCACATTTTACTAGAACTACGAGAACAAATTCTAACATTATATTCGAATTTAATCTATTGATCTTAATTAATCATAATTTTTATTTATTAAATTCACATATACGTAACATAAAAAGTTTATGTCTCTCCGATTGTTTCACTTTTTCTCTCCCTCCCAAATTTTAGATAAAAATCATAAAAAAATACATACTAGTATTTTATATTTAAGCGTATTCACTAGTAAACATAATCAACAATTTAAAAAATTTCACTATCTATATTGTGTTCATTAGCAAACACAATGATTCCCACTATGTGTTACAAAAACTACTATGAAGTTTTCATAGTTTATTAGTGAACGTAAAAGACGAATTCTTATAACTATAATAATATATGTTTTTAGCAGTGACTATTGAAGACACCAATATATCTATGATAACTAATTGATACTTGAGTAATAACTATTGAAGACTAAAGTCGTGACTCATGAGTCATGATTCATGAAGAAGAAGGCTGGTTACAACCCATTTTAGGACCACCTTGGCCGGTAGAGGTGCATAAAAAATCCGAATATCCAATTTCGCGCAAATATTATCCGAAACCGGTTTTGGCCAAACCGGTTTTTTTTCAAACTGGTCCGGTTAAAAAAAACGGATAGTATAACTGGATTGGACTTTGTAGAGGTAACCGGTTATTTTACCGGATAAAAAACCGGTTCATAAAAACCGGTTAAAAAACCGGATTTAACCCGGAAAAAAAACTGGTCTGATAAGCCTGATGTATTTATCTGACATTTTCATTTACTATACACAGCTTTATAGGTTCATAGACCAGCTTTATAGGTTCATAAATGGCAGCGCATTAATTGTCCTTGTCTCCCACTATCTCCTCTCTCTTTGCATTCTCTGTCATCTCTCCCCATTTGTTTTCTTTTTCCATTTTCTCCTTCTATCTCCTTCTCTCTCTCTCTCTGTGCATTCTACGTACCACCACCACCACCGGCCACTAAGATCTAGGCGTGTGTGTGTGAGTAAATGTGCATGTTGTTTTCAGATCTGGCACCGTTGCCCCACCACCGGCGCAATCGCACCACCACCGGCGCCATCCCTCTTCTTTTCAGATCTGGCACCGTTGCCCCACCACCGGCGCAATCGCACCACCACCGGCGCCATCTCTCTTCTTTTCAAATCTGGCACCGTTGCCCCACCACTAGAGCAATCGCACCACCATCGGCGCCATCCCTCTTCTTTTCAGATCTTGTGTGTGTTGATAGAAGATTAGGATGAACACATGAAGTGAAGACAGGATAATTTTCAAACCGGTTTTGGATAAAACCGGATTTTTTCGATCCGCAACCGGTTTGATCGGATACACATTTAACTCATCTAAACCGGATCAAATCCGAACCGGTTATTACAAAAACCGGTTTTAGATCATGAACAAAAAACCGGATCGGATAGAAACCGAACCGGATCGGATTGAAAACCGGAAATGTGCACCTCTATTGGCCGGCGCAGACCTACCGTCAGAGTTCAGACCACATTCCCTCTTTCCCTTTACAACGAGTAATTTATTAATTTCTTAATATTTTAAATTTACTTATTTCTTTATATAAGTAAATTATATATCTGTATATTATATTAGTAAATATCTTTACTAACAAAATGATTGACACATAGAATTTACTTATTATTTTTATTATCTTAGTCTTTTAATTTTAAACCTTATGTCGATCTATTAAATAGAAGTGTAAGTAGAAAGCGTATAGAAGCTCGTCTGAAACGATGTAGACATGTTGCAGTTGCATACTCGAAGCCTATCCTCCACAAAAGCAAATTACAACTTAAACCATGAACTAATTTGATAAAGGAATCGATTTCAAGAAAATGATGGTTCATAAGTGCTTCAATCACCAATTTGAGGTATCATTTGTTGCTACGTGTCTTTTCTTAGCTATTTATTAATTATTAAGCGATTGCACTCTTTAGCAAACATGTTGTTACAATATCTATTACTATATTATAAATTATATTTAGGCGTAGGTTAAAGTCATTAAATAACATTTTACTTTTTAAAAGTATTAATACAAGTAATTTACTTTATGGTGAAGTGTTAAAGTAAAAATAAGAATTTGAAAATTTCAACTATGGTTTTGAGTTTTGACTAATGTGGTGACCCAACAGGAATTCTTTTCTGGTCGTATTGGTGGGGTCTAATTGGTCGTTAATTAGACTTAAGATGAATATAATCTTTGTAGTTGTTAGATGATTTTCAAGGGTCCATAACTGTTTTTCTAGAAATATTGTTCTCTTTTAATCTGTTTCTAAAGTTTAAATTATAAAGTTATGTATTTCTTTTCTTCTCTTTTCTCTCCCGTTTTGAAACACAAACACTAAAAATTCATTCCCCTTCTCTCTAAAATTATCCCTCTCCTTCTTTTCTTTCGTGAATTGATTTCAGAAACACATTGTAATTTTCTTTAAATTGAACTTCCATAATTATGTACTGTACAAAGACTCAAAATAACACCACTCCATAAAAAGAAATTATTGTTTGAATAAGAAATGCCACAAATTTTCATTCTAGTTGAAGGAATATATAAAAATACTAGGTAAATGATTCGTGTATGTACGAGAAAACTCTAAAAAACCTTAAACATCTTACATGTAATTAAACATAACATAATAAACAGATAAATGTTTAATAATTGATCAAAGTGATGTAAAAATATACGACAGTCTGACCACAAATACAATTCCAGTACAATATGTTAAGCCTAACAAAAGCATCGTACTGAATCTACTTTGAATAACCAAACTTTATAACATTACAAACTTTCAAAAATGAGAAATATAATGATGAGAGGATTCAAATTGTTTTGAAAAGATATATTTTAGTAACTATGAGCCTTAAAAAGGTATTGAAAAACAATTTCATATATGAACCTAACATCGTTAGTCATTGCATACACTATTGTATCTACATTTAGATCACTAAATGAAAAAAAAGAAAGTTAAATAGGTAATTTTCTATGCTAGTCAAATCTGGTTCTAACCCATTTGCTTATAAATGTGTGAGTTTCAGTTTAGCTATTGATTTATCTTACCATATGTCAAATGGGTTGAAATATACTGTTATCTAGGTCATACGGTCCTAGAAGTCATGTCAATGAAGCATGTCATCAGACATTTTATATGCTTTTCTTGAAATAATTAACCAATCACTATGATTACACCTATCTTTATAGGTAGATTAAATTGTCGTTTTTAATAATTTATCTAAACATTTATTTGTAATACACACTCTATCCAAAATTAGTGGAAAATGCAACAAAGTTAGAATTTTCATAAACCTACTTATGAGATTTTTTATGTATATTTACTATCTATTTTTTCTAAAAAACATAGAAAATTTTATTATGAAGTAGATGCAATAGTATGAATAAGTTGAATCGATGATCAATCAATGAAATTTTCTTAAATCACCTCTAACAAGTATTACAACTAAAATATTGGAATCCGATGGTCCAAATATTTATATAAACATGCTCTGTTGAATCATAAGGTAGAATATTTTAATACTTTTGATGTCGTTAAAACATACTTCTAATGCAAACATAGAAGATCAAATAAGCGAACCTTCAACAATTAATTATAATTCAAGCACTAAGTTATATCTCAAATAGTTAATGCTTTTTAATTTCAAAATCTTAAAAGTTCTTATAAGGAAATTGCCGAGAAAGGTAACTTAAAAATCGATTTATAATAACAAAGGTAATGCGTACTCTTCCAGACCAAGAAAGGAGTTTAAATTTCAATTGTGAAGAAAAAGAGTATCGTAACCTCATATACTTGTTGACCGCCTAGTTATCAGTCATGCCATGCATAGACAAGCAGTTTACCTTCGAAAGGTTTTGCGAAGCAAACAATACCTAAACATCTAACTTTGAGTTATATGCAGTGTCTTGACAACAAATCAAGTAGAAAAATAATATATCCTCATACTATTACTTCATATATCATCCTCCTATTCATCACAAGATGATATGTGTAATTCATTAAGTCTCTTTTCTCACATCCTATATTAATTTTGACACTTATATCGATCTTATAAGTAAAAAACAAATATAAATAAATAGTAGAAGGATAGAATTAACACATAAAATTAACTCCTGTAAGTGTTACATTATCATAATCTCTAACAAAGCACTTGCATAATTGAATATCAGTATATCACCATAAAATCAGTTGTTTATATATATAGTCATTTATATCAAACATATCAATTAACGGTTGAGCAACACGTGACTCAAGTTTAACTAGTGATGCACAGTAGGTTATCAGTCCACCTCCTTCCCTGTACACCAATCATCGCTCTCCTTGCCCCAAAATGTGGAAAACCTTTCTATATGAGGCCACGTAGATATATAAAAAGCTTCAGATCGATATTATTATATTTTTATAATTTTCTAAAATTCCATTCGATAACTATTAAAATTTCCAGCACAAATAAACCATGTCATAGATATTGTACTTTATATTGATATCTATCTAAAGTATATAAGGGATATAGAAACCTTAATGTGCCTTGACCCATATTGGTTAGATTATCTTATAACAAAACTCTAATCTACATCAATTTTAATAAATACTTAACTAGTTTAACATTTTGTGTGCAAAAATATGAGTGATGATTAAAGTAATTTAAATTTTTATAGTGTTAAAAATATTAATATAAATAGTAAAATAATTGTAAAACATATTTACAGTTATAAAATCTCTTAAAATGTGGTTAATCTATTAGAAACAAAAAATTCTTATACATAACATCATCATCAAAAAAAAAAAAAAAATTTGTTTGTAGAACCTCTTAATATATAACCAAATTTGAATTTTTAAATTTTATCAAATTGATAGTTGTCACTACAATAAATATGGCTTTTCCTTACGCTTTATAAAAACGTGTAGAATTTTAAAAAAATGAGACCTAGAAGTGTGTAGAACAGTTTAAATAAAATGTAGTTAAAAATTGCAAAAAAAACTCACACTTTTACATGTATAATATTAATTTGATAAGGTTCACACTATTTAATGTGTCAAAACAGTAACTAATAATTAAGTATTGAGAAAAGTTCACGCTTAAAAGTGTGAACTTTTATAACATAGAGATGTTTTTAATATTTTTACACTTAAAAATGTGAAAATTTTCATTATTTGTTTATATTAATAAATGTGATATTTTAACTATATTTATCATATTTTTACATGTAAACTTTACAAAAAAAATTGTCACATCAAATTTTTTTCACACTTGTTTATAACTTTTCACATTTTAAAGTGTGAAAATATTACTTAAAAAGTGTGAAAAATCAATATATTCGTTGTAGTGCATGTTTACATATATAAGTACTAAAATGAATAGATGTATCTAGTATCTACTAAATGATTTGAATAAATGTTTTTAATTTAAGTATTTATTAACAAACTAAATTAACTTAAAATAATATTTGAAGAAACAACTAATTCACAAGGCATTTGAAAAAAATTAAGAAGAATAATTGGTAAAAAAACTTAAAAAGACATTTGAGATAAATAGTTGTTTTAGTTTAATTCATTTTGTACTTATCAATGAGGCCATTCCAACAAGAGTAATCTTCTTAAAAAGAGGGATTCAATTGCATTTGTAACCATGTGGTTATTATGGTAGAGGATAAATATGGTTGATGTATGTACAATTACATATGAGAGGATGCGGCCAAGATTAAGAGCAATGTTTACGTATAATGAATTGCTTGAGTATTAATGATTTAGAAACTTGTATTAATATTTTTACAATATTTACATACTGTAACTCACATTAATATAATGTTATATGGACGTTTAACTTTAATAAACTTTACTGGATTTAATAGAATGAACACAATTAAGGCTCTGTCTTTTAAAAAGAAAAAAACATAGAGACAGACGATGGATAAAACATAAGGTATATTGAAAATGGCGTACCTTCAATATCGTATAGATTTCTAAAACTATTGCTAATTAATACGAGTACCATACCATATAATCCGATACTGACATGACTATTTCATACCGGATGTTACACGAGTTTTATGAAGTGTTATAATAATATTTTTAAATTATAAATGTTGGCAATTTTATAAGGTTTTATTAATAGTATTTTTTTGTGTGAAGAAGAATCTCTAATACATTAAGTGTTTTAAATTCTTAAAAAAATCAGAACCTTTTAATCTATAATGAAAAAACAAGAACAAGTAAAACATATACTTATTTAATTGTATATTTTCACATAATTGCAAAACATTATGTCATTATTGTTGTTATACATTTTTATTCTACAGTTGATGTAGAATTTTGCATTTTAAGCATGATTGGATTTTAGTCCATAAACAAAGAATCAAGCACATGGGTTGCTTGCTGGCAACACCCAGTCCCTTTATTCTCTCCCTAACCTCTCCAACCAATCCACTTTACCACCTCATGTTTTGATTCTTATATTTGTTGTTGTTATAAACTTATAATTAAGGTAGTTTTGGGTAATAATTCATAATTATTTTTTGTTATCATCAATCTATCTCTTGATTAAAAACTAGTTTATTGACCCGTACACGTACGTACGGATATTTCGAAAGTGTATTTGAGATATTAAAATATTCAAATAAAAATAATGCAGTAAATGAAATATCACCTTTGTGATGAGAATATACTAATTTCAAAAAAGTGTCATATTACAATAAAATTTATACCAAAATGTAGATAAAAATAAGACGGTCGTAAATATATAATTATTTTTTCTCTAAACAAAATATATCACAAATTACTAAACATAATTTATAAACAACTTATAATTAATTACATTAATATACAATTTTTATAAAACCCCCCTCACATTTTCTTAAAACCCCCTCATATCTTTTATAAAATCCCTCACAATTTTCATCCAACCTAAAATTGAATTCAAATTTCTCCTATCCACGATTTTTAATCTTTTCAAAATTGTTTTGAGAATGGAATAATTTTAAAATTGAAGATTGTGATTTGTTAATTAAGATTCAATTTATGATTATTTTTGGAAAATTTGCATGCCTTTTATATATAGATATAAATATAAGTTTCACATATTATTAAGTTATGGTCATTGTTTGTTACTTTATACTTAAAAGTTAAAACAACTATTTCTTTTTATTTATCATATATTTTATACTTTTCGTGTAATTATTTTGTGTTATACCGAATTTAAATATGTGTACATCACTTGCAATTATGCATCGACATTATCTGACATTTAAGAGAAAAAAATATGTAGATAACTATAATAACACACATTATATGAAAAAATAAATAAAAGTTAAAGTATTTCATAAGTTTAAGTTTGATGTACTAACAAATCTTACTATCCTATTTCAAGAAACTATGTACATTGAGTGTATGTTAATACTGGACAATAACATTCAAATTAACTAAGTCTTATTATCAAAGTTGTAAAAATCGCTAGCAATAGCGGTCACAACTAAATTCTAAGGGGGTGCTTGGTTGGGGGTTTTAGAGGGTAAGGAATGAGAATGGTAATCATTAATGTTGCTTGTTTAAGGGGAATATAATCAATCATTACCCATTAATGGGTAATGAGGCATTCCCCTGTAAATTGGGGGTAATGAATTCAGGGTAATAGATTTAGGTACGTATGCCCCTACCGATCACCGATACCTACCAATATTGCTACCACCACCTTTTAGCACCATCACCAACCGCTACCGTCGCCGCCGCCGCCACCACCACCAACTGCCGCCACCACTGGCAGCAACCACTACACCTTCGTAACACGTTAACTATCAACACCACCACCAATATCAATGATATTGATAATACTAGGGAATGCTCATTGCATTCCTTTGCATTCCCTTACCCTTTGCCATTCCCATTCCTCTCTAATCAACCAAGCGCTCCCTAAAAACAATTCTATACAAAGACGAAGGGAAAAAAAGAAAAAAAGAAAAAAAGCTTGTAATTACATTACGGTAATCACTAATCACGTACTCCCCAATAACGAACTCATCACTCACACAACGAACTAGAAACGAGCTCCTCATGCGTTATAGAGTTATAACGAGCTCAGTAACGAGCTATTCCATGAGCTCCTATAATTTTAATGTTCCTTTATGTTGTTATAATTTGATTTTTGATTATTGGTTGTCTTTGAGTATATTAAATTAGGGGAAGTGCGTGAAAATATAATAAAATATGTCTGAATTTCCATTGTATGCAACAAACTTTATTTTGTATCTAAAAATACCACTTATTTTCAATTGAGTTAATTACATATTTGGTCCCTGAACTATATCACTTATTTCACTCTAAGTCCCTAAAATTCATTTATTACGCTGGGAGTCCCCAATGTATGACTTTTGTTTCACTGATAGTCCCTGATCACTTGAAAAGACTATACTACCCCTCCCAATTCAATTTATTCTTTTATTTAACTTTTTATTTATTTAAATGTAATTAAATTATAATTAAAATAATATAACAAATATGAATTATAAACAAAAGTCATTAATAAAAATTGTTTTATCACCACCACCATCATCAACCTTCTTCCACCCACCACCATCATCACCAACGTCTGCCACCACCACACCACCGTCTGCCACCACCCAAATAAAAGTCACAACCACAACCACCGGTTTGTTCATGAGAAACACATGAAAAACCCTATTTTTTTAACGGCATGAAAAACTCTAATTTGAAGTATAAATCGCATGAACAACACATCAGAAAACCCTAATTCGAAAAACGAGATATGAAAAATGAGATCTGCAGAACCAGATCATGAACAAGATCTAAAAAAAGATGGTTTTCTTCTTCACGAACCCTAATTTCTTCTCCAGCGATGGTTTCCATCCTCACGAACCCAAAATCACAAACAAGATCTGCAAAACCAGATCTGAAAGGAATGAAAATGATGGCTACGATGGTTGAAGAACAAGATCTGAAAACCAGACGTCGGCACGATGGTTGAAGAACAAGATCTAACCATGGCGTCGTGGTGAAGGTACGATGAGGCGGTGGTAAGTTCCGGTGAGTGGTGAAGGTGGGGAGTTGGACGCTTGAGAAAACCCTGATTTCAAATCTCATAAAACCCTAACTTGCAGGGAGAAAGAGAGACAGAGAAGGGAACATAGGCGAGTTGGTGGTTCGTATATGGCGAGTATGGCGGCGGCGGCAGTGTTGACGACATTTGGTGGTGGTTGCAGGCGGTTGTGGCGGGAGCTGGTGGTTCGTATATGGCCGCCAGTGGTGGCTTCTGAGAGAGGAGATCGAAAGGGTTTAGTGTGTGTGTGTATATATATATATATATATATATATATATATATATATATATATATATATATATGTGTATGTATGTATATAACTAGTTATTATTTGGTTTAATATTATTTTTAAATTATTTATAATTAAAGAAAATATTAAAAAGGGTAAATTGGACTTTTAATTTTTAAAGTAAGGGTATTTTAGTCGTTTTACTTACACAAGGGACTATCAGTGTGACAAAGTACTTAGTTCAGGGATTCCCAGCGTAATAAATGAAGTTTAGGGACTTAGAGTGAAATAAGTAACATAATTCAGGGACCAAATATGTAATTAACTCTTTTCAATTTGATAAATTGTATCCAATCTGTTCCTACATAGTAGGTTCCAGGTTAATTTCCTATTTCTTTACTTTTTTAATTTGTATCTAAAAGTACCATTTACTTTCAATTTGGTACATTGATGGAATCTGTTACCTACATTGCAGGTTCCAGGTTAATTTTCTATATTTTTTCTTCTTTCCATTTTTGTGTTCTCGAAATGTTCTTGATATCTTCAACATTTAATAAGCATTTGCCAATCCACAAATCAAAAATCGAACACATCATGAATCTAAAACAATAGATCACACACACAATGAACCATTTACAGATCCAAAATCGAACACATCATGAATTTTACACAACAAGATCAAAATAAAAATATGGGATCTACAAATCCAGAAGCAAAAACCTCCAAAACGAACACAACTAAAAACCTTAATTTTGAAATGAAAATCAACATGAACGAAAACCAAAAATAAAACAACCAAATAAAATGACATGAATCTCGAATAAAAAAACCCTAATATTTGAAGCCTAAATCGGATATATACTAGAACAGACCCATAAAAGGATGATATTTGAAGATCGAAAATACATTAACCATAATCATTGCCCAAATGTTCATCGCCGGTATTGTCACAACCTCTACACCTAGCCAATGACCATGGCCCTGCCCGTGTCTCCACTCTCCCTTCTACCTCCACCTCGCCTTCGTCGCTGATCACAAATGAAAAGCAATAGCAAAATGATAAATCTGATTGATACTAGAATGATAAACCTTGAACTGATGTCTGTATGAAACCAATCTTCAATTCTGCATAGGTTTATTAACTAAACCACTAAAAAGGAAAAAAATGAAAATAAAAGGTGAAAAATAGGTTGTTGCATGCTATTTCAGGTAAATTGCATACAATGAATCAAAAGGGTAAGTTGATTATATTTTTAGGTACAAAAGAAAGTTAGTTGCATACAATGATAATTTAGTTGTATTTTCACACACTTTATCCATTAATACGAAGTTAAATGTTCTTATTTTTCTAGTTTTGTTAAAACTAGTTTTTCTTAAAATTTTTTTAACATTCATATAAAAAATTTATTGTATAATTTAATTCATCAAAATATAGATTTTAATGAAAACTGAATATTTTTGGTATAGAGTGCCTTTGAGAAATAAGAATATCAGTTAATTAATGCCCATGGTTTGCTTAAGTATATTTGATCTAACGGTATTAAGATGTAACTAAGATGTTTTTATCTTTTAAAGGTTAAGTGTTCAAGTCCTATCAATAGAATAGTTAAAGTGTCGATTAGATAGATGTGCATGTTTAACATTAAAAAAATTAATTCTTATGGTTTATTGATGAAGACCAAAAGCAAAATGTTTCTCTAAATCATGATTATGTGTGTTACACACGTTGGTATCCATGAGTTACAAACTGCAAAAGTTAGCAATATAATCATATTTCCTATAAGGATTATAAAAGAGATTAATTACAATTTTAAACGACTATATGTGTAAATTGTATAGAAGTATAGTGGTGATTTAACAATTTTTAGAAAAGTATATAAATTAAACTAGTTTTCTAGAATAAACATAAATATAAACAAAAGTAATTTGTTCTAAACATTATTAACGTGATTTTCACTAAAACGTTAAACACCACATATTACTTGAGCATTTAATTTCTCAACAAATTCAAACCCACATGGCCCACTTGATCCCTCCAATCACAATCATCTCCGTGGACAGCTAATTATCATACCATATGTTTGCTTGCTTATAAGTTTGGTGCCTGTTGCAAGACACTTGGTGACAACCCTTTTAAAAACCCCTTTTGCTAATACAACCAAGAAACTCCATCAAAGAAACACCCCATCTCATGGAGCAAACTTTGGTCTACTCTAATACAACAAAATCCATGTCTAGATGTTACTATGATCCTCATTCAATGGGTCAAAATCAAGAAATCTTGGTCAACCACTTGTCGAACGAGCAAAAAGGCTCGAGCTTTTCTAAGCATACACAAGACCCGAGTCCTGGTTTGGTGCGGATTACATCCGTACCAAACCTTGGAAACAATGAAGAAGATGATGTTGAAGATGAAGAGAGTGAGTTCAAGATGGGGAGGTTGATTAGGCAAGCATCCCTAAACTCTTCTCATATGTCTACCCCTCAACAAGTCCCTAAGGTACTTATAAATTTGTGTTCAATTGTTAATATCATAACATTTGACATTGAGTTTATACAATTATACCATATAATATGTTTTTATTGATGATTTAAATGATTTGTTATATATCTAGCTTATGAGAGGAAGCTCGAGTTTACCGCGATACTTATCACAAAAGCCCGAAACAAAGCAAGAAAAGGCTAGTAGCATGAGGAAATTGGAAAGCATGAAAGAGATGAGAAGTAGAAGCAAAAGCTCAATGAAAATAGGGAAGAACATTAATGGTGGTGCACCAACAATCCCAGGAGGATTGATTGACATGGGATCATCTGAAGATATGAAGGCACAAATCAAGTTCTGGGCTAGAGCAGTGGCTTTCAATGTACATCAAGAGTCTTAGAAAGAAAAACAAGAAAAAAAACAAGAAAGAGCCCCCATAAGAACTTACCAACATGTTGATAATTTTAAGTTTGATCGGGTTAACTTATAATTAAATACGATGTAATCAAAATCTTTTTGTTATGATTTTTGGGGTTTTGATTAATTTGTGGATATAGTGTTATGGTTTAAGATGTTTTCTAAATTCTTTTAATTATATTTGACCGGTTACTTCTTGTTACTTGTTTTGATTAATGTTAAAGTGTCTTTATCTGAATAAGGTTATAAGAAGTCCGTCACAATACATTTTTTAGTAAATTTGCATCTTAAATGCCATCAGAGCACATGTAGTAGTGTTTGTAATAGTCAAAACTCAAAAGTGAGTCATGTTGATTTTGTATTACGCTGTTTAGTAAATTTGAATCAAAAGTGCAATGATTATATTTGTTAGATCCTTGTGTTCATTTTATTTTTGTGAAGTTAAGTATTCATATGACATTAATAATAGATAAAGGCATTCTTTAAATACCCATTAGGCCGGGCATTCTTTAAATACCCTGATGTATAAATAATTTGTAATTAATCTTAGTAATTAAACCATTAATATTCACGATTACTAATCTTACCTGTCATCAAACCGATTTTATTTTCTTATTAATTACTTTAATGTTAATACCAAATCCAATAAACCCACAACTTTTATCATAGCTAGTCATACGGATATAATTAATAATTAGTCAGTCGTTCGTTCGTATCAGTAATTAAATAATTACTACAGAAGCAAATATCCAGACGCTTCCTATATATTACTACACCACCTTAAGTGCTTAACGCTTAAGTCTTAACAAGAGTTACTATCAACTACATTATTATAAATCAATCAAAAGAAAATATTTATTTTTAAATAATCACGTCATTTACAGAAACTATTTAATTAATTTGTTCGTAATGAACCAAAAATACTATAACTTAAAAAAAAAAAAAACTATAACGTCTATTTTTATAACAGTACCATAAAGTGCAAGGTTCTCAAGATCAGGATCTTACCTAAAATCGTTTTCGTCTTTGTAAGATCGGATCGTAAGATCGAGATTGGGATCTTAAGATCCCATCACAAGTCACTAATATTTTTTTAGTTTTTTATATGTTACAGTTTTTTTTATCAAAAACCAATTATAGAACAATTTTACAAGAGAATGAAACATTAAATTATAAAAAAAACAAATCAAATGGTCCAAATTTTAAATATTAAGAGCATAGATAATAATTCATCACCATTAATTGCTTTACAAATCATAATAAAATTTAATATGTGACTCTTAAACACAATAAATAAATCTAGAGTATATTATACATAACATTAATTCTTTATTTCATATTAAAAACCTTCTTACATAAACCTCTATCTCTTATAAAAAAAATGAAAAATATAACATGTTACATTTGTATAAACTAGAAAAGCACTGACAATTCTTTTTAACACAAGGTTGATCACTTAAAAAATTTATAAATAATAAAATAAAACAATAGTAATAATCAAAAAATATAAAAATGTAAAATTATAGTAATAATAAAAAATGCAAAGAGAACAAAAAAAAGTGGGATGGTAAAATCATATAGCGATCTTATAATCTCATTACGATCTTACGATCCTGAGCATGATCCTACCTATTTACGAGATCCTAAGTATAATCCAATACGTTTTTTTATTGATAAGAACGTAAAATCGAACAATTAGAATCGTGATTTTGATAACCAAGCTACCGTGTGAGGATGTTGTATTAATTTCACGTTCTTATAAACTAACCAACCAACCACGTATAGTGATGGGCCAAATTAATTAGTTCAAGTCCAACAGGCCGGCGGGCACGGGGCAGGAGGAGAGGATGGTGTCATGGTGGGATAAAAAAATATATTATTATTGTTCAATCATTTTTCTTAGCAAGCAATTATCTGTTTTTTTTCAACTGTTTGAGGTTCTTGATTTAGTAATAAAAATGGGGGATTTTTTTTGTTGCATATATTTGAGTTCCAACAACCAAGTGGGTTCATTGATTATTATTCTTTGATTCTTTCTGTTTTTTTATTCTTATCTTCTAATTTCTAAAATAGCTTCCATCTTTCTGAATTTATAGACTTTCCCAAATTATATGTGATTTCTGAAATTTCTATAAATTATTATATCTTCTGGAATAAGAATGAGATTTGATTCTTTTATTTATGAAATTGATTTACCCATAGAAGATAAAACATCCTTGAAACTATATTACAAGTTAACGAGACGTATAGTTTCCTTGAATAAATCATTTTTATAAGTAGAAGAATCATCTTTCAATTAGAAAACATGAATATA
This sequence comes from Pulicaria dysenterica, assembly GCA_947179395.2. Classification (NCBI taxonomy): domain Eukaryota; kingdom Viridiplantae; phylum Streptophyta; class Magnoliopsida; order Asterales; family Asteraceae; genus Pulicaria; species Pulicaria dysenterica. The sequence goes on along the minus strand of OX359296.1, from coordinate 42,789,183 downwards.
TGAGTTTTAGAGTATACTTTTACTAAAACTATTATCCTGGAATGAATGTTTGTGTTAAAAGTATAATAAAAGATGAAATTAAAAATCAGAACTTTATTTTTTAGTGTTTTTAAATGTTTCTTAGTTTTAGGGTCTATTTTTACTAAATTGTAAAGGATTTCCAAAATCTTAATACCGGCCCTAAGACATACCACCATCACCAACAACAATATACAATACCGCCTTAATGGAGACCCAGAGACATACCATACTTTTTCAAGTAATTTACATATTATCAAACCACGCCACAATTTTAACGGTATATAATAGTGGATATAACCACTTATTCTCCGTAAGACCGAGCATAGGGGGATACCTGAAGTGGCCGGGTAGATCAGCGGGCTTCTCGTGTTGCATTGGATTGACCACTACGCCCCCTTATTTGGGTTAGCGGTCGGTTTCTCCAACCTAATCTCACATGTCCTTTTTTTAATTGTGTAAGAGAGAGAAAGTAAGTGAAAGAAAGATATTAGGTTGTTTGGTTTAAACTATACTTAAGTTTTACATAAATGAGAAAAAAAATGATTTATCACCGATTATAACCACTTTATAATTCTACAGTACGTAATGATATACTTTTTTTTTGAAAGGCAAACTTAGATTAAATATAAAATAAAAATATGTTACAAATACACGGGCCTTGCATAGGACTTACGAACGAAAGATATACCATTCCACCAGAGGTGGAAATAGGATATCCATGTAAGTCCCCGCATATCCGAAAACCTTACACTTTTAACCGAGCTAACTAGTTACAGAAAATCTAAAAAAATGCGAACCGATTACACGAAAGATGCATCGGCTGGATTGCACAACCAGTCTTGCCAAGTAAACTGGATACCCTTCTTCGCCCGAACTTGAAGAGATTGGAACATAAACAGTTTTGTGTCAAAAAAGATGTTGTGTAACCTTGTTTTTGTGCCGGAGAACACCAAATCATTGCGGTCTTTCCAAATTAAATACCCCGCTACTCTGATGACCAAACTCCAAATTTTCAGCGCCTTTGAATTTGAGAGAGCAGCTTGAGCTGCTGCTTTGAAATCTTTAAAGGAGCCTGTTGTGCAAAAAACTAACCCCCACCAGTTATGAACATCTTTCCAAATTGACGATACTTTTTGACAAGAAAAAATCGCGTGATTGACATCCTCTACTTTCTCATCGCATCTCGGGCATAGAAGGGAATGTAAGTCAATCCCTCTCCGATCTAAATTTAGTCTAACCGGCAATCTTCTTCTATCCACTCTCCAACTAAAGATACACACTTTTTTAGGCACGAGAGACGACCAAAAGGACTGCTGATTTGTTTGAACTGCAACTCTCCGATTAGCCTGTAGGATATCCAGCTGGTCTCGAACCAGTCTAACAGAGTAACCATTGTCATTGCTTAGTAACCAGAACCTCTTATCTTGCACTTCCTGCTGTAGTTGAATTTGAACCAGCAACATCAACAACCTTTGAAGTTCATCTGCCACCCTTCCCCTGAACCGAGCTACATCACCCATCTGCCACCTCCACGATGAACCTATCCAGCTTCCCATTTCCGCTACCGTCTTATCCCTTCTACCCACTTTATTGAACACCCTCGAGAACTTTACAGCTAAAGGACCATCTCCTATCCAATTGTCATACTAGAAATTTGTATTCGAACCATTACCAACATCGATCTTTTGCAGTTCCGCCAAGTGAAGGCCCTGTTTATTCAGTAATGCAGCCGAAAAAATAATGTCTTTCCATAACCCCCCCTTTCCAGACATAAGTGATAAGTCCCAACCCCCCGAAACCCATGAATACTTTTAATGATTTTGATCCAAAAACTGTTTTTATCGTTATTCCAAAAGCGCCACCACCATTTACCAAGCAAGCTAAGATTAAAGAAATGTAAGTTTCCCACATCAAGACCTCCCAAATCCTTTTTTAAAATTATGTCCGACCACTTAACCCAATTAATCTTTTTTGAGCCACCCTGACCCCCACCCCAAAAGAAATCACGTCTAAATCTATCAAGAATGTCAAGGATACTGGTTGGAGCTCGAAAAATAGACATGAAGTAGACCGGTAGGCTGGACAAAACCGATTTGATAAGTGTGAGACGTCCCCCAGAAGACAGTAATTTTCCTTTCCACGATGCTAATCTCAATTCAAACTTCTTGATTACCGGATCCCAATGAGACCTCCTTACCATACTCAAGTTAATCGGAACCCCTAGATAAGTGAACGTTCCTGTACCGAATCTAAAACCAAACCGATTTGCCATCTCTCTTCCTTCCGACTGTGAAACTCCTATACTCCACAAGCTGCTCTTCTTAAAGTTCACCTTTAGACCCGACGCTTCCTGCCACTGCCTGAGTAAGAATACCAAAGCTTTAACATTCGAAGAACTCCAAGTCCCAAAAATCAAGGTGTCGTCCGCATATTGAAGGTGAGACACCCTAACATTACAACTCCCCACTGCTAGAGCCTTAAACACTTTCTTGTCACAGGCCTCTTTAAACATTAAATTGAACCCCTCAGCAGCAATTAGAAAAAGGTAAGGCGCAAGTGGATCACCTTGCCTTACCCCCTTAAATACTTTAAATTCTTTTGACGGGGAACCGTTGATCAACACCAAAATTGAAGCCGACTTTAAACACAACTCCATCCATTGAATCCATTTAGGACCAAACCCCATTTGTAGCATGATATCCAAGAGAAACGGCCACTGTAAACTATCATACGCCTTTTCAAAATCCAATTTAACTGCTAGACCTTTTGCTTTTGACTTTTTCATCTCCGTTAACACCTCTCCCGCAATAAGAATACTATCCAAAAGCTGCCGATTCTCTAGAAAGGCTTATTGTTCTTTTCCATTCAAATTGTTCATAACACTTTTGAGTCTCTTTGAAAGTATCTTAGCAATAATTTTATAGTAACAACCGATTAGATTAATTGGTCTATAATCCATAAAACACAAAGGATCCGTGCTTTTAGGAATTAAAGCGATGAACGACGCGTTGCAACCATGGGAGAAATGCCCTTCCCAAAACCAATGCAAAGCCGATAGCATATCCGATTTGATTAGGCTCCAAAAGTGTTTAATAAAGGTGAAATTAAAACCGTCCGGTCCCGGGGCTTTCCTACTGCCACAATCAGAAATAGCATCCAGAACTTCCTTTTCTGAAAAACGACTCTGCAGACTCGCATTTTCCTCCAAAGACACCTTTTGGAATTTAGAACTTTTAAACCAAAGTGATCCATGACCCGAATTCTTATAGAAGTCAGCGTAAAAATTCACCGTTGCTTCCTTAATTTTGTTCGGCTCCATTACCCACTCTCCACCTATCTTCATACCTGCTATGTTACTTGATCTATAATTTGCCTTCATAGTAGCATGAAAGAACTTCGTGTTTTCGTCACCCTCCACCTGCCATCTGATTCTTGATTTCTGCCGCATCATCTGACCCTTTTTAGACCTCAAATCCAACTGCTCTTTTTTATTTTCCAGCCATACATTTCTTTCTTGCTGTGAAATGGCCCCCTCCTCTGCTTTTAGTTCCCAAAATAGACATTTTTCATCCAGCCCTTTTAATTGTTTATCTATTGTCCCAAATCTTTTTTTAGCCCAAGATTTTAACTCCCATTTAACATTTCTAAGCTTCTCCAAAAAACGTCTATCCGGTACCACTTCGATTGTTTGTTTTGCCCACGCCTTAATTGTCAAAGTCTCACATTCTTTTTCTTTTAACCAAACATCAAAAAATTTGAACGGTTTTGGGCCAAAGTTTATTTCGTGATCAAAACAAATAATAGGATAATGATCCGAAAGCTTTCTATTTAACGCTATACACGTTAACGATCCCCATTCATTATAAAAATCTTCCCCCACCAAGAATCTATCGATCTTACTGAACTTAACTCCATCGACACACATTCTAGTAAACTTTCGATTTCCCAACGGGATATCAAGCAGTGAATTCATAGAAATAAAAGCGTTAAAATCACTTACATTGGACTCCAACGAGTTGACGTTGAGCCTTTCTTCCGACGATCTTACCTCATTAAAATCTCCAAAAAGAATTACATTACTATTGGTCTCTGCCAAGAACTCTCCTAATTGATTCCAACATTCCTTTTTCTTTGACGTGGTATGCGGGCCGTAAACATTAGTTAAGGACACCTCCTTCGATTTTCCTTTCCAAGTTCCAGTTATAGCTGCAAAGTAAGTCGATCCCTTTGCTACAACATTATGTAAGAATCTATTGTCCCATATCAGCAGCAAACCCCCCGAATTTCCAACTGCAGACACTTGCGAAAACCCAAACTCTTTCCCACCCCAAACTTTTTCCACTTGCGATTCTTCCCACCAGTCTGATTTCGTCTCCTGGATCCCTAGTACTGTAGGTCTTTCTTTAATACACAATTCTCTAACCCAATTAATTTTATCTAAGGAACCCAACCCTCTAACGTTTAAAGACATGATCTTCATTAAATCTGCAAAAAAGCGAACCAACCTCTGAAGAGCTCAATCTCTGATCCTGGCCTCTTTCTTTTGTACAAATCCCACCTTATTTAGAATTTCCCTTTTTTTCCTTTAGACCTAGCCAATTGTTTCATCAACTTTAGACTGATTTGTAACACCCCAAAATGGGGCCTAGTTGTAAACTGTAGTACATGTAGCTTTAACAGTTGTACGTTGACTTTAATTGGTGTTTTGTTGCTAACTGTAGTATAAATGTTGCTAAATGGTGTCTTAAATGTGAATTGGTGTTTTAAACATGAATTGGTGCTAATTGGTGTTAAATGGTGTTAACTGGTGTTAAATGTGGATAAAAATGTAGTATGATGAAAAGTGTCATAAGTTGACCATGTTGACAAATAGTTGAACGGTTTTGGATAATGGTTCCAAAAATATCTCCGTTAGTTGAAACGGATAACCCTAAGTTGAGTTTTAAGTTGAATAGGAGAACGAAATACCCGAGAGGGGGTATTAGGCACTTAAGTCGGCCTATAGACTCTTTCTTCTTTACTGGATAAGCTTAAAACACACATACACACACTACAAACACATACGTACGTACGTGAACACCCCACACACACACACACTTGAAGAAATTGAAAGAGAAATCAAGAGGGAAGATCTTTTGTTGCTGATTTCAGTTGAATCCAAGTCTAGAATCTGTTCTATATCATCATCTTGTAAGTTTTCTTGATCGAAAACCTAGTTCTTCATGTTCTTGTGTGTGTGGTGTCAAGGTGAAGATTTAGAAGTGTTTTGATGTTGTTCTTGTGTCCAAATCATGTTAGTAAGTTAGTATATATGTTAGAAATGTTGTATAAACACTTGAATATGGATTCAAGTTGGATTTTGAGTCAAAAACCCGTAAAACAGCGTCTGTTTACGAACAGAGCAAGAACACGCTGTAAATATGGTTCCTACGGGCGTAGTATGATGTTACTACGGCCGTAGGGTGTTGTTTATGTTACTGCGGTCGTAGGAAATGGTTGCTACGGCCGTAGGATTGAAATTATGAGGATTTCCACCTACGGGTGATGGAAACAAGACTACGGGCGTAGGATATGGTTGCTACGGCCGTAGTTGCCCAAAGGATACATACTACGGGCGTAGTGAATGGTTACTACGGCCGTAGGCCATGGTTCTTTGGCAATAACTCCTACGGGCGTAGTGCATATGTACTGCGGCCGTAGTACGTGTTGGATGGTTGTCCTGCGGGCGTAGGAACATGTTCCTGCGGCCGTAGGAGGCTGTCAGAAGCCATGTTGATCTTTTGTTGAGACTGTTGTTAGTGCAGTCTGTTGTAGTGTATACTAAGGGGGTGTTTATCTATGTTTATTGGTGTTAGGTGACTCAGACGATTCTGTGTGCTCTTGGGATTCCCGATTGCATATCTGCCTCTTGTAGTTTCGAGGTGAGTACCGGTTTCCCATGAGTCTCAGTAGGTAAGTTATCTGTAGTACATGTTGACACATGATTAGTGTATTGATACGTGGAAATGGAGGTATGTTATGATAAAGTTGTACAAGCATGCTTAGTATTATTATTGTTGATATGAAAGATATTGTTGTGATTATATGCGCGCATGAACTGGATCCTTATTGGATCAACTAGTTGTTTATGAAGTTTTGTCCGGACACTGAATTGGAGAACACGGAGGTCAGTCAGGTAGACGGGTGTCAATACTTGGCTGGGTTCTCGGGTAGACGGGAGTTAGTACCCGGGCATTAACGGTACTCAAGTAGTATACGCTTGGGTGATGGTCCTGCAGGCCGCCGTTCCTCTAAGGAGTAAGGTTCCTTGATAGATGGGAACCAACATGATAGATAATTGGCGTAATATGTGGAATGCTTTTGGGTTGTTGAGCGGGGTTAGCTCCCCTGCAACATACGACTATTGCTGACACGTTTGTCACGTCGCAATATGATAGGATAGCCTTGTGTGCTGTTCTGATACATGATAGCCTGCTTATTGTTGCTTATGTGTAATTGGTGCTCACTAGCTAGTTGTAGCTAACGGTGCAGGATTTACCTTTTTCGCAGGTTGATGCTAGAGGCCTGGTGAGGCGGGTACCGATGGTAGCTTTTGTTGTATATACCTTTTGGGAAACACGTTGTAGTTTGTATGGATCCGGTGGTCGGAACTAGTTGGTAACGCTTGTAGCTTTGAACTTGGCTAACCTTTTTGTTGTAATTAATTAGCCGAGTCAAACTGGTTGTTTTTGTAAATGGTGTTTAATTCCGCTGCAACACTTTTGATAATCGATGTTTAAAAAGTTTAAATTAACTCTAATTTTAAGCTCGTTAGGGGTGGCGTTACAAGTAGGTATCAGAGCCTAAGTTTGAGGAATTGAGTACTCGTAGAAGTATTCAATCTCAAGCTCGGGCCCGACCATCGTTAAGTGTTCCTATCTGGGTAATTGGGGTTGAGTTGAGTGATATGTGGCTGTCTTATGTGATAGATTAATTGTAGTATTTGTACGTGGTAAATAAATGGTGTACTAACTGTGGTCTACGTGTAAATATTTAGTTGAGTAGAAATGGCCGAGCGTAGAGCTACGACAGAAGAGGCTCTCAAACGGATGGAGGACGAGGCCTCAAGTGAACGACGGGAAGCTGAGGACGAGGTTTCTCAGCATAATGTGGAACCGCCAAGACATGATCAAGAGCAGGCGGCATATGTTAGACTGTTAGAGGAGGAGCTCCGATTGACGAGGGAGTTGTTGCAAAATGCTTTGGCAGTGAAGAAGCCAAAGAAGTGCTCTTACAAGAAGTTCTTGTCTTGCGGGCCGAAGGTTTATGAGGGTAGTGATAATCCCTCTGAGACTATTCGTTGGTTACGTGAGACGGATCAGGTGTTCGAAGCTTGTGAATGTGAACGTGAGCTTCGCGTCAGATATGTTGTTCAGAGGTTGAAAGGGCCAGCTTTGGATTGGTGGGATACAGTTAAAGATACGTTGAGGCCAGAGGTGATTGATGCTCTGACTTGGGAGCAGTTTTCTGAGAAATTAAAAGCGAAGTATTGTACAGATTATGATCTGGAGCGACTGGAGAACGAGTTTAATGGTCTCCGTAAGGGGGATAAGCCTGTTGAGGACCTTATTCATGCTTTTACGGATAAGGTTAGATTCATACCGCATTTGGTGACTGATGAGAAAGCCAAGATGCGGAAGTTTGTAAACATGTTGCCACTTGATTTTCGCGCTCATGTTAGAGCTGCGGCTACTTTGGATCGGGCGTTTGAGATAGCCCGACAGATTGATGGGGATAGACGCCAGGGAAAGGGGGATCATGTTGTTGAGGGTCAGAAAAGGAAGTTTCAGCAGTTCTCAAAATCTGTTACTTCCAAGGGGCAGTCGTCGACTGGGGGAAAGCCTGATTCTTTCAAGAAGGCTAAGTTTGAGGGTTCGTGGTGCGCTCTGTGTCGCACCTACCATGCTGGTGATTGTTCGAAGGCCACTACTCGTTGTTTTAGGTGTGGTCAGAAAGGGCACTCGGTGAATGAGTGCGAGTTTAAGGAGAACGTCTGTTACAAGTGCCACAAGCCAGGGCACCGGATTACAGATTGTCGGTCAAAGTCAGACGCTGGAACTGGAGGATCTGCCTCAGGGCAGAAGAAAGACAACGCTCCCCGTGCTAAAGGGCGGGCGTTTCAGATGACAAAGGAAGAGGCCAAGGGTGCTGGGGATGTGATTACGGGTACTTTTCTTATTAACTCTACCCCAGCATGTGTACTGTTTGATTCTGGAGCTACATATTCATTTGTGTCTGTCTCTTTCTGTGATAAACTGCAAATGCATGTATCTGTGTTGTCTGAGCCTATAAGAGTAGAGACTGCTAGTGGTAAAGTAGTTTCTGTTGTAGATAGTGTTCCTCAAGCGGTTATTGATATCGACGGAAGTAGTTTTCCTGTTTCTTTTCTTTTAATGTCGATTGCAGGATTCGATGTTGTGATTGGGATGGATTGGCTTAGTAAGTTGAACGCTGAGATTTTCTGTTCCAAGAAGTTGATTAAAGTTCCTTTACCTGACGGGTCATATGCTGTGGCTCGTGGAGAGAGACGAAAGTTAGATATTCCTATCATTTCTCTGTTGAAAGCAAGAAAGTCGGTTTCGAAAGGCTGCGATTGCTATTTAGCACATGTGATTGATGCTAAACTGGAGAAACGAGTTGTTCGTGATATTCCGGTGGTGACCGATTATCCTGAGGTATTTCCTGATGAGTTGCCTGGGTTACCGCCAGTCAGAGATGTTGAATATAGAATTGATCTTGTTCCGGGGGCTACCCCTGTGGCTAAAGCTCCATATCGTCTTGCTCCTTCCGAGGTTCGCGAGATGATGACGCAAATTCAGGAGTTACTAGACAAAGACTTTATTCGCCCGAGTTCTTCTCCTTGGGGTGCTCCGGTGCTATTTGTGAAAAAGAAAGACGGGACTATGAGAATGTGCATTGATTATCGGGAGCTGAATAAGCGAACGGTAAAGAACAAGTATCCTTTGCCGCGGATAGATGATTTGTTTGATCAACTGCAGGGAGCGACGTGCTTCTCAAAGATTGATCTGCGGTCTGGATATCACCAAGTGTTAGTTGCTAATGAAGACGTTCCAAAGACGGCTTTCCGTACTCGTTATGGTCATTACGAGTTTTTGGTGATGCCTTTCGGTTTAACCAATGCTCCTGCGGTTTTCATGGACCTGATGAATCGGGTTTGTCGTCCATTTCTTGATAAATCGGTGATTGTGTTTATTGATGATATTCTCATCTATTCTAAGACTGAAGCTGAACACGAGTTGCATTTGCGAGAGGTTCTTGAAACTCTTAAACGGGAGAAACTTTACGCTAAATTCTCAAAGTGTGAGTTCTGGCTACGAGAAGTTCATTTTCTCGGTCACGTGATCTGCAGCGATGGCGTGAAAGTTGATCCGGCGAAAGTTGAAGCGGTTATGAATTGGGGAGTTCCTAGAACTCCTTCTGAAGTTAGAAGTTTTCTCGGCCTAGCTGGTTACTATCGGCGGTTTATCCGCGACTTTTCTAAGCTTGCGGGTCCTTTAACTAAATTAACTCGCAAAGATGTTGCATTCGTTTGGGCGGAAGCTCAAGAACAAGCGTTTCAATCTTTGAAACGGCTATTGTGCGAGGCTCCAATACTTTCCTTGCCAGAGGGATCTGAAGACTTCATTGTTTACTGTGATGCCTCGTATTCTGGATTGGGGTGTGTGTTGATGCAGCGAGATAAAGTGATTGCCTACGCCTCAAGGCAATTGAAACCTCATGAAGGCAACTATCCGACTCATGATCTTGAGTTGGCAGCGGTGGTGTTCGCGTTGAAATTGTGGAGGCACTATCTTTATGGTACCAAGTGTGTGGTCTGTACGGATCACAAGAGCCTGCAATATGTATTCACGCAGAAAGAGCTCAACATGAGACAACGCAGATGGCTCGAGTTGATCAAAGACTACGATTGTGAGATTCGCTACCATCCTGGTAAGGCCAATGTGGTGGCGGATGCATTAAGTCGCAAGAGCTCTACTGTAGATGCTAGATTTATGAAACTTACTGTGGTTCCCGATATCATTGCTCGATTGAAGGAAGCGCAGCAAGTAGCGTTACAAGATGAAAACCTAAAAGCAGAAACGATGAAAAAGCTGAAAGATCAACTTTTTGATGATACTCGCGGACTAAAGACGTTTCAGTCTCGCGTGTGGGTACCTCTTCATGGTGATAATCGTGAGCTGATACTGCAGGAAGCTCATAAATCTAGGCTGTCGGTTCATCCGGGCAGCACAAAGATGTATCATGACTTAAAGGTATTGTACTGGTGGCCTACTTTGAAGCGAGATATTGCTTCTTTTGTGGAAAAATGTCAGATCTGCGCGCAAGTTAAGGCAGAACATCAGAAGCCTTATGGCAGTTTGCAGCAACTAGAGATCCCTGAGTGGAAGTGGGATCACATTACGATGGATTTTGTGACTAAGTTGCCGAAGACCCTTAGGGGTCATGATGCTATTTGGGTCATTGTCGATAGATTGACCAAGAGCGCTCATTTTCTAGCTATCAGCGAGTCTACTCCGCTAGAAAAGTTAGCAAAGCTGTATGTAGATGAAGTGGTGTCACGACATGGTTTGCCATGTTCGATTGTGTCGGATCGTGATGCGAGATTTACTTCACACTTTTGGCAGAGCTTGCAACATGAACTTGGTACACGTGTTCATCTGAGCACGGCGTATCATCCACAAACAGATGGCCAGTCGGAGAGAACGATCCAGACGTTGGAGGACATGCTTCGCGCATGTATTCTCGAATTTGGTGGTGCGTGGGATTCTCACTTGCCGTTGGTCGAGTTCGCTTATAATAACTCGTACCACTCCAGTATTGGGATGCCACCTTATGAAATGTTGTATGGGAGGCGTTGTCGTACTCCCACATGTTGGTTAGAACCCGGTGAAAAGCAGTTTGCTGGACCTGAGATTGTTCAGATTACGGCAGATAAAGTGAAGATTGCGCGGGAAAAGCTCAAAGCGGCCCGTGACAGACAGAAAGTATATGCTGATCCTAAGCGCAGACCAGTTGTATTCCAGGAGGGCGATCGGGTGTTCTTGAAAGTTTCTCCTTGGAAAGGCGTGATTCGTTTTGGTAGAAAGGGTAAGTTGAGTCCACGTTACATTGGTCCATTTCGGATCATTCGCGTGGTTAATGATCAGACAGTTACGCTAGAGTTGCCTCCAGAGTTATCTGGAATTCACAACACGTTCAACATGTGTTATCTGCGTAAGTGTAAGGTGGAGGAGAACCAGATTCTGCCTCTACAAGAATTGAAGGTTGACGCTTCAAAGCGACTAGTTGAAGAACCTGTAGAGATACTTGATTCTAAAACCAAAAAGTTGCGTCGAAAGTTGATTAAACTGGTGTTAGTCAAATGGAAGCATAACCTGGGTTCGAATATGACCTGGGAGACGGAAGATGACATGAAAGCTAGATACCCTCACTTGTTTGTAGACGATCAGATTCCGAGGACGGAATCTTCTTAAGGGGGGTAGATTTGTAACACCCCAAAATGGGGCCTAGTTGTAAACTGTAGTACATGTAGCTTTAACAGTTGTACGTTGACTTTAATTGGTGTTTTGTTGCTAACTGTAGTATAAATGTTGCTAAATGGTGTCTTAAATGTGAATTGGTGTTTTAAACATGAATTGGTGCTAATTGGTGTTAAATGGTGTTAACTGGTGTTAAATGTGGATAAAAATGTAGTATGATGAAAAGTGTCATAAGTTGACCATGTTGACAAATAGTTGAACGGTTTTGGATAATGGTTCCAAAAATATCTCCGTTAGTTGAAACGGATAACCCTAAGTTGAGTTTTAAGTTGAATAGGAGAACGAAATACCCGAGAGGGGGTATTAGGCACTTAAGTCGGCCTATAGACTCTTTCTTCTTTACTGGATAAGCTTAAAACACACATACACACACTACAAACACATACGTACGTACGTGAACACCCCACACACACACACACTTGAAGAAATTGAAAGAGAAATCAAGAGGGAAGATCTTTTGTTGCTGATTTCAGTTGAATCCAAGTCTAGAATCTGTTCTATATCATCATCTTGTAAGTTTTCTTGATCGAAAACCTAGTTCTTCATGTTCTTGTGTGTGTGGTGTCAAGGTGAAGATTTAGAAGTGTTTTGATGTTGTTCTTGTGTCCAAATCATGTTAGTAAGTTAGTATATATGTTAGAAATGTTGTATAAACACTTGAATATGGATTCAAGTTGGATTTTGAGTCAAAAACCCGTAAAACAGCGTCTGTTTACGAACAGAGCAAGAACACGCTGTAAATATGGTTCCTACGGGCGTAGTATGATGTTACTACGGCCGTAGGGTGTTGTTTATGTTACTGCGGTCGTAGGAAATGGTTGCTACGGCCGTAGGATTGAAATTATGAGGATTTCCACCTACGGGTGATGGAAACAAGACTACGGGCGTAGGATATGGTTGCTACGGCCGTAGTTGCCCAAAGGATACATACTACGGGCGTAGTGAATGGTTACTACGGCCGTAGGCCATGGTTCTTTGGCAATAACTCCTACGGGCGTAGTGCATATGTACTGCGGCCGTAGTACGTGTTGGATGGTTGTCCTGCGGGCGTAGGAACATGTTCCTGCGGCCGTAGGAGGCTGTCAGAAGCCATGTTGATCTTTTGTTGAGACTGTTGTTAGTGCAGTCTGTTGTAGTGTATACTAAGGGGTGTTTATCTATGTTTATTGGTGTTAGGTGACTCAGACGATTCTGTGTGCTCTTGGGATTCCCGATTGCATATCTGCCTCTTGTAGTTTCGAGGTGAGTACCGGTTTCCCATGAGTCTCAGTAGGTAAGTTATCTGTAGTACATGTTGACACATGATTAGTGTATTGATACGTGGAAATGGAGGTATGTTATGATAAAGTTGTACAAGCATGCTTAGTATTATTATTGTTGATATGAAAGATATTGTTGTGATTATATGCGCGCATGAACTGGATCCTTATTGGATCAACTAGTTGTTTATGAAGTTTTGTCCGGACACTGAATTGGAGAACACGGAGGTCAGTCAGGTAGACGGGTGTCAATACTTGGCTGGGTTCTCGGGTAGACGGGAGTTAGTACCCGGGCATTAACGGTACTCAAGTAGTATACGCTTGGGTGATGGTCCTGCAGGCCGCCGTTCCTCTAAGGAGTAAGGTTCCTTGATAGATGGGAACCAACATGATAGATAATTGGCGTAATATGTGGAATGCTTTTGGGTTGTTGAGCGGGGTTAGCTCCCCTGCAACATACGACTACTGCTGACACGTTTGTCACGTCGCAATATGATAGGATAGCCTTGTGTGCTGTTCTGATACATGATAGCCTGCTTATTGTTGCTTATGTGTAATTGGTGCTCACTAGCTAGTTGTAGCTAACGGTGCAGGATTTACCTTTTTCGCAGGTTGATGCTAGAGGCCTGGTGAGGCGGGTACCGATGGTAGCTTTTGTTGTATATACCTTTTGGGAAACACGTTGTAGTTTGTATGGATCCGGTGGTCGGAACTAGTTGGTAACGCTTGTAGCTTTGAACTTGGCTAACCTTTTTGTTGTAATTAATTAGCCGAGTCAAACTGGTTGTTTTTGTAAATGGTGTTTAATTCCGCTGCAACACTTTTGATAATCGATGTTTAAAAAGTTTAAATTAACTCTAATTTTAAGCTCGTTAGGGGTGGCGTTACATGATTTTCCCAGCACCTATATCCCTAAATTGCCGAATCTTTCTTTTAATTCCTGGGGTAAAGGGCGTTGGTTGAGACAAGTTGTCTGGAGCGGTTGACTGGGCTTTTAATTGCTCAGAAACTCTTCTTTTGACAATTACATTGAGACCACCATTTAATTGGGCTAGGGAATCTGAATGTGAAATTAAAGGCCCACTAACCGGTTGGGCCAAGCCTTGACTGTCTTCATGATTGAAAGAGTAGTCGCTGGGGCCTACTCCATTAACTTCCACCGCCTTGAACCCTTCCACTACTAACGTGTCTTTCCCTGCCGCCTGAAGTACACCTTTCTCTGAATCGAAGCTTCCCTTGACCCCTCCGACTGATACGCCGCCGTCTGCTACGACCCTGTCATCATCAAATACCTGTTGGATAAAAGGTTTTTGAATTCTTGGGCTTTGGTCTTTGGTTTGAGGTTTCCCCATCGACTTCTCCTTGCAATTTTCAACGGAAACTTCTCCGTTGACCTCCCCTAGTCTGACTTGTTGGGAATTAGAGAGATTGTTGATTTGTTTGATTACTTCTTTCTTTTTTAACTGTATATCATCATCTGAAAGCTCATCACTATCGTGAGAGTTCACCGAAGAACACTCAACGGTACTGTCATCGTCATCGTCATCGATCTGATCTACCCAACCTTCTTCACGTAAGAGTATCTCCCTCGAGTAACCATTGCATTTGATAATATACCTTTCCATTAAAGGATACTCGTACGATGTGTTAATCAGAACTCTACCGGAAACCAAAGCTTTTGAGGCTTTCCAGTCGCAATTTTCTACATCTAACGGCTGTCCCCGTCTTGACGCAATCTTGCTGAAATTTTTCTCCGACCAAAGATCTAACGGGACACCATATATTTTGACCCAGGTAGTTCTCGCATCTCCATGGCTGTAATCTTTAGTCCACCCTCTGATATGTTCAAACCAGATCGATAAATCAGTGTCCTTATTGTTACCAATGAAGTTAGCAGTGTCCACCGAGTCGCAAATAAGCAGTATTTCCGAGCCTCCCAGAAACTTCCAATCGAGAATGTTGGGGTTCACCATTCTGATTATGTTATCCAAATTATCTAAGGTTTCTTTCCCCTTAGCTTTAACTACCACACACTTGGTCAGTAATTCAACATATTCATTTACTTCATCTAGATCATTAATGTGTCCCCCCTGTTTAAAGTTCATACCCTCATTAATACCAGGAATCTTTTTACCTTCCCTTTCTGTCCTACGATCTGCACCCTTTAAAACTTCAGCAAATGTTCTACCATCTCTGAACTTGTCCTTAATAAAACTGCCACCCACTTCCTTTTTTGGAGCATCACCATTCCTACCACCTTTGTACTTACTGTTAGATTGATCCGGATTCTTCCTAGCTTTGTGTACTCTTAGCTTGAAGGTGCCCAACCATAATCCATTAAGAATCTTTAACAGTTCATCTTCATTTTCTGAGTGGTGGTACCTTACGAACCCGAATCTCCTACCACTCGTCAAGAGCTTTGTCGCTATGAATACATCGACCACCTTGCCACACTTCTTAAATAACGTCCATAACTTTATCCTTCCAGTATCCCAAGGAAAGTTGTAGAAGAAGAAAGATATTGAACCGGTCCACTCTGATGCCTTGATGTTCTGTCCAGTCCTCAGCCAATCTTCATGTCTATTTCTTCTTTGCTCGTTTCCAGTAGCCCTTTGTTGCTGCCTCTCAACTCTCTGAAAACTTTCTCTCTCTAAACTCTCTCTCATCTTGATTGCAGAAGGTAAATATATATGAAATAATTATAAAACATAAAACAATTGAAATTTTAAAAATGAGGACATAGGACTTAACACATATACAAGTGGTTGAAATGTTGACGTAATATTGAGGACAGAAGTGATGGTCAAAACGTAGTATCATTATACTAAGAGACATGATTATGTTTCTTTCACGTGCTATTAGTCATATTGTTAGAATCAAAACAACAAGATTAAGTCTTTAATTGTTATAATTAACATAACTTAACGCAATTATAAAAAAATAAATATTTTTTTATTAAATATGATATTGTAAAATAGAAAATAGGTAAAAAACGATTTGGTGTACAGATTGTTCATATATCTTAAATAAAGGTAAAGTCCATCTGATCTATATATATATATATATATATATATATATATATATATATATATATATATATATATATATATATATAAAAGGAGCTATGCTAAAGAAAGAGTTGTGACCTACTAAGAAGATAAGAAAACTAACTACCAACCAATTTATAACTCAATTAAATGTAGTTACATTTAGTTACATTTCACTAAGTTCTCACTGTGTAGTAATAGTAGGTTATGAAGAGATTTTCTTGTTATGTTGTTGATGCAGTTTGATGTGGAAACTTAGATCTTTGTTTATGGTTTATTAGTTATAAAGAATAAATATGATATTTAAAAACTAAAGTGTATAAATATAATATATCAAAATTTTAGAACTAAATATATGAAATTTATTTAATAATTTTGATTCAATTTTTATTTAAGAAAGTGAAAATTAAAATTCCAATTTTGAATAAATAGATAGTTAAGTTTGAACAATTAAATTTGGGATTAGAATAGTTCAAAAACTTATCAATGTTAGTAAATTATCTATATTTTAGATTCCACATAATCGTAACCAAAATACTTTATCAGTATCAAGATGTGATTAAGGTGTTCCCCATTCTTTAAGACGAGGGTTTAAATTAATCTTGCCAAAGTCATAAGTGTAGATTAGGATGTGTGTGTATATATATATATATATATATATATATATATATATGAAAAAGTTAAATCGAACACTGTTTTTCATATAATAACTGCGAAAACTGTTTGTAACACCTATAATGACTCATTAATAAGAGTACTTTGGTCATTATATATTTAACAAACCGTAAATTACGTCTAGAAAAGCTATCATTAATTTATAAGACTTGATTTTTTTTTTAAAAATCGTTATTAATGTGTCATTAATGAGCTGCTAAAAATAATTAAATTTTAATTAATTTTAACTAAGTTGATTTTCGCAATTTTTATATAAAAAATAATTCACATTTAAATCTTCTCCTATATATATCATCGTGAACATACCACGCTGTGTATACTATGCACATGTAACTACAGTCATATGTCTGTATACTACGTACCCTTGTATTTATTATTCACTTATAAAAAAAACTCTGCCGATACATATATCATTACTAGCTAGGTATACTACTCACATTTGACCAATATATAATACATACACATCACCATATATAGTGTATTCAATTATACGTATTTATTAGTATTGTTGTCATTATCTGTTTCCTTCCATCATCCATTTGCACGGTGTCATAATAACTTACTTCTCGACATCAAAACTAGGGGCTGATCTAAAACTTTTATATATATAAAGACTTTTATTTAAAAATACTAATGCCACTTAAAATATATGAATACGTAAAAATGTTTCATTTTTTTGTAAGATGACGAAATAATAAAATTCGTTTAAAGACAAAGAAATTATGTGCTAAAAGAACACTTAAAATTTTGTTATAACCAATTATATTGTCATTAATTATCCTTTGTAACAAAATATTAACTAAAATAATATTTCTGACCATAAAAATAAAATACTAACTATTTAATTCGACGATGTTTATTCTTGATTGGTGATTCAGTAATTCAATAACAAAAAAATTGTTCGTTACAAATTCTTGACACTGAATTTAAATAACAAAAAGTTCTTAATTATATTAAATTTTATAATTTAATATAATAAACTAGAAAGTGGAATTTTGTTAAGATAAAAAAAACTTTTACATTAAAATTAAAACAATACAAAGACATAATTGTAAAACAGAGAATAGAGTATCAATCGACATATTGGCAGCATAATAATTCATCATGAAAAACATCTAGAGAATAAGTGAATAAAATAAGGAAACTTTTAAACCCTCACAGGTAGAATGTTGCTTCAGCCTTCATCGTTTATTCTGGTGTTATAATTGGGTTTCTAATTTTATCCGCGGAAGAGCCGAATAAAAGGTCACTAGATTTGGGCTTATAATACACAAAGACTTTGGGCTAATTAAGGAGTGCCTAACACCCTTTAGCCTCTCTCTATCTCCGTCTTTGATTGACCACAACACCATCCGTACGTTATTACTTTTGTGTTCTCCAACCTATATAAGCGGTACATCACTTATTTTTTCCTTCCCCATTATAACTCAAAAGTTAGTATAGTCTAATATAAGCTTATCTTATTATTATTTTTATTTTTATTTTTATATTATATATATTAAGAGATTGAAAGAGAGAAGAGGGAAAAAAGGAGAGAGATAAAGAGAAGATGAGTGGTGAAAAGCTTGAATTTCCCAACCCAGATTTACAAACCGATTTCGTAGATTGAGGGTGTGCTGGTGTTTTACTCAACCCGAGACAACCTAAATACCAATCCAAAACACTCTCCCCATGCCATACCGGTGGTCTAATGCCTAGTATACTTATAATATATATATACTCATCCACCAATTAATGATATACAAAAATTCACACTCATATATAGAGTTTCACACACCTATAACATAATTATTTAGTGTTTAGATAACGTACACCACATATCTTACATTCAGTTTAACATAACAAAAAGTATAAGCTTAGGCCAAGATGACCTTCATACAGCCTTTATACGAAAAGGGATGCATTTTCGGCCGTGTGTACATCCATCACGAGTGCTTCGAAGGTTTGAACACCCAAGAATTGAAGATGACATGAAGTACTAATTAAACCACATACCCATGCATGCCATGGTACGTATGAAATTAAAAGCACCAAACGAAATGATAGGAGAGGTAACACCGTACGTTAAACAGCTCATTAATTATTGGAGTAGCTGGTAATGCAACTACTTGATTAAATAACATTTTATGTAATAACCCATAAATTAAACGTCCATCTATTTAGAACTCTAACTTCACCCCTCATTAATGAATATTTTCTATATAATAATATTATTATATAGAATCTTTTCTAACAAAAATAATTCAAAAAAATTATTAGATCATTGTTATATTATAATTTCGATCATAGACCTATGTAAGGAGTGATCTTATTTGAACTCCCTCGCTATAAATTGATCTCTTTGATGTAACAAATATGAGTTTATCTATATTAAAAATTGTAATTGATTGATTTAAAATGTCTGGTGTGTGAGAATGAAGATACATATATCATCACCCCAATGTAAATTCTTGGCTTACCCCATAATTATTCTTTTTTATACAAAATAGCCATTTTAAGAAGTACTTCTCACATTAAGAAAAAACATTTTCCGTACAAAAAAAACCTTATACGTTTTAAACTAATAATATTATAATAACTATAAAGAATTACATTTGTTTCTAATTTTATTTTTTATATAAAAAAATTTATAAAAAGAGAATAATATATAAAAATAAAAATTTATTAAAACTATAATTAAAAATATTATATAAAAAAACTTAAATTTAACAAAAATACGAGACAACAAATAATAAAATATGACAAATTATGACAAATTAACTTACTTATAATGCACATCTTTTTCTTCTTACTTTTAATTTAAAAGTTTTCATCATTTAAAAAAAGGAAAAATATGATCTAAAATAAAAACTTAAATGTGCAACTCACCAATTTCCTCTTCCCGTAAAGGCGTAAATCCTTTATCTAAGAAAGAAGTTAAAAACTGATATAATACTTCCTTAAAAAAAGTTTTAACCAATAAAAGAAAATTCAAATCAAACAAGTTATAATTATGGGGTCAATCAGAATTTAAGATCTTAAGAGGTCCAAATAGGAGGACTCTAAATTAAATAGTTAGGCACTCCTTATTTTTATAAATGCGTATATCAGAGTGATTAATGTATCTTTCTCTCCTTAAGATTTGGAGTTCAAGTTTTTGCTAAAGATATATGTTAAATAAAATATTGTTTTCTCATATATTTCATAAATTTAAATAATGACTCGGGAGAAAGAGAAAGTTGGAGATTCTTGGGTTTGGGATGTGAGTAGTTCTAGACCTCAAGTGTTCACGCGGTATCAGTTTGAACACCACGACGGATTTAAAAATTTATCTGAGAGAATGCACTTCATAGAGTTAATTTAAATTAGAGGGTAAGCAAATCCACTGTTTTAGGGAATCGTGTTGGCACAAGCCTCAACCTTTGGTTCAGAAGTTTGTTTGTAGAAATACTGATCTCTGAAGCTGACTAAAGCTTCATATTCGAAGCTAAGCTTACTGAAGTTAACTGAAGCTTGCTTATCTTAAGTTCTTTTTCTGAACTACCTATATGAATTAATTTCATATCCCAAACTTCAAGAATCGTTTCTTGAAAATTTTAATACCGTTTTACATAAGCATATTCACTAACAGTGGCAGTGCACGTCTTTTTTAGATTTATCGCATTAAAGTTATGAGTTTTGGGTTCGGGTAAAATATTTCTATCATGCAAAGGTGAGATGTGATCAATTTGTGCTCGTTAAATGGGCAAAAATGCAGTTCGGGAATTTGTGGCATGGTCAATTCCATGTATTTTATTTGGAAAAATGAAATTAACTAATTTTCAAGATTAAAGAGACTCGATTCATAGTATATAACGAGTTCTATCTATCTCTTTGGATGGTAAAAAAACTCATAGCAATTTGTTTCGATTTTGTAACTAGGCTTTGTGGCTGAAATACCCATTTAAGGTTCCGGTAAGAACACTGTTCTCCGGAATACACGAAGTATGATTATAAAAATCAAGAAATTTCATTTTAATTCGCCCATAAAAGCAATGTGCTTTACTTTGAATTATATTAAAAAACGGATATAAAAGTGATAAATGTAGTAGATTATCTAATATTTGTAAATGTGTTTGATTTTTTATATTTTTATAGCCCTTATATCAAAAGGACCCAGATCTGTTGTACATGTTCTCGTGAAATGGTATTCTCCTCCATATAACAAATCTTAGTTTAGTGGTCATACATATTTTGGGTATGTTTGGCGAAACTAACCGAGACTGGGTCCAGAGCTGGACCTGGAGCTGATTAATTGATAATTTTAAGTCAAAACCATAAGCTACTTGAAACGACTTTTATTTTGGGGTTTACAGAGGATTATGTTTTAAATAATCCACTCAAGATTTTAATACCCGAACAAGGCTAGAGGGCTGAGAATTATGAAAACTAGAATTTCAGCCTCTATAATCCCTCATATAAGTGCGTTGCCGAACACAGTTTCATAAAAATGTTTAAAATGACGTGTACGCGTAACCCAATACTTGATGTTAATTCAATTTCGTGTATTGACTATTAATAAAATTAAATATATAGTCTATATTGATTTAATAATCTACATGACCTACCATTAATCGTTTTTATAATCAACCTGTGCTTAACGTTTGGTTATCTGATATTGATTGATGCTTGTTACAATTCTTTTTTATGTATATATATTCTTCCCATATATATTGGATTCTCAAAGCATAACTGAATACAAATATTACTTCAATATTTCTTCTTGGATTATATAAGACATTTGGGCATTATTACTGGAATAATTAGTAATGAACTGGATCAAGGAAACATGAGAGATGACTGTGAAATATATACAGGAAAAATGAAACACTAATACTGGTCTAGGAAACATAAAAGATAGTGTTAAAAGTTATAAGCAGATGCTTGGTTTATTTAGTTTTGGTCAACTCTTTTCATATTTCTATGGCCTTCCATTTCCATTGTTTTCAGAAGTCCCAACCACAGAAGTTGGTTCACTCTGAATAGTCTTCTTCAGAAAGTGATGATCACCATTACTAATCTGCTTGTGATTTGTTCCATACCGAATCATTGGCGCTTTGTTAATATCAAGAAATCTTAAAATCATGACTGTAGCAATCGAACCACCAAACATAGGAATCGGGCCGAAAATCCATAGGATCAAGATGGTAGCAAAGTAGAGTGCTCGCAATCCGACTACCCAGAAATTGCTTCCTCTTATCACTGCCTTCTGGATGCAATCAACTGGAACATCACCAGTAGGCATGCATATAAGGAAACTAGCATGCACAATATGCCTTGTAGTTTGTACAAAACAAGCAAAAGCCAATAAGAAGCAACATATAATCGCAATGTATTTAATGGTGCCGGTGGATTCGCTTCTATCCCCTAAGAATAAACTGCCTGCAAGAAAGCTTTTAGACGAGTTTCCGAGTATAGCTCCAATGATAGAACAAAGGACTAGAGTAATTGAACATAGGGAAGTTGAGGCTGACAGTTGGCTATTAAGAACAGCTATTCCAAACCCTCTTTCTTGAGGTTGAACCTGCATTAATATTCAAGAAAAACAAATGATATATATATACCAAGACTCCATGAACAAGATAGACAAATTAATTAAGTGTTTGATATGAATTCGAGAATAAATCTTTACCAGAAGCATTTTTTGTACCCAAGCCTTCTTGTTATGATTCTCATAGCCGATTGCTGTGCGTTCTGGGCGATTGAGGTATGTATAGAGAAGGAAGAGATGATAGATGCACATGATGAAGAACCCAAAAGGCACCAGAATCAAATCTAGGTGTTCTTCCTTCCATGTCCACCCCATCTTTCTTTTTGCTCTTTTCAATTTGCTGCTTAATTAAGATGGTTATGATCAATTTAAGGAAAGGTATGTGGCTGGGTTTGACTTTGTAAACTGGCTTATGTAGTAATTTACTTAGTGGCTGGCTGATGCATTCATTCACATGGAGTCATATTCACAACTTGCAACTGATTATTCTTCTTACAGATGTGTGAACTTATTAAATTAACCGATTTACTTTTATATAATTTTTTTATTTTGTCTTATAAAATAGAAGGTTGAGTAGCATTAGAATAGGTATCTACATTAATTAATGTTTCATTAAATGGTGTATGAACTAAAGCAAAAATCACATTTCTGTTTGTAAGTTTGTGGGGTTCCAACTCAAAACTAATGGTTATATACGAGAGAAGTAGCTCATGACACTTATAAAACATATTATAAAGTCACTTCCCGTCCGATATAAGATATTACTCAACACTGTTTAGTGAATTTTTGCATCATTCTAAATTTTTTTTGTAATAAATGATAAGCTATTAATATTGTTATATGTAATAGCTAAGTAAGTGTACTTTGGCAAATATAAAGTGTGTCAAAGTAGATATAATAGTTCAGGTAGGACCATATGATAGCAACAACAAACAACAATAACCAATTCAGCCGGACGGGGTATGAGAAGTGTTAGAACTATCAAAATAATACTCGATCCTAAACAATTTTTTCTTAAAACAAGTCTAGCCCGAGCTTCAAATTTTTTAATGAGCCGAGCTCGAGCTCAAGCTTGAAAAAACCTATACTAGCCCAGCTCGATAAATGTCTGGCTCGGCTCGTTTACATCCCTAATCATATGAACATATGACAAAATGGGTGGTCAACCAAGGTTTTAGTAACTCAACCATATGGACAATATTCGTCATATTTTGTTCAATAAGTGGGTTCAACTACATCAATCTTGGTCAAGATTGTTAAAGTCATGAGCATAATTCAAGTAATCTAGGGATTTTGTATTTCCATAGCTCCATCACCGGTGCAACCTTATGGCTGATGAATTGTTGTTTTAACCCTACTAAACTCAAATGGATCGAATTGTTGACCAAGATTACTTGGATTATGCATATCTTCATAATCTTCAAGGTTTTCTTTAAAAAAAACTCAAATGCAAATCTTAAAAAAACTCAAATGCAAAACTTAAAATATTTTTATATCCTCGTACCCATAGTTGTCAATAGCGAATAGCGGAAAATAGCGATGACCTACCTATATGCTACGTAGCGAATAGCGGTAAATAGCGGCCGCTATTTCGTATTTAGCGATAGGCTTCTAAAATATAATTATATACTTTTATATTATAATATTACCTTAAAAGTCTTAATCTAATATGTATAATAGAGAACAAAATATAAAACCAAGTCTTAAACTATTATATGTTAGATCAAAGATCATCAAAGTCTTCATATTCAGGCTCATCTTCCTCCGACTCCGATCCCGACACACAATCTTTATATCCAGAAGCATCGTGTTCTTCTTCACTTTCTTCTCCGAAGTCAAAATCCTCTTCTTCATCAACTAATTGACGTCCTCTTGTTCTAGATGTGGAGGACTCGGAACCCCGTCTAACGGGTGCGGATCTAGATGTCCCGGCAGCGGCTTGTTTGCCACTTGTTCTTGTTGCATGTAGCGGTTCATTCACCCCTGTAGCATCCGCAACGGTGGTCCACGTCAAATCTTCATCTTCATGGACCAAATCATCATCTTCATCATCCAAAACTCCCATCAACCACTCATGTGGATCTTGAACATTCGTATCGTCCAAGATGATTGGGTCAATGGTGTCTCGGGCATCATATCTCCTCCTCAAAGCCCGGTTATACTTTATGAATACCAAATCATTTAACTTTTTTTGCTCCAACCGGTTTCTTTTCTTGGAATGGAGCTACATAAATAAAATACACTAATTGTTAGCACGTTTTATAAATTATAATATGTTACAATTAGTGAATTACTCACGTGTTCAAATACGCTCCAATTACGCTCACAACCCGATGAGCTACAAGTAAGACTTAGCACCTTCACCGCAAACTTTTGTAGTGTAGGTGCTTCGGCTCCATATTGCAACCACCACTCCGCTAGTTTAGTAATAAAATAAAGAAAGTGAGACAAACATTTTTAAAGATTATAAATATTTAAAGTACACCACTTTGTACCTGGGGCAAGCTTTGATCTCATTTTTACCGCGATGGGATTCCTAAAAATCCCCTGTGCGGTTCTGTATGCGGGAAGCTCAGAATGAATTGCTTCCTCCTCATCCTCATCTAATGCCAACTTGTGGATGCATTCTAACAAGCCGCTAGAAACCTCACGATCAAAGCCTATACGCGGGTTGCTATAAAACAACGATGGATTTAGAAAGTGCCCGGCCGCGTGCAAAGGACGATGCAATTGCAAGTTCCATCTCTTGTCGATGATCGTGAAGATTTCTTGATATTTATCCACTTTGTTGTGGAAAGAGTTGGCAATGGTCTCCTTTGCCCTATCCATTGCTTCATAGATATATCCCATTGGAGGCTTTCTCTCACCATCAACCAAACGCAAAACTCCTAACAACGGCAAACCCACTTTTACGGCAATATCTATATTGTTCCAAAAATTTGGCAACAATATGGTGTTAGCCGCTTGCCTACCTCCCGTGTAACGCCACCCCTAACGAGCTTAAAATTAGAGTTAATTTAAACTTTTTAAACATCGATTATCAAAAGTGTTGCAGCGGAATTAAACACCATTTACAAAAACAACCAGTTTGACTCGGCTAATTAATTACAACAAAAAGGTTAGCCAAGTTCAAAGCTACAAGCGTTACCAACTAGTTCCGACCACCGGATCCATACAAACTACAACGTGTTTCCCAAAAGGTATATACAACAAAAGCTACCATCGGTACCCGCCTCACCAGGCCTCTAGCATCAACCTGCGAAAAAGGTAAATCCTGCACCGTTAGCTACAACTAGCTAGTGAGCACCAATTACACATAAGCAACAATAAGCAGGCTATCATGTATCAGAACAGCACACAAGGCTATCCTATCATATTGCGACGTGACAAACGTGTCAGCAGTAGTCGTATGTTGCAGGGGAGCTAACCCCGCTCAACAACCCAAAAGCATTCCACATATTACGCCAATTATCTATCATGTTGGTTCCCATCTATCAAGGAACCTTACTCCTTAGAGGAACGGCGGCCTGCAGGACCATCACCCAAGCGTATACTACTTGAGTACCGTTAATGCCCGGGTACTAACTCCCATCTACCCGAGAACCCAGCCAAGTATTGACACCCGTCTACCTGACTGACCTCCGTGTTCTCCAATTCAGTGTCCGGACAAAACTTCATAAACAACTAGTTGATCCAATAAGGATCCAGTTCATGCGCGCATATAATCACAACAATATCTTTCATATCAACAATAATAATACTAAGCATGCTTGTACAACTTTATCATAACATACCTCCATTTCCACGTATCAATACACTAATCATGTGTCAACATGTACTACAGATAACTTACCTACTGAGACTCATGGGAAACCGGTACTCACCTCGAAACTACAAGAGGCAGATATGCAATCGGGAATCCCAAGAGCACACAGAATCGTCTGAGTCACCTAACACCAATAAACATAGATAAACACCCCTTAGTATACACTACAACAGACTGCACTAACAACAGTCTCAACAAAAGATCAACATGGCTTCTGACAGCCTCCTACGGCCGCAGGAACATGTTCCTACGCCCGCAGGACAACCATCCAACACGTACTACGGCCGCAGTACATATGCACTACGCCCGTAGGAGTTATTGCCAAAGAACCATGGCCTACGGCCGTAGTAACCATTCACTACGCCCGTAGTATGTATCCTTTGGGCAACTACGGCCGTAGCAACCATATCCTACGCCCGTAGTCTTGTTTCCATCACCCGTAGGTGGAAATCCTCATAATTTCAATCCTACGGCCGTAGCAACCATTTCCTACGACCGCAGTAACATAAACAACACCCTACGGCCGTAGTAACATCATACTACGCCCGTAGGAACCATATTTACAGCGTGTTCTTGCTCTGTTCGTAAACAGACGCTGTTTTACGGGTTTTTGACTCAAAATCCAACTTGAATCCATATTCAAGTGTTTATACAACATTTCTAACATATATACTAACTTACTAACATGATTTGGACACAAGAACAACATCAAAACACTTCTAAATCTTCACCTTGACACCACACACACAAGAACATGAAGAACTAGGTTTTCGATCAAGAAAACTTACAAGATGATGATATAGAACAGATTCTAGACTTGGATTCAACTGAAATCAGCAACAAAAGATCTTCCCTCTTGATTTCTCTTTCAATTTCTTCAAGTGTGTGTGTGTGTGGGGTGTTCACGTACGTACGTATGTGTTTGTAGTGTGTGTATGTGTGTTTTAAGCTTATCCAGTAAAGAAGAAAGAGTCTATAGGCCGACTTAAGTGCCTAATACCCCCTCTCGGGTATTTCGTTCTCCTATTCAACTTAAAACTCAACTTAGGGTTATCCGTTTCAACTAACGGAGATATTTTTGGAACCATTATCCAAAACCGTTCAACTATTTGTCAACATGGTCAACTTATGACACTTTTCATCATACTACATTTTTATCCACATTTAACACCAGTTAACACCATTTAACACCAATTAGCACCAATTCATGTTTAAAACACCAATTCACATTTAAGACACCATTTAGCAACATTTATACTACAGTTAGCAACAAAACACCAATTAAAGTCAACGTACAACTGTTAAAGCTACATGTACTACAGTTTACAACTAGGCCCCATTTTGGGGTGTTACAAATCTACCCCCCTTAAGAAGATTCCGTCCTCGGAATCTGATCGTCTACAAACAAGTGAGGGTATCTAGCTTTCATGTCATCTTCCGTCTCCCAGGTCATATTCGAACCCAGGTTATGCTTCCATTTGACTAACACCAGTTTAATCAACTTTCGACGCAACTTTTTGGTTTTAGAATCAAGTATCTCTACAGGTTCTTCAACTAGTCGCTTTGAAGCGTCAACCTTCAATTCTTGTAGAGGCAGAATCTGGTTCTCCTCCACCTTACACTTACGCAGATAACACACGTTGAACGTGTTGTGAATTCCAGATAACTCTGGAGGCAACTCTAGCGTAACTGTCTGATCATTAACCACGCGAATGATCCGAAATGGACCAATGTAACGTGGACTCAACTTACCCTTTCTACCAAAACGAATCACGCCTTTCCAAGGAGAAACTTTCAAGAACACCCGATCGCCCTCCTGGAATACAACTGGTCTGCGCTTAGGATCAGCATATACTTTCTGTCTGTCACGGGCCGCTTTGAGCTTTTCCCGCGCAATCTTCACTTTATCTGCCGTAATCTGAACAATCTCAGGTCCAGCAAACTGCTTTTCACCGGGTTCTAACCAACATGTGGGAGTACGACAACGCCTCCCATACAACATTTCATAAGGTGGCATCCCAATACTGGAGTGGTACGAGTTATTATAAGCGAACTCGACCAACGGCAAGTGAGAATCCCACGCACCACCAAATTCGAGAATACATGCGCGAAGCATGTCCTCCAACGTCTGGATCGTTCTCTCCGACTGGCCATCTGTTTGTGGATGATACGCCGTGCTCAGATGAACACGTGTACCAAGTTCATGTTGCAAGCTCTGCCAAAAGTGTGAAGTAAATCTCGCATCACGATCCGACACAATCGAACATGGCAAACCATGTCGTGACACCACTTCATCTACATACAGCTTTGCTAACTTTTCTAGCGGAGTAGACTCGCTGATAGCTAGAAAATGAGCGCTCTTGGTCAATCTATCGACAATGACCCAAATAGCATCATGACCCCTAAGGGTCTTCGGCAACTTAGTCACAAAATCCATCGTAATGTGATCCCACTTCCACTCAGGGATCTCTAGTTGCTGCAAACTGCCATAAGGCTTCTGATGTTCTGCCTTAACTTGCGCGCAGATCTAACATTTTTCCACAAAAGAAGCAATATCTCGCTTCAAAGTAGGCCACCAGTACAATACCTTTAAGTCATGATACATCTTTGTGCTGCCCGGATGAACCGACAGCCTAGATTTATGAGCTTCCTGCAGTATCAGCTCACGATTATCACCATGAAGAGGTACCCACACGCGAGACTGAAACGTCTTTAGTCCGCGAGTATCATCAAAAAGTTGATCTTTCAGCTTTTTCATCGTTTCTGCTTTTAGGTTTTCATCTTGTAACGCTACTTGCTGCGCTTCCTTCAATCGAGCAATGATATCGGGAACCACAGTAAGTTTCATAAATCTAGCATCTACAGTAGAGCTCTTGCGACTTAATGCATCCGCCACCACATTGGCCTTACCAGGATGGTAGCGAATCTCACAATCGTAGTCTTTGATCAACTCGAGCCATCTGCGTTGTCTCATGTTGAGCTCTTTCTGCGTGAATACATATTGCAGGCTCTTGTGATCCGTACAGACCACACACTTGGTACCATAAAGATAGTGCCTCCACAATTTCAACGCGAACACCACCGCTGCCAACTCAAGATCATGAGTCGGATAGTTGCCTTCATGAGGTTTCAATTGCCTTGAGGCGTAGGCAATCACTTTATCTCGCTGCATCAACACACACCCCAATCCAGAATACGAGGCATCACAGTAAACAATGAAGTCTTCAGATCCCTCTGGCAAGGAAAGTATTGGAGCCTCGCACAATAGCCGTTTCAAAGATTGAAACGCTTGTTCTTGAGCTTCCGCCCAAACGAATGCAACATCTTTGCGAGTTAATTTAGTTAAAGGACCCGCAAGCTTAGAAAAGTCGCGGATAAACCGCCGATAGTAACCAGCTAGGCCGAGAAAACTTCTAACTTCAGAAGGAGTTCTAGGAACTCCCCAATTCATAATCGCTTCCAACTTTCGCCGGATCAACTTTCACGCCATCGCTGCAGATCACGTGACCGAGAAAATGAACTTCTCGTAGCCAGAACTCACACTTTGAGAATTTAGCGTAAAGCTTCTCCCGTTTAAGAGTTTCAAGAACCTCTCGCAAATGCAACTCGTGTTCAGCTTCAGTCTTAGAATAGATGAGAATATCATCAATAAACACAATCACCGATTTATCAAGAAATGGACGACAAACCCGATTCATCAGGTCCATGAAAACCGCAGGAGCATTGGTTAAACCGAAAGGCATCACCAAAAACTCGTAATGACCATAACGAGTACGGAAAGCCGTCTTTGGAACGTCTTCATTAGCAACTAACACTTGGTGATATCCAGACCGCAGATCAATCTTTGAGAAGCACGTCGCTCCCTGCAGTTGATCAAACAAATCATCTATCCGCGGCAAAGGATACTTGTTCTTTACCGTTCGCTTATTCAGCTCCCGATAATCAATGCACATTCTCATAGTCCCGTCTTTCTTTTTCACAAATAGCACCGGAGCACCCCAAGGAGAAGAACTCGGGCGAATAAAGTCTTTGTCTAGTAACTCCTGAATTTGCGTCATCATCTCGCGAACCTCGGAAGGAGCAAGACGATATGGAGCTTTAGCCACAGGGGTAGCCCCCGGAACAAGATCAATTCTATATTCAACATCTCTGACTGGCGGTAACCCAGGCAACTCATCAGGAAATACCTCAGGATAATCGGTCACCACCGGAATATCACGAACAACTCGTTTCTCCAGTTTAGCATCAATCACATGTGCTAAATAGCAATCGCAGCCTTTCGAAACCGACTTTCTTGCTTTCAACAGAGAAATGATAGGAATATCTAACTTTCGTCTCTCTCCACGAGCCACAGCATATGACCCGTCAGGTAAAGGAACTTTAATCAACTTCTTGGAACAGAAAATCTCAGCGTTCAACTTACTAAGCCAATCCATCCCAATCACAACATCGAATCCTGCAATCGACATTAAAAGAAAAGAAACAGGAAAACTACTTCCGTCGATATCAATAACCGCTTGAGGAACACTATCTACAACAGAAACTACTTTACCACTAGCAGTCTCTACTCTTATAGGCTCAGACAACACAGATACATGCATTTGCAGTTTATCACAGAAAGAGACAGACACAAATGAATATGTAGCTCCAGAATCAAACAGTACACATGCTGGGGTAGAGTTAATAAGAAAAGTACCCGTAATCACATCCCCAGCACCCTTGGCCTCTTCCTTTGTCATCTGAAACGCCCGCCCTTTAGCACGGGGAGCGTTGTCTTTCTTCTGCCCTGAGGCAGATCCTCCAGTTCCAGCGTCTGACTTTGACCGACAATCTGTAATCCGGTGCCCTGGCTTGTGGCACTTGTAACAGACGTTCTCCTTAAACTCGCACTCATTCACCGAGTGCCCTTTCTGACCACACCTAAAACAACGAGTAGTGGCCTTCGAACAATCACCAGCATGGTAGGTGCGACACAGAGAGCACCACGAACCCTCAAACTTAGCCTTCTTGAAAGAATCAGGCTTTCCCCCAGTCGACGACTGCCCCTTGGAAGTAACAGATTTTGAGAACTGCTGAAACTTCCTTTTCTGACCCTCAACAACATGATCCCCCTTTCCCTGGCGTCTATCCCCATCAATCTGTCGGGCTATCTCAAACGCCCGATCCAAAGTAGCCGCAGCTCTAACATGAGCGCGAAAATCAAGTGGCAACATGTTTACA
Source organism: Pulicaria dysenterica (assembly GCA_947179395.2). Classification (NCBI taxonomy): domain Eukaryota; kingdom Viridiplantae; phylum Streptophyta; class Magnoliopsida; order Asterales; family Asteraceae; genus Pulicaria; species Pulicaria dysenterica. The sequence goes on along the minus strand of OX359296.1, from coordinate 42,758,026 downwards.
AACTTCCGCATCTTGGCTTTCTCATCAGTCACCAAATGCGGTATGAATCTAACCTTATCCGTAAAAGCATGAATAAGGTCCTCAACAGGCTTATCCCCCTTACGGAGACCATTAAACTCGTTCTCCAGTCGCTCCAGATCATAATCTGTACAATACTTCGCTTTTAATTTCTCAGAAAACTGCTCCCAAGTCAGAGCATCAATCACCTCTGGCCTCAACGTATCTTTAACTGTATCCCACCAATCCAAAGCTGGCCCTTTCAACCTCTGAACAACATATCTGACGCGAAGCTCACGTTCACATTCACAAGCTTCGAACACCTGATCCGTCTCACGTAACCAACGAATAGTCTCAGAGGGATTATCACTACCCTCATAAACCTTCGGCCCGCAAGACAAGAACTTCTTGTAAGAGCACTTCTTTGGCTTCTTCACTGCCAAAGCATTTTGCAACAACTCCCTCGTCAATCGGAGCTCCTCCTCTAACAGTCTAACATATGCCGCCTGCTCTTGATCATGTCTTGGCGGTTCCACATTATGCTGAGAAACCTCGTCCTCAGCTTCCCGTCGTTCACTTGAGGCCTCGTCCTCCATCCGTTTGAGAGCCTCTTCTGTCGTAGCTCTACGCTCGGCCATTTCTACTCAACTAAATATTTACACGTAGACCACAGTTAGTACACCATTTATTTACCACGTACAAATACTACAATTAATCTATCACATAAGACAGCCACATATCACTCAACTCAACCCCAATTACCCAGATAGGAACACTTAACGATGGTCGGGCCCGAGCTTGAGATTGAATACTTCTACGAGTACTCAATTCCTCAAACTTAGGCTCTGATACCTACTTGTAACGCCACCCATAACGAGCTTAAAATTAGAGTTAATTTAAACTTTTTAAACATCGATTATCAAAAGTGTTGCAGCGGAATTAAACACCATTTACAAAAACAACCAGTTTGACTCGGCTAATTAATTACAACAAAAAGGTTAGCCAAGTTCAAAGCTACAAGCGTTACCAACTAGTTCCGACCACCGGATCCATACAAACTACAACGTGTTTCCCAAAAGGTATATACAACAAAAGCTACCATCGGTACCCGCCTCACCAGGCCTCTAGCATCAACCTGCGAAAAAGGTAAATCCTGCACCGTTAGCTACAACTAGCTAGTGAGCACCAATTACACATAAGCAACAATAAGCAGGCTATCATGTATCAGAACAGCACACAAGGCTATCCTATCATATTGCGACGTGACAAACGTGTCAGCAGTAGTCGTATGTTGCAGGGGAGCTAACCCCGCTCAACAACCCAAAAGCATTCCACATATTACGCCAATTATCTATCATGTTGGTTCCCATCTATCAAGGAACCTTACTCCTTAGAGGAACGGCGGCCTGCAGGACCATCACCCAAGCGTATACTACTTGAGTACCGTTAATGCCCGGGTACTAACTCCCATCTACCCGAGAACCCAGCCAAGTATTGACACCCGTCTACCTGACTGACCTCCGTGTTCTCCAATTCAGTGTCCGGACAAAACTTCATAAACAACTAGTTGATCCAATAAGGATCCAGTTCATGCGCGCATATAATCACAACAATATCTTTCATATCAACAATAATAATACTAAGCATGCTTGTACAACTTTATCATAACATACCTCCATTTCCACGTATCAATACACTAATCATGTGTCAACATGTACTACAGATAACTTACCTACTGAGACTCATGGGAAACCGGTACTCACCTCGAAACTACAAGAGGCAGATATGCAATCGGGAATCCCAAGAGCACACAGAATCGTCTGAGTCACCTAACACCAATAAACATAGATAAACACCCCCTTAGTATACACTACAACAGACTGCACTAACAACAGTCTCAACAAAAGATCAACATGGCTTCTGACAGCCTCCTACGGCCGCAGGAACATGTTCCTACGCCCGCAGGACAACCATCCAACACGTACTACGGCCGCAGTACATATGCACTACGCCCGTAGGAGTTATTGCCAAAGAACCATGGCCTACGGCCGTAGTAACCATTCACTACGCCCGTAGTATGTATCCTTTGGGCAACTACGGCCGTAGCAACCATATCCTACGCCCGTAGTCTTGTTTCCATCACCCGTAGGTGGAAATCCTCATAATTTCAATCCTACGGCCGTAGCAACCATTTCCTACTACCGCAGTAACATAAACAACACCCTACGGCCGTAGTAACATCATACTACGCCCGTAGGAACCATATTTACAGCGTGTTCTTGCTCTGTTCGTAAACAGACGCTGTTTTACGGGTTTTTGACTCAAAATCCAACTTGAATCCATATTCAAGTGTTTATACAACATTTCTAACATATATACTAACTTACTAACATGATTTGGACACAAGAACAACATCAAAACACTTCTAAATCTTCACCTTGACACCACACACACAAGAACATGAAGAACTAGGTTTTCGATCAAGAAAACTTACAAGATGATGATATAGAACAGATTCTAGACTTGGATTCAACTGAAATCAGCAACAAAAGATCTTCCCTCTTGATTTCTCTTTCAATTTCTTCAAGTGTGTGTGTGTGTGTGGGGTGTTCACGTACGTACGTATGTGTTTGTAGTGTGTGTATGTGTGTTTTAAGCTTATCCAGTAAAGAAGAAAGAGTCTATAGGCCGACTTAAGTGCCTAATACCCCCTCTCGGGTATTTCGTTCTCCTATTCAACTTAAAACTCAACTTAGGGTTATCCGTTTCAACTAACGGAGATATTTTTGGAACCATTATCCAAAACCGTTCAACTATTTGTCAACATGGTCAACTTATGACACTTTTCATCATACTACATTTTTATCCACATTTAACACCAGTTAACACCATTTAACACCAATTAGCACCAATTCATGTTTAAAACACCAATTCACATTTAAGACACCATTTAGCAACATTTATACTACAGTTAGCAACAAAACACCAATTAAAGTCAACGTACAACTGTTAAAGCTACATGTACTACAGTTTACAACTAGGCCCCATTTTGGGGTGTTACATCCCGACTCTCTAGCAAATTTGCTTTTTGTCCACTTTTCAGAAGTGAACATTTTTCTCAACTTCTTTTTATGAGTCCGTAAGCAATTTAGGGTGATGAAAGCCGTGGCAAACCGGGTCTTTGCGGGCCTAACCATATCCCTTTGGCCCGTGAATTCCCGCATCATGTTTAGGAGCAAAGTACGGTTGTAGATGTACGTGTTCACGGAGATTGCTCTTTCAAGTGTCTTCTTGAGATGCGGCAATTTAAAGATGTCCTCCAACATCAAATCAATACAATGCGCCGCACACGGTGTCCAATATATGTGTGGATACTTTTCTTCCACAAGTTTGCCTATATTATTTAAATATAATTATTGTTAGAATATATTATCAATATATAATTATTGAAGTAATAAATAATAAGTTCATTGTAATTTGTAAACTTACCGGCTAAAACATTGTTACTCGCGCTATCGGTAACAATTTGAACAACATCCCCGGGCCCGACTTTTTGAATGAATCGGTCAAACAATTTGAATAAATTCTCACCTAAGAAAGTTTGTAAACATTTAGTAAGTTGTAACTTGTAAGTGACAAATTATAAGATAACTAAGTAAGTTGGCACCACTTACCCGTATGAGAATAGCTTGAAGCATCAACCGACTCAATAAACACACTCCCTCGAGGAGTGTTCACCAAGAAGTTGATGAGTGCTCTTCCTTTACGATCCCTCCATCCATCCGCCATCAAGGAACACCTATACATCTTCTTCTCAAGCTCGTTTTCTTTCAAAATCATTTTTGTATGTTCCTTCTCAAGCTTTAACATAGGAACTCTTGCTTCGTGATAGCTAGGGGGATTTAAATCACAGCCATATTCGGCGATTGCTTGAAATGCGGGCTTTAAACTATCATACTTCACCGCATTGAATGAAATACCCGCATCATACATCCAACGACAAAATTTTTGTATTGCATTTTGTCTTAACTTTTTCTGCACATCTTTGTATTGGGAGCTTCCTACTACATTCCCCCTTTTCTTTCCCGCTTCACCAGATGGCTTAAAGTGCATATCCAAAGGCCCTTTTACCTTCTTAGATGCATTTGCCGTTGAGCCGGCTTTCCCCTTTCGTTTAGCTTGGGTAAGTTCATCATCATCCTCATCTTCTTCTTCGTCTAAATCAACAATATCATCAAAGTCGGGTATTTGATTCATTGCTTTCTTCATTTCCTTTTTTTTCTCAAAACCTTCTTTAAACATTTGAGACACGTCATTTGGAACTTTTTTACATTTTGATACATCACCGGAATCTCGCGCAAGGTGATGTTTATGTCTTGTAATTCCGCCATTAGACACGAAACCACAAAAATTGCATTGTACACTGTTTTTGGTTCCTTCAACCAAAGCCCCGTAGTTCCATCCCACATCCACATCTTTACCCATCTCTATTTCCAAACAACACATAAAATCAGAATCATAAACTTAAAAAATTAAAAAAACAGAGGTTGTACAAGTCTTTGAACAACTCCAGCTAAATAAGTGATAAAATAAACTAAGAAATCATCATTATAAACTTAGATATCAGAATTATGATATCAGAAAACAGAATTTTGAACTTAGAAATCAAGATTCAGAATTATAAACAAGAATATAAAAACAGAGGCTGAAGAGAACCCCATTCTAACTAAAAAAATCAGAATTTTGACCCTTATAAACTCACAAATCAGAATTATAAAGTATAAGCTAAGAAATAAGAACCACAATTTCATAAACTATATTAAACTTGAATCATAATTTCAGAAAAAATAACTCAAAAATCATAGAGACTTACAATGAAATAGAAATCGAGGAGAGCTGAGATGGAATGGATCGAGGTTGTACAGTCGCCGGAGAAGAGAGCAGTCGCCGGAGAAGAGAGCAGGTCGCCGGAGAAGAAGAGTCAGTTGCCGGAGGGAGAGGCGTAAGTCGCAAGTCGCAGACCACTCTATCGTTTTTTACAGCGTATAGTAAAAACCCTAATCTTCTTATATCTTATATATGTATTACCCTTAAAGGTAAAAAAAAAAAAAAAGGAAAATTGCATCGCTATCGCTATATGCCAGATAGCGGACCAGAGGCGCTACGCTACGCTATTCGCGATAGCGGCGCTATCTGGCGCTATTGACAACAATGCTCGTACCTAGGGATGGCAAAAAAAAGCTCCGTATTTGATAAGAAACCTGTTCTCCGACCCTGATTTGACCTGAGAATCCCCGAGTTGACCGGGGATGGGGATGGGGATGGGGATGGGGATGGGGACGAGGATTTCCGGAACTTAGAAACGGGCACGGGGATACCTCTTAAGTCCCCGACCCCGACCTCGACCCCCAACCCGCATATATTTATATATATATATATATATATATAATGGGAAATTAAATGAGAATATGAGACTCAATCTCAGCCGTTCATTTTGTAAGTGGAATTCATGGATGGAGAGCGTGGGGGATAGAGTGTGGCATAGTGCATGTGAGGAATCCATGCGTGGGCAATGACATTGAAAGAGGGGGAATTGAATGACTAGGATTGAGTCTCTCATTCTCATTTAATTTAAGGTTCTCATTTGAAATATGCATTTGTGCCGAATCTAACTTTTTACATTAATATGCATATTTTTAAGATTGTTTTTTGTTTGAATATACATGATTGCGATTTATAAAACATAGAGAATATTGAAAAAACTAATATGTGGAAATTACAAATATAGTTTTTGTAAAATCATCTATGAAAATATTATAAACGTCTTTCATAGACATATATGTTAGAGAAATTGTCTATTTGATTAATAATGTTATGTGTATTATATAACAATTTAGTAGATATATCATGTCTTTTATCAAGAACATTACCTATATAACCAAACTATTAAAATACTTGATTGATTATATTTTGATATGGATCAGTTGGAAGGGTTAAGTTAGATTTGTAATTCTAATTTTATATGAAAATTCTCATGTATATCTATTTAAAAAATCGATTTTGTAGACGAAGAAAATTCCCGATTCTCCGCGAGGATCCCCGATACCCGACGGGGATAGGGATGGAGATGGGGATGCAAGTCAATTCCCCGACGGGGATGGGGGCATGGAGAACAGGATGGAAAGATCGATCCCCGATACCCCGACCCCCTTGCCATCCTAACTCGTACCTTTTTATTTTTTTTAGCATTTAACATCTTAATTACATGTTAAAATTTTCCAGCTCAACATATGATGAGCACTTTCAACATAGTATCGTATATATACATTATATCATATCTGAGTGATTTGAAGTTTAAATGTGTGATTTAGATCTTCTTATGTATTAATTAAACATGATATATCATATTTTTTTTAATATAAAAATGAGAATTAACCTCTTATTTTAAAATAAGAATAAGTCTATTCGTAAGTCACACTCTTATATTTCTAAAAATAATATGATTAATCATGTTTAATCATAATATAAGGATATCTCCAACCCTTTATTATGTTTATGTATGTATGTATAAAAAATTGAAGAAAATATGAGTATCAACCAATGCTAAGATAAATTCAACTAAAATTTTCAGCTATACAAATATATAATTACTCAAAAACCCTCTTTGACTACAAATAAATTAATTTAATTTATCCCTAAACAAAGACAGCAGATTGAATAAAATCAATACTTGTTATATTCAGGAAGTCATTATTTGTGGAATAACTTAAACTTAATTCAATTAAAACTACTTTAGGGGTGACGTTTGTCATGTTTGAAAGTAGTTTTAATTTAATTTTTTTTTCTATTTTCTATTTTCTTTGAAATATCACCTAATTTTTTTTTTAGAATTTTATATTTTTACGCTAAGTTTTTTTACAACTTTTAGAAGCGACTCATCGCCTCTAAATGTTGAAAATCCTTATTCAGGTGTTACGTTTTTGGAGGCAAACGAAAATTTTGGCTTTTACTAAAACCCTTTTTGGTTTTATCACCAAAACTTTTCTCGCCTGTTTAGTTGTCCCCCAATCTCAATTGTTATTCTCACAAGTGATCTAATTCCTTCGGCAATCGATGCACTTCTCACCCGATTTGCATCATAATTTTTCTTTTCTCTGCCACTAACACCTGTATTTTGTCTCAAAATGCCTTCAACCCTAAGCAACTATTGTCAAATCGAAGTATCCAAACATAATGAAAGTACGTGTACATTGATCTCTCGGTTAGCATTTTGTATTCCTTCCCACCCTAGTTAGTTCCATCGACAATTCCTTATATTTAGGGGCGACATCCATAAAAGTTTTTTTTTCTCCTAGTGTTACACAAGAGAAATTGTTATCATTTTTATTAGATGGAGTATGTGTGCATGTATACTACACATATATTGATGTAGACATTACTTCAATTCCACGAAATTGTATGAATATACATACAATTTCGTTATAGTTAATATTATATACAAAAAACTTTTCTCCCTTAAATACAGTATATTAATATTTGTAATTCTATCATTACATACAAACAACTTTTTTGTTTGATATTTAGTTATCAATAAACTTTGCTATAAATCTTATTGTATACAATAATTAAGTAGATTATAAAAATTGATTATATAATTTTTTATATAAATAGTTCACTAATAAGTAATAACTAAGAAAAAATTGTTCTATTTTCTACAATATATTCTTTAAGTAATAACAGATGGATATATAATGTAAGTTGACCAGTAATTCAAATTTATATTGGCAACTAAATATCCATATAGTTGACTGCAATAGAGTTTCAACTTTTGATCATCAGAAAGTGATTGATGGCTTATAATAGTACTCTTTCATTGGTCAAGTTGCTGTTTTTTAATACCAAAAGCATGTGAATTGAACTTGGGGGCCTTAAATTTATATGTCAATATTTTTTTAAGCCCCATTTTTTTAAAGGTAATAAGATTATTAGTATTAAAAACCTCTTTTGAAGCACCATTGTTTCGGATAATCAAACATTACTAATTTGGATCTCGATCGAAATTATTCATGAATAGTTCTTGCTTGAATGAGCTTCAATGGTATTTTAATACTATACGTCCGGGTTGTAAAATTTGATATACATTTTGGTTTCGATTTTTGATATTTAATTGAGATACAACTGGAGCTGGTATAACGCACTATAACTATATATATGTTGTACATAAATAATACACTATATAATAATTTTATAATATCATAAATTATATTAAGACATTATCCTCTAAAATAATTGTTGGTAAAGGGAATCAGATCTAGGAACATGAAATTTTGGGTTTAAAATATTGAAAAGAAAAAGGGAAAGGTAACATTGCTCTAGGAAACATAAAACAAAGGTGGTCTGCTTAGTTTTAGGGAACTTTTCATGTTCATCACATTTATTAAAAATTAGGTTCAGTTAAGCAATATAGAGTAATGTCCATCTTCCATTCACTTTCCAAGATTAATAAGTGGCTAGTAACATAATTTGAAGTGATACATAATTTTTTATACTTAACAGTTCGTCTCAGATAAATAGAAGAATAAATAAAGGGTTTAAATAGAGGGTTTATAAGCACTCATCCCATATAAACATAAAGGTAGAAGTTTAAGCATTTTATAATCTTATATGTTACTAACGCCTTTTATTATCATGGTTTTAAGTGGATGCAGAAGTTATTATATAGACCAGGATGCATGTGTTAAGTTTATTACTTTCTAGTATTAACATAAATGCAATACTCACATTCTATGACAGTGGTTATGATGGCAAGATGTGTCTAATAATCTACAAATCAAATTACAACTCAGAGAAAATTAACCATTAAACTTGAAAAATACTCTATGGCCTTCCAGGGTGTTCAAAAGCCACAACAGAAGTGAGTTCCTCCCCAATCTTCTTGAAAAAGTGACCAACATTACCATTCTTGTTTGTTCCATACTGAATCATGGGTTCTGTATTGATATCCAAGAAATACAATAATCCCACTGTAGCTACTGAACCAACAAACATAGGAATCGGACCGAAAATCCATAGCAGCAAAGTCGTCGCAAAGTAGAGTGCTCTCAATCCAACTGCCCAGAAATTGCTTCCTCTTAACACTGCCTTCTGGATGCAGTCAACAGGAACATCACCAGTGGGCATGCTTATAAGGAAACTACCATGTACAAAGTGCCTTGTAGTTTGCACAAAACAAGCAAAAGCCAGTAAGAAACATGATAGAATCGCGATGTATTTGATGGTGCTGGTGGATTTACTGGTGTCCCCTAAGATGAAACTGCTTGTAAGAAAGTTACTAGATGAGTTTCCAAGTAAAGCTCCAATAAGAGAGCACAATACTAGAGAAATTGAACTCAGGGAAGTTGAAGCTGATAAATGACCATTAAGAACAGCCACAGCAAACCCTCTATCTTTTCCATCTAGCTGCATAATTTCAAGAAAATGAAAACCCATAAAGAACATATAGAAATAAGACAACTTGGATATGGATTATGTAATTCTAGTGCTTTAACTTACCAGAAGCATTTTTTCAACCCAAGCTTTCTTGTTGTGATTCTCATAGCCAATTGATGTGACTTCAGGACATTTGCGGTATCTATAGAGAAGAAAGAGATGATAGATGCACATGATCAAGAAGCCTAATGGCACAAGTATTAAATCTAGGTGTTCTTCCTTCCATTTCCACCCCATCTTTTTATTTTTCTCTCTTTTCAACTGTGTTTTTGTTTTTCTAATTGGGAGGAGGAGAATTGAAGGACAATTGAAGGAGGTTGATTAATGTAGCATGATGATATATGGTCTAATAAGTGGTGTGGTAAATGAAGGTGGCCTGGTCTGACTTTGTCAATGAGATTTGGTGGGAAATTGTTTGTTGGATGATGCAGCTAGCTAGCTAGATATTCACATGGAATCATTTTCACAACTTGCAAAGGTTCATTCTTCCTTGAGGACAAACTTTTCAACTTATAAAATATCATTTATTTTCTTCAAAACACACACACACACACACACACACACACACACACATATATATATATATATATATATATGCATAAATTAAATGATTCTTCTTTTTTCTAAAATGAAAGGTTACCTAGCACTACTTTAGGTTAAATTAAATATTTAATGAAAAGTTTTGGTGATCATGATGTCTCGTATATTTGGTGAATTAAGTATAGGAAGGAGGTTTAATTAAGGCATATACGTTAACATTTTTTTACTTTTAATTTTAAAAAAAGTTGGTTTAGGTTAGGTTAGGTGAGGTTAAAACATGATAGCAGTCACATTAGACTGGAATTTTTTAAAATTGGGCAGCAACTTTAACTTGAGTAAAGGTTTATATTATCTTTAATGAACACAAATCATTAATTAGGATATGATGGCCTTTCTATTTCTTTATATGAAGTGGATGTGTTTCCATTATTTATTTCAAATGACGATGCATAACGTGTAAACAAGAGTTGATGCCATAGGTACAATCTTGTAATGCATAAAAGATAAATATCTAACTATAAGACAACAAGGTATCGTCAACAAGTCTGTGCCATACTTCGCGTCCTTGCAAATTGAAATCGAGAGAAATCTCAAATCTGTACCGCCACCACGTTCTCTCTCTCTCTCTCTCTCTCTCTCTCTCATTCTCTCTCTCTCCGGCCCACAAAACGTAGTAAAACATCTTCGAGCCAAAACCACCGACCCCACCATCTGATGCAACATTAACTTTAACCTCAATGACAATTACAAGGACGACGAGATCGAAATAGAAGAGCCTCAATAGCCCATCGGGAGGAACAAAGGAAAGAGACCATCGACGAGTACAAGAAATACCGGCCCATAATCGACTCAAATCTATGATACGTTGTTGGGTCAAATATCTTCGTACAGCCAGCGGGTAGATCAAAATATTACGTATAGAATGAAGAAACTTGAAGTCGAGTAAAAGGCGTTGTTGGTCAAACAAAACGAGGTCGAACTATAAAATTAAAAACAATTAGACAAAAACGTCGAGGTTTACATTAGCCCGCATATTCACCTCGAGGGTCATGTTTTAAAGGCAATATTATTCAAGAAAAAAAGAATTAGAGAATTATACGGTTGGGACGAATGAAACGTATTTTATTATTATTATTATTATTATTATTATTGTTGTTGTTGAATTATCAATCTTGTATTGAAACTTTTAATGAAATAAGTTTATTTTTTCTTTTATTGTAGGGGATCAAAAGGTAAATATTCAAAGATGGAGGGTCTTTCAGTATTAGCTGTCGTTTGCATAAAAGGAAAAGATTAAACATTGTTGTCATTCCTTTCGCACGTTCAATCATCTGTGCAATCTTCGGTTTGTTGCCTTTTGTGGTTCATGCCCTGTTGCTTCTTAAGGAGTCTCGATGAAGGCAACTAACATATCAAGAGAAATTAAAGTTCTTCTATACAATCTCTCAGATTTATTTTGCTCTTGAAGCTTTTGGCCTTAGAGCCTTGAAATCTATCTCTCTGCTGATCTCTTGACATGGTATCAGAGCTCGGTTGCATCTTTTGCGATTGAGCCTGTTTCCTCACTGATTATATCTTAAATCCTAATAACGGATTTGTCTTGCATCGAGTGTAGGTTGTCGTGACTCAAAGCTTATACCTTTGGAGTTGAGATACTAACTCGATCATTATTATTGTTCTTAAATCTGATCTAGGGTTCATACACTTTTGTCGAATTTGGTTATCTATTATTTGATTGGTTCAATTGTTTGTATCTCCGATCTAGGGTTCATACCCTTGTGTTGGATTTGGTTACTTATTCAATTGGTGAAATTGTTTGTATATCTGATCCAGATTTCATACCCTTGAATCGTTTTTTATTACCCCTTTGCGGTTTTGCCTTGCATTTGGATTGATCTTGTAAATCGAACCGATCTTGATTGTCGTATCCGCTGCAATCTCTGAAATCACCGTTGAAGATAGCAATCTGCTTTGTTGCTATTCATCTGTTACTACTGGTACTCAACAGGTTGAAAACTACTTTGATAGTCCCGTTTGCTTTTGGTGCTCGTGGTTTCTGGTTTATCTACGAAGTTTGCACTGTAAGAAATCCTTTACTCACCTTGTTCTGTAGCAAGTTCCTTCTCCGGCGAGCTCCTGTGTCGGGCAGGAGTCAACTGCCCGTCGTGAGAATACTTGGCCTATAGTCAAGGGTCTCTCTATCTGGTAGTTATTTTTATTTATTTATCCATTTTTTATTGGGCTGTTTGCATTAGCACCACCATGTCTGATAGTGATTCTGATGCTGAAAATGTGTTTGGTACCTTTATTAATAAACTTGATTTCAATAATCCACTCTTTTTGCATGCCAGTGAAACTATTGGAGGCCAAATCATTTCAATTAAATTAACTGGTACAGAAAATTACAAAGTATGGTCTTGTGCTATGGAGTTAGCTTCGGAAACAAAAAATAAACTTGGCTTTATTCATGGCACATGTGTTAAACCTATTGATAATGAAATCCTTTCTCAACAATGGGATAGATGTAATTCTGTTGTCTTATCTTGGATTTTAAACTCAATCTCTCAAGAACTTTACTTGGGACAAATTTTTTCAAAAAACGCCTTCAAAGTTTGGGAAGAACGTAAAGAAACCTATGATAAAGTTGATGATTCTGTTACTTTCAATCTTCACCATAAGATAAACTCATTAAGTCAAAATGGAAGTTCTGTTTCTGATTATTATCATGCCAACATGGCAGGTACGTTCCTTAACACAAATCAATTCTTTAACACCAATTTTCATAAGTTCTTTACTTCCAACATGATGACATATAAAAACAAAACTGAGTATGGGTGGATAATAGACTCGGGAGCGAATCAACACATGACTACAACAGAAAAACATTTAGAAAATATTGTTGACATCTCTGATTTAAACATTACCGTAGGACACCCAAATGGAATGGTTGTAAAAATAAATAAAATGGGAAACTTGAGGCTAACTAACAACGTGACTTTATTTGATGTCCTTGTTGTTCCAGAGTATTGTGCGAATCTATTATCTGTGCATAAAATGACAAAAGATAGCAAACTATTTATTGGTTTTGATGAATATCAATGCTATATTCTTGATTTGAATCAAAACAAAATTGTGGGGACTGGTAATGAGAAGAATGGACTATATCTCTTTGATAATACAGGTAAACCTGACAATGAGATCTATAATGTTACTTGTATTGTGTCAAAAAAACGTGTGGCACTCTAGACTTGGTCACCCTGCTGAACAAGTCATGACTATTTTAAAAAACAAACTAAATTTTGGAAAAGACTCATGTACTCATCCTTGTGAAGTCTGTCATAGAGCAAAACAAACAAGGGATCCCTTTCCCTTAAGTGAACATATTTCTACTGATGTTGGAGATCTTGTCCACTTAGACTTATGGGGACCTTATAAAGTAAGTAGCAAAGAAGGGTTTAAGTATTTTTCTTACAATTGTGGATGATTATTCCAGGGCTGTGTGGATTTTTATGTTAAAAGCTAAAGATGAAGTCTTTGAAAATTTTGTTAACTTTGTTAATTTACTAAAAACTCAATTTGATAAAACCATCAAAATAATAAGGAGTGACAATGGAACTGAGTTTGTAAATAGGAAAATGACGGATTTTCTAAACAACATGGGAATAATTCACCAAACTTCATGCTCCTACACTCCCCAACAAAATGGGATTGTTGAAAGGAAACATAGACACCTCCTTAATGTTGTTCGGTCTCTTATGTTTCAGGTGGGATTACCTCTTAATATGTGGTCTGAGTGTGTTTTAACGGCTGCCTATCTGATTAACAGATTGCCTTCATCTGTATTGTCTGGAAAAACACCTTTTGAACTTGTTTACGGAATTGTGTCCTCACTCTCCCATTTAAGGGTATTTGGTTGTTTGTGTTTTGCAACTGTTTTAAATAACCAAGATAAATTTTCAAGCAGATCTGAAAAATGCGTCCTCATAGGATATTCTACTGTTAAAAAGGCATATAAACTTCACAGCCTTGATAACAAAACCACTATTTTTTCCCGAGATGTGAAATTCTATGAGGATATATTTCCATTTAAAACGAAGTCAAATATTCAATAAAACTCATCTCAAGATACTAGTTTAAATCATTTAAATTTTTTTGACTTACTTGAACCTACTACTAAACCCTTAAGTCCCAATGATGAAAGGAGAGAAAATTTTAAACCGTTCACTTGTGAGGGCAATGAGTCATGTGGAACTGGAACTTCTGATGAAGAAAATCTAATCTCAACTAGTTATGGCATCGACTCTAGCAACAATGACTCATCTGCAACACAAAGTGCCGAAAACAACCTTCCTAAGGGCAACTTTGAATCAAATGAGAATGCTCAAAACTCATCTGTTGACCAACCTGATTTGGATGGTCCTAGAAAATCTTCTAGAACTAGTACTCTTCCTAAAAGATATGATGATTATATTATGCAAGGTAAAATATGGTGTTGAAAAGGTTGTCAATTATTCTTTGCTTAATTCTGAGAATTTCTCGTTTGTTTCCAACCTTAATAAAAGTATTGAACCTAGCTCCTATTGGGAAGCTTGCAAAGACAAAAATTAGGTTGAAGCAATGAACAATGAAATGGAAGCCCTTAATAGAAACAACACTTGGGTCTTAACTGATCTTCCTCCTGGAAGAAAACCCATAGGTAGTAAATGGGTTTACAAAATAAAGTACAAAGCTAATGGTGAAATTGAAAGATATAAAGCTAGACTCATAGCTAAGGGTTATAGTCAAAGGGAGGGGATTGATTACGGGGAAACCTTCTCACCTGTTGTGAAAATGGTTACTGTTAGGTGTTTACTTAACTTAGCTGTAAGTAATAATTGGCCTCTTTTTCAGTTAGATATTAAAAATGCTTTCTTGTATGGTGATCTAACAGAAGATGTTTACATGGTTCCTCCCTATGGTTTTTTCTCTAAGAGTGAAAACAAAGTTTGTAAATTAACAAAATCCCTCTATGGGCTAAAACAGGCTCCTAGACAATGGAATGAAAAACTGACTAATGTTTTAGTAAAAAACGGTTTTGTACAAAGCTTGAATGATTACTCCTTATTTGTTAAGTCTGATGAAAAATTGTTTCTTGCTATCCTTGTTTATGTAGATGACATCGTGATAACAGGGAATAATCTGTCTAAAATTAATAAATTCAAAGCTTATCTAAGTTCTAACTTTATGATCAAAGACTTAGGAAAATTAAAGTACTTTCTAGGCATTGAAGTTCTAGAAACTGCATCTGGGTTATGTCTTTCACAAAGAAAATATTTCCTTGATCTTTTACATGAGTTTGGTTTACTTGGTTCTAAACCTTTGAACACTCCAATGGATCAAAATTATGTTGTTCCTGTCTCTGAATCGTCCACAGAAAAACTGCTATCAAATATAACCGAATATCAAAAATTGGTTGGCAAGTTAATCTATTTATCTCTAACAAGACCTGATATTTCTTATTCGGTTCAGTGTCTTAGTCAATATATGCATGCTCCTTTACAATCACACTTAAAACTAGCATTACGGGTTTTGCGATACCTCAAAGCAGCACCAGGTAAAGGTATATCTATTGATAGGGATCAATCCCTAGATCTGAAAGCTTATGTAGATGCAGACTGGGGTATATGCAGATCCACAGGTAAATCAGTTACAGGTTTTTGTATCTTTCTTGGCAAATCCTTAACCTCTTGGAAAAGTAAAAGACAAAGCACTGTATCCAGATCATCTGCTGAATCTGAATATAGAGCAATGTCTATTGCCACTTGTGAGGTAATGTGGATTCTAAAACTCATGTGTGATCTTAAGATCCAAGTGTCTACTCCAGTTCCTTTATTTTGTGACAATAAGTCTGCGATTCAAATGGCAGCAAACCCGGTATTTCATGAAAGAACAAAACATCTAGAAATAGATGTTCATTTTATAAGAGAAAAGATCAGCACATGCGTGATAAAAACTGTTAAAATTGAATCAGAAAACCAACTGCTGATATCTTCACCAAAGGTTTAGGAGTTAAACAACATACTCTTTTTTGCAAAAAAACTGGGATTAATGGACTTGTTTCAATGTCAAGATTGAGGGAGGATGTTGAATTATCAATCTTGTATTGAAACTTTTAATGAAATAAGTTTATTTTTTCTTTTATTGTAGGGGATCAAAAGGTAAATATTCAAAGATGGAGGGTCTTTCAGTATTAGCTGTCGTTTGCATAAAAGGAAAAGATTAAACATTGTTTTCATTCCTTTCTCACATTCAATCAGCTGTGCAGTCTTCGGTCTGTTGCCTTTTGTGGTTCATGCTCTGTTGCTTCTTAAGGAGTCTCGATGAAGGCAGCTAACATATCAAGAGAAATTAAAGTTCTTCTACACAATCTCTCAAATTTATTTTGCTCTTGAAGCTTTTGGCCTTAGAGCCTTGAAATACTATCTCTCTGCTGATCTCTTGACAATTATTAATAAAAATTTTATTTATATTATTTGCTATATTTTTATTCATATAGAATTGTTCAAATATTTTATTTTGTTTAATATATAAATGTGTAATTAAATAAATAAAAATTTTGAAAAAAGATTGAGCTTATTTGGGATTGGTGCTATTTGAGTTTTGGATATTTGGATTGTAAAAAATAACTAATATGACATTTGGTTAATTTGCATTGAAAAATGTTATACTCATAAGCTAAGTGCGGTTATAGTTTTTCTTTCTCCACTACTTCCATATTTATATTCTATAAAAACACCATTAGGTCATATTTCTATCCTTTCATGATTCATCCTACTAACTTATTTTAATTAAAAAGAAGTAAAAAAAATTATCTACTTATAACATTAATAACCAATAAACTACTTATAAATATTAAAATTAAAATTACATAAATCATACAAGATCAAGTAAAAATGAACAATGATTTATATACCAAACTTATGCATAAGACGTATGTCTGTGTTAACGTGACATTCGACTTTACTCACCACATTCAAACAATAATATGATAGCAAGTAGTTGTTTACTGCAATGGCTTCAAGATAACTGAGATATTTTATACTTGGTTAATTCTTTAGCTCTTTAATGTTGAAATTCACTTTTTTAATTTTTCCTCGAATTCAATTGGAAGAATATGCTAGAAACCTTCTTCAGGTCCTCTTGATGTGCATATATGCTTCTTTGATATCTTGAGCGACAATGTTTCGTATGCCATCTACATTCATTATTTGTGACTTGATTTCTTCTAGCATTTATTTACCCTTGTTTGGACGTGATGACTACATTGGTTTGATGAAAGAGTAGGTTGTATAAAATTTTTAAAAGGAGTAGAGAATTATAAGAAAGAAAATAATATTTTTAGTATGAAAAATGAATAGATATATGAAAGTATTTTTAAGTTCAATTATAGCGTAAAAAGAAAAAATAATCTAACAGCAACATGAGAATAACAATATAATTTCAAAAGAAAAGTCATTAATGCATCAAGCTTGACGGCGTATGCTTTACTGGGACCGGAAAGGGCCAGGAAGGTGTTATCACCAATCACCACCAGTATCACCATGCTAAAATGAGCTAATTAAACACCCCGTCCCGCCCCATCTTCTCATCATAGTATTCACTCTCATCAGGTTTATTATTACCTGTTTAGTAAGTTTTAATTTAATGATGTATAGTAGTTTAAACAGCATAAGGGTGAATGTGATCACCTAATATGGAATTAATGTCTATATACACTTGTTGTTGGTTTGATATATGGGTATAATAAGGTGATCATTTTTTTACAAATTATTGTAAGTATATTCATTTGTATTCTTTATTTTCATTTCTCATTTGGTATACATAGTTATATATTACTTTTTTTGTAACAATCAAAATATGTCAAATGTTGAAAACCTGTACAAGTAACAAAGAATCAACATAAATTAGGAATTTAAGATGTTGGCAATGTAGAAAGGGTAACAAGGGCTTAAATATGTCAGAGTAGCGCACATGGCATTTCGCAAGACAATGGTCAAACCTTGTCTTTAAATACCTATAGATTTGCAAAAGGTTTTTTTTTTATTTTTTAAACTTAAATATATATAAATGGTGTAATTTTTTTGAACGACTCCTAATCTACTTATCTACCCCAATTTATCTTTAACAGGACTTAAACACATGACTTTTGGCTAATGGGTAATCACCAATTCACCACACCAAAACAACTAAGTACTTACTACTAGACTACAACCTAAATGGTAATATAAATGGTGTAATTGATATGGTAGAAGATGAGTACATTAATGTTTAACAGAAGAAAATAAGACAATTGCATCACACCGTATTAAAGTATTACATTTTACTCTATATTTCATCTAAGAAAATAAAGTGACTTGCAATTAGTCATTCACCATTAAAATGTCCTTGAAAATCAAGTAATTATCTCACAGCTGCCTAGCTTTGAAAAATTTCAAATTAGCCATAACTCCAAAAAAAAAGTTGCATCTATATGAGCCGAAAACATATAGACTTGCATGAGTATACGAATGGTATTAATTTTTTCGGCTTCATTCAATCGGGTTCTTTTAGGATCGGATGTCTATTTTGGATTAATTATGCTTGTTACATTTATTACGTGGGTTATAATATATGATTTAACTTAGGTATGTTCTATTATGATAGAAACGGTTTAAAAATATAAAAGACAATTATTATTCACAAATTATTTTTTGTGCAAAATGCATGCGTTTAGTAACTGGACCACATGCGTTTAGTAATTGCGTTTTGCGTCATATATAAAAGCTTTATTTCCGTCAAATATGACGAAAAGTTATATCGATTTATTAAACAGTAAATAAGCTATTCATTTTCTAGAAAAAATAGACAATCTACACGGGCTTTGCCTTTTACTTTTTCAGTAGTTGGGCTGGTAATCCAAATATAAGCCCAACCCAAATTTCATCTAAATAAAAGAGAAGATTCTCACCACTGTTTTTTTTTTATTTTCATCTGCACAATTTGCGAGTTTCGTGCTGATTTTGAGCAACATTTTACATTAGTCAGCTGTATGTAGCTCTCAACAGCGTGATCTAAGTAAATATTATGCATCTAAATGTGTTGTTAAGTCCGAAGTATAATACAAAAAAGGTCGAGCAAAAGTTGCTAGAGAAGACGAGCAGAGACGAAGAATCGCCTGAAAGTTCTTCTATAACTTGAAACTTTAATGGTTATATTGTAGAAAGGTTTTATTTTTACAATACAAAATTCATCGTATTCATTGTGTGTATAGAGAATACATATGTTATAAACGAAACTCGTAAAAGGCTTGTATGGAAGTAAAAAACGCAATTTTAATAATCAACCTTGACGTTGTTTTCTTTAAAATGATTATCTAATTGTAGTCATTTTATCTTTTAAAAATTGATTAATCTTCCTGACCAAACTCTCAAAAAATTGATAAGATTATTATGCTATAAAACAGTATACTCAAATCCAAATACTATTATGATTCACATTTCACACCGTATATTTTCAAAACACAGGTGCAAAGCATCCCCATGGTTTGATGTTTTGTACTTTTTTGCTTTATGTTATTTGGTAATACAAATGAAGTATGATTATGTGATGTTTGGTGGCATTGCGCTATCTTTCTTATCAACCTTTTGGCAATTTTGAGCTTGACTTTATTGGAAAGGAATACCCTTTTATCAATATCATGCTATTAGGATATGACCATGCAAGTGTCCTCCTCACTCTTTTGCCTTTTATGTGCTTTCTTTAACAAACTTTTCACCCTAATCAATATTATTTTTTAACAAAACAAGAATTGACTATACATAACAATTGTAACATTTTTATTCTTATGAACTTATAATTAGGGGTGAGCAAAAAAGCTAAATAACCAGACAGTAGTAACCAACAATAACTATACACAATCCCCTAAGAGGGCAATGAGGGAGGTAAGACATAAAAGTCATACCCTTACTAGCAGGTGGAGAAACTTCTTCCCAAAAAACCTCCAGAAGAAAAGATGCAACTCGCGAAATGCCGAATAACCAGAATGTAACCAAATTAACCGATAAAATTGAAGAAGTGGTTATCGTTTGTTTTCATAACCGATGTTTTCGGTTCGGTTACGATTAATTGATTTATTGATTCTATTGTAAATTTGTAATTTAGAAAGGATCTCATTCCCTTCATATGTGATCATGTTGCCTTTGTTGTAAGGGACACCTCTGTACATTAGCTATTCCTTTCCCTAATGGCTAACCCTTCGAGTTTCTTCACTTTGATTTGTATGGATGGCATGTGATTTGGAAGCAACAGAGTCCACTCATCAGATTATATTGGTTTGTATGTATGACAACGTATGTTATATTTTTTATTTAATGCTATATCATATTGCTTTCATTGCAGATTAACAAATACTTTCATTCAATATATTACATAATATTATTTTCTTTCCTTTCATATTTCGATAACCATAACCGACTATAACCGAATCAAAATTAATTATAGAATTTTCATAACTGACATATTAGTTATTGATTCGGCTTTTGCCAATAACCTAACAAAACGCAATATACAACGAAATTTGATTTCAATTCCATTACGTTTATTTATACTCCGGTAAAATAATATGCACCTTAGAGTTTAACCAAAGTCGGTCATGAGATTTATAGCAACAAATTTGGACTTTAAGAAAAGAATAAAAGATAATGCAATAATAGTTGACATAAAGTAATTGGAGCAGAAAACAATGAGTATGAGGGTAGGGGACATGAACCATGATAGGGTTAACCTGCAATAAAAGAAAGGATGATCTGTAAATAATAAAGTATTGTTATACATAATAAAATTTATGTGTTTATATATAAGAAAAATATATCACAAGGGTACGTATGGTTCGGTTATTGGCAAAAACCGAATCAATAACTAATATGTCCGTTATGAAAACTCTATAATATTGCGTTAGGTAATATTATTTGAATTGGAATTAACTTATTTGAAGTATTTATATTTCTTTAAATAGAGAAATGTTATTATATATTAACATTTATAGAATAAGATTTTATCAATTCCTTCGCATTACAATTAAATAAACGAGACCTAAAAGTAAACCTTAGTATTAAGCTTTTTAAAGCTAAATTGGTGTTTAAAATTCGATACAAAAATCATTTACTAAATCTTTTGTATCTTCTAGTAACTTGCTAGCTTTTATTAATATAAATTGTATTGCCCTTCAAAGAAAATCTCATAACCATTTTGTAAAAACTTATTTAGTTGTAGATTTTATGGTAATTTGAAGAAAAAAGTAAAAAAAAAAAAAGCATAGAATGAAACTAGATAAATATGTAAATGCATCTAATCCGTGCATCACATACTTGTACAATCCAATTGCTATTTGCATCAAGTGATTGTACCATACAGCCACTTAATGCAACATTTAGTACAGATTATTCTACTAAAGAAGTATGCTATGAGTCTAATTTCCTAAACAATGTACAACATGCCCACCTTGTGCCAGCTAGAGGAAACTGTTTTATAGTACAACCCTTCCTTACCCACCCTCTGATTTTGTTGTTTTTTGGTTTTGACTTGAGTGAAATTGTTTAATTTAATAATTAAAACCCTATCCCAGCCGCGCCGACTCCAAATGAGGCTCGCCGCAACGGCTCAAGCTTCCTGTTTTTCCAGAAACAATTATCTGGTGCTAGCTTAGCCGCTGCCGTTCTCATCGGCTCCGACTTGCATCGGGTCAACACAAACGGTTCATACCCCACTGCATTCACAAGCTTCTGCTCTACTATCTCCGCCATTGACGGTGGTGCAGGTAATGAACATGACGACCGCCCCCGCTGGAACGGCCCCGCCGCCATAACCGTCATATGTTTTTCAAATTCAGATGCACTAGCAAGAGTAGTGGTGGTGGTATTAGCACTGACCTTTGACTCGTCTTGACTGTCGGTGGGGTTGACCGGCAGCGGCGGAGGTGGCGGCGGTGGAGGCTTCTTCCAACTCGACGGTCGCCGGATGAAATCCTTACTGGATACCCATGTCTCCTTCGACACCTCCATTGACAGCTTAGGCTCACACAGCATTAACAACAAACAATCCGGCAATCCTTCTAACGCATTCTCTAACTCCTTTGACTCGTTAGCCATTTCTTCCGCCGTCTCAGATCTTACTGCAAATTGGGTCACTGTTTCTTCTTCATTATTTTCTTCAAAACCTACGATTTTTTCTATGTTTGACTCCTCGATTTCAGTTTCTAGGATTTCACCATATTCCTCAAATAGCTCCCTAGCATCCTCCATATCATCAATCTCTTCAGTTTCTCGATCTTGATCTGCAATTTCATCAAATAACGACCCAAAAAACGTAATTTCTTCTTCTTTTTCGATGTTGTTTTCTGGGATTTGTACTTCCTCTTCAGTACTCTGTTTCATCGTTATTACTTGATTAGCTTCATCTTCTTGGGCATTATCTTTAAACTCCTTCGAATCATATGTTTTTTGTTGAATGTCATCTTCATAGTAAAGGAAGTCTTCATCTTGCTCGTTATTTTGGCTATTGGTTGACTCCCATAATCGATTTGCAAGAGCTTCCATCTTCAAAGGATCAGATCTGCATCTCATTAATAACAAAGCATTCTTCGGTGGTATACAAATGCCCACTCTTGCCTCATCTTTAGTCCCCTGAATTCTATCATTTACAATCTCCAAATCATCAAATACATGTCTTCTTGAAGGTCGAATGCTACTATTCTCCACATCTTCATCTTCGTCGCCGGAAAGCAGTACAATGTCTCTCCGGCTACCTCTATCACGGTCATCTCCGTCGTGAAAAGCCAACAACCACCGTGTAAATACCGCAGCACAAGAACCCGAACTCTGCCGGTCACTCTGTATATCCTCCCCCCTCCTTGCCGCCGTCTTTTCTTCTTTCTCTCTCTCAGTTGCCGGAGAAAAACATGAAGATCTGCAAGGAAATAAACAGCTGAACTCCGACCCAAACGCCCTTAAAGCTTCACAGATCGTCAATGGCAGATGAACCCATTTCTGGTTATTCCTCTGTTCCGGCATGCTATCATGATTACTACCGAAACTACCACTACCACGTTGATAATTTGAGCCAAGATTCGTGCTTTTACTAAACCCATCACGGGAATGATCTAATTTTCTGAAACTAACATCTCCGGTGCTATGTCGTCGTGATAAACTTCTCAACCTTTTCCCATGTTTCTTCTTGCTCTTAACCCTAACTTGACCAATGCAAGTGACTTTAGGAGAAGAGGGTTCTGGGTTTTCAAATCCGCCGCCTCTCTTCTTTCCGGTGGTGGGAAACATCGCCGGCGATGCGCCACCTTTTATGCTACGGTTGCTTCTGAGCCTACGGCTGAGGGAGGTGGTTAGGGAGATCGGTGGGTCACGACCACCGGCCCTGTTTGGACTCAAGATTGATTTGGATGAGATCTTATTCATGGAGGATGAATGGTGGCGAGAGGTGAAGCAGATGAAGAAGTCACTGGTGGAAGAAGAAGAACAAGAAGATGCGGTGCGTTGCGGCGGCGGTGGTCGGTCGGAATCCATTGATTGGTTTCTTATGTCGACATTGGTGGTGAATGATGGTGGGGGGTCTGGAGGTAAAAAGCTGCTGTGCTGAGAGCGGCTTTCTTGATGTATGAATGGTGGGTTGCAAATGCAAAGAGCAGACTGAAAACAGTGGCATTAAATGACGGATGACGAAATGAAAGTTGTTTTTAGCCAAGTGTAACGGTCGTAGGCATATGAACCGGACCCACGATCAGAGTTAATTACCATTGTACCCTTAGTGTACTGGGGAATTACGTTGTGGCCAGAATATTGCCCCACGGTCGTGTTATGTTCAGATCACAGCTGGTGTTCCACGTCATTAATACTATTTAAAGCTTTTCACCAGACTAGTTTAGTAGTTTGAGAAATGAGTAAATTTGTATGATAAATTTGAAAAGTTTTTTTTTTTAAGTAAAATGGAATTGTGGATAATAATTAATATAAGAATAGCAAACTTGTATTTATAGTTAAAAAATATATAAAAAGTAACTATAAAAATTATAGAAAGTTAATTATGAAAATGTAAGTTGTAATTACTATTTTAAGAAAACTAAAATTACCCTTTTTATTATTATTCACATCCTTTAGGACCGTGATTATCCTACCCTTTTTTTAAAAACTTATTTACAAAACTGAGTAAATTACATCGTTATGTTGATCCTAATTTTGAGTCTAATCGTATCACGAAATATATTAACGATCAATTTTTAATGACATTTATTATTACAGATATGCTTAGTTAAGAATAAAAGACAATATATTGTTTGTCATAGTTTATGTTAAAGTATTAGTGTTACCATACCCTACGCCCTTATAGAGAAATGAATTTATTCTTGAAATATCTTTATTTAATTATAAATAAATAAACACCTGATTTAACAAGTATTTTTATATACAAAATGTTGATGTATCTATTAATTTTCGTGAAAAAACCAACCGTATTGTAAGATGATATCAATATTTTATATTTGCATGTAGTAGTATAAGTGGGATATCAGACATGTTATGGGTTGATGGGTTCTTGTATATAGTTTGTAACATCTTCTGTAACAATCTGATTTTCACATGAATTAAATATGTATGAATAATTATTAATGAAATATAAGTGATGCAATTCAACTAAAATAAGTAAGAAGACTAAATGAAGAATTATCAATTGTTGCCTATTTATTGTAGTTATTGTTAGATGGCTTTATAAATGAGAGAAGTAGGGTTCACGTGCAAACACTTAATTAAAAATCTTGTTAATTTAGTCGAGGAAATCCTTAATCTTTTCATTCTTCAAACCGTCTGTATGTGCAATGATACTAACCAAGTGGAAAGCGATTGGGTAAAATCTTTCAACAAACCGGGACCTCTGCGTAAGGATTAAACAAGATGGTGAATCAAACGATCGAAGACGTGTATTAGGAACCTAATCCTGTTTTCATGTGGTGGTAGGTATGAGAGGGTTATGTGTCGATATTAACAGTATATAGTATTTTATGATAGCGTAGGAGATGTTTGAGAAGGGTTGCGATCAGGTAATAATGTGTTTACTTGTTATATTGAAGTGAATTATGTTGTAGAAAACATGTTTAAAGATAACTCCAGCTTATTTTGGATAAACGTTTTGTAGCCTTAAGAAATTAGATTTAAGATAAGACGTGTTGAAGTGTTTTTGCTGGTGGTATTTTTGTAATTAAAAGGGAGAAGAAGGGTAAGTGGTTAGGGTTGAGCACATGGGTGGTCTCGATAAGCGAGATGATGGAAACAGAAAGAATCGAAGAAAACACGTGACTTATGATACAATACGAATTCGACAGTCACCACATTCAGCCTCATCTCTCTTTACCGGCGCGTGTTATCCAATTCACCCATTGCCTCATGCTCGTTGCGGTTGCCTCTTAAATCTACTTTTTTTTTTCTTTGAGATAAATTTTATGTATAAAACAAGCTATAATAATAGATTAGTAATACTTATGTAATGGTTAGTGATAATAATTATAATTGTAAGTGCTCTAACAAGGATAGAAAAACAAAGATCAAAGAGTGAAGGACTTGTTTTTATGTTATTGATTCATTAACGATAATAAAATTAAATTACGTTCATAGAAAACATCTTTAATATATATTTAAAAAAATAGAGTTATGTTATCATTTTATTTTTAAATTTTTTTCCACAGATAATGCTTCTTTATTTTCTTAAACGTCTTTGGACTTATTATTTTTACATTAAAAACCTTAATTTTTGCATATTGTTCAAAATTTTATTTTTTAGGCTATTTACTTAACACTAAAATATATAATTATAACCTTAATTAAATAATGTTATGTTATTTTCTCAAATACCTTTATTTTCATTTTAAGATAATTTAGTTTGTTAATAGTTTTTGAATGTTATACAATTGTTTCATTATAGATATTAGAACCATTTAACACCAGAAATTTTTAAGATTACTTAAATCACTTTGTATTTATACACGAGATATTAGGCTATTAAAAGTTAAAATAATATGTTTTTGGTTTTTTTTTTTTGAACGGTAAACGCACACACCCACCTAATTTACACCTTATATCTTTAACAGGACTTGAACCCTCAACCTCTAAAAGAGAGAGACATCTTAGTCACATATTAATACCGCTAAGCCAAAAAACATTTAATAAAAGAATATGTTTTGCTAAATAAATTTTGAAGTAATATAATTAGAAAAATAAAAAGTGCAGCAACAAGTTTTTACTTTGTGAAAATTACAAGAACAAGAAGAGTAAAAGTTAGTATAGTAGGAGATGGCCAGCATAGAAAGCCGCGCGGCATGAGCGCGTGAGAACTACTAGTAATCATAAAGCTACCTTCCTTCAAAACAGCTAGAGAGTTTTTTTTAATTACTACTATTTTATCCGTGTAATATAAATATGGTAAATTGGTAATAGTAAATAGTTTCTACTTTTCTCTATTTTTAAGCTTAATTTATTTTTTCCAAAATTAGATTTTGTGCGTGTGAAAAAATGAGAGATAAAAAGAGAGTGTGAAATAAAGTGTTTGAGATGAACGATCTATTGATTGGGAGCTCGTTCTTGCGACAAGTAAAAATTGGGAGTGAAAAGTGAAAAGTATCATGTCCCATGAAAGATTGAAGCACTCTATCAAGTCCAACATACTCTTATAAATTTAATTGTTAGAAAAAAATAAGATCTAGAGTTCTAGATCTAAAGTTGTAGACTTAACCATTCTCCTATTTCTACTCAAAATCCTTAAACGAAGATGAAACTATGAATTTAGGTTTCATCTCAAACTAGATACTTTCTTCTCTCCTTCTTTATTCTTCGTAAAGTGGCGTTCTTTGTCTTGTAAATTAGTGTTTTCACGACATTTAAATATCCACCACCACTACCTTCAGACAACTAATGCTATCACCACCTCCTTCAAACAACAACCGTCAGCGTCGAATTACAAACACTGTCGCCGTTGCCTTCAATGGGGTGTTTAAATCCGCCGCCTCTGCTGCTGCTTTCAACACCATAACTGTTGCCGTCTTACACACCACATCCGCCGCCGCCACCTTCAAACCACCACCACCTCTTGTGTCACTTTCATAACCACCGTCACCACCACTGATTCCTTCATAACCACCATCATCACCGCTGATACCTTCAAAGATCTTATATCTACAAACACCAGCGCCAAACCACAATCCCCTTCAAACCTTCCCCAACATCGTGGCCTTCAAGGTTAGAGATTAGGGTTAATTATTCAGATCTGCAATCGTTTTGCCTTCAAACCGCCAATATTTATGGTTTTTGTTTGATTTTAGATCTATATTTTGTCGATTTTGTGTTCCTTTGTTCGAATCTGCAATTGATGATTAGGGTTAATTATTCATGGGTTTATTTGATCTCATATCTATGATTAGGGTTAATTTATGATCCTTGAACATATGACTTGGTTTACTGATTAATTGGTTTTAGATTTGGTTTACAAGATTTGTATGCGTTTTGATCTTGTTTCCTTTTGGGTTTTAGATTTGGTTACAAATTTGGTTAATTCACGAGTTTTGTTCTTGGTTTATACATGTAGAATGATGAACACAACTAATATCTTGAAGAACAATTGAATTTTAAATTAAAAAATACAAGAACATTATAAATGATCGGTTACCTTCACTCCAGGTTACCGATTGCATACATAGAAGATATAAGTAGGTTGGTTGTATTTTTTTTTAGAGTTCGTTATATACAATATTAGCTTAGCCAAAATTAGTTGTATTTTGATATAGTTTACCCTAGTAACTAAGTAAGTGACTGTCCAATTTATGATATGTCTTCTTTCCATTGACCGATTGTCTGAATCAACCAACCAATAGAATAAAGAGATGCTATAAATTTTCTATTAAATCTTCTTACTTATCCTTTTATTCACAATAAATACACATAAGTGTCAAAATCTATTAAGAAAGTGGGGACATAAAATTAGTAGATTACCCATATTATGATATGATAAGTAGAAAAATAAAATAGAAGAAAACAGTAGTAAGAAATAAAAAATTTCTTTTTTTAAATATAGCATTCTATCACCTGCTAAATTCTAGCTTAAGTATAATTAAATTCTAGCTTACTATAATTTATTGTTGTAATTATTATTATAATTTTTGCTGATATTACTACTATTTATAAAACAAGTACGTAATGTAAAAGTACCAAATTAAATCCTATAAAATACGATGCTGCCAGTTTATCTTTTTAATTGGATTGTCATGCTTTGACAAAGAGCCACAATGTGTAAAGGTTGGTCTTTGTCACTTGTGTTTGTAACATGTATGTAGATTCTCCTTTTGCTTCTTTTTATGTAGAAACTTGTAAAACTGTTTGGTAAGGGTAAAACTGTCCCAATCCTATTTGGAGAAAATAAATTTAAATTTACAAATATTTAAAATAGAATCATCCAAATTGTTAATAACAAGGGTGGGAGTGACCGCATTTCGTTGCCCAGCAACATATGATTAAATTTATAATTTATATATTAACTATTTCTAATCCTTTTGGTCGCAGCACCAAACTGAGTTAAACTCGCGTAGCAGGTTTTTTTGGAATGGGTGATAGAAGGACGAATAAAGGATCGATGAGAAAACTTTATAGAAGGCGGTTGAGAAAATCAGCGTTTATATCTTTAAATATTTATAAAACACTTGAGTATAGAAAAAAGTTTTAAAATATTACAAATGTTTCCTTTCGTTATTTAGAGTTTTGTAGTTTATTATGAAGGTTATCACTAGTTGAATCTAATAGCCTTAAGTTTCTTTTCTTTTTTTCTTGTGGAAAAACAGTAGTTTTGGATTTCTAGTAGTTCTTTTGGTCTTAATGCAGCATCAAACAATCAAACGTTGTGCAATTTTGGTGTCTTTTTAGGTTGTTATTTGATCATTGATGTATGTGTAAATAGCGATACAATGTGTTCATAACTGATGTTTCCTGAGTTGTTATTTGAGAGGCGTCGTAGGGAGAATGTGGCGTGGAAAGAATTTTCAGAGAAAGGTTGTTGTGTAGGTGAATGTTACTCACCTTATTATGTTAAAACTTAAAATATTTTCCCTATATTATAGAAGAGACAATATTAAATCTTTGACTTATCTTTAATATATATTAAAAGAAAAGGGTTTCTCTCTCTTCCAAAAAAATCTCCACCAATCACAACTCTTGATTTTAAAAAAAAATTTAAAAAAATCGAGATGATGATGTCAAAAATGCCAAAAATCCTTAAGTCTTGGAAGGGGGGCATTGTGAAAATTCTAAGGGGGTTTTATAAAATATGTTAAGGGTTTTTATGAAAATGTGAGGGGGTTTTATAAAAATTGTATATTAATATAATTAATTATAGGTTGTTTATAAAATATGTTTAATAAATTATTATATAATTTGTTTAGAGAAATAATAATTATATATTTGCGACCGTCTCATTTTTATCTACGTTTTGGTATAAATTTTATTGTAATATGACACTTTTTTTAAAGTAGTATATTTTTAATTGTTTGTTATTCATTAATAGTAGTGGGTAGGTTATTCATAAAACAATTTATATTTTTTTATATTTATTCTATCTACGTATAATAGTCTATATAATAACTGATTCCTCGGTCTTTCAATAAAAAGTAATAAATTTTTTTTAAGTTTTTTTTATTTATGATAAATTTATATAAAAATAGATAACATTTAAAACAAACAAAGGTGCATCAATCAATATAAAAAATTAAAGAATCATATATATAATCAACTATTAAAAATAAAACTATTAAAAAAAGGGTTACTTACATCATCAACTATTTCCCTAAAAAATTTCCACCAATCATAGCCCTTGATTAAAAAAAATTAAAGAAAATAAAAAAATTATTAGTTATTACGTCACATTCCATCAAATCTCTTAAGGGAAATTTTATATAACAAACTTCATGTGTTTGTTAATCTTGGATAAGATAACATTATATATTTGAATTAATCGTGGATAACATAATAATATATATATTTAAATTAGAATTGAATACATATTTCTAATTGACGTGTATTTAATTGGTTTAAAATTACTCCACTTTGTTAGGTAAGGAATTTACTTTTAGAATTAGATTTAAAAATTTTTAAAATGTGATTTAAATGGAATAATAATTGATAGATTAAGTTTGAAATTATAAACAAAAAGGAAAAGGAAGTATACGATGAGATATACATGGATAATATAACAACCATTGAATATGAATTTAATTGAAAATTCTGTGATTGAATTACCTAAAAGCTAGATTAAGAAACGAAAATTATATATGAGTTTGAAGATTCATAATTTGTTCCTTTTTATCTCTAATTTCCTACTCTGCCTTAGTAAAATTCGTTGATTTTGTGTGCAATTCATTTAGTAAACGCGAGGTAGTGAGTTCACAAATCAACTGTAAAAGGTATCTTCGATATCTTATGATATCAAAAAAGGAAAAAACAACATTCAGTAGATTAAAAAAATCGTGAATTGGGGCAACAATTATAAAAGTATGAAAAATACCCAAGTTAGATATGTCATTAGCCTATTTCAAATTAAATAGCTTAGTTTGTGTGTGCGTTAAATTACTAATAAAACCATGAATGTTGTTTATAAAGAGTATCTACAGAAAGTATTATGATAATCTTATGTATATCAAACTTCTGTAATGTTTATCATTTCTTACGAGATTTTATATTCATATATATGTTTTCTAATTTTTTAACGTGTTAATATTTTTAAACTATATAAATTTAAAATTGTCTTATATCATCCCCGTGTTGATACACGGGTCGCTTATAAACAACATCAACAATAATATTATAGTTATGGTTTTACAATATCGGGATAAAGCTCCATTACGAGAAACACATTAATATTATACTAAAACTTTTAGACGTTTAATGTAACTTTATATTTCTTAAAAAGAGTATTTATAAGAAGTACTAAAAAGACACGTTTTCACTCATGGACAGTTATATGTGACAGTTTCTTGAGTGAAGAGTAAAGAGAGGTTAAAGATTTTAATTTGCGATAATTAAGAAAACCCTACTAATAAAACTATGAATGTTGTTTATACAGAGGTTTTAAAGAAAATCTAATGATAATCTTATGTATGAATTTCAAAATTCTGTAATGATTATTCATTTCTTACGAGATTTTATATTCATATCTATGTTTTGTAATTATTTTTACTATATGTCTTAATACTCTTTAAAACTATATAAATTTTAAATTGACTTATATCAGCCCGTGTTGATACACGGGTCGTTTAGCTAGTTATATATAATAACATTTACCAGAGGTTATGAACAGTAACTCTGGTATGTAAATAGTTATATATATATATATATATATATATATATATATATATATATATAAATTAAGTTGTAACCTAACACATCAAGTATGTCCGGCGCAGCGGCAATAAGGCATTGAGAATCACAGGATAGGAAACCCGGGTTAAACCCTTTCAAACGCTTTTTACGTTTTTTTATTTATTTTTGTTTTCATTTAGGCTTTTTTATATGAGACCGTTCCGCTCTTTTTTCTTTTTCAGTTCAAATGACTTATTTTTAGATTCAAATCTTATTATAATTTTATTTAGATAATTAATGTTATATGTTTTTATTTTTTTTACAACTTTTAATATATAGTGTCTAATGTAAGTATGGATAAATATACATTTGTAATCGTCTTATTTCAGTTTACATTTTTATATAAATTCAACCATAATATAAATCTATTTAAACATGTTGTATTGTTTCTCGCCGTAACGCACGGATCATCTTAATTCGTTGTTTATTAAATATAAGTTGCATAGATAAATAATTTTTTTCTAATATATTATTATTTCAGAATTATTGATGCAACACTGTCCTTAAACTAGCATTCTATTAACAACCACGGCATTAAGCCATGAACCGTTTCCACAAACCATAACTACTAAAATAAAACCTCAATTAATCCAACACTCTCCGAAATGAATCTTGAAAATTAAAAATTTACCACAAACAAATAATCTTAAATATAGATATAATAAAATACCTTTATAAAACCTAAAGAAATAAAAGACTACGTACGAGCACAAGAACCATGTAATACTGGGGTGTACGTTCGGATGAATCGGTCTAATCCGATTCAATTGAGTACGTTCGGATGGATCGGTCTAATCCGATTCAATTGAGTAAATCCAATTGGATTTCGGATCGATTTGCAAGTGATATCCAATCAATTCAAACAATCTTAAGATCTGAACCAAACCATCCAAATTACAATTCGGTTGGATCGGTTTTTACAATTCGGTTTTCATTCTTACATAAATACATGTTTAAAGAGTCGGGATATTTTAAAAACTAGATTATACACACACACACACACTCATATATATATATATATATTAAAGATTAAAATATAGTTGTCCAAGTACAATAACTAGTGAAACTAGTGGCTTTGGCATAAATATATAATAAAATTAAGAAATTGTAAATAAACATAGATATGAGACGTATGGATTACTTTACTCCAGTAGTGTTATACACACATACACACACACACACACACACACACACATATATATATATATATATATATTCTTATTCGGTTTATTCGTTTATTTGGTTTAGTTAATAGTAACCAGAACCGAACCGAAACCCATATTAATTATTCGGTTTTGATCCAATCCGATCCAAAAATCCAAAATATCCAAACCAAATAGTCCGATCCAAAATTTTCGGTTCGGTAATTCGATTTTATCAAATTAATGAACACCGCTACCCATTTCTAATATATAGTAATAACAAAGTGTATCAATATTGTTATGTTGGTAATTAATATAAGGCTAATCTCTCTTGGTATTTAAAAGAAATATGGTCATTGGGTTTTACGGTTGTTAGCTTAAAGAAGGGATGAATATTGGAATTAGGGTGAATATGATTGTTTTGGGCTTAAGGCCTTAGGGTGAGGGTATAAACTATAAAGCTATAAATACACTATCAGGACACTGCCCCCAAGGCCACAATGAAGGAGCTCATTTACCGTTCTATTATTAGTCTTTGTGCTATGTTAAGCCTTCCATAGAGCTTTGTTTCTACCAAGATGAATATTTTCAGAAAATAAAAGTAAAGACTAAAAGTACAAAGACTAAAACTTATAGAAAAAGATAATTGATAATTGATTTAGTAATTTTACAGGATAGCGGAAGATGTATGCTTGAAGTGGTCGTGGTGTTATCTTACAAAAAAGCAAGCCTATTTATAATACTAATGTGAATTATTTGAGATGACAATAATTCACATACAGACGATAATTTAGACAATAATTTACAAGATG
This sequence comes from Pulicaria dysenterica, assembly GCA_947179395.2. NCBI lineage: Eukaryota > Viridiplantae > Streptophyta > Magnoliopsida > Asterales > Asteraceae > Pulicaria > Pulicaria dysenterica. Next base: position 42,724,579 of record OX359296.1, on the reverse strand, counting down.
ACCGACAAGCATGGTATCGACAAGTAATCAAAACCACATGATTTTGGGAGGTTTCGCATCTAAGGTTAGATGCGAGACAACCCCATATCACTTTTCCATTGGAAAAGTGAATATGGGGTTGTTTCACATCTAATCTTATATGCGAAACTCCTAAAACTACGTAGTTTTGACTAGTTATTTAAAAAAGTTTCTTATTTTGTATCTCTTAATTATCTTTGTACAAGATCTTCCATGTGTATAACAAATATCCATCACATGTGATGAAACGTAAGTGATGAATATGAAGTTGTTTTGATACATGATAAATAAAATAATTTCTTTTATATGTGTGATCAAAATTGTAAAAGCTAACTGTACTTCGAATATAAACGTGGTTTGAGACATTGAGCATCATGTTTATGTGTTGATTTACTTGAAATGCATTATAATGACGGTGGTAAGATGGGTTTGAGACTATAATGTTTGCATTCAACAATGCACTCTTTATGCATTTGTGAATTATAACTCTACCGGGAATCTGACTACACAACAAATGTAATATAAACAATAGGTTAATATTATTATTTTATGAGGTAAATTAATAAACGCTCTCAATAATTCGCTCATCCATTTTGAAAACAATTACTAATATAGTGTGAAATTTTAGGGTATCTTGGTTATTTTTATGCCAGTAAATTATAGATTTTGTCGATTTGGTTACGTAAAACTACAAGTTTCGTCCTTTAGTTTTGAAAATTACACTCACGGTCGCTATGATGGTTTACATTTCGTTACAACTTTAGTCATTTATACTAACTCTCGTTAACTCCGACCGTTAATATAAGAGTATTTTTGTCATTTCATTTTAAATTATCATAAGCAAACATGATTTATCTCTTTTATCTTCATTTACTTCTCGCTCTTGAAAACACACACCTAACTCTTAAAAACTATCTCTCTAACTCAAATTTTTTTCAAGTCACGAATAAATCAAAGCAAGAACGAAAAATAAGCAGATAAAGAACAAATAAACCAGCTCACTAGAGACAATACAATCAAACAGACTAGATGATGAATAAATCAAACAAACCATTTGGAACTATTTAAAGCAAAGGCTAAAAGAATTTTAATTAATTAATTTTGATGAAAAATCAACATTTAGAACTCTTCGGCCAAACAAATCAGATGACGAAAATCAAGTTTTAGCATGAGCTCTTGACTCCAATTTAGAAATGTTAAGCCTTAATTGATTTCAAGAAAAAATAAATTCTGCTTTATGATATTGAATTGAAGACCTAGTCGAGTATGATTAGAAAAAAACCTTTTCTAAATAGTGTGTACACCGAAATGTTTTTTAACAAATTAAGAATCGATTAGGTTCACAACATGTTCTTGATACATCTTCTTGGAAAAACGATGTATTTAAACAACCATCTATGATTTCTAAGATGACTAAATCCATTGAAGCCCTAACTGTGATTATGAAACCTGCAATAACACCAAGTATTAATGAGTGAGATTTTGGAAAAATCAAGTCTCGATCATTAATAAGATGGTCCAGTCACACATAATCCACGGTTAAGTAAATAGTTCTCACACGAGAACAGTTCTCCTTTAAACATTTCCACACACACGCTCATACACAAACATATATAGGTTAGAACGAGAACTGGCATAACCAACCCCGACCAATGATTAAAATAAATCAATGAGTATTAATGATAATTACTCATTAATGACGTATTAATAAAGAGCATTTAAAAAAAATCAAACATCACTTATTAATGATGATCCATCTAGATACAATTTACAGTTAAATAAATATATAATAATCAAAATATTTCTATTTATAAGACATTAATAATATTTCATACGAAAAGAGTTCTTATTTAAACCTTTTTATATACGTAGATCAATGTATTTGAGATGTTTATATGAATGTATTTAGGTGTCTTTGGGATAGTTTATTTGAAATACCATGTGCTCATCATGAGTAGTTAACTCTTTCAGAAAAGCATTACAAATATGGCCACTTGAAAATAAATCATCAATTAAACAATAAGTTAATTAGCTTATACCCAAACACCCCCCTTGTTTAAATTATAATATGCGTAAGAACTTGCCAAACAATGGCAATTGTCAGGTGACGCAGGGAGAAGGAGGAGCGCATACAAAAGGAAAGGGGCGATTAGAGAAAAGACAGCTCATTTCTTCCCATTAAATTCTCTCTTGTCCGGGCCAGCGATTAACCCTTCTTCAAACCTCCGATCAACCCCTTCTTTACGGGTATGTTCTATCTCTCTCGCTCTGTGTTTTTCTTTCTTTTTTTCCAACTACTTGCCAATTTCTATCCATTTCTTTCATTAAATTCCAGTTCAAGCTTTAAAATCGGTAAAAAGAAGCTTAATTTGATGTGGTTTGCACATGCTTGCTTCGTCATTGGTTTAGGGAAAAGGGTTTTTCATCGGGTTAATTTGTGCTAACGATTGTTTTCTTTCAAGGTGGCTCAATTTTAGGGCTTTCCAGTTGAAGGAGCCCAATTTGTAGCTTAATTTAAGCGCCTGCGCTTGTTGATGATAAAAAAGGTATAGTAGATTATTTGTATTAGATTTTTGTACAAACTTCTGAACTAGATTATGCTGGGAATATGATGACAAGTATTTGGTGAAAAGTAGTTTAGTTTGAAGGAAAATTAGGCTAATTTCCCTAATTTAGATGTGATTATTTATTGGAAGTTTAGAACTTGGAATTATGCTTATCAAGGTAAAAAAATTAAAAGAAAAATGTAAACAAAGTAATGAAGTTAAATCTGGAAAATGTACCTTCGTTTAGTGCTAATCGCGAATATTGAATCTTTTAGGCGCGTTTTCTGTTTTGTTTTTTGGTGATTGATATGTGTGAAAGTTGGGGGCAATGCTTGATTCTTGTTGAATTCCTTTTCACTTTTAAGGTGAAAAAAGGAGTTTTGTAAAGTTATGATCTACATTCATATATTTGTACGGGGAATGCCTTCCATATTAGAATGAACAATAAATAAACGACAAATTGTGAATGCCTTTCAAAAAAAGGAAAGTGTCACCTTGACTTGGAACACGGGACATGTAAACTATATGCATGCAATACTTCAACTGAACTTATGAGTTAGATGACAGGTACATTTTCAGAATTATTTTTGGTCAGCTTTAGTCGGGTTTATGGGGATGGTTGTATCTTTGCGTATCATTTTCATTTCATTTTGCATCTTGTTTTAGCAACTATCAATGGACCTTTAAAGTGGAAACATATCAAGATTGTAATGCAGGGTATTAACCCAAGTGCTACAAGCAACAAGCGTATCATGTATTCGTGTGTCATATTAATTATTTCAAAAATAATAATTAACAATGCGCATGATACATATTAGTTACTTTGCGTTTAGGTGATTTATTTGGTGTATGGCACCAAAACTTTGCATCTACATTACTTTATCTAGAACTTAGTTGTTAATTCTAAGTGTTTCATGGGTAGGTGGCAAAACTAAATACATAAGTAACACTCTCATTTAATTGCTTGGCAGTTAAACTTTGATACAAAGATCTAGCACAAGAAACCTTTAAATTCACATACACTTTTTTTTGGGAACCTGATATTGAAAAAACTATCGGGTTCATGTATTTATCATTGCCTATTCATGCATGGCTTTCATGAATCTTATGTGTTTGATAAATATTCATTGCCTATATATGGATGAATGTTACACGCAGTTAGTGTTTTAGATAAAAGTAGTACTATAGTGTTCTTAGTTTTAATTTCTACAATTTTTAAGGCGCGTAATTAATTATCTTCAATAATGAGACAGCTGAAGTTATATTTGTAATATTTCTTTCTATTTTCACTTGATCAGGATTTATTTGCTGCTTATTATTAAATATCATGGGACAACAAAATATGTTGTTCACTGGTCCAATGCTTGACATGGAACCGCAACAAATCCATCATCATCAGCATCATCATCATCATCATCATCATCATCCTGAACCTTGTATGGTATCTTATGGAGGGGTCACATGTTTCCCTCAGCCTTACAATAATCACACAATGTTACCGCCTCCAGGAAACAGAACTAGTTTTGATCCTCGTTACCTGCCTGAAAGTCATGGACAGCTGCCCTACATAATTGCACAATACAACAGCGAACGTTGCAATACATTCTTGATACCTTCACCTGGCGGAGGTGTTTTCTCGGTTCCAGCCAGTCATGATCATTTGCCATTTTCAAACCATCATCAGATGTTTGAAAGGAATAGAGGTCTGTTTATGGATGGATCTAATGGTGCATTTAAGAGTCATTTGGTTCATGGTGGCCAACCAATCCAAACGGTACCCAATCCTTGGTTGGAAGGCACTTTCTCATGGAATCATGCTCATGGTGTACCTTATCTGCAAGGTATTTCCTAAAGTCATTTTTTTTGTGTATTATTACTCTTGTATAGTTTATTATGCTAATTTGTCTTGAATTGGTAATTCAAAGCGTTGGTTTCTTTCTTGTATATATATTCTTTCTAGTTATAAATTCAAGTTTCGTATTATGCATCTAATTGTTGCTTGATATTTGATGAATAATGTAGTATTCAGAAATGTATAGGACTTCTGTTTATTTAGTTTTCAGAAATTGAATTAACTAAATATATATGAATATGCATCCTTTTATTAAAGTTATATTACTTCTTTTGCTCAAAATTCTAGTCAACGTTTTTTCATTTTTGGGTTGCCTGATACAAATGTGACAATATCCTTCTGTTTATAATTTCAATCCAGATTTACCATTTTTGTTTCCTTTATTTTGTCCTTATTGAGGGCATATTAGATTTTTGGGCATAAATATACAACGTTGCTCTCTTGTTATTGCAGGTTGCATGAATGGGGGTGGTATGGAGGCTGGAAATGTCGGGGGAATTCATGGATATCAAGTGGCAGCCATGAGTAGAAACTCTATGGTTTTTATGCATCCTCCTCCTCCTATGAGACCTCATCAAGGGCTACACAATGTTTATCATCCTCCTCCACCACCACCACCGCCACCTTTGCCACCAGTACAAGCCCAAAATATGGACGCCCATTTGCATCTACCATCAACTTCACATAACTATTCTACAAGCGCCTCCACCACATATTCCTTTTTCAACAGTGTTGATCCAGGTCCTAGTTTTGGTGTGGGTCCCACACCACCAACAGGACTAAGGCTATATGATCCCCATCCACATGAATTCATGATCAATTCAACTGCAAGGCATCATAACTTTCCCCATCTCAGAGTGAGACTTCTTCCTGAAGATGTAACTCTCCCTCTCTCTCTCCCTCTCTCTCTCTCTCACACACACACGCACCACGCGAGCAGGTGGATGTGTGTGTGATATGCAAATTTCAAGTTTTCCAACTCCTGTTTGCTGGTATATTGACTGCTGGTTACTAAAAGACTGATAGGCTATCAGTCTTTTGAAACCATCATACTTGGTTATTCGTTATAACCAAAAAAATCATTGTTCTGAAAATGTTAGATGTGACGATTTTGATCCATCTAATTATGAATGGTTTCATTTGGGTTCTGTTAGTCTCAAACAGGTCAAAATGAAATAATTTCGCCGCAATGGCAACAAGTCAAATGGGTTGAAGTGGTAAAACAAGCTGAAAGTCAGCCAAAGTCACAAATCAATTTTATTCGAAGTTTTAGATTATTATTTTAATAGAATTTCTTTTGTAATGATACTAATGCATTGATTTATTTATAGAAAAATTAAATGGGTCGAAGTGCTTAATCTCATCAGCCAATTTTTCGACTTGTGATAAAATTGTCCCATTTCAACCTATAAACCCCTTTTGAACCCCCGCCCCTCTCTGTCCCAAAAATAATAATAATGATAAGATATAAATAAAATCTTGCCACCTTTAGTTGATGCATGAAAGATACAACACCACATGTTGCATGAATGAGGGATTTTAAGGCAAAAGGCTAGTACAAAGGTTTCTGTTTTAATATGCTTTTTCACTTATTCTACCAAACCATAATGTTTTGTTTTTTATATTGGATTTTTTTTGCAAGAAGAATGGTTATGCAACAAAAGTCAATTACTTGTTATTAGTATTACTTTTTTGGTTTATCAAGTGTCATTACTTTCACCAACTCACATGTTTGATACATGTATGTATGAAGCGAGCAATCCTTGATATTTCTTATTACCATAAAGTATGAGGCAAGTTGTAGAAGAGTCGCTTTAAGTTATTTGTCCTCCACATGAACATTTCGGTAGTTGAAGTGTAATAGATCTACACGTTAAGGCTACGAGTCCACTTAGCTTGAGACTTGAGTCAACCTGTAACTTGAATTTTGCCCGAGGTTGAAAGAAAAAAATAAGATTTGATAATGAAGGTAGAAATAATCAATAATCACCCAACTTTCATGATTTCTTCACTTGCATACGTCAACGGAGTTTTTTTATTGGTTACATATTTCTGGTTTCTCATAATCATGTCAACTACATTATATCCATCTGCTTAACAAACAAAGTCAAGGTTATGGGAAAGAAAATATCAAGTGACATAAAATGCAGACTTGTAATTTTGAGATCTAACTCCATTGGACGAGAGTGCTGTTGATATGTGTTTGGGAGTTGCCTCATTTTTAAATCTTAATAGAAAGTTTAATTATCATTTTATCTATTTAGCTTAATAAATTTAATTTCCTGTTACATCTGTAGTATATGCAAAGGAGAAACTTTCAATTTTTTAAGGTTAACTTTAAATACTCTGAAATGTAATGTACATCAAGTCGAGTATGTATCTAAAGGTCATTTATTTATTATTTTATTTTTTGTTATACTATCATTACATAATTTCTTGCACTCTTCTTTTATGCAGGAGCTTCTTTCCCTTGGCGAGCAAATCGGCAATGTTGATTCAGGTTTGTCTGATAGTTTTGTTTCAGATCATCTAAAAACTAGAACGTTTGCCTCATCCAGGCCGCCTCATTTAGAAGATTCAGTGGCTGCTGACGAAGAACCTAATTTCTGTGTAATCTGTCAGGTATTTCTTATCAAATGTTTGGTTATTTAAGCAAATCCTTCCCTTAGCGTATCTTCTTGAACATGAAAACTTTGTTTGCTGTCATAATCTTGTACAGTTGTTTGAATTTATCATGCAGCTCATAGAAATCAAGGGTTATCAAATTTTTTTTTTTTTTTTTTTTTTGGGGGGGGGGGGGGGGGGGGGGCATATATGGTATTTTATTGTAATAAAATCGTCTTCCTTACAAAAGAAAAATAATAGTCAGTTTTTGATGGACTGAAAATTTAAATGAAAAAGAAACCATTGTGTTGCCTTTCAAACGAAAGAATAAGAAAAAAAAGAAACCATTGTGCTTGGTACTTCTTGTCCAAAGTCGAGTCCTGCAATTATATTTTGGTTTAAAAATCCCATTTTCTTTGGACAACTATTTTCTATGAATAACTGAAACAACAGACTGTTTGGCCTTTTAGTTAGTACAGGGTAGTTTTGGTATTTGCATTATAGTGATATCTAGGAATGGATGGGAAATTCCTTTGATACGACTTAGGACCTCGAATTCAGCTTTTTAAGTTTCTTTTTTTTCGTTCTTTTTAAGCATTTTGTGTTTTATTTGTTTTCTTTGGGGAAATGCTTGAAATCATCATCTCAAAATGCATGTTCCAACGCTGTTTTTTTGCTTCAATTCTGTGTGAAGATTACCAGATTCACTATCGGATAAACTTCTATCCTAATGATTTGTGTTTTACAGATGGAGTTTGATGATGACGAAAAAATAGGGATGCTAGATTGTTGCCATGAATATCATGTAGAGTGCATCAAAAAGTGGTTGGTAGTGAAGAACAACTGCCCCATTTGCAAATCCACAGCACTTACCTAAACCTACAGATGCTGCTTTCACTTCCTTATAAATTATGGTAAATATCAAGCTTTCATGTCTATTATCCTTTTTGAGATGAAACTGTCAATAACCATCTAAAAAGGCTCTCTTTCTCGGCTTTAAGACTTGCTCAAAACCCTTTTTTTGTATAGACTTTTATTCTGTCAGCCGGTTCACTCACCAAGAGTGGTGCTGAAATACCTTGGGTTAGTGTGTTTCTGTGTATTTTTGGTACACATAAGTTATGGATCATTTGGATGCTGGTGAATTTTGTATATATGGTCAGTTTAGATGATGCTTGCGCTTGTGTTGATTACTTGTTGGTTTACTTCACATAAAATGTATCTGACTTTACACATTTTGCTATTCTGCGTATTGAAGAAATTAACTTTTAATGTATTAAACTTTTCCTAACTTGTTATTGTATGTATCTAATGTGTTATAACCGGTTACAGACTCACATGACACGTTTGGTTGACATGGCAGGGAGGTGCGATTTTTTTGCTCGAAAATAAATAAAATAATATCATTGTTGTTATTATACAATTCACCTCTCCCTTAAGCATGTTATCTCTGTACATTCCGGGCTCCGCCACATCATCTTTCCCATTCGCTAATGCTAATTTCCGCCCATAACTCTAAATCGAATGGCATTTGCTATAATTTAGGATGTTGATTTTTTCAAGTTCGGTTACAATTTAAGTTTTTATGGGTTTGCATGAGGTCTGAGTTTGAGGAATCATTTATTCACCAGTTTCCACAATCATCAAAAGTCCAAGATTCAACACATGGATTTCGTTGTTTATCCTTTGAGTTTGATTGTTCAAGATATGCTAGGTGCCTAGGTTCATCTTCAATCTTCATTTGAGGTTCAGACATAGATCTGCTGTCTTCAATATCTTAGATCTTTGTTTGATGTTCAAGGTCGTCATCTGATGTCCAAGATATTAGATATGTTGATGCTCATGTTTTAAGATTTATTAGGCATTTGATGGGTTTCAAATTTGTTTCGATTTTCATTTTGATTTGATGTTCAAGATCTTCATTTGACGGGTTTCAGTTTTCGTTTAGATGTTTAAGATCTGTTTATTTTCAGTTTATGCATTCATGTTCATCTTCGCTTGATTTCGTTGTTTGTTGATGATGAACATTGATGAAGATTTTCATTCTTCATCTTCATTTCAATTTTCGATATGATGATTTGATTTCGGGTTTCCATTCTCATATAGATTTGAAGTTTAGTATTCGTTAAAACTGTGAATTCCCATATGCGATGATGCATGTCAATACTTGTGTATCTAACCAAGCACGATCTGAGCATCGGCATGCAAGAGGTCTTCATGACGTGCTTGATTGGTCATGATTAAGGATCTATAACATGGTAGAGCATAATCCAGATACTTGTCTATCTGACACTTTTGGAGATTTCACTCAGTTCAAGTGAAATTTTGAGACAAAAGTTAAGATGCCTTTAACATTAATCGCATGAAAGTGCTAAGAAAGGATAAAACCATTTAGTGTTGTTGAAGGCGATTTAAAATGACTCGTATAAATGAAAAAAAGACAACAAACAGAGAAACAATTCAGAAAATGTCAAACAAACGGTCTCTTAGATATTACAAAAAATCATAGACTAGAAAATCACATATGTTACTTAGTAGAGTCTCAGACCCAAAAGGATCTCATTCTCAGTTCAATCCTTGTCTTGTCTTCAAGAATTCAAGACTATAATTATAGCTTACACAGGGAATTTGCAGGTTCAACAGATATCCAGAACCAACATCCCAAATTTACTTCATGAAAACCGGATCAAATCCTAAGAAACACAAAAACTTAGGATTAAAAAAGAATATAAATTGACCAAATAATTTTATTGAGTAGAAGAAAACAGTAACAGCATACTTACTCAGATAAACCTTGGAAGATTATTAAGCAGAGCAGCAACCAACTTTCTTGACAGCAGAGACATCGTCTTTTGATCCAACATTAATTGTTTGGCCTTTAGGCAAAGCTGAAGAATCATTAGCTGCATCAAGTGCTTTTCGGCTTACCACATGATATATTTGTGTAAGGACTTCTGTGAAAGCGGTTTCAACATTCAAAGCCTCGAGTGCTGATGTCTCCATAAAGTAGGTGTTTTCCTTTTCAGCATATGTCTTTGCCTCCTCTGTGGGGACGGCACGCAAGTGGCGTAAGTCGGCTTTGTTTCCTACTAACATTATCACAATGTTTGAGTCGGTGTGATCACGAAGCTCTTTTAACCATCTCTCAACGTTCTCAAAAGTTACGTGGCGTGATGTGTCATACACAAGCAAAGCACCAACAGCTCCTCTGTAGTATGCACTTGTAATTGCACGGTACCTTAACCCAAAAAAGAGATGACACTCGTATGATTTAGACACACAAAAGATGGAAAAAGTGTTGTTTCTTGAACCTTAATAAAATCATACTATGGACAAGAATACAAGATCTACAATATGTATATATGAAAATCTAGTTAGATATCACAAGCACAAGTTCATTTCCTACAAGACATGAACAGCAATTAACTAATGTAAGCTTTACTTGATATGACTATTGTCCCACATCGGACTGAGTGTGACTTTGTAATGTGTTTAGTAAGGGTCCTGGGTTACTCCACTCATAGCCAATTGGTTGAGTTGGAACCCCACAAATTTACAAGGTATCAGAGTCAGGTCCATCCGTGGTTGGCTAAACAGCCACACACATTCACGTAACCCATAAGTATCCACATGTTAGGCACAAAGACGTCACAAGTGTGGGGGGGGGGGGGGGGGTGTTGATTTTTACCCCACATCGGACGAGGTGTAACTTTGTAATGTGCTTAATATAAGGTCTCGGGTTAGTCCACTCATAGCCAAATAGCTAATTGGCTTTGAGTTGGATCCCAACAAACTTACAATATTTTCCATCACTACATATTTAAAAGATCCTACTAGATGTATATATCTTCTTTTCTTTTTTTTACAAAGATAAAGAAAATAAACTCATACATCCATGTCTTTAAAGAGACTCGAAATCACAACCTAAAGGCTAGTGGTTGTAGAGCCTATGCTTGCCAAGGACCCTCTTGATCTACCAGTTATGTATCTAAACAAATCATCTGAAAGGCCCATTAGAATGTTACACGCATTAATACTAGTTCTATACATCATATGATTATTTATTTATCAACGTAAGTGTTATGCTGCTTTAAGCTACTTTCTGCAAAGCAAAACATACTTTAGATAGCACAAGGAATAAGAACATTTAAAGTTCTCAAACGAACATCTAGAATAGCCAGTGTAGTTTTTAAAGGGCATACCATATATGCTTCTGGCAGCACCTATCTTAGGTGCTTCCACACTCACAAAAACTTCAAATGAGGGCTACGTTAATCGTTTCATCATTTACTCATTTAGTGGGTGTGACTGTGGAAGCATCTATCATAGGTGTTTTTAGCTGCCCACATCATTTTTCCTTTTTATAAAAAGGTGCAGTACTGCAGTTAATGTTAAATGCAATTTTATAACTCGCTGTAGATAAACAACACTTTGTGTGATGAAGAGAAGTACCAAGTATATTCATTTGTGTGACATATATCTCTATTGCTACCAGTAGGGGTGTCGAAAATAACCGAACCCGAATAACCCGACCGAACCGAATCAAATTCGGGTTAATCGGGTCGGTTTAATCGGTTTTCGGGTCTCTAATTCGGGTAACCCGATTAACGGTTTCCTTATTCGGGTCGGGTGGCGGTTAGAAAAAAAGATATTCGGGTGACCCGATTAACCCGAATAAGAATTTTAAGGTTTTTTTTAATAATTGTATATTTTAATTAATTATACATTTATACTTAACTTTTGGTTACAAATGGGTCAACCACACTACAAGCTCACAACTCACAAAACATCTTAGACAATTTGTAGCCGAATTTAATTAAACGAGATTACTCAACATTTTATGATTTTAGACTTTTAGTAATTAATAACAGATAAACTTAAACTTTTTAGTTAAACGAAATAACTCAACTTGGTGAAGGTATTTTTTTAATTATAAGCTTTTACTTTTTAAATTTATTTATAGTTGCATTATCTAATTATAACATTATGTATTTATTCTAGAGCTATGAAAAATTAACTTGTGATATGATCGTGTGATGATCTGATGAAGGTGTAGTACAAGAAGGTAACAAAACATGTTTTGCATAAACTTCTTTCAAGTGTTATTAATCCCACATTGATTGTCTAATTTCACGATGATTGAAATAAAATAATCACATTGTCTAATTTCACAATGATTAAAACATAAAATGCCAAACAACAAATTCTTATTCGGTTATACCCGAATAACCCAAAACCCGAACCGACCCGAACTACCCGAAAACCGAATAACCCGATCCTTATTCGGTTCGGTTATCGGGTAACATTTCATTACCTTAAAAACCGAATAACCCGACCCGAATAACCCGAAAACCGATTAACCCGACCGAAGAACACCCCTAGCTACCAGTAAGACAGATTTTGTGTATTATCAAAAAGTAAAGTTTTATTCTTTGAGTGTCAAGGAAGCCAACAAGCTCTTAAACATCACAAACTCGCTGACAAGATTACTTGTTTGTCCCCGGACATGGTATACATAAAACTTCTTGACGGCTAAAATCGTTATACTTTGCTGTTTGAAATATGGGGGACAGAGATGGTCATCCTAAAATTAAAAATACCTAATTTAAAATTCAAGAATAGATTAGAGACAGAAAATCAAGGGATCTATTATGATCCTCAATATAATGTGCACAATTTTACAAGAAAACTAACATCATTTTGATGTTGGACCTGGATAACAACATATTTGCCCATACAAATGCAAAATTAACGTAGAATTTTGGAACAAAGGGATGATCAGCAACTATATGTGAGATCATCTAAAAAAAGGATTTACAGCCGAGCTGAAATGCAATTCAAATATATAATTTATATGAATTTGATCCTCGTCTCTCCAAAGAAATATATAAACCCTAGAAAATATCATAGATCGAGATCCAAAATCACCAGATATTAGAAAACGCTAAGAATCAGAACTAACAGCTTCCTTCACTTGTAACAAGTCCAGATACCTTAGATTAACAAGAAATCTCGGAATTTAGAAATCTCCTACGACGGACAACTTAAAATTCTACACATTAGTCTTAGATTTCAAACGGCAAATAAGAAACGAGTAATTAGATGCATAGTAGAGAGAGATGTAAGAGGCAGAAGATAACTAAACCTTTCCTGGCCAGCAGTATCCCAAATCTGAGCCTTGACAATTTTGTCATCAACACGAATACTTCTGGTGGCGAATTCGACGCCAATGGTTGACTTCGATTCGAGATTAAACTCGTTCTTAGCAAATCTCGATAGCAAATTGGATTTGCCGACACCAGAGTCTCCGATCAGAACTAACTTGAACAGATAATCGTAGTCATCGTCGGCTCTGTAAGCCGCCATGATTGAATACGATAAGGCGACGAGAAATTCAGAATCTAAGGATGATTTGAGATTTAATTGCTCCAAGCCTTTGATTATAGATTCTTTTGGGGTTTATCTGAAGATCATCAAAATCGGGTCGACAAGATTCACGAGAGAGAGAAGGAGAGGCGCGGACGCGTTTCGAAAACGAAGATTCAATAGATATTTGATAAACCTTTTTTTTTTCTCGTCAAATAAACAACAATAAAGTTTTCAATTTTTATATTTTTGTTTCATATTAAACTTTTTCTCTTTAAATTCTCGTTGAAATTTCCGAATGTTACTTCTGTTTAGAAAAATACATTTAAGTATAAATTGCATGGTCCAAATTTGTAGGTTGATTATGCTTTAAATAAATTAAGTAAAAAATAAAGTTGGTTTTATGTAACCAAAATCTTGATAAAGTTGGTAAAATTTATACATCTTATCCTATAAAGAAGAAACAAATAAATTCTAAATATGTTTGTGCACTTTTGGTGTATAGAAAAACGAAACTAATGGTATAATTTATAGAAGAAATAAAACATGTCGCTAGCAACTTTTAAGTTGTGCGCTAATACTATATTTATGTAATATTTGGTTAGATGGGTTTCTTAGGATTTTTAGGAATTGATATCTAATTCTAGAAAATTCCTTTGTTTGGTTGAGGAAAATGATTCCTAAATGAATAAAATTTTCCATCAATGGTGGGATTTCACACTCCTTTCAAAGTTGGATGGAATTCACTTTCCTTCCAAGTTGGCTTTCACCTTCCCTTCTCATCTCCCGTAACCTCTGACTCTACACCCTCTGTCTTCGTTCTTGTCATCTCCGATGATCTCCAGCTCCATCTCCAGCGACCATCATTGTTCAATCACCGATTATGTCAGTTTCTTGTTTTTGTTTGTCGCCAATTAGATCAGTTCCGTGTGCTTGTTTGTCACGATTAGGTTAGCTTTAATTCATTTTTTTCTTCTTCGTCGTGTGATCATTGGGTTAGGTCTTCATATTGGATGCAATTAGGTGTGTTTCTGGCAGATTAGGATTCATCTTTGCCTTCAATTTCGTCATTGTTGTGGTCTCCTTTCTTCATCCCCTTTGTAAAACGACAGTCGGAAGGTGGTGGTGTTAGATTGTTTGTGGCGGTGTTGTTGGGTTCAGTGGGTGCTGGCGGTGTTGGTGGGGTGGTGTTGGTGGCGATGGTTGTGATGTCGGTGGATAGTGTTGGTGGTGGTTTCAAGAAAGAATAATTGGTTTTAACTTAATAGTTTTTCAATCCGTGAACCAAAGGCTACCTTACAACACAACTAAACAAAGTACACCTAAATATGTACATATTTTAATGATTTTTGTAAGTTGTAAGTGCAACAACCGCAAGCACCATTAATCATTTCCTAACCAACTCAAACTACTAATCCTAGCTCTTTCTTACTACCTTAGTCCCGAGTTCCCACCCGGCTCTCTCAGGTTCCACAGCTCTAGCTAGTAGACGGTGTTGCTTTCATCATAATTATAACTCAATGAAATACTTCATTATAAATAATGAGTTTCTAATTATAAAAGATAATATTTAATAATAGATATGAATTTTTTCTGTTGAAGCTAGTATCACAAGCATGCATTTGAATGATCTTATGGGTATGTTTTGAATATGATTGTTTTAGTGTTTTATCTATTTTCTTAGCAAAATTACCATCGGTTAGAATTGATTAGACTACTAGATTCATAAGACATAAAACATGTATGCTTATACATTATAAGGTTTTAACTTGATAAAACCTTTCATTTTACATTTATGATGCCTATACCCTTACACCCTGTTTTCGAGATTTTTTTAATGAAGGGAAGGGGAGGAGTGGGAACGGATGGGAGAAAAAATTGTTTTCTTGAGAATTTTTTAAGAGGGGAAGGGAAGGATTGAGAGGGATTAGGAGGGACAATTTTACTAGTTTTGTAGGCAAAATCTTTCCTCCCACTTTTGGGATGATTGGAAGAGGAAATTTTTTCTTCCTTCTCTTTCCTCTCCTCCATTCTCACTCTTTCCTTTCTCCTCTTTAAAATAACTCAAGAACAGACCGTTAATGAGTTGGTTGGTTGATCAATGATCAACAACAGATTTGCTACATTTTGCAAGGAGCCTAACTTCAAATTACAACAAATGTGTATCTAGGTGCAAGAACATAAATTGCCAAACATTCTTTTCAATTGTTTGTGCCCTTCATATCCTTTTCCCAATATTGTTCTCCTAGCTTAATTTCTGTTATGTATTAGGATCATGTACTAGCCAATATTGGTCATCTAAATGTTTAACTCATCATCTAAGTCTTGCCAAAAATGAATAATTAAACATTCTAACGACCTTTTTAATTCTTTTTCTAGATGATAGGTAGAGTATGAGGTGACTTATACAAAACACTAGTTTGTCATATACAACAACTAGTTTAATACCCGTGCGGAGCACGGGTAGGTTTCAAAAACATTTATAAGTAAATTTGTCTTTAATAAATAATCTTTTTAAAATGAATATAAATAAAACTTGTTTTATAACACATAACTATAAATAGAAAGAAAATTACCGAAAAATACATAAACTATTTGTCACATAATATTGTCAACATTTTACAAATAGATAAAAATTGGAGTTAATCTCATACAATAAATAAAAAGTTTATATTTGAACAACGTCGTCCTAAGATAACATCCGATATTTAATTTTAACCGCCTCCAACATCAATGGTTCGAAAGTGATCTCTGTTAATTCTGTTGCAATCAAAATGTTCACTGAAAATAAAATTAAAAAGTCAATTATAACGATTCATTTTATGTTATTGTAAATGTATAAAAAATAGAAAAAAAAGTCAAATTCCAACTTACTTGAAAACAGATGAATAAGTCTAACCCGATACGCATATATTATTAATTTATCTCTTATGGCAACAGCAAACCTAACTGGGGGTATTGGTAGGATATCATATACAATCAACTTGATTCGACCACCCCTATTAATAAGTGAAAAGGTAATAAATATAAAACATTGATTATAATAAAACATATACAACTTTCAAACACATAACACTAAAATTCACATTTCCTTTATATCTAATTTGCATAACAATATATTATATAAAATATTTTAAATATACTCTATTAATATAGTAGAATAAAAAATTATACTAAATAAAGTTGTAGTTTTACAGTAAGTCATCATACATTGTTTGTAGATAGTTTGTAACTTTGCATCAAGAAAATAAATTGGTTTTTATTAACTATATTTTAATTGTATTTTTAGTATTATAGGCTTTTTAATAACTATATCTGAATGTATTTTTAGTATTATAGGTTTTTTAGTACTAATTTTATTGGTAAATTATGATAATCTAACAACAAAACCATTAATATTATATTGACAAGTAATATAGCTCATATTGTTTGTATGTAATATTCTATTATAAAATAATATAATACTTAATTATATAGTGCAAGTCTTAAACTAATATTTTATTGTTATTATTACTTGGTCCATACCATCTGATCCAACCATATTTATTGTATTTATTAAATATAATATTACTAATATATAGCTTATTACCATTATCATTGTATTTGTATATAATACGGCCACCAAACCATCTTGTTAAATTACATTAAAAAGGTTTAAAATAAAGTAATCTGCCATGTATCCAGTCTTGAGCCAAGAGCCTGATACATAGATATTATCTCCAATCTTGAGCCAAGAGCCATGTTACATACATATTATCTCCAATCTTGAGCACTACACCAACATTATTACTGCCTATGTCTCTCTCTCTCTCTAATAATCCCAAGGGTTCATCTTTCTCTCTCTCTCTCTAGAGCCAACGTCTCCGGCGAATCGCCGGATCAACAAACGGCGTCCATAATACTCACCGACTACCACTGTATCCGCTCACCCAAACATGAAAGACCCATGGTCGACGAGCACCGCCACCTCTTTTGCCGACCATCGGCACCACCGCCGCCTGCACACCCAACCACCGCCATCGCACACCCAACCACCGCCATCGTACACCCAACCACCGCCATCGCCTTTGCCGAATATGTCCATTTCCGATCTGCTCACCCAAGCATTTGCAAATAAAAAGCTTGATCTGAAATCCCCCACCAGAAAACCCTAATCATCACCAACCACCACTACCACCGCCGTCTCCGCTAACCCAACCATCAAAGACGCGTCTGTCACCACCACAAAACCCTAATCATCAGCAACCACAACTACCTCCGTCACCACACCCAACCACGACCATCTCCTTTGCCGTACCCATCTCGACCTCCGGCATCACACATCAGAAGTGTCCTCCGGCACCGAACCCTCATTACTTCGTCCTTTCTCACCGTCGTCGCTCACATTTGGTCACACATGCAACGCTTTATCTACCCGATGATTTATACTCAGATCTACAAATTCCGCTCATAACTGGTATATTTATCCTTATATTAACGTATGTTGTATATATTGTAGAGTTTTGTCTAACGTATTAAAATATTTAAGTTATTTTTTCAGAACTGTGATGTTACGGCCACATTTGTACTCAGATCTACAAATTTCCCACATCTATGCTCATAACAGGTATATTAAACCTTGAAATAAGTGTTCAAACAAAAAATATTTGCTGTTCAAACAAAAATATTTACTGCTTTGGGGCTGTTTTTTACCCAATATCTTTAGTATGTTTAATAGTAATAACATTAGTATCATACTTTAAATGGATTTTTTCCATAAATTTTGTGTTACCCGGAATTTGTTTTGTCTTATTTGTGCTATTAGTAGTTGAAATGTTCAGGTCACATTTTGTTTATTTAAATCCTCATAACAAACAACATGATATCGTTTTGCTTTTAAAGTATTAGTAAGACATTATTTCTTATAAAAATGTATGTCCATTTCTTTTAATTTTTCATTGTAAATCATTGTTAGGATTAATATAAATGATACAAATTTTATATCTAATGATTTAAACTGATTATTGAATCAGGTTGAATCATTCAAAAATCTGGTGTTGTGAATTGTGTTTGGTATTCTCATAATAATAACATTTTCTACTTTTTTTTAATATTTAAAATATTTTATTTATTTATGCCTTTATCTTATAGTAAATTTCCAACATAAATAAAAGAGTGTAAAAATATAAAATATATTAGATGGTGGTTTTAGTTTCATGGTTTTACAGCCCATTATATTAATGGTTTTAAGAATATATGGTTTTGTTTATACTCAAATGGTAGTAGGATATTGTTAGCAATAAAAATTTCCTGTACATGTAAGGAAAAAAATTTCATACACAGAATAACTAACATGTAAATAATTGTAATAGAATTTTGTGGACCTCCACACATGGTTCATCATGTTCATCCTCCTCTTTTTCATCATCTGTCCCGTCGACATTGATTGTTTCGTCCCATTTCCAGCTTAACAAATTGAGCTTTCGTTTTTTTTCCATTTCCTTCTTGTGAAGCTAATATATATATATATATATATATATATATATATTTATGAAATAGTAAGTTTTAAGGTGTTTGAGGAAATAATGAGTTTAAATATATTGAAATACACTGTACTCTTACCTCTTTAGAGTTAGCATCCGCTTCAATACTGTCTTCCTGTAATATAAAAAAATGAATGCATCTGTGAGGTGTTCTTTCTCATTGAAATTCTATTAATAAAATGAAAGAAAGGAAATTGTCATACCTTAGTAAGATCAATAAAGTCATCCCTTTGCACATGAATCGTCTTTTTTACTTCTATCGTATTTGATCTGTGATGCTGTATGTTGCTGTTATTTTTTAAAAAAATTTAGCCTTGCCTACTGTTCCCTTTTATAGGGAGTCCGAGTATTATTTCCCGCCCATATTTAACATAAATTTGATATTCAAAATTGATTTGAATGTAATTTAATTCAGGATTGTTTATTTTCGTTATTATTTAATCCCCATTAAATTCTCAGGTTGTTGAAGATTTTACAGGAGCTCCGGCGATAACTCTGTTGAAGATGACCGTATATTTAGAATTCAATTTAACATGTGATTCAATTCTATAATATTTATATTTAAACGTGTACTATTAGTTTGCTTACAACGTGTATTCTGCAATTTTCACGTTTGACTTTTTCAAACATGAATTAATACGGTCAGGATTTAAAGCTGTGATGATCTAATGGTTAAAAATGCATATTTATTTTCTCTCTCATCCACTCACCGCCGGTAATATATACTAGTTTAATACCCGTGCGGTGCCCGGGTAGGTTTCAAAAACTTTTATAAGTAAAATTTATTGTAAGTACATAATCTTTTTAAAGGGAAATGAATAAAACTTGTTATATAACAGATAGCTACAAATAGAAGGAAATTACCGAAAAGTACGTAAAAGATAGTCGTCACATAATTTTGTCAACATTTTACAAATAGATAAAATTTGGACTTAATGTCATAGAATAAATAAAATGTTTATTTTTGAACAATGTCGTACTAAGATAACATCCAATATCTAATTTTAGCCGCCTCCAACATCAATGGTTCGAAAGTGATCTTTGTTAGTTCTGTTGCAATCAAAATGTTAACTGAAAATAAAATAAAAAGGTCAATCATAATGATATATTTTATGTTATTGCAAATGTATAAAAAAATAGAAAAGAAGTCAAATTCCAACTTACTTGAAAACAGATGAATAAGTCTAACCCGAGATGCATATATTATTGATTTATCTCTTATGACAACAGAAAACCTAACTGGGCGTATTGGTAGGGTATAATATACAATCAACTTGATTCGACCACCCCTGTTAATAAAGGTTATAAATATAAAACACTGATTATAAAAAAATATATACAACTATGAAGCACATAACAATAAAGTTTATATTTGATAAACATAACACAAGTTTTAACATGAGTGTTAACTTACTTTCCATCTTTTAGAAATAGATCACAACTACCACCGCCACTTTTTCGGCATCCTCCAATAACTTTTTCCACGACGTCTTAAAACATTATTCATAATACCAGACGTAATAGCAAAGTATTATATTATTTTATATGAGAAGAATATGAGTATTCTAAGCATACCAATCATCATTTTGCGTATATATATACTTATAAATTTTGAGCTTAATTTTATTTCAAAACATTTAAATTATTTTCTAACAATTAGTTGCTAGTAATTTAATTTTTCTAAACTAAACCTTCACATTCTTATTATAAGACTTTAAGGGTTAATTTGTAATTACCCCAAGTAGTTGCTAGTAATTTAATCTTTATATTATTTAAGTTAAATTCTAACGTTTCGTTCATCAGTTCCCATAAACCGAGACATATCTAAATTTTCATCTAAGTATTTGTAATAATTATTTATTTGATTAGTATCATGATATTTATATGTTTGTTTAAAATAATTATTTATTAATATTATTCCCGTGTTTTCATATTGAAATACAATAAAATAATTTAAAATAATGTTATTATTACATGTCTAGATATTGAGACCATCAGTCTTGAGCCAAGAGCCATACACATTGATTACACTGCTTTTTACTACCTGCCATATCTCTGCAAGGGTTCACCAGCAAATAACTCTCTCTCTTGAGCCAGTATCCGGCGATCTCTCTCTCTTGCCAAGTCTCCGGCGATTCGCCGGATCAACAAACCACCATGTCTCCGCTCACCCAAACATAAAGACCACTGTTCTTTGCCGACCACCGCCAGCTATTTTGCCGACCATCGTCATCTACGCCGCCTGCACAACCAACTACCGCCATTGCACACACAACCACCGCCATCGCACACCCAATCACTGCCATCGCACACCCAACCACGGCCATCAGACTCCCATTTCCGATCTGCTCACCCCCCACCGCCATCTCCCTCCATTTCCGATCTGCGCACCCCCCACCAGAAAACCCTAATCGTTACCAACCACGACTACCACCGCCGTCATCGGTAACCCAACCATCAAAGACGCGTCCGTCACCGCCGCAAAACCCTAAATATCAGCAACCACCACTATCTACGTCACCACACCCAACCACCGCCATCTTCTTTGCCGTACCTATCTCGACCTCCGATATCGCATCCGACACCATCAAAAGCTTTCTCCGGCTCCGAACCCTCATTATCTTCGTCCTTTCTCACCGTTGTCGCATACATTTGGTCACACATGCATCGCTTTATTTATCCGATGATTTATACTCAGATCTACTAATTCTATACTCAGATCTACAAATTCCCCAGATCTATGCTCATAACCGGTATATTTATCCTTATATTGTCGTATGTTGTATATATTGTAGAGTTTTGTCTAATCTATTAACATATTTAAGTTATTTTTATTTCAGATCTGTGATGGCATGTGAATATCTGTTCTTAGATCGACGATAAATTCCCCAGATCTATGCTCATAACTGGTATATTAAACCTTGAAATAACAATATTGGTGATTCCTATACTTTTAGATATGATGTGTATACGTTTCAAATCTTATGTTCAGAAACATATATTTCATATCTCTTATAAAAGAAACTAAAATATTTGTTGTTCAAACAAAAATATTTATTGTTTTGGGGCTGCTTTTTACCCAATATCCAAAGGTTTCAAAATAATATATCATCGTAATTTATTACCACATAAATTTATAGTGTTTAGTAAATCTGATTTGATTCTAAAATTCTGAGATGTCATGTGGATATATATATAAGTGTAATATATGTATGTTTGTTCTCGGTAAGATCTTTTAGATATAAGTGTAATATAGATAGATACCTATAGTTAAGTAATAAAAAAGATGTTTATAGTACATTGATGTTGTGTACAGATTTAGGATTTGAATGAAAAGTTAAACATAATTTTGGCGACATTATTTGTTTGGTAATTCGACCTTTTTTTATTATTAATAGTCTTTGTTCTTTTGTTGTTAAATTTACTGTAATGAAACATTTTCTAATTTAGCTAATTTTACTTGCTTTGACGTTTATATTGACATGTATTTGATGACCGAGTACAATGACCAAGTAAGTTGTTCATATGTCTTTGGCTTCCCTAATTTGTCCCTTTGCATATTCTTGAATCAGTTTGATGCATAATTTGTCATTTTTGAATAATTGTTCATTAATAGTTTCAATAAAAAATAAAGAATGTATTTCTATTTTTGATTCATCAAATACTATTCATGATTAATTCCTCCTCTTTATTGGCACACATAGGTAGTTCTTCAGAGGAGTGTAGGTGTATTTTTTTGATATTATAATTAAGGTTTATTCGCCTAAAGGTAAATTATAAGGGGGGGGGGGGGGGTATTGGATCTTTTTCATCTTCTGTCCCGTCTACATAGATCGTTTTGTCCCATTTCCAGTTTAAGAGATTGAGCTTTCGTTTTTTTTCCCTTTCCCACTTGTGAAGCTAATATGTACACATATATATATATATATATATATATATATATATATTTATGAAATTGTATGCTTTAAGGTGTTTGAAGGAATAATGAGTTCAAATATATATAAAATACACTTTATTCTTACCTCAATTGAGTTGGCATCTGCTTCAATACACTCTTCCTGCAAAATAAAAAGAAAATGTAGGCATCTGTGAGGTCTTGTTTTTCACTGAAATTATATTAATAAATTAAAAGAAAGGAAATTGTCTTACCTTAGTAAGATGAATAAAGTCATCACTTGTAGTCATCTTCTGAAAAACAAAGTCATCCCCGGGAGTCATCTTATTTGTTCTTTGATACTGTTATTTTTTAAAATTTTTAGTCTTGCACGTTGTAGCCTTTTATAGAGAGTCCCAGAATTGTTTCCCGCCCATACTGAACATATATTTGACATTCAAAATTTATTTGAACGTATTTTAAATCAGAATTGTTTATTTTCATTATTATATATTCTCCATTAAATTCTCAGGTTGTTGAAGACTTTTGAGGAGCTTCGGCAGTTTCTAAGCTGAAGTGATATTATATTTAGAATTTTGTTTTAACATGTGATTCAATTGTATAATTTTATATTTAAACGTGTAAAAGTTGTTATCTTCCCATGTGTATCCTCCGTTTTTGGTGGTTGACTTTTTAAATCCTGAATTAACACGGCTGTGATTTGAAGCTGTGTTGATCCAATGGTTAAAAATGAGTGTTTATTTTCTCTCTCTTCCCACTCACCGTGGGTAATATATATATATAATATATAATTATAACTTTTATGATCATACAAACCCACAATCTGTTTTTATATCCACATGTTTAAAGATATTATGATATAAACGAACACTTTTTATTTTGTGACGAATCATTTTCCTATACAATATATTGTATCCTCACCATTATACTAGTGTTCAATTTACGGTGTATCTCGTATCATTAACAGAACCATAAACATCATAAGAAAGGCTGGTAAAATAGACTGGTCATGTGTGGTCGGGTGGTGAGTCATAACTCATATGGGCTGGCTTTGGGTTAAATGGGCCATTATAAAATGACCGTGACGAAATAAGACAATGTTTAGTTTATAATCCGATAACCCATTTAATTAACTAATTTTACATGTGTTGAATTTTCCCATCATTAAATATGTAATGTCTGGTAATTAGGCATACCCAATTAAAGCGTGAAAATGTAACCATTTATGCTTTGGATGTATAATTTTTTATTTTTTATCTTCTATTAGTTTTTGGATCGAGAATTTTACGAAAAAAGAAAGTGGCATGAACCACGGCATCTTCGGTTGAAGTGGGAAGCACGCAAGGTTTTGCAACGGTGTTGATCAGGGTCTTGGAATATCTTAGTATCTGTATTGATGATTGTTTTTAGTAGTATTGGTTATACTTTAACTTTTATTAAAGGTAAGACTAACAGGTCATAATTGTATAAAACAAATGTTGAAGTAACACTTACCCAACTTATATGATCCTTTTTAGGATGTAAATAAATAAGATAAATCTTCTAGCTTGTAAACTAACTTTTGACAGCTCTAAGACAATATTAAATCAGCCCTAAAATACTACATATGAATGTGATCAAACACAACAAAAACACTGATTTTAAAAGTGAAAAAGTTTTTAAAACGAGAGTAAAAACCATAAGACACTTAGTGCCGCTTAAAATCTATTATCAACAAGAGAGATACAAAATCTTCTCTATATATCACTATTGGTATAAACAATCATCATAATCTTGGAATCAACATCAAGATATATTGAAACAATAAAAGAACAAGAAAGGAAGAACATCACCAACTTATGTTCAATGTGCCTAGGTATAGAAATGGATTTTCAGGTAATGGTGCAAACGAGCTGGAGCTTGAGTATTTTAAGCTAAGTTCGAGCTTGACTTGATAGCTTGACGAACTTTTATGGTGTAGGCTCGGGATCAGCTCGAATAGGATTCAAGATCGGCTCGAGCTTGACTCGAAAGCTCGAATATTTATTCAAAAACAATTTTTAAACCACAAAACTGATTCCAATCTATAAAAACTACATTAAATAACAAAAATAATTTTACTAGTCTATAAGCATGATAACAAAACATAAACATAAGTCATAAATGAATTTACATAAGTCTAAACCACTAAATTCATCAACAATAACATTTTTAACTATAATTTTATATATATTTATATATAAATTTATAAATATATAAATCTCAATAAGGACTCGAGCTAAACCCTCATAAGCTTGAACTCGGCTAGTTAATTATTCCAAGTCGGTTTTAGGCTTGAGTTCAAGCTCGGGCTCGATAAAAGTTCGACTTGTTTGCAACCCTACTTCTAGGCCTCAAAATCTTAATACCTATGGTCAAAACCTTGCTTTAGATGCCAGAAAGTTACAATACAAAATAGTGATGATCCGACGGTGCAATCTTTGACGATTGGCAAAAGACTGATTCTCGGTTTTGGTATGAATCCCTCCATTTAATGCACTTATAAGCGGATAAAGGTGATTAAGATGGGACTAAAGAAGTTGGATTGAAAACCTTATGGGCTAAGAAAAATAAACCCTAACATTTTTATATAAGAAAAAGAAACCAACAAAGGTTATTTTTATAATAGTGATGTCTTTCATGAATTTAAAAACAATGGCTATGACAAGGAGATGGCGAGGCAAGGATAGTGATAAACTTTCATCATGGAGTGAAGACGAATGCATAACACCCGCCAATGGCGTGTAACCCAGTTGGTAATGGGATGGGGAGACTTGGATAGATGACAGATAGGCCAGGGGTTCGAACCCTGGCACCCCCATTAGCCACAACCGCTGGGTGAGTCATGAATGCCCCTCACATCGGAAAAGGCTGCCTGTGTGAGCCGGTTCGCGTGTCCGGTAATACACGTTTTGGATAGATAACACCCGCCAAACCACGTCTTCTTTATGAATTATGATACTAAAATAATTGTTTGAATCATGCATGTTACCGTAAAAAAAAAAAGCAAATTGAGAAATAAGAAAATAAGAACATGAACAAAATCATTGTTTTCGATGCGTATAAGATATTTTGGTTAATTTTTCTCCCTTGTTGTAATGATCTCTAACAAGTGTTTATGTGGTGTCGCGTATTCTGTCGGGAGAATTATATTTTAAATAACAAGTGATAAGAACCCTACTAGTTAAACCTATTACTGTCAACAAATTAAGATGAATTATATATATACTTGCATAATTTTTGCATTACATGATTATTGAGTATCAAGGTTACACAATAAGCCATGTGGCAGAAGGTCTAGAGATTTCCAACGTTAACTGACAATGTTCGGTTGCCGAGATATTCGCAACGCATATCCAGAACATTAGAGATTTACGCGACTGAGATACACAGATTAATCTTTAAAGCGATCTCGATGAACATATATGGCAACTTCCGATTCCTTTTTAAATATAATTTAATTTTGAATTTGTATTTATAATATTATTAATTTATATTTTTAATGAACGAGTAATTTGTATTTTTATTAAATTTTATTAAAGTAGAATTCATATTTCTACTTTCAAATACTAGTTGTAGTTTTTGACTTATTATTGAAGGAAACTAGAAATATAAATGTAAGATGGGAGGTTAGTTATATACATGGTTCTAGATAACGTAAGGCGTGGCGTGACGGCGAGGTCAAGCCTCAAGCTTTACGAGCCATGGCGAAGCCATGGCGTTTCTTAAGGCGTGACTTAAGGCGGCGATTTTGTGTATATTTTATAATTATATATATAAATTTATCATTATTAATATACTAGATACACAAAGTTAAAGAAATGATAAGCAAAATAACATATGCAAATTATAAAATACAAATTTATTAAGTTCTATACACGGAATTGCAAAATGTATACAAACAAGTGTATTTTTTTTTAAAAAATTATTTTTTCTACGCCACGTTTTAAAAAACTCACGCCTAGGGCCATTTCTTAACGGCGGAGCCACGCCTTACGCCTTGGCGACGCCATGGCACGCCTTTTAGAACACTGGTTATATATATATGTCATGACTAGAGTTATTTAATAATAATTATGTCAAAGACTAAAAAACTAATGTGACATCGTTTCATAGTAATCATATGTGTCATCACTATATATAGTGTTACTAATCTAAAACCTAAAAGTTATCAACTATGTGTTGACCTAGATAACAAATGTGATATGATTTGTATACAATAGTAACAATACTTGTTTTTCATGCTAATCTTAATCCTTAATCTCCCTCTCTCTCTCTCACTCTCTCTCTCTCTCTCTCTATATATATATATTTAAAAAATAGGGTTATGATGTTATCATTCTCATTTTCGATGTTTTTTGACCGATGAATCTTTAAGATTCTAATTGAAAAGGGATTTGTTCGATTATTTTTCAGTTTAAAAATTTAGATTTTGGTTTTTCTATGTTATTTTATTAATTAACATAATGTTATTACTCAATAATATCCACAATTTAATTATTTGTATAATGATATGTAAGGTATGGAAATTTAATGTATCGAAATGTAATAAAGTTTCATCAATTTAATATTAAGGGTAACAAAGAAAAAAAAATACAATTTTGTTCCCAAAAGCTATATATATGTAAGGTGACCTACCTTGTGATAGTGGGTCATTTTTTGTTTTTTTATAACTATCTGTTTAAATTTGTTCTTAATATAAATTATTATTATTTTATACCATATAAGATGAAGGTCTTATATAATTTTGTTTCCAAAAGTTACATCATGTGCAATGTGACTTGCAATTACAAGTTAGGAGGTCACTTTTTATTTGTTTATTATTTAATAATTATTTGTTTATTTTTGTGATATTATTATTATAATGATCATGATTAGTATTATTTGTTACCAAATAAGATGAAGGTTCAACCTCCCCGTCACACCTCTGCCAAGGGCCGCCGTAGATTTGGATTTCAACCTCATGTTGTTAGATAACTACGACTAAAGATGGCTTAGAGAAGGAAGTGAAAGATGTAGACAAAATTATCATAATGAACGGATTTAGGTGGCGGAGGGTAGCATAGCGATGTCAGGTGCAAGGTGCACATATAAATGGTTGTCAAGAACGAGACGAGCATTGAGTACACTATAGAGCTATGTCTGTTAGTGGTCTTTCACACCATAATATATTTCAAAGTTACTTTAAAAATTATCCATATATCATGATATGAAGGGGGGTGTTTGTTTTAAGTTATTTTATGGGCTTTTTAGCTTATTAGCTTATTTTTTGAGTTTATGGAGGATTTGGTGTTTGGCTTAGCTTTTTAGCTTAAACTTATGAACTTATCTTTAATAAAAATAAGTCATTTTTTATAAACCAAGTGAAGATAGTTTTTTTTTTCTTCACATGGGCTTATTTTTGTACATTTACATATATACCCAGGGCCGGTCCCGATATTTTAGAGGCCATGACAATTTAACAAAAATAGGCCCTATAAATAAAAATAAATTTTGATTTTTCATTCAATCTTACACTCTTATGCAACCATGCTCTTACACTCTTATGCATCCAAACCAAATAACCTTAATTAAGGTAAAAATAAATAAATTAGAACACCTACTAAACTAGAAGTCTAGAACTGATTTATAATCATAATTAAACTATAAATTCAAATAATCAGAATGAAGTTTTTGCATAGTTACTAAAATTTTGAATAAAAACATAAACAAAATCAAATAACAGAAGATGGTCTTACCTCACAAAGTCACGATGGACAGATGGTGTGACTGTAACAATGGAGTCTTTGCACAGTTACTAAACGATAGTGGAGTGTTGCATAGTTGTAATCTTGCTCTATAACAAAAATTAGTCAATAAATAAAATATTAGAATAAAAAACATAAACTAAAACATAAACTTTGAAATTTTCGAAGACCTCTTGCAGAAACAAAAGATATTCTTAGAATCTTAGTCTTACCTCACGATGGTATTACAGAGCAAGACTGCAACAGTCGCTCAATCGATGCTTGTGGCCTCTTGCAGACTAGATGGTCTTAGTAATCGACGATGGTGAATTCGAAAATTATGTTCTCGGTATACTGCTATTTTCATATTGAGTATAGAGAGAATAGAGATCGTGTAGGTTGTAGAGTATCGAGATGAGTGTGTCTGCTGAATGCCCTAATCGATATATGCTTCGACGGTTCGACCTTTTCATTTATGATTCTTCGGCTGAGTAGTGAGAATCGAGATGAATATCTTCGAAATCGACAAATTCTTTGTGGAAAACCCCAACAGTCGCTCAATCGATGCTCTCTCTCTTCTCTCTGGTGGTCGACGCAGGAAGTCGGAAGGCGAACTGGCGAAGGCGGAAGCGACAAGCGAGATGCCGTGTAATGTCAACGTGTATAACCTAGTTTTGGGCCCAGGTTTGATAAGAGAAAATAGGTCTGCAGGTGTAGAACAGATTTATAATTGGGCACTGGTACTTTTTAGGCCTTGTGCATGGGCACACCATGTATTTGTATGGGGCCGGGCCTGTATATACCCTCATCGTTCTTCCTTTTTCCGATACGTTCTCTTCCTCAAATGTAAAGTATGTCTGTTTTAGTAATTTTACAATAATAAGCTAAGACAAACACTTTTTAAAAAATGGCTTATTAGCTTATAAATTATAAGCCAATTCAAACACATTTTTCACCAATAAGCTAAAAAGCTAATAAACTTAAACTCAAAAAAATAAGCTTACCCAAACATCGTTTGAACCAAACGCACAAAAATAAAACAATTTTCTTTTTTAATACACTTCAACATGTTAGATCAAACTATTAGAGAAATGTTCAATATAGTCCATACTTATTACATAGTCCCAAGGGACTAGTCTTAACCTTTGGATCAGCCCATCAATGGTCCAGATTGAATTTTTAAAAATTTGGACGGAGTGACATTTTCGTAATTAACATGTAATGATTTTACCATCACATGTGATTGTATACTGAATCACATGTGATTTTATATTAAATCACATATGATTGATTATTAAAATTTAGGACTATTCTTTTTATATGGACTATATTAAAGACAACTCCAAACTATTAATCGATAAGATCAAACAGTCAAACTTAATCAAATTCACCGATACACGTCTGAGCATATCTGCGTCGTCTTTCCCGACGGCGACACTTTTCGTTTATCTATAACTGACCGAATCCTTGTTCTTATTTCTTGCATGATTCATTCGTGATGACTCTCAAATCTTCCGACTTCCCTTCTCAAGATTCCGACTATCAGTCCGGCTTCGGAAATCACTTCTCTTCGGAGGCCATAGCCGGAGCTCTCCCTCCCGGTCAAAACAGTCCACTAATTTGCCCCCTTGGTCTCTACGCTGAACAGATCTCCGGCACCTCCTTCACCGCACCTCGCAAGCTCAATCAACGAAGGTATTATGCACACGCATACTCCATGGCTCCAATCATAATCTAACTTTTGTTTAATGTTCTTCTTTTTAACTAGTATTTGAAGACGTTTCCGGATTATTTAAGTAATAACAACAGTTATTGATGCTGATATTAGTTCGTGGATGAACATGAAGTTGGCGATTTGATATTTTGAGATTTCTAGGCGTTGTTTATGCAAATTGGACTCTGGCAACTCTTTGTCCACTGACTGGTTATATGTTCAGGATGTGTATCTGAGAGGCAATCAAGATGTTATATGACAGATTGTTGTCCGTTGACCGGCCTTGCGATTTGCATAAGATTCATATACACATCAATTTATCGTTAGTAATTTCAAATATATATTTTTATTATTAATTTTTGAGTGCTGTATAGTCATTAAAAGCTAGTTGATTCAGCGGTTTAGGTAATTAGTAGTATCTAGGGTTTTTTAATCAGTTTAATCTGAGGGCAAATGATGTGACTATACAATATTTCCGCCTAAGGTTTACATCTCACATTGTTCTGCTCCATGGTTTTGGTTTGTGTTTTGATCAAGAGCATATGGTCTTAAGTTTTCCAGTTATTGACATGTTGATACGTTTTCTCTGTTTGGAACAGTTGGCTGTATCGCATCAAGCCTTCAGTCACTCATGAACCGTTTAAACCAAGAGTACCTAAGCATGGCAAGCTTGTGAGTGAGTTCAGCCAGGTTAACAGTGCTATAAACCCGACCCAAATTCGATGGAAACCTGTTGATATACCAGATGAACCAACAGATTTTGTTGATGGGCTATACTCTGTATGCGGGGCTGGCAGTTCATTCCTTCGACATGGTTTCGCCATTCACATGTAATGCATACTTCATGTTTTCTTTAGAGCTCTAGTTGTTTTCTTCAAGTATAGTACCATATATAATTTTCACTTTAGTGCTCTAACTGTAATATGATTATTAAGGAGGGCTATGGGTTTGAGAAATATCTACGCCTTGTTTATAAGACTTTCATGTTTGAAATATTGGAATACAAAGCTTCCACCAGACGACGTACATGTTGAATTCATCTTGCCAATGTAATTAGTTAGTTCAAAAATTGCAAATTTTTATCGTGTATTCTTTGCTGGAATGTGTTGGAGAAAAAACCTTTTGAAAAATCCAGATAAACAAAAGCTTATGCAAAACCAATATTGAAAAGTTGCATAGTACAGAAATGTTAACAGCTTGACCTTTGCATCACGGTATCACCATCAACTAGAAGTAGCATTAGCTACTTTGAGTTTTTCTTTAAATTCTTGTTGGGGTGGGGTGGGGGGGATTGGAAGCTCCTTCTCGTTGCTAATGCGTCTTCAGCTGAGGCATTGTTAAATTTGGTGCGGTTATGATCATGTAGGTACACTGCAAACAAATCAATGGACAATTGTGCTTTCTGCAATGCAGATGGCGACTTCTTGATCGTTCCTCAAACAGGAAGTAAGTAATAAAGGTTAATTTTCAAATTACATTTGCGCTCTCTACTATCCTCCAAAAGCTTTTGGATTGGGCCTTTCAATCACTAATCCCACTAGTGTGCATTTGAAATACGGTATGTTTGGGGTTCAGTACATTCAACGATTCCTTGGGGTTTCTTGAATAGATTTCTGATACATGGCCACAATTTCACATCTTTCTTCTATGTGACAATGTAGGGAGCAATGTATTTTTAGCAAGACATGTTTCTTTACCTCTGTTTGGCAAAAATGGTAGACAAAGTGTGATACTGTGGACACATTTTTATTCTTCCCATTTTCTGTATAGGGCTGTGGATCACTACCGAGTGTGGGAAATTACAAATTTCTCCTGGCGAAGTAGTAATACTCCCTCAAGGATTCCGCTTCTCTGTGGATTTGCCTGACGGTCCTTCGCGTGGTTATGTTTCTGAGGTTTTTGGTACTCATTTCCAACTGCCTGATCTTGGGCCAATAGGTGAGGTGCCTACTACTAATCTCTCTCTCTCTATCTCTCCCTCCCCCCTCCTATTCGTGTATTAGCAATGAGGCTAAATTGTGTCTACCCCCTTAAGTATTTAACCAAGTACTGATTGATGTGGTTTATAATTTTTGTTTCTTCTAGGTGCGAATGGTCTTGCATCTCCAAGAGATTTCCTTGTTCCCACAGCTTCATTTGAACAGGACTCGCGTCCAGGTTACACAATCATACAGAAATTTGGTGGTGAACTTTTTACTGCTAAACAAGACTTCTCACCTTTCAATGTGGTTGCTTGGCATGGCAACTATGTCCCGTACAAGGTATGCATGTATTAATTTAGATTTTCTTATGGGGTTTTGGGAAACACTGGTAGCTACATCACCCATCCGAGTTAAGTAATATCTCTCTGGCAGTGCAGTTTAAATATTTAATTACATTGAAGGATTTAAAGGGGTAAACTGAAACTACTGCATTAAAGTATGAACATGATATTAATGTATAAATGCTTTACGTGCTTCACTTTAGCTTAATTTTTTTTGGTAACTGGTGATTAGGTAAACCCAAGATTAACTACTTGATGGTAGAGTTCCCTTTGTTCAAATCTTCAATTAGTTAAGTAGAATTGTCTATATGCATTATTGAGTCTTTCAGGTATCCCAAAATCTTGGTAACTTTTAAATTAATTCGATTTTAGATATCTTGAAAGCTTTTTGGAACATATCAACAGTAACTTCCATTTCCATTAAATTACAGAAGGACCACAAAAATCTCCCAAGTTTTTTCTTCATGTATTAATCTTAATTTACAGTATTTACTTGTGACTAGTTTATCGGAAGGATATAAATGTTATTATCTAGAATGCTATGAAACAAAAGTCCATTAGGGGTCGTTGATTCCCAAATAATCCCAACTTATCTTTGTTTAACTTGCAAGATTAAAGATATAATACACATTTATACAACAACAACAATACCCAATCAGCAACGGGGTATGGGGGAGGTGGAATGTAGACAATCGTACCTCTACCCATAGGTAGAGAGATTGCTTCATGAAAAGACCTCCGGCAACGTAGAACAGAAATCAATAAGTACATAGATATATATAGAAAAACGACACACACACACAAAAAAGTAAGAGCCAAAAAGTGTAGAATAAATAGAAGATATTATATATATATATATAGGCAAAAGTTCAAACGAGAACTGTTTTTCGTACGAGAACTGCGAGAACCAATCTAAGCCGTCCAATTCCCCCTCCTTTTATGTCATTGCCCACCCATGAATTCCTCACATGCACCCTGCCACACTTGATCCCCTCCACGCTCTCCATCCATGAAGTTCCCATATCCTAGGAATGGCCGAGATTGGTTCTCGCAGTTCTCGTACGAAAAACAGTTCTCGTTTGAACCCTCCCCTATATATATATATATATATATATATATATATATATATATATATATATTACACACACACACACACACCCTAGATATTTGGGGATCTACTAACACTTATAAAGTTAAGACTTTAAGTCCGAAATCTTAATAAATGTTAGGGTTTATTTCTTAGGTAGATGTTAATTTATAAAAACAAAGTCGATCCTTATCCTAAGCCATATGCTGCAAAGTGCAAACTCGCTTGTACCTAACCCTGGATCCTAATCCTCCTTCCCCAAGAGAGCTTATTTGAGATCATGTCCTCAGAGAGAGATAGCTCTTGCAAATCCGCTCTAACTCTTCTTCCCACCTCAGATAAGGACGACCCTGCCTCCTAGTACCATCCACTGTAATCGATTCCGCTCTCCTAACTGGCGCTGCTGGTTGCCTCCTTTTAACGTGACCAAACCACCACAGTCTCCCTTCTCACAACTTGTTGACTATAGATGTAACTCTTAATTCATTTCTAAAAACACCAACTGGAATTTTATCCAACAAAGTCTTCCCACAAGTCTATCTAAGCATTCTCATCTCAACCACTTATATCTTCTCCGCTTGCGCCTTTTTCAGGGGCCAACACTCGGATCCATACAACATGGCAGGTCTAACAGCTAGTCTGTAGAATTTTCCTTTAAGCCTAAGCGGTATTTTCTTGTCGCATAGAACTCTTGTTGCCGCTC
The DNA here is from genome assembly GCA_947179395.2 of Pulicaria dysenterica. Classification (NCBI taxonomy): domain Eukaryota; kingdom Viridiplantae; phylum Streptophyta; class Magnoliopsida; order Asterales; family Asteraceae; genus Pulicaria; species Pulicaria dysenterica. The sequence goes on along the minus strand of OX359296.1, from coordinate 42,690,265 downwards.
TCCACTTCCGCCACCCTGCTTGAATACGGTTGGTAACATCCTTGTCTATATAACATAAAGTTAATAGAGTAAACATAATAAAATGAAAGCTAGTATAGTTAATTAAGCTCAATCTTCCATATCATTACAAATATTTACTCCATCAATATATAACAGGAAAATATAAGTTTATTGAAGTATCCCCATATTCAACAATCTATATAAAGAGAACCTTTTGCAAATTCAAAACACCTAACACATCCTATTTTATTGGTTCAGTTACGGAGACAGTCAACAGAATATAAGTTTAGTGAAGTGTCACCAAATATAACCATTTTTAAAAATAGAACCCACTGCAAATTCACAATGACGACATGTCCTCCAGTTTTTTTATTGATTTAGTTATGGAGAGTTTATATAAAAACTAAAGATACACAGAGAGTCAGAGATAAGTTGTTTAGGACCCTTACGACTAACATTATCTTCACTAGGTTTTTACTAAGTGTTGTTCACTTCTTCATGAGTTTATTTTTCTCAACATTAATTCTATAGTTTTGGTGTAGTATGTTAATTAATGAACAGCTTTATGTACTTGTAAGTTGCAAAAATGTACCAATTAGTGATGGTGCCATATATGTTGCTTGCAGTATGATCTAAGCAAGTTCTGCCCTTACAATACAGTTTTGGTTGACCATGGTGATCCATCAATTAATACAGGTTAGTAGATTATGCTGTTATTGTCTTCTATAAACTGTTTTAAAAATAGGGAAAGTTATTATTCACATAAGCCCTGTCTCTGTTTGAGCCTTTTGCAATCTTAATGCAGTTCTGACCGCCCCGACTGATAAACCTGGAGTTGCATTGCTTGATTTTGTCATATTTCCTCCACGATGGTTGGTCGCTGAACATACCTTTAGACCTCCTTACTACCACCGTAATTGCATGAGTGAATTTATGGGTCTTATTCATGGAGGATATGAGGTATATATACATTTTGAAGGTGGCATATGCTTACATATGATTATATGAATGGGGTAGGTTTGGGTTGCATTTATCTGCAACTGGCAAGTCAAAAATAGGTGAAATAAAAAAGAATTAGCTTAAAAGGGAAGAAGTTAAAAGGTTTGAACGGGTCGAAGGTTACCCAATGCGAATCTTTAATAGTTTAATGCATAGAACCTTCTAAATCATTTTATTCAAAAGCTAGTCTTTTATTAAAAGAGTGTTATTTTGTAATCAGTTTAACAAACAAATCGTATATAGAAAAACTTAATATTATTGGATAAATTGTTGCAACTCAACACAACCTGGTTTGGTGGAAAATACACCGTTTCGAACCATTACCTATGTTGTTGCTACATAACAAGAATTAGATAAAAAGTCGAGGGAAATGTTTGTATTCTTTATAATATTGTAAGCGAGAGCATGACTGTAACTACAGAAGTACATTCTCAGGCAAAAGCTGATGGGTTTCTTCCTGGTGGTGCAAGCCTTCACAGTTGCATGACCCCTCATGGTCCTGACACAAAAACCTACGAGGTAAACCCTCCACCTCTCAAGCCATGTTCATCATCATCAAAATAATGGTTCTCTGCATAATGTGGTCGATCGAGAAATTTCAGATGCATGTGCATATAGTAATATTATAAGAACACAATGATATAATATTATACATAAGATGGCTACAATATCTGAAATGGATTCAATTAAACCACCTACTTTCTTTTCTTTGTGTACATACAGATTACAGAATTACGCTTGGTCGATATTTTTCAATTTAAATTGGAACAATAAGATTTAACTATTGCGTACTTATACTCTCGTAGGTTATAATTTTTTCATCAAGTCAAATCAAATTAATTAAAAGAAATAGTTAAGTTTACAACCACAAAATGAGAGGAACAATTTGGTGGAGTGAATGCTAATCATTCCAAAATAAGTTAATTAATGGATGAAAATGATGTAATATGATATGATTACAAGAGTACGGTATGTGACTGAAGTCTGTGTTTGTAATTAATAAAGGTATAAAAGTATAGCGATGTTTATTATATATTTTGTTGCACTCGTAAAAGGGTTCTTAGGATGATATGTTATTTTCCATGTTATTAATAGATCTTTCTTATACCCTCCCCTCTGTATCTTCTGATTTCTTATTCTCTTGGCTACAGGCTACAATTGCCCGTGGCAATGATGCTGCACCTCATAGAATAAAAGATACAATGGCTTTCATGTTTGAATCATGTCTAATGCCGCGAATCTGCCCATGGGCTCTCGAATCTCCATATATAGATCATGATTATTATCAATGTTGGATTGGATTGAAATCACATTTCACTGAAAGCACGGATCTGGAAAACGGACATTCCAAAGCTGAAGCTGAAGCATAGAGCTGTTCGGTTCACTGTGTTTCCAGGTTCGTATAAACCAGGAATGAAATGATATTTTCCCAAGTGAAGTAAATCTACTGGTAAATAATCACTCTCCTAGATGAAGCTTATGTACATAATCATAAAGGGGTAGGCATATAGCTAGTAGAAATAACTAGAGGAAACTTTTATGTAATCGTCAGAATGTACTGAAAAGTGTTTCTTCATCCTGGTTCATAGTTCTAGTAACCTGCAGCCGACACGCGTATATATGCAACAATATGTATGATGCTAAGCAATTCCGGGATTGAATATGAGCAATATCAGCTTTTATGTTCTAATAAACCATTGGCCATTATACATATCAATTAAACCGTGTCTTCGATTTGGGTATGTGGGTGTCTTTCTATCTTGCTCAAACAAAGCTTCCAAATTCATTAAACCCATATCCAAGTGTGAGAGGGAGGGTAACAAAAATAAAATTCAGTTGATTTTTCAAATTGATTGATTTTTATTTTAAGTAACAAAAATAAAATTCAGTCTGTAAAGGATTATGTAAAAGTATGGATGTTCAATCGTTTAGTTGTTGGTTTTATGGATTTATTCAATTTGGTTTTAAATTAGAAAAAAAAAAGTAACTGGTCATAATCCAAACCAAAAGTATACTAAACCAAAGTAGTCCAACTGAATAATCATCGGATTAATCGGTTTGGACCCTGTAAAACCAAGTAAGAAATATGTGAAAAAAAACATATACATGACTTATATTAGTCACACACAATTGGCACTTGACAACAAAATCATCAAATTCAAATAACTCATATAAGTATATTACATACAAAATAATCAATCATTATGTCAAAACCATTATATCGTAATAATTTTAAAAAAATATAGATACTTGACTTTTGTTTACCTACAAAAACTTTTAAAGAGTTACTATCATATTTAAATATTCATAACGAGTCTCAAGCGAAATATATTATTTCAACACAATTGTATGATATAATAAAAAATCAAAATGAAATTCCTTTATTTATTCGGGTATTCGATCGGGCCCCAAAAGGAAAACTTAAAATCCAAATTAAAATCATAACCGGATTAAATATTTTGGTGAGTCCAAATAAACGGTCAAAATCGAATTAAGTTATAACCGACTAACCCGAATTCATATAAATCTGGTAAAATTTCGAGTAAAACCAATTAATGAACAACCGTACATAAAAGAGGTGGTTATAGTGGATCACTCTATGTGCCGCCTAACTGCGTATTGTTTGATCATGAGGAATTGTTGGACCATCTAATGCACTCCTTGGAGGGTAGGACGTTTAATAACTTCCATTTATTATTAAAAGTCTTTGGTCTTATATAAAAAAATGGCCATGCTCATGGCACAACATTAAATTGATGTCCCAAGAGGTGCTTTATGTATTAATGAGCTTCATGTATTAGTTTGTCTCTTATATTTTTGGTATTCTATATCTAACCTATAACATGTAGTGTACCTTCTTTTCCTATCATAGACCTCACATGTCCATTCTAATATCCTTTTAGGATAGACCAAAATAATCAAAAACGAGTTTCTATATTCAAAACACTATAATATACAAGTAACAGAGACATGAAATATTAGTCAATTGAGCATGCGAAGTGAAAACATATGTAACACTTTACCAACGGTGCCATCATTTAATGTTTTGAATGGCACTCGTCAAATCTTTTAGTGATAGATGTAAACCAAATTATAAGTTTTCTGTCAATTGAAATTTGAAACATTGTTAATTTTCTATTTATGTATTTGTTAGGAAATAGTCTTTGACCTAGTGATACTAAGATGTGATTAAGATGATACTCTCTCTTTGAGTTTAAACGTTTAAAATCCCGTTGTGAATATAGATGTAGTATGTTAGGTGAGTGAGTGTTTTTGATTGTAATACCAAAATTTATATAAATTATTAAACGAGATATCAAGTAAAAGTTGGAGAAAATAAATAAAAGTTATTAATTATTAAATGGTTTAGAATAATGATTTCAAATACAACCTCATTAAAGTTTATAGTCATACTATAGATAAATTATAAGTTAAATAGAAGAGCAGGAGACCAACATTTGAATTAATTAATAACATACATTATATACCAACTCTTCCTTCCGTTTTCCCACCTAAGTTCACACAAACACACATACATTATTAGAAAATTCTGGAAGAAAATAAAGAACAAGAAGAAAATATGATAATATGGAAATTTAGAGGTTCAATAAAGGATTGTAGCTTTCAATCCTGATTGAATTAAATCAAGAACAAAAGATGGCAACCACAAGATACAGTATAACCTTAGAGAAAAGTATATATATAAACATGAAGTTATGGCTATAGTTTACATACAAATATATGGAAATTGTATAAATCTTAACATACACATATGAAATGGAAACGAATACAATTATAATCATATGCGTACTAATGGTGATAATACGGTTATAATATGATTGAATTTATAAGAAAATAATTACTTATGGATACAATAGTGAGTAAGCACTAACATAGACATGGATAACGACTAGATACTAATAAAGTTAAGATTACTATAATAATTAAGATAAGAGCTATGGATTACAATGCGAAGTTAATATTAAGAAGGGAATGATATCATTATTTATAAGTGTGAATTGAGATTACTCACAGAGCTTAGATATTAATTGATTTAATCTGTGGATGATGAACCAGTGGATGGATTCACAATGTGCAACCTTAGCTTTAATTTCAGTTATGCTAGTTATTCCCCGAGTTTTGATTTAATGCGTTTTAACATGAATAGTCGATTATTTGGTGTTTTCAAGTACTTTAATTTTGTTTAAGTCATATTTAAATATTTAATAAATATATTTTATTAAGGCTTCCGCAATATTAGTTTAAAAAAAGGTTTTGATTGCACAATACTATATCAAATGATCAGGATTTTCTATAAAATTTGCTTTATAAAAACTAGGCGTTGCATTGATGTTGAAAAAAACACCAATTTTTTGGAAAATGTTTGAGTTTTTCATATGATAAAACTTTAAATTTTTAACCCGACCCGTTTTGCCTCTAAAGTTTTATCTTATTATTATTTTTATTTTATAGATTATCAATAGGAAAAAAAATCTTATACCTTGTCTCTTACACCCAAACACCCTTAACATATTAATTTTGCTGTTCCTGTTCAACGCACGCAGGTGGGGTTTTGGTTTGCCTCTATGCACATGCTTAGTGCTTTTCTGGTTCGCCAATTGCCAATCCCATCGAGTATTTCATATTCGTTATATATAATAAAATCTTATAACTGGCAAGTTGATTATTATAACGATTATTTTTTGAAATTATAAAAATTGTAATATACTTATGTTTTATATAGTTTTGTTTTATTTTTGTTACTTTTCACATAATATTTGTTTATCAGATTATGTTCTAAATTCGCAAATTAATTGATTTCTTAACGTTTATAACTAATTTTCTTTTTTTTTACCATCCGATCAATAAAATCAAAGGCCCAAAAGTATTTTCTCTGTTCTCATTTGATTCTAACTCTCTCTCTGAGTGTGTGTGTGTATATATATATATATATATATATATATATATATATATATATATATATATATTAGAAGGTTCAAATTAGAACCTTAAATTAAATGAGAATGGAAGACTTAATCTCAGCCGTCCAATTTCCCCTCTTTCAATGCCATTGTCCACCCATAAATTTATCACATACCACATAGGTACACACCACCCAAACTAAAATCTAAACATTCATCAAATTTGTGTAGAAGTTCTTTATAATGTGAGAGAGAGCATGGGGACGTCCAAAGATGTTGGAATGGTGAACGGAACTCAACGACAGAACAGGGAGGGGGTGATTAGGGGTCCTTTTCATCGCCATCAACAGATCGGCAAAGACAATACGGTGTTTTTCTGCAACTATCCTGAAAACACGAACCTGATGAAGATGTGGGTACTATTTAAACATTATGGTAGTGTGCTGGATGTCTATATGAGTAAAAGAAGGTCAAGAAATGGACAAACCTTTGGTTTTGTCAGGTTTGGTGGCATTAATGACATGGAAAATTTACTACAAAGACTAAATGGCTGTTGGATAGGATCCTACAAATTAAGGTGCTTCAAAGCTCTTAAAAGCACTGGAAGAAATAATTGGGGACCAGATCCAATCAAAGTAACTCCTAGGATCAGTGAAGGAAACATTATCAAAAGGAAAATCAATTACAAAAGTGCACAGACAGATGGAAGATCATACATAGAAGTTCTAGAAGGAAGAAAACGCGGGGAACAGACTACTAAACCGATTCAAAACACCACATACAAGTTGCAAGAGTCTTTGGGCCATATAAACAACATGGAGATAGATCAGAAAGCAGAGAATCTACTCTAAAAAAGCATTGTGGTTAGAGTCAAAAGAACGGACATGCTTGAAGATTTCTCAAATGTGATAGGATTATTATGTAAAGACTTACTAGACTGGAAATTCATTGGAGGAAAAGAGGTACTTCTAGTCTGTAGAACAAAAGAGATGGCAGAAAACATTATCAAAAACAAGGAAGGGGAGCTTTGGCAATGGTGTGAACACCTGTTCGAATGGAGCAAAGACTTCTATAACGGGGTATTTAGGATGGCCTGGATAAAAGTGTATGGACTTCCTCTAGATCTGTGGAATGAAAAAAAATTTAAAAACATAGCTGGTAGATGGGGGAACCCTTGTCATGTGAAAACTGTTCATGGGAAGATTCAAGATCACTAATAGCAGGGAAGGTACTGATTAACACCTCTCACGCCTTTCTACTAAAGGACAGTTACATAATAAAAGGCCATGGTTACTCCAGGGAGATCTTAGTCACGGAAGATGGGTGGGTTGACTCAATAGATGAAGACTCCTCCAGCTCTCAGTTTAATAGTTCGGACGATTCAGATGGCGAAGAATCGTTACAGGCAAATAGCGATGATGATTGCCTTTCACCGGTTGTTAGTTATGGTAACACCTGTTATTTGAAATGTTAATAGTAAGATAATCTTCTGATGATTTGTAAATGGTGTTTATATCCGATGCTAACTTTTGATAAATAAGTTTTAAAAGTTTTAATTGGCGCTAATTTTAAGCTCGTGAAACACGGTGTTACAATTAGGTATCAGAGCCTAAGTTTGAGGGAATTGGATACTCGGAAGAGCATTCGATCTCAAACTCGGGCCCGACCATCGTTAAGTGTTCCTATTGGGGTAAATGGGACTGAGTGTGAGTGTTGTGTGATATGTTGTATACTAACGCCCCATGTTAGTAGATGTCGGATAAGTGACGTGTTATGTGTGGTTCTCGTGTGTATAGTGAATAAGCGAGAATGTCTGAGCAGCGAGTTGATAGTGAAAATGCTCGTAAGCAAGTGGAGGACGAGGCATCTCGTACTCATGTTGAAACTGAGAAGGAATCTTCTTTGCGTGATACTCAAGGCCCGAGGCCGAATCTAGAAATGCAGGCGTATGTTCTGCACCTTGAAGAAGAACTTCGAGTGATGAGGGAGATGTTGTTAGAATCCGTTAAAAGCAAGAATCCGGAGCATTGTTCCTACAAGAAGTTCTTTTCTCGTGGACCCAAAGAGTTCGAGGGTAGTGATAATCCTTCGAATACCATACGATGACTTCGAGAGACGGATCAAGCTTTCGAGTCTTGTGATTGTGAACCAGAGTACCGTGTCAAGTATGCGGTACGCTTATTGAAGGCTGATGCCTTGTTTTGGTGGGACTCGGTGAAAGATTCAGTGAACAGAGAAGTGATTGTTGCAATGACGTGGGAGCAATTTTCTGAACGTGTGACAAAGAAATACTGCACCGACTATGATTTAGAAAAGATGGAACGGGAGTTCAATGATCTCCAGAAAGGAGATAAGCCAGTGGAAGATTTGATCCATGCTTTTACTGATAAGGTGAGATTTATCCCTCACCTAGTAGCAGATGAAAGTGCGAAAATTCGCAAGTTTGTGGGAATGTTGCCATTAGAATATAGAGCGCATGTTAGAGTTGTGTCTAGTTTGGATCGGGCTTTTGAAATAGCTCGACAAATTGAGGGAGATCGCCTCCAGTGTAAGGGAGACAATACGGTTAAGGGTCAGAAGAGGAAATTGCAGAAATCCTCTAAATCTGGTCCTGTGAAAGAGAAGCCTTTTGTAGGCGAAAAGTCGAGATCGTGTAAGAAGCCCAAATTTGATGGTTCCTGGTGTTCTCAGTGCCGTGCGTATCACACTGGTTCTTGCTCCAAAGCTACTACCAGGTGTTTGAGGTGCGGACAGATTGGTCACACAACTACGGAGTGTGAGTTTAAAGGAAATGTGTGTTTTAGGTGCCATAAGTTGGGGCACCGAATTAGTGATTGCCCGATGAGATAGAACGCAGAAACTGGAGGATCTGCGTCAGGGCAAAAGTAAGAGGGCTCTTCCTATGCTAAAAGGGTGAGCGTTGTAGATGATACCAAGTGGAGCTAAAGAGACGAAATGTATAGTTTTGGTTATTTTATGTTTTGTAGATTTTGGTGAACTGTAAGCGTTTGTATAGGTGTTGACTATGCTCGTTTAAGAGTGTAAGTTATTGATGTTCAAGTAGTTGTAACTGTGGTTAGTGTCTTATGAGTTGTTGTTGGCTATAGTGAGATTGTTTTTTTTTACTTTTGTTGTAATTGTGTTTCTTATGAGGTTTCAATGTTGGAACTGGAGTGGGTTAATTCGGTAATGATATTGTCGATGGAAATCCAATTCAGTGAATGTGATAGAGGTTTTGTTGTTTCTTGAGGCAAGTGTTTTAGCTTGATGTAAATAGCGGAAGTGTATTGCTTGTGTTGATTAACTGTAAGAAATTGATTTGAGAAAGTTAGTTGAGGATAAATGACAGTTGTGTTAAATAAGCGTGAACACGACAAGAGAATAAAGTGATATTATTAATAGTGTAAAAGAATATTGTTAATGGTGATAAAACAAGACTTAATTAGTGTACTAAGAAAAGATGTGTGTTAATGCGGACAGTCGAGAATGTCCAAGTGTGATTAGATTGAATTGATGAATAGTAGAAAGATTTTAAGTGATGTTTTATATTTGTACTAACTAAGAGTTCTTTGATTGCAGTAAGATGGATAGAGACACGGATAGACAAGCTGGAAATGAGAACCGTGAAGAGACTTTGGATTTAACTACTATCGGAGAACTACAGGATCATATTTCCGTATACAGGAATAAACGCGGAGCGGTACCTACCCGACATCTCTGAGAGGTGATGTCTGACCAGTTTGATAAGTGTTTTCGTAGAAACATGCCGTCAGTTATGGCGGAAGTGAGAAGAGAGGTAAAAGCGCGGTTCGAGAAGAATTTTGTAAGTTAAAAGAAGATGACGAGGAAGCTAGGAAGGCGAGAACTCAGACTGAAACTGGAGGATCTAGAAGTAGAGTTGCATGTGAAATTTGTGGTAAGAATCACACTGGAGAATGCAGGTATAGAGAGAAAGTTTGTTACAACTGTGGACTTCCGGGACACCTTACTAAAGAATGTTTAGGTAAGTATTGTTACGAATGTAGTCGGTATGGGCATGACTCCTCGGAGTGCCCTAACTAGTTGAAAGTGTTGTGTAAACTTCGAGATAATAGTAGATTGTTCTAATGTAGTTAAGTGAAGTGTGCGTAAATGTAGTGTGTACTTTTTGTGTAACACCGGTTTCACGAGCTTAAAATTAGAGCAAATTAAAACTTTATTTACACCAAAAGTTCGCAGCGGATTAAACCACTGTTTACATATTAAGTATTTCTTATCAACTTGACGATCGCAAACAACGGATCAAGCCAAGTACCAAAAATTAAGCCAGTGTTACCACTACGCACCGACCATCGTTATATAGTATCAGAGTTAACAAACTACTAGTGTTCCAAAAGATATATACAATAACACTACCCACAGCAACCCGCCTCGCCAGGCCATCTGATCACTAATCTGCGAAAAGGGAAATATCACGAAACATTAGCTACACTAGCTAGTGAGTACAAGTATCACATAAGCACCAATAAGCATGCTATCACGTCACAATAAAACAAACAATACTAAGTTATCACATAGCGGTGTGCCAACATGTCAGCAAGATCATATCTCGCGGGGTTGCAAATCCCGCTCAACGAATCTAACTGAGAAGTCAGCAACACCAATCCATGCTGGAGGGGAAACGAAGAGCAACCCCCCGAGCACGTTGCGGAGCCACTTGGGCTCAATTAGGCCTTAGTTACAAACCAAGACCCCACTGTTTGTCGAGGAACGGCGGCCTGCAGAACCTTTACCCCAGAAAATCACTCGTGGGAACCGCTAATCCCTGAATAACACTCAAGGGACCCAGCCGCATCGGCGACTGACCTCAACCCCTGCGTCTGTCCGGACAGGAATCATAAACACACTTGACCCATAGGGTCCACAGTACGCATGCGTATCACATATCACAATTTATATCACATGGTATCACTTATAACACTGTATCACTATATCACGTAGCACACAACACAGGCACACAATAGCCCTACCTACTGAGTCTTATGGGAAACCGGTACTCACCTCGATATCACAAGAGGCAGATATGAATCCGAGAATCCCAAGAACACACTGAATCGTCCGAATCACCTAACACATAAGGTTCAGGCTTGGTTATCACTTACACGTAACACACACAGGTTAGAACACAAGTTACACAAGCTGTCAACACAGAACAGCTTACTACGGCCGTAGTGTACATGTCCTACGGCCGTAGGACACATGACAACACCTTACTACGGCCGTAGGGTAAACCCACTACGCCCGCAGAGTTTCTTTCCAATGAATCATGTACTATGGCCGTAGGAACCTATTCCTACACCCGTAGTAGCTATTCCTTGGTGAACTACGACCGTAGGTTACGTACCTACGCCCGTAGTCCTTGTTTCATCGTCCGTAGACGGTAATTCACACAAAAACACATCCTACGGCCGCAGTAACCCTGCCTACGGCCGCAGTAGACTTTAACTGCCTCCTACGGCCGTAGGGGATAGGTCCTACGCCCGTAGGAAGTACCTGCACAGCAGGTCTTCGTTCCTGTTTCACGACAGCTCTGCAAATACGCGATTTTGACACACAACCGATCCAAAAACTGAGTTTACACCACAAGTACACTTTGTTTAACACCCACATACACTTACAAACACATTTACCCCAATTTACAATCGAGAAAACACCATTTACACCATAAAATGGTGTAATCCCTTCAAAAGCTAAAACTAGGGTTCTTAGCGAGAATACTTACAAACAAGAAGAAGAAGCAACTGATGTATCACTCAATCAGCTATACAACTCCTTTGCAACAGATTTGTGCCTTGATTGCTTTGAAGAACTTGAGAGCAAAGTGTGTGTGCGTGTTTTCTTCACATGTACGTATGTTTGTGTGTGGGTGTTTGACTCAAAAGAAGTCAAATATAACTAGAACCGCCATAAGGTGGATAAATATCACAAACGGGGTATTTTGTTCCCCTTTCCAAATTACAACTTGACACACACCATCCCGTTTTACCCAACGAGGATATTTACGGAATCATTACGCGAAACCGTATAACACTACTTCACTTTTAGACACAACCGACACTTTTCACATGATCACATTAATTAACACGAGACACGTTAGTCACACAAAACACTTAATTAATTTCACTTAAAGTCACGGTACAATCTCTAAAGCACAAAGTATAACCCTACACTACTAGGCCCATTTCCAGGGTGTTACAAATCTACCCCCCTTAAGAAGATTCCGTCCTCGGAATCTGATCACTCACGAACAGGTGGGGATATCGAGCTCGCATATCATCTTCAGTTTCCCAGGTCATATTCGAACCTAGGTTATATTTCCACTTCACAAGAACGAGCTTGATCACTTTCTTACGTAGCTTTTTAGTCTTTGAGCCGAGAATCTCAACAGGTTCCTCAACGAGGCGCTTTGAAGCATCAACTCTCAGCTCCTGCAATGGCAGAATTTGACTCTCATCCACTTTACACTTACGCAAGTAACATACGTTGAAGGTATTATGAATACCCTCAAGTTCTGGAGGTAACTCCATAGACACGGTTTGCTCATTGACTCTGCGCAGGATCTTGAACGGTCCTATGAAACGCGGACTCAATTTGCCTTTACGGCCAAAGCGGATAACACCCTTCCACGGAGAGACTTTCAGGAACACCCGATCGCCCTCGTTAAACTCAACTGGCCGACGTCTCGAGTCAGCGTACACTTTCTGTCGATCACGAGCGGCTTTTAGCTTTTCACGTGCCACTTTCACTTTATCAGCTGTAATTTGTACTATCTCAGGTCCGGCGAACTGCTTCTCGCCAGGCTCTAGCCAACACGTAGGAGTGCGACAACGTCTCCCGTATAACATCTCGAATGGAGGCATCCCAATACTGGAATGGTATGAGTTGTTGTAAGCAAACTCAATCAACGGCAGATGTGAATCCCACTCTCCACCGAACTCAAGTACACATGCGCGAAGCATGTCCTCGAGGGTTTGAATAGTCCTTTCTGACTGGCCGTCTGTCTGAGGATGGTACGCCGTGCTCAGGTGAACACGAGTGCCAAGCTCACGCTGTAAACTCTGCCAAAAATTCGAAGTAAACCGCGGATCGCGATCTGACACAATAGAACACGGCACTCCATGGCGCGACACCACTTCAGCAATATACAACTTGGCTAATTTATCCAACGAGGTAGACTCGCTGATAGCCAGAAAATGAGCACTTTTGGTCAAACGGTCAACTATGACCCAAACAGCATCGTGCCCTCTGAGCGTTTTCGACAACTTTGTTACGAAATCCATCGTAATATTATCCCACTTCCACTCAGGAATTTCGAGTTGCTGAAGATTACCGTATGGTTTCTGGTGCTCAGTCTTCACTTGCGCACATATTTGACACTTTTCCACATAGAAAGCAACGTCTCGCTTTAAAGTAGGCCACCAGTACAAAGATTTCAGATCATGGTACATTTTGGTACTGCCCGGATGTACAGACAGTCGAGACTGGTGAGCCTCTTGCAAAATCAATTCACGATTTCCCCCATAAAGAGGCACCCAAACACGAGACTGAAAAGTCTTTAGCCCACGGCTATCATCTGTAAGCATATCTTTTTGTTTTCGCATCACTTCGGCTGCAAGATTCTCGTCACGCAAGGCCACAGATTGTGCTTCCTTTAATTTCGCAAGAATATCAGGAATCACCACAAGCTTCATGAACTTCGCCTCAGCTGATGAGCTTTTGCGACTAAGAGCATCCGCCACCACATTGGCTTTACCAGGATGATAACGGATCTCACAGTCGTAATCTTTGACCAATTCGAGCCAACGCCGCTGTCTCATATTGAGCTCTTTCTGTGTAAACACGTATTGCAGACTCTTGTGATCCGTACAGACCACACACTTGGTACTGTACAGATAATGCCGCCACAGCTTCAGAGCAAACACAACAGCAGCTAGCTCAAGATCATGGGTCGGATAGTTACCTTCATGTGGCTTTAACTGTCGAGACGCATATGCTATCACTTTATCACGTTGCATTAACACGCAGCCAAGCCCCGAATAAGAAGCATCACAATAAATGACGAAGTCATCAGACCCGTCGGGCAAGGAAAGAATCGGAGCCTCACACAATAGCCGTTTCAAAGATTGAAACGCTTGTTCTTGCGCCTCAGACCACACAAAAGCAACATCTTTCCGAGTAAGCTTAGTCAAGGGACCTGCAAGTTTAGAAAAATCACGGATAAACCGCCTATAATATCCAGCTAGGCCGAGAAAACTACGAACTTCAGAAGGAGTTCGGGGAACTCCCCAGTTCATCACTGCATCGACTTTCGCCGGATCCACTTTAACACCATCCCTGCAGATCACATGACCAAGGAAATGCACTTCACGAAGCCAGAACTCGCACTTTGAAAACTTTGCATAAAGCTTCTCTCGCTTGAGAGTTTCAAGAACTTGCCGTAAATGCAACTCGTGCTCGGCTTCACTTCGGGAATACACAAGAATATCATCGATAAACACAATTACGGATTTATCCAAGAAAGGACGACAAATCCGATTCATCATATCCATAAACACAGCAGGCGCGTTGGTTAAGCCGAACGGCATAACCAAAAACTCATAGTGGCCATATCGAGTGCGAAAAGCAGTTTTAGGAATATCACCTTCACTAACCCGCACCTGGTGGTAACCAGAACGAAGATCAATCTTAGAGAAGCAAGTTGCTCCCTGCAATTGATCGAACAAATCATCAATACGCGGAAGAGGGTATTTATTCTTTACCGTTCGCTTATTCAGCTCCCGGTAATCAATACACATACGCATAGTTCCATCCTTCTTCTTTACAAACAGCACAGGAGCACCCCACGGGGACGAACTTGGACGAATAAAGCCCTTGTCAAGTAACTCCTGTAACTGAGTCATCATCTCTCGCACCTCTGAAGGAGCAAGACGGTATGGAGCTTTAGCTACAGGCGTAGCCCCTGGAACAAGATCAATTTTATACTCTACATCTCTTACCGGCGGCAAACCCGGCAATTCTTCTGGAAACACCTCCGGATAATCTGACACTACCGGAATATCTTGGACCACTTGCTTTTCTAGCTTTGCATCAATCACGTGAGCCAGATAAAACTCGCAGCCTTTAGAAATCGATTTCTGAGCTTTCATCACCGAAATAAGAGGAATATCAGACTCTCGACGTTCCCCTCGAGCTACAGCACAAGATCCATCTGGTAAAGGAATCTTCACCATCTTTTTCGAACACAGAATCTCCGCGTTCAGACCACTGAGCCAATCCATGCCAACGACCGCATCAAAGCCCGCAATTGGCATAAGAAGAAAAGAGATAGGGAAACTATTCCCGTCCACGTCAAGGTTAACACAGGAAACACTATCCGTAACCGAAACTACCTTACCACTAGCAATTTCAACTTTAATCGGCTCAGGTAACACAGATATAGGCAATTGCAGTTTATCACGAAAAGCCACAGATATAAAAGAATGGGTAGCTCCAGAATCAAATAACACACAAGCTGGAACAGAATTTACAAGAAAAGTACCAGTAATCACGTCTCCAGCAGCTTTGGCTTCTTCAGTTGTCATCTGAAAAGCCCGTCCCTTGGCGCGAGGAGCGCCATCTTTCTTAGGTTGAGCAGAAGACCCACCAGCTCCAGCTCCAGTATCACCCCTCTGTCTCTTCGGGCACTCTGTAATCCTGTGCCCCGGCTTCTGACATTTGAAACAAACATTTTCTTTGAATGAGCACTCTGTAGCTGCGTGCCCCTTCTCACCACATCTCATACATCTGGTAGTAGCCTTCGAGCAGTCACCAGAATGGTAAGTACGGCACAAAGAACACCAAGGATTATCAAACCTCGGTTTCTTACTCGAATCCACTTTCCCACCCGCAGCAGATTTCCCTTTAGAAGTACCAGCCTTTGAATACTGCTGAAACTTTCTCTTCTGGCCCTCCACAGTCTGATCACCCTTGCACTGGCGACGATCACCATCAATCTGTCGGGCTATCTCAAACGCCCGATCCAAAGAAACTGCAGCTCTCACATGAGCTCGATCCTCTAGCGGTAGCATATTCACAAATTTCCGCATTTTTGCCCTTTCATCAGTCACAAGATGTGGTATAAACCTTACCTTATCAGTAAAGGCATGGATAAGGTCCTCCACCGGTTTATCTCCCTTACGGAGAGCATTGAACTCGTTCTCCATCCTCTCAAGATCGTAATCAGTACCGTACTTGCTCTTCACTTTTTCGGCAAACTGCTCCCATGTCAGAGAAGCAACCACCTCTTTACTCAGCGTATCTTTCACAGTATCCCACCAATCCAGAGCTTTGCCTTTTAACATACGACCCGCATACTTGACACGGTTCTCAGCTTCACAATCACAAGACTCAAACACTTGATCCGTCTCGCGCAACCAACGGATAGTCTCTGAGGGATTATCACTACCCTCATACACCTTCGGCCCGCAAGACTTAAACTTCTTGTAAGAACACTGCTCATGTTGCTTGCCCTTAATAGCTTCTCTCAGCAACTCCCTGGTCGAGCGAAGCTCCTCCTCTAGTAACAGAATATACGCCTCAGAATCTCTTCCCTGCCTCGAGCCCTGAGTGTCTCACCAAGAAGACTCCTCCTGGGTTTCAGCATGGTGATGTGAGGCTTCATCCTCCATCTCTTTCAGAGCTTCCTCAGTGTTAGCACGTCGCTCAGACATTCTACTCACTCACTTTCTATACACAAGGGGCGAACACGTTTATTACACTTAATCACAATTTACTAACACACAAGTTAGTTCACATTGAGCAATAAACACATAACGCTCACACTCAGCCCCAATTACCCCTCTAGGAACACTTAACGATGGTCAAGCCCGAGTTTGAGATCGAATACTTTCGCAAGTACCCGATTCCCTCAAACTAAGGCTCTGATACCTAATTGTAACACCGGTTTCACGAGCTTAAAATTAGAGCAAATTAAAACTTTATTTACACCAAAAGTTCGCAGCGGATTAAACCACTGTTTACATATTAAGTATTTCTTATCAACTTGACGATCGCAAACAACGGATCAAGCCAAGTACCAAAAATTAAGCCAGTGTTACCACTACGCACCGACCATCGTTATATAGTATCAGAGTTAATAAACTACTAGTGTTCCAAAAGATATATACAATAACACTACCCACAGCAACCCGCCTCGCCAGGCCATCTGATCACTAACCTGCGAAAAGGGAAATATCACGAAACATTAGCTACACTAGCTAGTGAGTACAAGTATCACATAAGCACCAATAAGCATGCTATCACGTCACAATAAAACAAACAATACTAAGTTATCACATAGCGGTGTGCCAACATGTCAGCAAGATCATATCTCGCGGGGTTGCAAATCCCGCTCAACGAATCTAACTGAGAAGTCAGCAACACCAATCCATGCTGGAGGGGAAACGAAGAGCAACCCCCCGAGCACGTTGCGGAGCCACTTGGGCTCAATTAGGCCTTAGTTACAAACCAAGACCCCACTGTTTGTCGAGGAACGGCGGCCTGCAGAACCTTTACCCCAGAAAATCACTCGTGGGAACCGCTAATCCCTGAATAACACTCAAGGGACCCAGCCGCATCGGCGACTGACCTCAACCCCTGCGTCTGTCCGGACAGGAATCATAAACACACTTGACCCATAGGGTCCACAGTACGCATGCGTATCACATATCACAATTTATATCACATGGTATCACTTATAACACTGTATCACTATATCACGTAGCACACAACACAGGCACACAATAGCCCTACCTACTGAGTCTTATGGGAAACCGGTACTCACCTCGATATCACAAGAGGCAGATATGAATCCGAGAATCCCAAGAACACACTGAATCGTCCGAATCACCTAACACATAAGGTTCAGGCTTGGTTATCACTTACACGTAACACACACAGGTTAGAACACAAGTTACACAAGCTGTCAACACAGAACAGCTTACTACGGCCGTAGTGTACATGTCCTACGGCCGTAGGACACATGACAACACCTTACTACGGCCGTAGGGTAAACCCACTACGCCCGCAGAGTTTCTTTCCAATGAATCATGTACTATGGCCGTAGGAACCTATTCCTACACCCGTAGTAGCTATTCCTTGGTGAACTACGACCGTAGGTTACGTACCTACGCCCGTAGTCCTTGTTTCATCGTCCGTAGACGGTAATTCACACAAAAACACATCCTACGGCCGCAGTAACCCTGCCTACGGCCGCAGTAGACTTTAACTGCCTCATACGGCCGTAGGGGATAGGTCCTACGCCCGTAGGAAGTACCTGCACAGCAGGTCTTCGTTCCTGTTTCACGACAGCTCTGCAAATACGCGATTTTGACACACAACCGATCCCAAAACTGAGTTTACACCACAAGTACACTTTGTTTAACACCCACATACACTTACAAACACATTTACCCCAATTTACAATCGAGAAAACACCATTTACACCATAAAATGGTGTAATCCCTTCAAAAGCTAAAACTAGGGTTCTTAGCGAGAATACTTACAAACAAGAAGAAGAAGCAACTGATGTATCACTCAATCAGCTATACAACTCCTTTGCAACAGATTTGTGCCTTGATTGCTTTGAAGAACTTGAGAGCAAAGTGTGTGTGCGTGTTTTCTTCACATGTACGTATGTTTGTGTGTGGGTGTTTGACTCAAAAGAAGTCAAATATAACTAGAACCGCCATAAGGTGGATAAATATCACAAACGGGGTATTTTGTTCCCCTTTCCAAATTACAACTTGACACACACCATCCCGTTTTACCCAACGAGGATATTTACGGAATCATTACGCGAAACCGTATAACACTACTTCACTTTTAGACACAACC
Organism: Pulicaria dysenterica; assembly: GCA_947179395.2. Lineage (NCBI taxonomy): Eukaryota > Viridiplantae > Streptophyta > Magnoliopsida > Asterales > Asteraceae > Pulicaria > Pulicaria dysenterica. The sequence goes on along the minus strand of OX359296.1, from coordinate 42,671,432 downwards.
GACACTTTTCACATGATCACATTAATTAACACGAGACACGTTAGTCACACAAAACACTTAATTAATTTCACTTAAAGTCACGGTACAATCTCTAAAGCACAAAGTATAACCCTACACTGCTAGGCCCATTTCCAGGGTGTTACATTTTGTGCGAAGTGTAACGTTACAGTTAGTTGAAGTAAATAAAGTTTTGTGTTAGTTGCTTTTCGTGTTAAATTATGATTGTGGCCTAATGCAGGATGATTGTGGAAATGTGTAATCGTATGAGTGATCGTGATGGGATTCCGATGATGGAATCCTCTTTAAGAGGGATAGATTTGTAACATCCTGAAATTGGGCCTAGTTGTGTAGGCTTGTACCTTGTGCTTAAATAGTTGTACAGTGATTTTAAGTGATTTAGATTAGTGTGTTTTAAGTTAATAACGCGTGTTATGCGTTAATTAGAGTGATTATGTGAAAAAGTGTCAAACTCGTTTAAAAGTGATAAAGTGTTAAATGGTTTCGCGTTATGATTCCGTAGATATCTCCGTTAGTTGAAACGGGATGGCGTGTGTTAAGTTGTAAGTCGGAAAGGGGAACAAAATACCTCGTGTTTAAATTAGACTCTTTTGAGTCGGTTTGTATCCTTCCCTTATCCCCTGACTTTATTTAACACACACACACACACACACACACACTAGAAAGCGTACAAACACACACACACACTCTTGTTCTTGGGGTTTTGAAGAATCCAATCAAGAATCAAGCTTCTGCAAGAGATTTCAGTAGCAAATTGAAGTTCCACCCTGCTGTGTTTGTGCATATTAGTAAGTGTTCTTCAAGCTTGAATTAGTTTTTGAGTTTTGAAAGGGTTAAACCCATTTGCAAGGATTTGATTGATCATTGGTTGTTTTTTTAGCAATAAAACATGTAGAATCAGTATATGGATGGTAAGTAAAGTGTATATATGTTTGAAAATGAGTTTTGGTCGAATTAAAGGTAAAAAATGCGTGTTACAGGCCTGTTTCGCGAACAGAGACGAAGGCCTACTGTGCAGGAACTTCCTGCGGCCGTAGGGATATGTTACTGTGGCCGTAGGGGCCATTTTGTCCTGCGGCCGTAGGGAAATGTTTCTTCGGCCGTAGGGAAGTGTTTTTCATATTTGTTGAAATTAAGCCTTCTGTGGCCGTAGTAAGTGGTTCCTGCGGCCGTAGGAGGATGTTTTATGTGGTTTACTACCTACGGGTGAAGGAACGAAGCCTACGATCGTGGGTACGTAACCTACGGTCGTAGGAACCCAAAGAACAGCTTCTGCGGGCGTAGGGAGAAGTCTCTGCGGCCGTAGGACCTTGTTCATTATAAAAGGGACTCTGCGGCCGTAGGCCATATCCTCTGCGGCCGTAGGCCATATCCTCTGCGGCCGTAGGACCCTGTCTTGTGTTGAAAGATTTGTGACGCGTGTTTTAAACGAAGAATGTTAAGTGTTAAGTGATAACCCTGTTGGGTTTCCATGAACACAACAGCGGAAGCATAGCCCAAGAATATGAAGCATAAAAGGCTTGAAACCCAAAATGGACCAAGAACTCTATAACTACAAAATGCAACATGTAAAAGGAAGAGATGAAATAAGGAATTATACCATGCTCCAGCTTCTGAAATCTTCAAGTTTGGATGAACTCTAAGTCACAAGAGAGCAACTCTCTATTGTTAGTCCACACCAAATTTGTTTGATCCCCAAATACTAGTATGCCAAGTTGTGATCTTCAAGACTTGAAATCACTCTTTGGAACAACTCACAACTTCCATAAAATCACTAAACACACTTATGATTTTCTGGAAAAGATCAAGAACAACCAAGAATGTGTTCTTGAGTGAGAGAGAGAATTCCTCTTTTTGATCCTTGATCAAATAATTGAATTAGTGACATATGAAAGATCTCCAAGACTTTTATTACCCTCTACTTCAGATATATCAGGCAACAAAGTCGTGCATGCCATTCCCCAATGTCACCAAAGTCAATAACTTGAGCCAAACAATAACCAAAAAGTCAAGTTACTGTCAGACGGTTTACGCGTCGCGGAAACCAAAAGTTTACGCGGCGCGTAAACACCGTCTACAGAATATTTCTTTCTCTCTTCTATTTGCGTGTTGTCGGGATCAATCCTTGGCGTGTGACCCAATAGGCTCGTGTATCATAAGTAGCATTACTAATATACGTGTGTCAGTGGGCATACTCCAACAAACCTCGTGTATATGCGTCGTCCATGAGAATCATTAAGAAGGGCTAATTGTTGTGTATTGAAAACGTGCTATTGTGATAATGACGTATGCACGTGCGAGATAAGTGGTGAAGTGACGTGATGTGTTATAACACGTGTAATGTGATTATGGTAGTGGCGATTGATAAGTGAAGCGATACGAGATAGACCCAAGTAGGGTTATGACTTATGTGACAACTGTATGCTATGTTTAAAGTGTAATTTGTATTCTGCTCATCAAGTATGAGCAGAAGCTAATGTGATAATGTATATGCGCATATAATTGGATCCTGATTGGATCAGCCATGTTAGATTATTGTATTGCGCAAGTAATTGGATCCTGATTGGATCAGCTGTGATAAAGTATTAAATTGTGCATGCAATTGGATCCTTATTGGATCGGTTATGTGTTATTATGTTATGTCCGGACAATTTGGGGACTGTACCACAGTTCCTGGGATTGGTAAGGTCAGCTGCATAGGCTGGTCCCTGGGGGCCCGATAGGGTTTGGAAGTGGGGGATTAACGGCATCCGAGTGCATACGCTTGGTGACGGATCTGCAGGCCACCGTTCCTTGACGAAGATGGGGTTCTTGGCGTAAGCCGGAACTGGTTATGTAATGGGGTTCCCGGCGAAAGCCGGAACTGGTTGTGAAATGGGGTTCTTGGTGCAAACCGGAACTGGTAAACGTGATGGTGGGCTGCTCTTCGCTTCCCCACCGATGCGGATGGTTGTGACTGACTCCCCAGCTTGGATCGTTGAGCCAAGCTAGCTACATCGCAAGATATGATCCCGCTGACATGTCGGCACACCGCTATGTGATAGCTTAGCTCTGTGTGTCATACTATGATGTGATAGCATGCTTATTGATGCTTATGTGTAAATTGGTGCTCACTAGCTAACGGTGCAAGATTTCCCTTTTTCGCAGGTTAGTGACTGATAGCCTAGCGAGCTTGGGTTACTCGTGGGTAATTGTAGTATTTACATTTGAGGAACACTATTTGTTATATATTTGCATGTGATCCGATGGTCGGTTGTTAGTTGTGGTAACACCTGTTATTTGAAATGTTAATAGTAAGATAATCTTCTGATGATTTGTAAATGGTGTTTATATCCGCTGCTAACTTTTGATAAATAAGTTTTAAAAGTTTTAATTGACGCTAATTTTAAGCTCGTGAAACACGGTGTTACACAATGGCGAGGTCAAGTGGGTAGCACCCCCTTGCAGGGTCCTATATATGGGCAGCACCCCTAGCAGGGTCAAAGAGCGGCGTGCTGGCTGTGAAAAATTTATTTAATAAAAGAAGTTATAGAAATTATTTTTGAAATATTTTATCGACAATTATCTTTATATTTTTTGAAATATTTATGGATAATTACTATAAACCACCATATCTCAATTATGGGATATAATTACTATTTAGCCTAATTGATCTTATCTTGGTAATCAGAAGATTTCAAATTCTATATAAACACTTAGTTTGTGGTTTAATATTGATGACTTGATACAAGCTGTTATTTGAAGGATTATCCCTATAAGCCAGATTTCGTGTAGCCCGGATAAAAGTTTGAAGTATCATATTCGTATAGTCCAACTTTAGATACAAATTTTAATTTCTTTATACCGAGTTCATACTATGGCACCACGCAATCTACTATTGGTACAGAACGAGACGGGACAATATAATACCAGTATAGTTTTCTAGTATATATGTCCATTTCGTCTCAAGTTTACATAGAGCTACACAAAACATTTAAAAAAAGAAGCGAAAAATCGCATTTAAAATAATTTAAAAAAGCAAAATATCGTGTTTATAAAAAATAAATAAATAAAATAAAATACAAAAGCGACTATTGACAATTTGACGTCTGCCTCACCATGTGAGTTGAATGTCGGAGGGCCTCTCGTTTGCCATTTGACATGTGTGGAGTGGTATTATTTTCTTTTGCTATCCAATTTCATTTATATAATTTCTCAAAGATAAATTCAAAAAAATATAAAATTTTAAACAATCCAAGTATCATGCTCCAAAAACCATTTCAATAATAATATCAAAGGTTTTTATAAAAAAGTCACGTTAATGAGGAACACACTTCTTTAAAGTATATAAGAGACAAATCTCCAGTATATATAGTCATATGATGTTATCTAGTATCAACGACCCAATTCATAACTAATATTTTGATCAATTATCTAATTTTTTCGACCATTTCACCTAGTAATCTTAACTATATTGGATCTTACTATATTTAAATTCTATATTCGTCACTAGTTAAGCCTAAGTTGATATAGTGAGAACATATTTATACGGCCAAATTAGCTTAGTCTACGTTATCAGCTTAAGCAAACTTAATCAAAAGTAGTAATTAATACGTAAACATTTAGCATAACTTAAAGACCACAAAACAGGATTAAATAACACAAGGTAGCAATTAAGCTAGCTAGATGTAAGCATGTCACTTAAAAAGGATATTTGAGGAAGATATATTATTGCTTCTTAAAGAAGCCATTCTCGATAGATAGATAATACTAAACTAAACTAGTGTGAATATATGAGAAGAAGCGTGTCACATCAGCACGTGGTGTTGAGATTCCGCCAGTCAGTTTCCAATTAAACTTAACTACCGCGTCAATCTTTTCCCTCCGAAAAAATATAATTTTTTTATTGTTTTCTCATTATATTTATATTTATAAAATTTATTCATTCACAACAAACTTATGCTCCACTGACTTGTAACATAGTTTTAAAGATATTGTACCTTTAGTGGATTGCATCAAATTTATAAGTAGAAGAATTGAAAAACTCTTTCTATATTATTTATTGATTTTATAATATTAACTTGTATTACGAGTATAAATATATCATCCTAATTTTTGTTCCTACTTATTCTTTTATTGATTTGATAAAGACAAATATCAAAAGCAAAAAAGAAGGTAAGAAAAGAGAATTAATAAAATATACATATCATTCCATGATAAGAGCATGGGGAGTACACGCTGAGAAGCATCCCATGCTTCGCGCCACGTATGCTCCACATCACCTATGCTTCAACCATGTTTAACCCCCCGTACTACCTATGCTTCAATGTTTCAAAGATTTTTTAATTAAAAAAATACCCCCTGTCCTCTTTTCTCTCTCCTCTATCCTCTTTTCTCTCTTTCTCTCACCTCTCTCTCTCTCACACTCACCCTTGGCATTCTCTCACCGAAGAAGCATGCTTCAATTCGGTACCAAAGAGAGGGGGGTGGTGTTCCCCTCGGTACCGATTGCCACATAGGCAATACCAAGCCCATGCTTCTAGTATTCCTCATGCTCAGTATGAGGACGGATTAGGAAAAAAAAGGTAAAACTATTTGAACCCCCTTGATTGTCTATTTTGACTCCTATGATGTGATGTATGGGAGAGTATGATATGTATTAGAAACTGTAATTGAATGATATGACATATTTAGTATGTGAGAGAAGGGGTACAAATAGCATAAGCAAAAAAAATTATATTTGTTACAAAAATAAAAAAGAATATATGATCTCTCTTTCCCTCTCCAGTGAAACTGTTGGAACCTCTTTCTCTCTCACACACTCAACGCACAAACACACAGTATATCTACAATAGCTGTTGCTAGCTGTCATCATCCTTCTTCCATGTGACCCACCTCAATCCCCCTATTTTACATTCATTTCACTCGTATGCATATTCTTACATATTAATCTTCCATATTTGTATACATGTACGTACGATGTTCCACTTGTAAAATTTGTAGCTATAGATTTAAGATTTCATCACATCTTCCATTTGCTTCATTAGTTAATTTATTCGATCTCAGCTCATGGCGCAATTACCGCCAAAAGCACCAACAATGGCGCAGAAGTGGCCCTCGTCATTTGCCTATCATCAGATGATGCCGATGTCAGCCTCGCAGCCACCAAGCTGGATGGACGATTTCGTTGATTTCGCGTCCGCCAGGAGGAACTCTCACCGGAGATCCGTCAGCGATCCGATTGCGTTTGTTGAAGCTCCGTTTATGAATCAATCTCGTAATTCTAACGCCAATGAATCATTGATTCCGTGCTCCAATCACAATAATAATGGATTCGAGCGTTTCGATGATGAACAGCTTTGCTCAATGTTTTCTGATGACGTCACGGAGAATCTTCGGTCAGTGACGTCGTTACGAACTCCGTCTGACCATCAAAATAGCGACATATACAATGACGAACAGAAATCGAGACCACAGCAGGAACAACAGCCGAAGAATGAGCCTGGAGAGGTGGAAGATGATGGCGATTATGAAGAGGAGACGGAATCCGTCAAGCCTCCTATCACTTTCTCCGGCGAAGGTGGCACCACCGTTGTTGATCCGAAAAGAGTTAAAAGGTATCATTTCATTATATATATTAATTAGCTAGCAGAACAGTACAGCTAAATATTCGAATTCTACTCATATACATCTTATCTGTCTAATACTTGTACTCATAAACATCTTGCTTAGCTAATCAAATTGTGTATCTGCAGGATATTAGCAAATCGTCAATCTGCCCAAAGATCAAGAGTAAGGAAATTGCATTACATTTCTGAGCTCGAACACAGCGTTACAAATTTGCAGGTGATCATCTATATACACAATTAACCAGAGAATTGATAATTTGGATTTTGGACGAATTGAAGTGAATATATTGCATGAATTGAAAAACATGATATCGATTTTAGACATTTTGGATTAATTAATTGCTAACAAGTAAACTTTTTTGTTATTTGTTGTTGTTGTTATTATGAAGACGGAAGTATCAACATTATCGCCAAGGGTGGCGTTTTTTGACCATCAGAGGCTGATTTTAAACGTTGATAACAGCTCGCTTAAGCAAAGGATAGCTGCCTTGGCTCAGGATAAGATCTTCAAAGATGGTAATTAAGAAAATTTTCATCTCTAATATTAACAAAAATAAACAATGATTAATGTTAATTAATAACTTAAGTAAAATCTTGAATTTAATTAATTTCCAACAAAATTGTACCACCTAATTAAACTAATCTTGATTAATCAACAACATAATTACATAAAAAAATTAAAGGCTTTAAGTGATCGATCGTACGTGCATATATAAAAGTTGATCACATGTTTTAAACCGCAGCTCACCAAGAAGCATTGAAGAAAGAGATAGAAAGGTTAAGAAGAGTTTATCATGAACAAAACATGAACAAGCAGCAGCAGCAGCAGCCGGATAACACCACCAGTGATGGTTCACCGGCGGCAATGACGTCTCCGCCGCCACATCCAGCAGCAGCAGCAGCAGCATCCGTTGATGGTACGGATGGCTGACCTTGGATCTGGGAATTAAGTAGAAGAATGAGAAAGTACGGGAGTTTGTAAGTTGTGGGGTGCTGCTAATTACTACTAATTGCTAAATTGCGCCCATGCAGGCACGTGATGTGTTTCAAGGCTGGCTTTTGGGTGGTGGGGTGGGGGTTAGTGGTCCCATGATTCGCATGTGACTATTATATTATTATAACATGGCTTCTTTTATGTTCGGCCCAAAAGAGAAGAAAGGGTAATTGTGTCTTTTCCTTGTCTTTTTGCTATTTTTTTTAATGGGGTTCCGAAATTATTTATTGAAATTCTTTTTCTCAAAGAATTGGGGTATTGGTGTAAGGCATGTTCTGTGATTGTCTCTTTTTCACTATTTCTTTTTCTAACTTGTTAATCTTCGATTACGTTTTTACCACTTTAGCCTTATTGGGCCTTGACTACTACTAGTGAATTAGTGAGTTTGACTTCTTATTTGTACCCAAGAAAATTGTAAAATTTGGCAAGTGTTGTACAATTAATTTAATTGTAAATTTGGGATGTGTTTTGTAATGAGCCCACCTTTCTATCATGTAATGAGCTTGTATTTAGGTATTTTTATTACAAGAGAGATATTAGTGAATGTTAATATATGATTTGTGTTTCCTTTTGTATCTTTGAATTTTTAATTTGGTTTTGATGATGTTGAAGATACTAATATAGAAGCGAGTTTAGATTTTTTCAAAATATCACTCATTAATAAATTATTAATGAGCCGTTATTTTTATTAATCATTGATTTTAATTAATTAAGGATCAAAATTGATTATCGCAGTACTCGTAATAAAAATGTTTCTTAAATGATTCCTCACCTATATAACTTTTTTATACCAATAAATGATAATAAATTTTAATTGTTCTAAGAAAGGACTTGTAAATTTCAATTTTACATAGTTTTTAAAAAAAATCATTTTCTATAAAAACGATATTGTAAATTTTTAATTGTTATTAAAAGAGCATTATGACATGGTAAAAACTCAAGATTATCTGGTCAAGATTCCCTTTTTATAACAAATTAAAATTAATAGTTTTTTCCAGACAAAAAAAATACATGTTATTTTTATTGACAAATTTTGATATATATTATATTTGTCGACAATTAGCCTATAACTTATAATAACAGATATAAAAATGAATCATATGATATGTTTATTGGTTTCTGAATTATGATATATTTTTAGTTGCTAATCATTGCTCTTATAATAAGAAGGGGTGAATCCTGTATTTTTGTTGACTTTTGAGACCATATAATGACAAAAATAAAATTTATTAAAATTGAGAGCATTGTTTGGGTTTTTTCAGGTTTCTAGTTAATCCGGTAGGGTTAACGAAGTTTCAGTTGTTATTTCGGTATTTTAGGGCCAAAATTTGAAACAAAACATGATTTATATGAAGTCTTATTAACTAACTTGTTATTTTTAAGTGAGACTAAAGTATTTGAAAGGTATAAATAAAATATTTAACTATATTTTATTATTTAAAAAATCATTTTTCATTATGTTTTTGGTATAAAAAAATCACTAGTAATATCTTGAAATTTATTTAGTGACAGTGACACCGGTTTAAAAAGATTTAAACTTTTCTATTATATCTATAAAATTAACTGATAATCCGTGTCACTTCACCCGCCGCCCCTCATTACAAGCAAGTTATCATCCTAACTCCTATGAGTTATCAGAGTCGTTAAAGTCAAAATTAGACTACCGACGGTTCACCAATTTCAACAATTCACGATGAATTACTTCTAAAATCTTGAATCGGTCTTTAAGTTTACTATTAGACCATCTTTCAAATTTCTTCATTGAAGACCGATCATATACACCCAGGTAAAAATCATAAGCATTACAAAATTTATTAAGTTAAAAAATTAAAAACAGGGCTATCCACTACCTTCAATATGCCAAAACCCCTCTCTTCGATCTTTCATTGATTTATAAGCATGCCTCCGTATTTATTTTTGTTAGAAAACAATATTGCAGTCAAACCCTACCCTTCTTGATGTTTAATGGTTTCCTCAAAACTCACGTTCTTGTGTTCAACTGAATCAATTTAAGTCCTCAAGTGAGTACATACATTTGTGATTGTCATTGATTAATCTGAAATCACTATCTTCCATTCTCAAGTTGACTCGGCGTTGACAGGATAAATGCACACAGTAACTACATTATATATGGTGACACTCATGACTCATGGGTCATATATTTGAGTGCCTCAACAAAACATAGATGTCCAAAACTATTGGTACCCTCACATGATCTTATGATATTTGTAAGTAAAAAAGCTATATTGCCGAAATGGGTGATGATCCATACACCTTACTCTAAGGATCATGGACACCCTACTCTATATTTTTATCACTTTTAATTGGTTATTATGTCTACTTTTTCTATTTCCCAAATGATTTGACATTATTAAATTATTAAAATATATATTTAAAACCATAGACTAGGGTGTCTATAACACCACCCATTGGAAATTATATATGGTTGATTTGACATATGGGTATGTGAGAGGAGAGGAGCCAAATAGTAGCACCTTTTTAAAAGTCTGGTCAGGTTGCTTACACTAAAACAATTATGTCATTTATTAACGCTTCTTAAAAAGCGTATAAATTTTTTTAGTATTGTCATGCTTATAAATGTGTACATTTGGTTGATAATTTAGATAATTTGTCCATAATAATAATGTTTTGTTAGTTGTTACGCTTAGAAGTATGAAAATTTAGATAATTTGTCTATACTAATAACTGTGATTTTGACTCCAATTTTTACACTTTCAAATGTAGAGATTTTTGATTTAATAGAATTTAGTAATACCCAAATTTTCCACGTTTGATTGTAATTTTTCACGGTCTTAAGTGTATTAACTATATTGATAAAAAAATATAGATGATCGACATCCTTCTGGTAGTGTTCTTGTTAGGTCCATAAGTTGTGTTTAATACATTTGAATGAAGCTTGTTTTTACAAATAAGTATATGGTAGTTATTGTAAATATCCAAGGGGATATAAATACTTGTAATTATGTCCTAATTCATTAAGCTATACATTTACGTTACAAAGTTGTGTGATCTTAGGGTATGTTTGGTTGGACGGAAAGGAATAACAAATGAATGAAATGAGCAAATGAATGGAATAGGCAAAGGAATTGAATAGTTCATTACCATTCCATTTGCTTGTTTGGTTGCTTCTCAGAATGGAATGATTCATTACTGCAGTATGTTTGATAAAGAAAAATATACATTGGAATGAAATAAAATAAATAAACAATGACCAAAATGTCCCTGAATTAAAAATATATATATAACTTAAAATTTAAATAATTTAATATATAAATATTTAATTTAAATACATTTTACACATCTTAAAAAATTGATAAATATCAAAACTACGAGAGTCATTAATAAATAATGTCAACCTAATAATAGCAAAACCATAGTCACATAAATCGCTGCATCATCTGCGCTCTTCGATCTGGATTGAACGTTCTCAAACGCGGTACGAACGCGTTTCAGTTGCCTATCGATGCGCGACTCAAAACGATGGTCAATGCCGGTCCAAATTGATGGTCAAATTGATCCATTTGATCTTCAATTTGGCAATTGGAACGCGATATTGAACGATTAATCTGCTACAAGTGCGTCAGTTTAACAGTTGACTCTCTAGTTCAATGTCGTTCTTCAATTTGATAGAGTGTGAAAAATAAAGAAATAGAGTTGAGGAAGGAATGAAATAGAAGGAATGACATTACTTTTGTAATGCTTCATTCAATTCCCTAGTAGTAAACAAACATGTTATTAGTAAAGGAATGGAATGAGTGTTTCCATTCCCACACCTATTCCTTCATAACAAACATTGCCTTAGTGCTCTCTCGACTTCATACATCAAGATCTAAGTTCATACATAATCATTGTGTTATTGATTCAATATTGTTTTGATACTTGATATAATTAGATCCTAGAGTAATAAGTTGAATTGGAATAATATTAAAGGTAGTTATTGTAGTTAATTATGAGGGTTTTAAGTTAGTTATTGAGCAGTTAGTTAGCCCTCCCCCATCGGTCCACGTATCCGTTCGAACCGTGTCTTTTCATTAGTATAAAAACTTGTAAATACTCTGGATTACTTGTGGAATAAGAAGATAACTTTCAGATGATTATCATTGTGTTGTGTGTGTTCTTATTTCTCCAAACATATGAAACAGATAATTCGATTGCGGCTGTTAAGAAGGATCTTCTTCGAAGTGCAGGCAAGCTTGGTTTGTCTATAAACTCTTGTGTCAGGCTTTTGCATGAGGAATTGCGTAGTTTATTTGGAAGAGCCGAAATGAGTTGTTTTTGCAAACAGACGTACACTTGTAGAGGACGTGATTTTTGCCGATATTCAAAGCCGCTAGCTGCTTGGATTGGTGTAACAGAAGATGGGGAAAATATTTTTAAAATACAAAGTTTAGAAAGAGTGTCCACAGAGTATCAGTTGGGATGGCAATGAGGTTGATGTTAACTGTTGTTAATTTGGGGATTGCTTTTACATTATGCAGCTTGCAGAATTGGGTTTTCTTTTCTTTTTGTACTCTGGTGCTTTGTTTTAATGAATATGTTGCTGCTTTTATAAAGATAAAAGGAAAATAGTTCTAGACTTTATCAGTTATCGGATTATCGCGAAGTAGTTTGGAATGATCTTCTACACCCAATTATGGCACCCTTCAATTCCTTTCATGTTTCCAGCTATATATTTTATGAAATGACTTTAATCAGGAGTTTCTTTACCCATGTAAATAACTAAAATTTTCTATTTCTAACTTAGTACTGCATTAGCAGGGATAAAAAGAAAAAAAAAACAGAGAAAATATCTATCAAAAATGGATGACTGTGTTACTTGATCTGAATGTGCCAAATAATGGATATGTACTATGTAGGTCCTTTAATTAATATAAACCACCAACCACTAGATTTTTTGCACTGTCATTTTGTAGTTTGTACCATGTTTTTCTTTTCTTGATTTCTTTCAGGGCCATTTAATAATCCCAATCTAACTAATTTCTGTATTTTTAATTCCTTTTTCCGAGAGCTATTACTATTTATTATATATAAGTTCTTGGAAGAAACCAAGACATAATTTGTCCTTTAACATTATTGTAGCAATCAGCTACTGTACTTTACAAATGATGGATTTAAAGTAGTAACAATCTTTAGTTATACATACGTGTAGCTCGATCCTTCTTCAAAAACAAGCAACACCGGCCTGCTTTGCATCTGGGCAGCCATGCAACCGGCGTGCTCATAAAGAATGATGTCAGTTAGGTTATTTTTTGTTTCTTTGGTAATTGTGATGGAAATCTATATCTACTAACAATAACTACTTCTACTGACCTAGATCATTCATATTCACACTCATGATATTATATATACATCATATATAGATGAAACAAACTGTTAAGTGTGACCCGAATGGATCCGTATCAACACAACATGACTTAGGAGCAAGACCCAACGTATAGTAGAATTTCCAAAATTAATTATGCTTTATTGTTTAAAATAAGTAATCATAGGTCACTAAATTAACACTTGGTTACAATGTAAGTGCAAGAAAATTCATGGGGTGCAGGCATTAGATCATTGTCAGCAGGATAGTCATGCCTCTGAAAAAAATCTAGTCCTAGAAGAAGGGAGGAAAGCTGGGATTTGGTTTTATCTTTGCAACATGAAGGACCCTATAATTAATGTGTTTGTTGTTTTGCTGCTTTTTTACATTATGATAAATTAACAAAAGAAGTGGCAAAGCAATTTCAGGTTATCCTCTCCCCATTCTTATTAAAATAAAGAAAAGGCAGAACATCACACCTATATTCACATAATCCATAGACTATTGATAGACAACAGTTTCACTGAATCAGATCAGTAATATCAGAATGAGGAAGCTGGTTTTTAAAATTGCATCTTTTTCTGCTTTCTTTGTATTATGCCTGTTAGTTTGGAACGTAAGGGGGCGGAGTATGCAGTATGAAGCCAGTGAAGAGGTTTCAGATGGCCTCAGAAAAGATGTCAATGGTGTATCCTTGTTTCTACGTCTAAAAGGATTAAGTTATGGTTCAGAAGAGCAATATACTTGTGAGGAAATGTATGGGTTTTTGCCATGTTCGAGCAATCTGCCAGGTCACTTATTTCTGATTGTGGTCTATGAATACCTGTTGTATCATGGCGAATCTTATGCTGGTGGGGATGGACGGATTTTCGGTGTTCTTGGCAATAACTTTTTTGGTGCAAGTGTCTTCCAGCTTCTTGATTCCCTCCCTGATTCTCTCATTCTTCTAGGTATACAACCACTTATGTTCTTCGTCTCCTATATGTTTTATGTATGTGGAATCAGTCTGCAAAATCTGGGACTTTCTTAAGTTTCATAATCTAGAATGATAAATAGCTATCTTTTCTCTGAACCAAATTACATACAGCAAAATCTGATAATATTTTAGAATCAGTAAAGATGAGTGCAGTGATAGATATGCTTGAGCTAGATACGAATATTGTTAGGGGAAATATATGCTAGCAGAGGAATATTTATTACGAATAATTGACTTTTACTTATAAGTATCAATGATATGTTCTTTTTGTTTTTCGGAAACGACTATAGTCTCATTTCCAAGTGCGGTTAGCCAACCAAAAATACTATAGTTGCTGATGCTAATAAAGACTTTAAGGAGGATCAGAACTAGGTTGGAGTCTTAGGTGCTAACATGAACTTTAGGTAGATTTTAAGTAGAAACAACTTTATATATCACATCCAGATTTGTGAGAAGATGTTGCCAATAGCGACTTTTAAGTATATTGCATCCATATATCCGCGATTCACACTACTAACTGAATCCAAGTATCAATTATGAGCTAGTAGAACTATTGGAACTAAATATGGTTGTTTTATGTACTTCATATATCTATGAACTGGTTTTTGACATATATACTCTTTATGATCTGATTGCAGCATCTGGACTGACGAGCAGTCAAGAAAAAGCTCAAGACTATGTTGTCACGGGTGCTGGGCTACTAGCTGGATCCTCGATATTACTTCTGACAGTTCTGTGGGGAGTATGCTTCATATGTGGAAGAACAAAGTTCTATGTGAAACCTGGTTCTAAAGTGAAAAATAAAGTGATACAACTATTAACAGGTTAACTTGCATTTTTCATCAATCTCTCTTAACAAGCATGATCATTAAGATGCTAACAAATATATGTACAAATGATTGTTAGAAAACTTAACGAGCTCTAATGTTTTTTATCCTTGTATCCATATATTTTTACAGGTTCTGGTGTTGTTACAGATGCGGAAACCAGTTATCATGCAAAAGTTATGTTCTTTTCGCTGATACCATTCATAGTCATCCTATTACCACGTCTATTTGGCTTATCATATTCTAGTCAAGGATTCAAGATCATGGTTCTTGTGTCGCTTTCTGTTTCAGTCATCTGCTTATTCTCTTACTTCTTTTATCAGGTATACACAGTTTGCTCTAATGAAAAATTAATGTAGGTGATGGGTCTATTTGGGTTATATTTTCCCTTTAACGGGTCAAATGGTTAATATTCCAAAAAGATCAGCTAATACAGAAAACAGGTTGAATGTAGCCCAAATTGTATTCATACCGCATATAACCTCTTAGAGTTTTTTATTTTCAACATTTAGATTATCTTTGTAATAATATAGCTTGTAATCATATTTAACTAAAAGAGTAATTACTTATATAATTATAGAAAGACATTGAAGATGTTCTTGATTCTGAATTTTGATTTTCTGGGCCTTAATTATTCTATTGTAGATATTTGATGAGAGAATTCAGAAAAGAAGAGTGGAGTATGCAGAAGTTGAAAGAAAAGTTGAATTGCATGTACCATTTTATGAAGTACAGGCACTTATGCTGGATAGGGAAAAACATCTCATGCTTAGGCAAAAAGAAATGGAGAAAAAACTGAAATATCAAGAGGCAAATGACCATAAAACATTAATGACCAGAGAGGAATTCTATGACATGTTTGAAGATTGGCTTGATGTCACGAGACAGTTAATGGATGATCCATATTCGTTGGATAAATCTGGAACCGAGTATAATCAGGTCAGCGTCACCCATTAAACTAGTATTACTTTTGCGTTTGCTTGATTCAAGTTATTAGTAAGGGATTTATTCATTTGAATCATTCAGGTTGCAAAACTATTGCTTGAAGATAAAAACAAATTAATAGAATTAGTATCCCTTATGATGGAACGTGCTTCCGGACAAAAACTGGTTAAAGAAGATGGAGCACGAGATGAATCTGCCATAGATAGGTGAGAAAAGGCCGGGCTTGTATTCATATATGAGAACGTATATATTGATACTAACTTTGTGTTGAAATTTTAGATTCTTTGAACGTATTGATACCAACCATGATGGATCTATTACACGGTTGGAAATGAAAAACTTCATCATGGAAGTCAACTATGAGGAGATTCTAATGGATGATGAGATAGCAGAAATTGTAATGAGACATTTAGACATTGACGGAAATGGAAACATTGATAAACAAGAATTCAAGTCCGGGGTTAGAAATTGGCTCAAAGAGATCGATCATGTAGCAACTCGTAAGCAACAAAAGGAGTCACAAGATAGCAACCGAGTAAGAAACATCATGATCAAGAACTATGTTCTCGTTCTAGTCTAATAAAAGGTCGGTTTAACTGTTTATTTTGTATAGGAAACAGATAGGTACCAACGAGCAGAGGCAAAGGCAAAGGCAGAAGAAAAGTTTAAGGCTATAACACTACTAATTGTTGGAATCTTTATGCTAACAGTCTTGGCTGAGCCTTTGGTAGAAAGTGTTAGGCAGTTTTCAGAATCTGCAAGGATACAGCCTTTTTATGTGTCGTTCATCTTAGTCCCATTGGCTACAAATGCTAGAACAGCGATTGCAGCCATTAAAGCAGCGAGTCAAAAGAGACACCAAACAACATCTTTAACTTTCTCTGAGGTCTGTCGCTGCCTTTATCGGATTCCATGATTAATGTTTGTAGGTAATTGACTGGATCTGTTCGCTTGTAATGCAGATATACCACAAAGTTTTCATGAACAACATACTGGGTTTTTCTGTTCTCGTCTCAGTTATATACTTCCGTGGCTTGACATGGCATTTATCGGCTGAGATTCTTGTTGTAATCATTGTCTGTGTCATCATGGGGCTTCTCGCAAGTGTCAGATCCAAGTTTCCAAACTGGACATTGCTCATCGCCTTTCCTCTCTATCCACTGTCGTTGGTCGTTGTTTACTTTGTTGATGATACTTTCCAGCTTGAAACTTAAACTAAAATATGCATAAAACTTCAACAGCATGTAGCAGTTTGGATAAAGAACCATATCAAGACATCTACACTATAGCCAAAGAGTCGCATCCACTTAGAAATTTCATTCTGAGCCTAATTTGTACTTGTATTGGTTCTGTGATTATCTAAAAATCCTTATGTTTACATCTTTTTTGAACAAATTTATTGTCTCGGTGGATCTTCTTTATGTCACCATGTGCACTATTGAACGAAGGTATTAATGTTAATTAGTTAGGTAATGCATGCATAAGTATGACATTTGGATTTAAGAGCTCCAAATTATTGCGTATCATAAGGATCATTTTAGATACAAAAGGTGTTAATTTCAAACATTTGATACTAGCTCGCGTCATTATTAGGCCATCCGAATGGCATGGGTGTTGGGTTCCCTAACCCAGCTTTCATCTTAGCATCATATCACATTTCTCTTTCCTTTTCCACCTCAACCTCCACGCATTGATGCCATTGACAAAATTTTGAGTTTTTTGTTCACTAAAATAATCGTATTAACTATATACCAAGTTTCAATTTAACAGAGTTGGGGTAAATGTCTCAATGTTCCCCTCTTTCTTATTTACAAACATTACCCCTAACTAATGTTTTGTGCAAATTGCCTCCTATCATCTTCAAGATCAACAATCGTGATCGGTTTTCACGGTTGTCGTACGAAAATAGTTTTCGTTCAAACATTCCCTTATATATATATATATATATCACAGAGCATAGAGAAAACTGTTTGGATGGTAGTTATACGATGACATCATTGATGACGTGTAAATGTGACATGACATTTGGATCTACTCATATATTACCTAACTACAAGATTTACATTAAAATATTGTTAAGATACATCTAATAGTCAAACATTACTCTTATATTTTAAAATAAGATACATATATAACATTCAAAAATTATAAATTACAAAAATTATATCAAATTCTTGAATATTTTATTCTCTTAGATTTGACACCCGTATAATTATTGTTTTTTCATAAAATGTTGAAGAGATCAAATATTAAATCAAAACTTTACTCAAAAAATTTTTAAAACTATAATTAAATTCGTTTTAAAAATTATATTAAATTCAATGTGTGCTATGTGAAAAAGTTTCACCCATGAAGAATACGTGACTTTGATGTCATCCAAAACTCGGACTTTGTTTTGGATATTTGTAACAGTGTAGATGAAGGGTGGTGTTTTTCGGTGGGGTTTGATCGTCTTTAGCCATTGGCAGAAAAGGCAGAAGGGCGCTGGAAAATTAATCGGAGATGGGAAGGCAGCCGTGGCTGTGATACCATAAAGGATTTCAAAGTGACTGCCTTTCATTCTCATTGATGAACCGTATATATACAAGATAATACCATAATAATGGCTAACAAACTTCCTATTAAAAGGAGAATAAATAGGAAACGATATACAACAAAATATACAACATATACGGTCTAATACATTAATGTTCAAAATAAGAAAAAGGAAAACAACAAAAGGAAAAAGAAATATGATACATCCATGCACTTGGAACTTTCTTTATGTGGATACCCCACTCATTATCTTATTTCTAACTTTTTCATTTTGAAAATGATTGAACATTGTAATTTTTAAATGTAGATAATTACTTATGGTATAACTAATGGACCTCTTAAAAATCTAAATTGATGTATATGAGTGTATGACCTGATTGAAATATAATTTATTGATTTAACATGTTTGATATACGTGAGGAATAGTCCAAATAGTAGCCTTCTTTACTTACTCATTTGCTAAGATGGAACAAATTTACTTCTAAATAACCAGTATGACTCAAAAACCCTTATGCTATATTCATGGGGTCATCATATCCTAATGACTAATCATCTAGATGAAGCGCATAAACCCAATTAGTGATGCATCCTTTGCTTTTTGGTAAACTTTTATTTTTCAGTTTCATATTAATTCTGTAACAACTTAACTTTGGTCAACCATTTATTTCTAAAGTCCATATATATTAATTTGAAATCTGAGTTTGGTGAATAGATTGTACTGTTTACTTAGATTGCAATTACTTCTGGAAGATCATTTCCCCTCTGTTTGAAAACAAACAAGAGTAATAATCCATCAAAGGCATTTGCACTCAAATCTTCAACACAATATTTAACTTAGCTTAATTCTAGGAAATGATATATGATGTTTCAGTCCAATTTGGTTATACATATAGTATGTTTAATCATGTGCAGTTTTAAGTTTTTAATTACATGTCCTGATTATTAATTTCCCAGGACTAAAATTAATCACAGAAACTTATTATTCCATGTGAAGGGTGATTCACATTATATTTTTTCAGTTTTAAATAAATGATGTAACAGTTCATGATGTGAACATGGACTTTAATAATATTGTAGCTTTAACTAGAACATAAAAAAAATTATGAGTCATCAATGTGCAAGGATGACTTCCTATAAAATTTAAATTTAACAAAGACTTGCAACTATTCTTCCTTTTATTTTAACTTGTTAGTTTTTTTAAGGTTTACTGAGAAGACCAAAAGGAACAGTATATGTTGACTTTGAACCTCCCTTAAATTAGTTACAAGGGATTTGATACCCCTCTATCTGGCTCTATATATTGCAGAAATTATCTACAGATAATAATATAACACTACAACCCATTAGCCATAGTTTAAAAATGGGGAAATTACTAGCTACAAGAACAACATCTTATTTTGGTTTTATCCTGCTTTTCCTGTTAGCCGGGAAGGTTGCAAGTCGTCATTTGCATTATGATGCTGGTGAGCTGGTTTCGGATGATGGTTTCAGTGATGGTGCTAGAGAGGAAGAATCCATTCTACGCCTCAAAGGATTGGATTCTTCTGAAGAGCGGTGTGAGCTAATGTATGGCTTTCTGCCATGTTCAAGCAATATCCCAAGTCATATCTTCCTGATTGTGATATATGAGTACCTTCTATATCATGGAGAATCCTATGCTGGTGGTGATGGACGACTATTTCGTCTCCTTGGCAAGAACTTTTTCGTTTCAATTTTTTCTCAGCTTCTTGATTCCCTTCCAGATTCTTTGATTCTTCTTGGTAAGCTAGTTCATAACAATAAGCCCAAATTTGAATTATATATGTATAGAATTCTGGTGACCTGCAGAATGATGAGCTTTTCCTGACATTTTTAGCATTGATTGTCTAATTTCAGCAACTGGACTATCGAGTAGTAAAGAAAAAGCTCAAGATTATGTTGTAACGGGTGCTGGGTTGTTAGCTGGATCGTCAATATTACTTCTCACACTTCTATGGGGAGTATGCTTCATCTGTGGCAGAGCAAAGTTCTATGTCGAACCTGATTGTAAAGCAAAAGATCAAGCCACGCAACTACTAGCAGGTTTGCATTCTTCATCTATTTTGATATATAGTTATGAACTTATGGTTAATAATATTACAGGTGACTAAATGAATTGGGATGACACGAAAGAAGTCTTTTAATTAACCCATGAGTAGAGATATCACCGTCTGTAATAATACATCTTTTCGAATAAATGACTTTAAGTTGCAACTTTGACCCGTTTGATCCGTTTCTTTTTAAGCTAGTTTTTTTAATCATTTGATCCACTTGACCATATCTAATCATTCTAATTTGTTGGTTGCTTGAATATGCTTAAAAAATCATCTATAATGGTTAGAAAAGTTTACCGCTGATTCTTTAATTCATTTTAGTTGATGCAAACTGAAAATTGGTATGACTTTACAGGTTCTGGTGTTCTTACAGATGCTGAAACCAGTTATCATGCCAAAGTTATGTTTTTTTCACTGATACCGTTTGTAGTCATCCTGTTGCCGAGTGTGTTTGGTTTATCATATACTAGCCAAGAATACAAGATCGTTCTTCTTGTATCACTTTGTGCTTCTGTTATTTGCTTATTTTCTTACTTCTTCTATCAGGTATATACTGGTTTTATTTATGTAAAAGTTGTGCGCAAGAAGTGTATATATTACTTAATTCTTGTTTTTGCCTTTTGGGCATCATTCCACAGATATTTGATCATCGGATACGGGAAAGGAGACTGGAATATGCAGAAGTTGAACAAAAAGTGGAAATGCATGTACCATTTTATGAAGTACAAGCACTCATGCTGGACAGGGAGAAGCATATGATGATTAGGCAAAAAGAAATGGAGAAAATGTTGAAAAATCCTGAGACTAGCAAAAACTTGATGACCATGGAAAAGTTTTATGATACGTTTGAAGATTGGATTGATGTCACGAGACAATTGATGGATGATCCATATTCATTGGATAGATCAGGGACGGAATATAATCAGGTCAGCGTCACAACATAAACAAGTATCATTTAGCTACTACTATTGAGCTATATGTGAGTGATTT
Source organism: Pulicaria dysenterica (assembly GCA_947179395.2). Classification (NCBI taxonomy): domain Eukaryota; kingdom Viridiplantae; phylum Streptophyta; class Magnoliopsida; order Asterales; family Asteraceae; genus Pulicaria; species Pulicaria dysenterica. The sequence goes on along the minus strand of OX359296.1, from coordinate 42,650,144 downwards.
GTATCTTTCAGGTTGTAGAACTGTTGCTTGAAGATAAGAACAACCTGATCAAACAAATATCACTTATGATGGAGAAGGCTTCAGGACAGAAATTGCTTAAAGAAGATGGAGAACCAGATGAATCTGCCATAGATAGGTGAGACAAGACTAAAGTTGGTGCCCATGTTGACCCATTTAATTATGATCAACTGATTTGGTATGTTAATTAGACATAAAAGTTTTGAAAAATGGACCATATAGTGTTTGGTAGTCGACCCGACCCAACCCAAACGGGTCTGTTTTACCTCATACTAAAAGTGAACCATTTGGATCAAATCTGTTTTGACCGATTACCCAAAACCCACCTTATCCTCCATCTTGGCACATATATTTGGTCTAACTTCGCGTAAAATTTTCAGTTTTTTTACATACATGGATACCAACAAGGATGGACATATTTCGTCAATTGAACTGAAAAACTTCATAATGAAAGTCAACTATGAGGAGATACTGGTGGATGACGAAATAGCAGCAATCATGATGAGACGTTTAGACATCGATGGAAATGGAGACATTGATAAAGTTGAATTTAAATCCGGGGTTACAAAATGGCTCACATCAATTAACCAAAAAAAGCAGTCACAGGACAACAACCAAGTAAGAAATCTAGTTGTTGATGTCATGTTTTGACCCGAATCTGATTTCCTCTAATAAATTGTTTGTTTTGTGCAGGAAACCGACAGGTACCACAGGGAAGAGGCGAAGGCAAAAGCAGAGGAAAAGTATAAGGCTATAATATTATTAGTAGTCGGAATCTTTATGCTAACCGTCTTGGCTGAGCCTCTGGTTGAAAGTGTTAGACAATTTTCAGAATCTGCAAATATAGAGCCGTTTTATGTATCGTTCATCTTAGTCCCTTTAGCTACAAACGCTAGAACAGCCATTGCAGCCATTAGAGCTGTGAAGCAGAAGAGATATCAAACAACATCTTTAACATTCTCTGAGGTTTGTTACCCCCTTGATTATGAATTTTGATCCGAATCAACTTATTCATAAGTTAATAGTTTGTAATCCCACCTCTGAATTTTATCATTTCATGCTTGTACCCATTAAAACTAACAAATTACATAATTTGGTTAAAATGCAGATATACCACAAAGTATTTATGAACAACGTCTTGGGGTTTTCTGTTCTTGTGTCGGTTATATACTTCCGTGGATTAACATGGCATTTCTCGGCCGAGATTCTAGTTGTGACCATTGTTTGCATCATAATGGGACTTCTTGCAAGTTTCAAATCCAAGTTTCCGAACTGGACATTGCTCATTGCTTTCCCTCTGTATCCGCTATCCTTGGTTGTGTTTTACTTTGTCAATGATGCTTTTCAGTTTACCTGAAACTTGATCTAGAATCTACTACTATATAAGCCATGATGATCTGGCTCATTTGATCAACTCAGAGAGGCGTATACACATCTTGAACTTGTTTATGTAATATTATATCCCCCTTACTGAATTCCGTTTTTGTAATATTATTTTCCCTTACTAAATTTGCAGATCAGTTGTATTTCTTCTATGGAAAGGTCAAACTCTTTTCTAATAAATCCTTATATTCTATAAAAAATTTCTACTTATTAACAAATGTGTCAAAATCAAAGAAACAACTAAAAAAGAGAATTAGTAAATTATATACATCAATCTTGTAATAAGAAGGATAATAAAGTAGCAGGGATGATATGAAAAAATAGAATTTTTCTTACTTTTTATAAGCGTAAACCAAGGCAGATAAAAACGTTGAAAATAAAATTATTGGATTTATATTGGTAAGACCACTTGTAGTGGTGATAAGTGATAACAAACCCCGTGAAGCGCATGTCATAGATGCAGAGGTGAATGCAAGACAAAGGTAGTGGGGTGTATGGACCCCACATAAAAAGATTTCTTTTAATTATATATATATATAGTTAATTTTCGGACCACTCTTAAAAAATTAAAAGGACCCCTCTTGTATCGGACTTGATGTATAAGTAGAATAAATATTAAAAAATATCACTACAAAAAATATGTTATTTATCAACGCTTCATAAAAAAAACGTGTAAAATTTCAAGCGTTGTCACACTTATAATTGTGAAAAATAGTTTTAAAATAAGGATTGTTAAAAAAACTCAAAACTTATAGACTTGTACATTTGATTTTAAAAGTCCATGTTTTTTAATGTGTAAATTTAGTAATAAATACGTTTAATTGTGTGTATGTATTTACAATGATTTTAATAAATATATAAATACCCGACCCGTAATTGAAAAAATTATTTTTATTCATTATCCACTATTTCAACCAACTCATCTTATTACATGTTGGACCCCCTGTGTATGAAACCCGGATTCACCATTGCATAGATGTCAATTAATGACACACCACTAGGAGTGTTTAGTCATCCTCCCGTCATTGTTTGGTTCGTCATTTTGATGATGAGCTCGGCAATAATTTTTTTTTAGTTTTTCTTTTTGACCGTTAATGGAGACACTTCTCCGCCTCTCAAGTGTGAGTTCGAACTGCTTGTTGACGGGTTTTCAACCGCCCTCATTATTTAGCTTTAACCGAGGTTCAAACATCGCACCTTCACTCCATCAAAATGACTACGGATGGTCTAGGTACATGTTTCCGGAAATAGAATTTTGGTTTGTGTACGTGTTTCATCATTAAAAACATAACAATGTCGTCCCGGCAACAGGTGAGATTTCGTTTTCCGAGTGTTGAGGTTTAAGGTTTTTGAGATCAAACTCTGCCACCTACACCTACTAATCTAGTCGGTGTGTCAGTTTCAGAGAATTCCTTCACACCTTAGTGAAACAAAACCCTCGATTCTTCTATTCCTAAAGAAATATTCATCCAAAAATAGCCATATATGGATTATGACACTTCTCCTTCCTTGCTCAGTTCCAGCATTGTTTCATGCTATTACAATTACCCCTTTCCCAAATCAATTCAATTCAATGTCCCCTGCTACCAATGTGCTTTTCGCTTTCTTCTTCACTCTTTCAGCTCTGCAATTCAGGTACCCTAATTTCTCTTCTATTGCAACAATGGACTGTTCATTGAGATTGCTTTTGGTAATTGCTTTCCTGCCCTGTGACTAATCTTCATATTATCTTATAAATCTTGATTGATTCATAATGTTTGGTTAATTACTTCATGGTTTGATTACATTTATCATACTAATCAAAATTGTATTAATAATCCTTGTTGTTTATAGGATGTCCTGTTGGATTTCTTAGGGCTTGTTAAATGTTTCATATAGTCCTTGTATAGGATTACCTTTCAACTTTGGTTCATTATATTATGGGAGTGTGACAAAATTTTCATTTGATCCTGTTTTCAGTAATAATCTTTGTTACTTTTCAAGGTTACTTCTGTTCCTTGCTTTATGAGGTGTGTCAAATCTTTCATTTATTCTAGTTTTCTTGATAATTATTGTTTTTAATAGACACACACGAACTTGCCCGCATGGTTAGCTTCATCCGGCTTCCTGACAGCTTAAAAATCTTAAGTTTAGATGTTGAAATATAACAGCACATGAAAAAAAGTTTCCCCAAAGGTCTTCATTCAATATGATTCATTTGTAGCAGTAGAAGTTTTCCATGAAGTTTCTAAACAACCATTGTTAATATGGGCTAGGATTTTGTAACATTTAATTGGCACAAATGGGTGTCTGCAATTGGTTTAAGAGGATAAGCCGCGGTAAGGGAAAGAAGGAAAACATGCCCGTAAAGTTGGAGGTAATGTCTTACTAACCAATAATCATATTTTCATAGTTATTTATGCTACAAAAGAATGCACGCATTTTTCGATATAAGCAACTCTCTTTGTCCCTACTTTGGATCCTTTTATCCTCCCTTCCTTTTAAAAGGAAAAGAGGTATGGCTTGACTTTTAAGGTCAAACATGCCATAACCATATTTCAGATTCAAGATCTTGTTGTTAAATTTGAAAAAAATAACTTCTATATGTAGTGTTTATTATAAATTTTCATTTAATTATCAGAAATTTCAACTTTTTTCATGAAATCCATGAATATGTGGCTCGTACTTGGGTTGACCTCAAGAGTCAAAGCATAGCTCTGCTTTTGAAAAATTGTAAGGTTGATGTCTCATATAGCATATCAACAGGATTTCATCACCTCAAAAGGTGCAAAAGATACATATCCTACCCTGAATAAATCGGGGTTACTAGCGTCTAATAGAGATTTTGCTGCTACACGGATCCAAACAACATTTCGAGCATATAAGGTATATTTCACATTTTCGTTTTGTGGGTACCTTTTACTTAAAATGAAGATAAGCCCACGAAATGAAGAACAAATGAAAATGGTATGAATGATTGACATCTAAATGTGCTTTAAAAGAACAATTTTTTGGTGATACTCCCCTTTTGTATATGACCAAATGACAGGCAAGAAAAACGCTACTTTATCTTAAAGGGAATTCAAGATTTCAGGCAGTAATTAAAGTTGATGCTCTTACAAAGCAAACTTCAACGGCTCTTAAAAGATTACATTTTTGGAGCAAAATTCAAGCGGAAATCAGTGGTCGCCGCCTTTGCATGATGTCACAAGGACAAATGAAACTTGAACATCGTATGAAAATTGAATCCAAACTTCATGAACTTGAGGTATTGCTTATATATAGTTAGTGGGAGGTTCAAATGAGAACCTTAATTAATTAAGAATGGGAGACTCAATCCCAGCCGTCCAATTCCCCTCCTTCAATGTTATTGTCCACCCATGAATTTCTCACATGCACCCTGCCACACTGATTCCCCCACGCTCTCCATCCATGAATTCCACTTATAAAATGAACGGCTAAGATTTTAGTCTCTCATTCTCAATTAATTTATCATTCTCATTTGAACCTTCCTCTATATAGTTATATCCACGTGACCTAAGATTTTTTAGCTAGAATTAAAATCCAATATAGCCGGTTTTGGCTTGCTCTGATTTTTGGTTTTGTTGATCCAAACTTATATTTTATACCCCAAGTTTTACCACATATTTATGCAACAAACTATGGTCCTTCGACGGTTTTTGTCAAGAATTGTCTTTTGTTTAAAATGTTGTTTTTGTTTTATAATTCCACAAAAAATGATGTCTTGTTTTGCAACATGTTAAAAAGTTGGTCAGTATGCCAATGGAGGAAAACATGTTGAAGATGAAAGAAATTGAGGAAGCAACTAACAGGCGTGAACGAGCTTTGGCATACGCATTCTCTCATCAAGTATGTTTATATACCCCTAATTTTACATCTTTCTTGAAATGTATGATTTTTAAATACTTGAAATCGAATTTGTGCTTGCGATTGTAATGATTATGTGAAGTGGAGGGCGAATTCAAGTCGATATTTTGGTCAAGCTTACTATGATCTAAGCCAAGAAAGCTGGGGTTGGAACTGGACCGATCCATGGATTGCGGTTTATCGATGGGAGGGTCATGTTGTGGTCCGGCCTATTGTCTCGCCACGTGATGCAGTACCAAAAGGCCACACGAAGAATAAGTGGGTTAGGTAACAAATAAAAAAAACACCTGATTTTTCCATCTATAAAAATACTTAAAAACACTATATCATGGAAAATTTTGCAAATTTTAACGGAATTTTCAAATATAAATGCAAGAACTTTCTTGTTTGCATTCTATATTTTGAATTTTTTTTATAAAATATGGTTTTGATTAGGATGGAAAGATCAAGTAGAATGGTTGGGAAATCTTCTAATAATAATCTATTAATGATTGTGTATACCAAAGTACACATGCTGGGTGTTTTAATGACATTTCCCATTCAGCCGTACAGAGTGGTCAGTGATTGATCTATACTTTTGATTTTTGTTATTTATTGTTTTTATTTAATCAAGTTTGATGGTTTTTTAAATGTATTTCCCTGACGTTGATATCTCAGTTTTTGTAAATATTTTATTTAATATTTAAACTTATCAGAAGTTGATTATAAGATTTAATTTATGGTCAAATAAGTTCATCCATTTTGGTTTGGTGTTAAGCACATGTAAATTAAAATTAAGAGAGCTAGGAATCCTAAGAGCTTTTATATCTTGAATTATGACTAGCACGTTGCTATATCTTGAATTAAAAAGGCGATTAAGAGATTTTAAAGTCTTGTACAATTCAGTAACAATATTTTTTAACATTAAAATTGCGTTTTCTTCAGTACTAAATAACAATACTTAGAAGGAAAAAAATAGCACTTTTAATTCTTTCAAGTAAATTAACAGTAATTCTTAGCCATAAATGAATATATATATAATAAAACATAATTAAATATTTGAGCCCCTAATAGAGAATGGATCATATATAAAGCTGTTCAAAAAAAATAAAATAGAGAATGGATCATATTAGTGAGCATCTCTTGAACTCTCCTGAGACCTGTTTCTCAATCTTGATCTTGAAATATTATAATTTTATGTAACTAAAACGTCTAATTCTTGTTAGAATATTTTAGGTATAAGATCTTAAGTAAGATTCTGATTTTTGACTATATGTATGATATTAAGATATCATCCGATTTGATCCTACTTGATTAAAGTTGGTCAAATAAAAGTTTACAAATAAATTAAGTTTATTAATGTAACATAAAAAATAAATATGTAACTTCAATAAATGACATATAAAGTAGATTTCATAATGTTTTGGGTTTATCATTCTAAAATTTACGTTTATAATATCATAATCATAATTATTAATATAAATCTATAAGAATTGTATTATTCTATTATTGCCATGTTTAATGTTTAATCTTTGATTTTCAAAAGGAAAAGAATATATTGTTTGAACTTTTATATAAATTACTAAACATAAAAAGTGACTAGAAAATCGTAGTAGGATTTTACAATTTCGATGTGATTTTACTATTCTGACTTTGTAGATACTAAAATAATCTATAGTAAGATCTTGATGTTGATAACATTGTTTCATAGTTTTATTATTAAGTTATGGACTATCACATACTCTGTCAAATTATAAATCTAGAATAACTAATCTATCCATTTTTCATAATCAATTTAATTTTCACTATATGTTGTTAATAAAATTTAATAGAATAGCTTAAAAATAATATATGTTAGAAATTATAATTTTTTTGTAAAATTTTTGTAGAAAAAAGTATAAGATAATAAAAAACTAAAATATTAAAGTTTATAAAGAAACTAAAATGATCAAAAATTTAGAAGGAACAAAAATGGTCAACGTTTTATATTATTTTAAAGGATAAATTATATTAAAATACGACAAACATTACCTACATTTTCATTAATCCTTTTTTTTGTCAAATACTATAACTAATTTTATAAATTATTTCATTGTATGTAATATGAAGATAACCCTTACTAATTTCCACATCTATGTTTGGGTTTGAATAGTTTAGGGTTTCTTGTAGAGAAGAACATATTGGTTTGGAATTTCTTGAGTAGAACTGATATTAGTATAAGTTATAACTTTTCACTTCATTAGTCAATTTCAGGAAATTAACAATTTGTATAAGTTATAACTTTTCACTTCATTAGTCAATTTCAGGAAATTAACAATTTGTCCGGTTCTAGTACCGAGCTCACTCCTTACATATGCAAATTATGATCAAATAATAATAAATATAATAATATTATATATATGTTCTAATATACAACATCAACCTCAAATCATTTGTCACGGTCTCATAATCAGATCCTAATTATCGATTAAAACTTACTTGTGATTGGTTTTTCAATTAAGTAAAATATAATAGTGTTTTTACTTTCTTACAAAAGAAAATAAAACATTGCCCAAACTTGAGGAGGAAAAAAAGAGAGAGGGGGAAGGAGGGGCATTGCTCTATGATATATTTTTCCTTAATGTTTTCTGTAAGATCAAGAACTATTAATTTGTGACTAACCCTTAATCTTGTTTAATAGAGTTGTCTTCATCAACCATAAAGAAAGTACCAACACCAATCAAGCAATTGTCTCCATCTCCATAGAAGCCAACCCCAAGATAAAAAGAGAGCCCTAAAAGAAAACAAAAGAGTCCTCCACACTGCAATAATGACACTCTTTTTCATGTTTGTACCCTTAAGTACAACTTCTTGATGCACATTCATCCCCCTTTTCCCACCAAGAGTCCTCAACAACCTGCTTTAGTCGTGAATTGAAGTTCTTGAAAGTCTTGGTGATTTTGCTTTGTTGTATTTGACCCTGTCCATTTCCATGGACCACGAGCTAACGCGTGTCGCCTTTCACACCGTTACCAAATGGGTCCGGTTCGGTTTTGAAACAAGAAGTGAAATCAAAGGTACAGTGGCATTTATCACACACAATGGTATACCATGAAGTTTAGAGAGAATAAGACACAAGAATAGAAATTAGAAGGGAGGGCTAGGAAGTTTGTGGAAACACATATTTTTTATTATTTTCATTACTTTCCTTTTTCTTATTGAATCACTCTTTCCCTCCACTTTTTAAACTCAACAACCCTTAATCTGCACATGAAGCTTTGAAAACTACATGTTGTCTTAATAAACTTAGAAGGGTATGTAGAATTGCCAAGAAAGGATCAGAATCTAACATGGGTTTTTGGCAAAAAGAACAATCAATATCCCATTCAGAATCAGTTTGTCTTTTCAAGATTTGAACTTGATCTCAACAAGTGAAATCAATGGCACATGAAAGAAAAGAGTGTGAATCATATCTAGAAAACCATGTGAAACGACTTCTCACGAGATGCAAAAGCTATAATAGTGAAAAACTAACATGACGAGATTGTTATATGATGCTTATAATACCTAACTTAGACATTGTTATACTCTAGGTCACTTAAATGAATGTACTTACTGTTAGGTGTGACTTGATTAACGTTATCATTTGAAATGAAAAACTAACATGACGAGAAGACAGCGGCTAAATAGCTTTTGTTGTTGGAAACTTCAGAGGGTAGGCGTGGGGGAACCCTTGTTCAAAAAGGGCTCATGCCGTGAGCCTCTAGCACACGGCGTGGAGCAATTAGATTTTGTCCGGGACAATTAGCATTATAAATATCATAGCTAGGGGCTATGATCATTTAACTTTTCTTTTTCATACCTACACATATTTGGGGTGTTATTAATAAAGAAGTCTCTAGTTACTGCTCGTGAATGTAGATCGCTTGTCGACAGGATCACTTAAAATTCTGATAAAGTTTTATCTTATTGTTATCTACGGTCTTCTAACCTGTACGGTTCCTCAATCCTAACGCTTACGTCGAATGAGTACCTAATTATTCATTGATCTAGAAGTACAACATATGTTAGATTTCATAAATCTACCGTTAAATAGATTAAACAAAAGAATATTTTCGATAAAGATTCGAAATTCGAAACAAAAACAGAGCTTTCTCTTTCAAATCATGAGATAGTGTACTTTAGGTCCAATTCACCAATTATTAAAAAAAGAGCAACATCCCCACTTGTTCACATGGCTTTAATAAACAGAAAACTGACTAATTTTGTGTTGGGAAAACATCAAGATTCTTGATTCCTAAGTTTAGTGAAGATCCGAAAACTTAATTAAACAAACTAATTGCTCTGTTTTAGCAGGGTACTAATTTCAACTGGACTTTGCATACATAATAGGCTTACAACAGAAACAGATAACGAAATTCGAAAACAATTTAAATCAGAGTTTACGAGCTAAACAGTAGCTCGTTTCAATCATGAAAGCCAAATCTTGAAATAGTAGCAGCAGCGACCATTGATTCGAATACCTGAAACCGAATCTTTTATTTGCTCTGCCATCGTGAAATAGCAACTGATCCTCTATACATAAAATCATGGAAAACATGTTAATATGCACTTATGCAGAAGAAGAAGAAGAAGAAAAGGGATTAAATTATAAATGGATATTTGAAATTTTGACCTGTTAGAGTGAACATTATATAAAATGAAGATGAATCAATGGTGAGAATCAGAGGAAGCAGAAGACGGTTTGTCGGAGACACCGTCGTGTTCCTCTTGTTCACCTTGAAAACGTGCCGGAACAAGAAACCCCGAGAACCCGCCGACACCGGGATTGAACCCGGTGTGATCAATGGCAGCACCGGCGAACGGTGGCTGGTCGATCCAAGCACGAACTGAAGGTGTGTAACTGGACTGAAGGGGTCCCCTCTGAGAAGTATTATTAAACAAATGATTATTTGTTGTTTGGCTAAGCAACGTTTGCAGAAACGGCGGCGTTTGTGTCGTTGGTGAATTGAAAACAAACCCGCCGGAAACAGAGTCTCCACTTCCACCACCACCGCCACTCCAACCCACCATTCTCTCCGGCCACCCGGAGCCATCTAAAAACATACTGTTACCATGTTCATTTTGCTGCTGGTGGTGGAAAGTCGGATCTCTGAATGATTGAAGAGAGAGTCTTAAATCTTGGTTCTGATTACTATTATTTGAAATCAAATCCGGCTGTGAGAAGCTTTGATGAAATTGCATACCCGAAGAATTATAATTTCTGTTGACTGTCGTTGACGAAGCACCCATCGGAAAAAACGACTTAATTGTATCTGAAATTGAGTCTGAATTAAATGATTGAGGTAAAAAGCTTGAATTACCATCATTTTGGTGTTCATCAAACCGACTTAATTCATGTTGGTTTGTGTTTTCTTGATCTGGGTTTTGCTCGAAATTAAAAATTGAACTTGAATTTGTGACGGTGGCGGTGGGCTGCCATGCGGGAAGCTCGGCGAGCTCATCAATGGCGGCTTTTGCGTTCTTAATCAGCCAGTCAACGGCTTTGCTCGGCCGGTCGTATCCCAGCCGGTCTTGCACGTCGTAGAATTGAATGGCGGTGTGGGCCGAAAGACGGACACGGCGGTCTTTCGGTCCTTTTGACGTGCATACTTTGCTGTGTCTGTCTTTCCGGCCAGTGGACCGTACAATGTGACCGCCCTGAACTTCCACAATTTCGCCACCGGAGTTCCTCGACCGCTTCATCTGCGGCGTCGCAACTACTCCACCGTGAAAAAAACGTTGGCGATGAAACTCATGGCTTCCTAATCCAAACCCTTGATCATCTTCCTCTTCTTCAGCTACATACCTTGAATCAAACAGTTCTTGATTCTGATTCAAGCTGGTTTTATGAAGAACAAGATCGTTCCTTTGAGGATCCAGAGTCAGACCCTTTTGAAACAAGAAACAAAAGTTAAACAAAAGATGCTTCGATTTGTTGAAATTCGCTATAAATCTTGATTAATATCTGCCACAATTCAGAAAAAATCTGATTCTGCCACTGTCTCACCCAAAAAGGTCTGCCACTAAACACATAATCAAGCTCCATAACAGCACATAAATGTAATTAATTCTAAGCCCTAAACATGTAGTAGACTCCCTAAAAACTTAAATTTTGCAGCCTAACCCATCTCTCCCTCACAGGTAGCTATTAACACCAGGCTTTCTGCGCAGTGTGTATGTGATTAATAATAGGGGTGCCTAATTCTGACTTGTGCACAGTACAATTGCACACCTAAATTTAAACATGTTGTGGTGAGTGGTGGCGGATGGTTGTGGACGGTGGCAGACGGTTGCGAAATGGAAGGTGGTTTCGAGAGGGGAGGAAAATGTTTTTGATGACAAGGGAAAGGGTGGCAGTAAATTCAGAAATGAAGATCATAAAGATTCTTGTGATCCTGCAAGGATAGTACACTGTAACGCCACAAAACCGCCATTCGCCTTCTAGACTTTTTTTTATATATAAGAATATCGATTTGTACAAGACATAAATTTATCATTCATAGAGTAGATCATAGAAATATCTAGTATCATTAACTTTCATGTCAGCATAGCTAACTTATTGTTAAATAATCTTAGTGATAACACTTATCACTATTATTAATAGACTTACACATAATTATTTACCTCGTATCGTATTGGACTATTGGTTAAAAAATATATATAACGAGTATTAGAGCTCGCTAGCCGGTTGAAGAACACCATAAGCACTTGGCAAACCACGAGTCTGGTGCAATAAGGATGACGAGCATCCCATCTCGTTTTTGTTCGTGAAACATTATAACGAGTACCCATTGTGAGTGATCTTACAATCATGATTTTTCTACTCGTTTAAATTAACTATCAGTTTGTCTCATCCACATGTTTAAAGTTATTACAGTCCAATCAAACTTTTTATTGTATATGACGAACTTGTGTGGTGTGTAAGTCATCTCATTTTTTATACTTATACATTATAAAAAATAAAAAATGACTATAAATACTTATGATACTGTGACAATTGTATCGTTAACTTTTTAATTTTTATAATTCTTATCACCTAAGTCCAAAAATACCAAATAACTATGGGTATATATGGAACCATTTTTGTAACATACAAATCACTTTTCCATAATAGGTGAATTGTCAAATAACCCATTACCTTATTCTCGCATTTTTATTAAAAAATTATATTTTTATATGTAATTAACCTTCAAAAAATTTAACGTTTAGTTAATATATGGGAAAATAAGAAAAGAAAGCGATTTAATGTAGTGCGCTAAGCTTTTCCTTGCAGCGCTGTCCCTTCCAGAAGTGTCTTATCTCTTTCATAAGATGTGTCTAAAGAAAGAAAGAGTCTCGACATGTTTTACTAGTTTCTTCTTATGACCGTTAATTAGATGTACAAAAATGAGGAATGTAGTATTTCTCAATATCCATTCCGAGTATCGTAAAACAAAACCAAAAAAATCATAGCTTTTTTAACTTCACATTTATACGTTTTATACGATTTTGATGGTTTCTGGAAAAAAAATCAAACTTTCATGACCAAATTTTACTTTGGATATACCTAATAATCTAATATCAACTCTCATGATGTCGATAGAGGCACCAAATTACCACTTTAGGGCATGTTTGGTTTTCAGAACTTGGCAAAATTTGATTGAGTTGAAATTTAACTCTCCTTCTTTGCTAACTTCGATTATTAGAGCATAGGGTATACAACCTCATCTTTCATGTTTTATATGTTATATTAATGATATATTTTATTTCTATGTTTAAATCTAAAAAATATGTATGTTTCGCGTGATATATTTTATTTCTATGCTTAAATTTAAAAAATACGTATGTTTCACGTATTTTTTTTCAATAATTCTTTTTTCCTCTTCGATAATTTCGGTTATGTATAATTCAAACCCATCGGTTATCGGGGTTTTAACGGGGCGTTAATCGGTTAATGGGGTGGTTATTGGTTAAATGGGACGGTTAACCATTAAGAAAGTTGGACATTAAAAATAAACTTGGATAAAATGAACAAAAATTTAGTATACGAAATGAACAAAACTTGGCATAAAAATTGTAACACCGTACTTTCTAACACTACTTTGAAATACGCGCGGAAGCTAAAACACATTACTAATATATTATAATAATGAAAATACAACTTTAACTTGTTTGATTTACAGAACACATTTATAGTGTTACTAAAAAACATGCTCTTTAAAAAAAGAAACAGATATCAGAGTTATGATCAGTCCATATATCCAGCTTTACTCCTATCATCCACATACCAGGAGTATCCTGTAAAAGAGTTCAACAGTGGGGAATTAGCACAAAGCTAAGTGAGATAATAGATATCAAAAACATACAAGGCATAAAGCCCAAACAACCAAGCTCAATCAACAAGAGAACCGGCGGTCTTGCGGGACCTTCAACCAAATGTCGGCCAAAGCATAGGTTTACCAATAGCCTAGCTAACACAGACAACAATACTAACACCTCTTGATTACAACAAATGCTTATCAAGACGATTGCTAATACTGTATATCCCTAAACATAGGCCCAGCTGAAAAACAACCGCCAAGCTGATCTCCACACAACATGTATATATACAGTAAACAAGAGATAACATCTCAAAGAGCAACCAATCAGGAGTTATATCTTATACATCCAAGATATTTATCCACTCACCGATATCTTCAAAAGCAGAGCAACTCAGTCTTTTCTTACTACTGAGTCTTGTCTCCACCTGAACAAACAACTAACAATCAATATTTGCTTAATCAATAACACAATAAGCACAATACTATAATCAAACACATATGTACATACAATCACAAGTACATATCAACTCATGTATATTCAAACAATATACCGTAATTCACTATTACCCTTTACAATCTGTAATTCTGTGAATTCATCCATCTCCTTAGTTTAGGCAATACATACATTCCTTTCATAAGCCAAGGCTACACTGGATGTACAATTCATGTTCATCTTCAAATCATCAAAAAAATTGATCTTTAATCGGATTCCTCATAACTTTCAAATTCCGAGCATAGGAGTTGTTGGAATTCCGATTGTTTTCAATTCCGATTAAGTCAAATCCGATAAGGTCAATTCCGATGAAACCAAATCCGAGAAAAGGTCGAATCCGAGGATAGTCACATTCCGATTAAACATACAATCCGGGAAGGTTAATTCCGACTAAACTTCAATTCCGAGTAAACATACAATCCGATGGAAATAACAATCCGATAAACAAGAATTCCGAGGAAATACATAAATCCGATAGAATAGGATTCCGAGTAAAGGCTAATCATCAAATCCGATAAAAGCTAAGGCAACAGTTCTATTCTCTTTGATTCCTATCAATTCCGATAGATTTAGTCGGATTTCATCAATTCCGAGCCATTCATCCTTGAATTCCGACTGATTCATACTTATGAATTCCGAGTCATTCAAAATCATACAAAACTTCAATTTTTTTGTATCTGATTTTAAACATGCAACTCGTCTATGGTTTCAAGAATTGAATCTAAGCATGTATTGAGCATAACTAACAACAATTACTAGCATGCATACATCCTAGATTATAAATTCATCATACAAATCATTTCAATCGGAATTTCATATATAAACATTTAAAACCGAAATTAACATCAATTAACACATTGATCCAGAATTCTAACCTCTTAGCTGTAATTCACTTCAAATAAACAGGTTTCACAATTCAAGATCAACAAAATCCAAATTCTTTCTTCTTTCTTTCTTTGTTCTCGGCCGAGACTCACAAAACACACACAAACACTTTGACAATTTTGCATGTAATGGATTATGTGGTGGCAAGGATGGGGTTATGTGTCCTAAGACACATCACAACCCACTAACAACTAATTATTCACTTTACTTAATTAATTACTCACAATTTAATTAATTAAATTAATTAAGCATATAAAATAATTAATTAGCAAATAAATTAAGGTAAATCAACTTAATTACCTTAATTCTACTAGGCCGGTAAGGAGTGTGTTACAAAAATAAACAAGAAAACTTCATGTGAAACGAAAATAAATAAATATTGGATGTCGTATAGAAGATATATAATAAAATACGATTATAAATCTTAAAAATAATAACAAAAACTCTAAAAACTCTAAAACATGACACTCTAAAAGTACTTTTTATGAATTTTACATCCAACTATTCTCAATAAGGTGTCATATTAGTATAGATAAAAAATAAAAAAATTACAAAATATCTTATTGGGGTGGTTCGGTTAATAATAGGGTGGTTTTTGTGATTAACCATAACCGAACCGCCCTTATCGGTTAACCAAAATTTAGAAACCGAACCATCGGTTTTTGAAATGGTTCGGTTAATTTGGATCTGTTAAATCAGTTATGGTTCGGTTAATCAGTTTTTGTGCTCACCCCTAATATTCTCTTTGGTACCAAATGGCTACCCTATCCCTCCTCATGCTCTTATGGATGAAATAGCTAAAATGCCATTTATATGTAAACACTTCTCTCTATAAATGGCTGTTTACGCCGGGTCAATCCTGCACCTAGGTCCTTGGGATCCGAATCTAAACACTTATCTGTTTACAAGATTTGGCATTCCATTAGGCCTTAAGGGTTATTGATGGATATTAGTTCTACTAGATATGAATTTTTTTTAAGAAAAATAATCCTTCAATCTGACCTTAAAGACAAAACCACGCTTCAATATCCTTAATGCTCCTCGTCCATCGTATATGTGCAACTTGCATCGCTCTCTGGAACAACAATGGTAGCGCCACCACCATCCCATCTACCTTCCACTCTATTCATGATCTTCTTCCTCACTGTTCACCTCTATCTACTAACGCCGACTCACCACTTAACTAGCATGAAAACATCACCCTGTTACTCTATTTTTAACCATCTACAAACAAATTTTAAAATATCAATAAATATATTTCTAAATGTAGTGCCTGATTATTAGGGTATCACAATATTTTTATTTTTTCTAGAGTTAATTACTGATTTGGTCCCTGTGATTAGCACTTTTCTACTGGTTTGGTCCCTAACTTTGAAAAACTACGTGGATAGTCCCTACTGTAGCAAAGTTGTTGCATGTTTGGTCCTACTGTAGCAAAGTTGTTGCATGGTTGGTCCCTCTTCAACTTGAAAAGACCAATATGCCCTTACCCTTTTAATTTTTTATTTTCTTTAATTATTAATCAATATTGAAATATTATTTAATATTTATTTCTTTTTTTTATTATTAAATTCCAGAATTCTCTCTTACTCTCTCTCTCTCCCCCTCTCTCACGCTCTAGCCTATTCCTCTCAACATGGAACCGCCTCCAGCACCATTCACGGCTACTGCCGCCGGCTCCATCCCGGCCACCGTCACGCGCCAACCACAACCCACACTCCCATCTCTCTCTCGTAAACCTCCTCCAGCCCTCCAACACCATCAACGGCCACCGCCACCAATACCATCCATCCCCACAGTCACCGCCACACACCTACCACAGCCACACTCCTTACTCTCTCTCTCTCTCTTCTTTTCTCTCCTCTATCTCCTCTGCTTTCCATCTCTCTCTTCTTTTCTCTCCGCTATTTTATGACCGTCGACACCCACCTCTGCACTCCTAGATCTGCCACCATCAATCGAAGAATGATGGTGTTCAAAACGAAAAACAATTTTGATTGATAAAAACCCTAAAATCACAGATCTGAGAATAAACAAAAACCCTAAGATCACAGATCTAAGAAAGAACGATGGTGTTCAAAACGAAGCAGATCTGGAACGATTTGAAGGCGGCGGTGAAGCGGTGGTGAAGGTGGCCACTATTGAAGGCGGTGGTGAAGGTGAAGTGTCTTGAACGGTTGTCATTTGCCATGGTGTTCTCGATGGATGTCTCATGGTGTCTCATGGACTGTCTCGATGGATGTCTTATGGAACGGTCGGAGGTGAAGGTGAGTAGCACGATAAGCGGCGGTGGCGGAGCATTATGATGATGGCGGTGGTTTTAAGAGATAGATAGGTTTAGTAGCAGTGGTTTAGAGAGAGAGAGAGAGAGAGAGAAAGTGAGAGAGTAAGAGAGAAGAGATAGGGGCGGTGGTAGTGGTGACGGTGGTGACCGGTGGTTTCAGATGGCCGGAGAGGAGTGGTGGTGCTGCAGTGGTGGAATGAAAGGGTTGTGGCGGTGGTGGTGGTCTGAACTAGAGAGAGAGAGAGAGAGAGAGAGAGAGAGAGAGAGAGTAAGAGAGAAGAGAGAGAGAATTATGGTATTTAATAATAAAAAAAGAAATAAATATAAAATAATATTTAAATATTGATTAAGTATTAAAGAAAATGAAAAATTAAATGGGTAAGGGCATATAAGTCATTTCAAGTTGAAGAGGGACCAACCATGCAACAACTTTGCTACAGTAGGACCAAACGTGCAATAACTTTGCTACAGTAAGGACTATCCACGTAGTTTTTCAAAGTTAGAGACCAAACCAGTAGAAAAGTGCTAACCACATGGACCAAATCAGTAATTAACTCTTTTTTCTATGATATTTATATTCTTGTTTAAATTTTATTTTGTTTACTTTAATTTAAACAACAAATTAGGGGTGAGCAACTGAGCATTCTTGCAAAAAACAAATTTTAACCGATAAACTCGAATTAAGAAACCCGATGGTTTAGTTTGTACTTTTTTACTAACAGATATTTAGTACGTTGGCCGGTTACGGTTTCATATATATAACCAAACCGATATTACAACTTACACACACACTATACTATGTAAAGTGTTTAAACCACTTTAGACTAACTATATAAAATATTTAGACTATATTATTAAGAACAAATTTTAAGTTAAATAATAAAATATTCAATGCATAGTTTACAATACAGCAATAAATTTTTTAAACTAAATTTGGGTTAAATCTAATACATAAAAAATTACATAAATAAGTTACAAAATATTTATTTGTGTTACTATATAAAATATCTAGACTGTATTTTTAAGACTAAATATTAAGTTAATAATGCAATGCCGTAAGAGCACTGTTAGAATATGTTGTCAAAATTTAATCATATAAAAAAAACTTCATGTCATTTTTCAATATTATATTTTTAATTATATTTAGATTTATATAAAGTATCACGTTAATAACCATACTTTTCTCTCTTTAAGTGAGTTATGTGCGTGCGAGAGAGAGAGAGAGAGAGAGAGAGAGAGCATATGAGCATATGCGCGTAAGTGTGTAATGTTTTTGTTTAAAAATAGCAAATTATGAATTTATCTTTACTGCCTTATTATATATTTAGACATTTAACCTTTTAAATTTTAAGTAATCCAAAATTACTAAAATGCCCTTGTACAACATTATAAGTAATCCAAAATTACTAATATACCTAATATAGTTCACGCATGCTAATTAGAAAATTTTAGAAACATGAAAATTGAATGGAAAAAAAAAAGAAAACAACAATCTAGCATAAATTAAAAACGATAATACATGGATGACGTGTTTTGATTCTATATTCTCATTTTACAATGAATTCATTTTTAGTGTTATTTTCTTTTTGTTACCTTGAGTCTAACACCTAAAAAATATTACATCGTCAAATATTAACACTATTTGATTATCTTTTGACAAACTAGCTTTAAAACAAATCCAAAAGAAGGTTTATTATTGTATGCATGATACCGTATAAATTATAGTAGTTCTTGTATGAGTTACACATAATATTTGAGTTCGTTTCACATAATATTAATCAAGTTTAAAAACTCTTCCACCAAGATCAATTATAGGTTACTTAATGTGAAATAAGGACGGTGGAGTGACCTTGGTGAAACAATTTTCAAACTTGGTTACTATTCTATAAAGTTTCCCAAATATATATTCTTAAACCTAAGGAATTCAAAGGACAAGGATAACAGGATAAGTGTATCATCTATAACACAAACTAAATTGGAACTATTTAGACTATTTTTTTAACGGCCTTTAAATGTACACCAAATTGTCTAGGATGGGACTCGAAATGGTGGTGTAGGTTTCGAGTTGAAGAGGCAGCACTTTTGGGTCTGTGTAATAAAAAGTATGTATGAGGAAGGGAGGGGTCTGAGTTTGTCATTGAGTCAAAAAGTCGTATGGAGGGCACATGGGGAAATGGTGGTGGAGGTTTCGGGTTGAAGAGACAGCACTTTAGGTATGTGTCATAAAAAGTATATACGTGGAAGAGGGGATTGAGTCTGTTCTTGAGTCAAAAAGTCAGTATAGGGGGAGAGGGGGGGGGGGGGGGGGGGGGCACATGGGAAATATAATAAGAGTAGGTCAAGATATTGACCCTTGCGTCAAATTGGTCGAGTCAATCGGGAAAGAAGTAGGAAGTGGGGAAGACCATTATTTTTTGGTGGATAATTGGTTGGGAGGTGAAAAATTATGTAATAAATATCCAAGACTCATTTTCTTAGAAAAAAATTAAAGAGTCCTGGTCTGTGATAGTGGCAGTTGGAGAAATGCAGGGTGGGAGTGGATATGAGAATGGTCGGTCAACCCTAAAGGAAGAAGTCTAGATGAACTTAACTCTCTTTATTCAAGTTTGGTTTCTTTTGCTCCTAAATGAGACCAGAAGGACAAATGCATTGGTGTCTAGTGGAACATGGATAGTTTGAAGTAAAGAAACTACGGGGAATTCTCGATCAGAAGATGATTATAGATGAGCCGTTGAATATGGATACTGGATAGTACAATGTGGTATCATTTAATTTTAAAAAAATTAATATTTTTGTTTGGAGAATTATGAACGGTAGATGTCCGGATCGAGCTATTCTGGATCAAAGAAGGTTGAACATTCCATCGGTCTTATATCAATTGTGTGAAGATTTAGCGGAGATCTGGACCATGTATTTGCATAATGTCACTTTTTAAATGAAATTTGGTCAAAAGTGTCTTCATGGTGGAAGTTGCAAGATATGTGTTTTGTGGATGCTAAGATTTTAATCAAGTTTAATGATGAAGTAAGCTAGAAGAATGAGACAAAAGTCCTCTAGAAAGCTGCAATTTGGATACTTTCCTATCTTAATTGGAGATATAGGTATAAGAGGGTAGTTCTATTTTGTTTTTGTTTTGCCTCTTGCAAACCATATTTTTTTCTTGTATGAAGCTAAGCGGTCGTAATCTCATTTCTTGATCTTTAGAACATTGTTTGTAAGTTGCTATTTGTTCAGTTTTGGTCGTTATCATACCAATATAATTTGCCTTCCAAAAAGAACATTAACACTAACCTGTTTATTTTAAGGGCAATGATTTGTTAATAAGTTTTTGTTATATACAATAATTAGAACTTTTATGTTCCTACCAACCCACTATCTTTTATGTTTTTATTTATAAATTTCGGGTATAATAATCTAAAGAGTAATTTACAAAATTCGTTCTTGTGGTTTGCATAATTTTTCAGTGTTCGTTATTTAGTTTTCAAAAGTACACTAATAGACTAATAGTCATCATGATTTGAGTTATATAACAATTTAGTCCTTAGACCGTTAAAAATAACAACTATAGAGTTAAATTTTTAAACATTACTATTTTACTCATTATATATAATAACAATTAGCAGGAGTTATGAACAGTAACTCCATGCTAATTGTAATTATATAATTAATATCTGAATTATATAACAATGTTAAGTTTGGGCGGAATGGCAAAACTCCTTTAGGCTATGCAACAGGTGTTGTGTTCTAACCTTGTCTGCAGCAATTTTTTAGTTTCCCCATCCCTTTTTTCCTTTCTGTGTGATATTTTTTTTCTTTTCTTTTAATATTTAATAACAATACTTTTATATGATAAGACATACGCTTTATCAAATGCCATTCTTTCCTTTTCTTTTAGTTTCAATCTTTTAATTTATTAATAATAATTTTGTATGATAAATATAGCTGTTTTATTTATTATTGTCTTATATGTTTCTTTCTCTCTCTATTAATTATTGGGCAAACTATATGTACTGTTTGCTGTACCCATATTAGATACTGCAGGGGATAATCATGTAATTTTAACCTTATTATTTTAAAGTTAGTATTTTCAATAATCATTACTTTAAATAGTCTACTACGAAATTTATGCGGTTCATTACTTCATTTTAGGGATGTAAACGAGCCGAGCCGAGCCGAGCTTTAGACTAATCGAGCCGAGCTCTTTTAAATATGCACAAGCTCGAGCTCGAGCTCGAGCTCGAGCTCGTTCGAGCTCGTGATTTGGAGCTCGAGCTCGGCTCGCGTAGTGTTTTACGAAGCTCGTTAAAAGCTCGTTAAAACTCGTTTATTTTTTGTTTTTGTTTTTATAAAATAGTTTATATTATTTAAATAATAAATAAATAGAAATTGAACTTTAAATTGTTATTTTTTTTTAAAATTCATTTATAATGATATATAAATTTGAATTTTGAATTTTAAACTTTTTTCATATTTAATGATATAAAAAAACATAATACAATTATATAAGTATTAAATAAAAAATGAAAAATAAATATTATATCAAAGCTCGTTTAAGCTCGCGAGCTTAAACGAGCCCAGTATACAAGGCTCGGGCTCGAGCTCGTTTAATAAATGAGCTTTAATCTAGGCTCGAGCTCGGGCTCGAGCTCGTTTAGGCTCGGCTCGTTTCGAGCTTTTAACGATCCGAGCTCGAGTAGCTCACGAGTAGGTCGGCTCATTTACACCCCTACTTCATTTTCCCCAGGCCCATATTCAAGGCGCCAACATATTTGCAAGCCGCCAAAATCTAGAACCCTAGTAACCTACTTCTTTTTTTGCAAGGCGTCATTCACTGTAATCCATTTGAGCAAGATATACTATCAGGTATGTATTATATTTTATTGATTGCTTTATGATTTATTAGACATATTAATCCATAATCTATTCAATGACTTTAATATTTTTTATGATAAAGGTGGAATAATTAAAGTGGACATAAATTTGATGGATGGTATTTATAACGATGAATACCTTATGCATCATGAAAAGGAACAAGAAGAAATTAGAGTTCAACCAGGTTTAATTATTGTTAGTGTACCACGAGGAAAGGACTAACCGGCCCACACTTGTCATCCGGACTACGTCATCCGGACCACACTTGTCATCGGGACTATGTCATCCGGCCTACACTTGTCATCGGGACTTTGTCATCCGGACCATGTCATCCGGCCCACACTCGTCATCGGGACTATGTCATCCGGACCACGAGGAAAGGACTATCCGGCCCACACTTGTCATCCGGACTACGTCATCCGGACCACACTTGTCATCGGGACTATGTCATCCGGACCATGTCATCCGGCCTACACTCGTCATCGGGACTATGTCATCCGGACCATGTCATCCGGCTCACACTCGTCATCGGGACTATGTCATCCGGACCATGTCATCCGGCTCACACTCGTCATCGGGACTATGTCATCCGGCCCAGTCATCCGGACCATGTCATCCGGCCCGTGACTTGTCATCCATGCTTGTACCCGGTTCGAGTTATCCAGAAACGAGGTTTAGTGAGTTATTGGGTCATAAGTTAGAAGGAATAAACTAATAATTCTAGTTAAGTCATGAACGGAATAAAACTTATGTATTTACTCGTACATTGATGAAAGGGGGACCACGTGAGATCCATTATACACGTGTTAGTATACCATTGGTTAATAACATAACAGAATGGAATGTTCAAGTAACCACCTGGGACCACTTATCTCCCTTTATATACACTCATCGTCATCTTTTGTGAGGTATGCAAACAGAGCCCTTGAATTCTCTCTGAAACCCCCAACTCTGAACTTAATCTTTTCACTTTATGATCATGTTTCTCAATACTTACTTGATCGTCGGAGGGGTTTACCTCAGGGACTCCCCCTGAGGCCCTGTTTTCTGTCTTGCAGAACCACTACTCCATTGAAGCCTTTGAAGAACATTGATTGAAGAATTGAAGAAGAAGACATAATTCGTTTGTGGTGAAGACGAAGACATTCATGCACAAACAAATGGCACGCCCGGTGGGACCTCGTGTTAGTCTTCTATCATCTTCTCTTGATTTTGATCATCTCTTGATTTTGATCATCTTTTGATTTTGATCTTATCTATTTATCTTCTTCTGAAATTCTTCAATATTTGTTAATTATGGTTTCTGGAAATTTAATCCCTGGAGGATTAACGAAAAATGCTCCATCTACTCCTCTAGAGGTTACACCATTACAAATAAACCCTCTTACTACAGAAAATTCAATAATTCCTCCCTACCCTCAAATGTTGATTACCCTGAATTTGTTAACCAACACACTATCATTTACTTGAACCTTTGGTTAGAAACAGAATGAGACTGTTGGATATGATCCAAATTTCTTTCTAGGTGGGACCCACATGTTTCCCTCTTTCCACGATTCTTTTCTTTGTTTTATGCAATGAATTAGTGTTCAATTATTGATCAATGATATATAAATATATATCATTTACATCTTCGAGAAGGACAGGAAGAAGCAGGAAAATGTTTTCCACTATCATTATATATTCTCTTTTCAATTCTTCCGTAATTTCTTCAATGGAATTATTGAAACAATAAGAATGTTAGTGGGTGGTCCCATGTTTTTCGTCTTCATGGAGGACTCAGTTAGATTTGGGTTTCCTTAACCCCGCAACATCATCTCCTCAGGGTGATCTCGCAAAGCATACCCACTCAGTACCCTTCCAATGTCATTCCCCATGGTGAACCTACTCAATTCCCTCTTGGAGTGACATTCCCCATGGTGTACCTACTCAATTCCCTCTTGGAGTGACTCGCCAAAGTATATCTAATGTGGTCTTACCTCATGTGGCTTTTGGACCAAATCCAATAAACAATGATCTTAATGCATGGATGCAACTCTCTGGAACATCCAGAGTAAACCCAATGATCACTAAACATTACTCAACCTTAGCCCCACACATAGACAATTGTCTCATGCCTGATGGTCTTGATTTACCCCAAAATGTAAAGATGTACGATGGAAGTGGAGACCTTGAAGATTACTTAAGGGTATTCAAGGGGGGCGCAAAGATAAAAAAGTGGTCGATGCATGTCCAGTGTCACATGTTTGCTTGGACCCTAACTGGAGTGACTAGGACATGGTACAATCACATTCCTCCCGGGAGCATTCATAGTATACACAAATGAAACCCTGGAGATACCTGACCTCCCAGAGTCCCAAAGGATTTCTGGACCCATTCATGGTCTCGGGAACAAAAACCTTACGGCGGAACTGGGAAAAAATTTCCCCAAAAAAGGATGATGAAGGATGATGTCAAGGGAAAAGAAATGGCAATGGGACTCAGTGCCTCACATGACACCCATAAGAAGGATGATGAAGGAGGAGACAGAGGAGGAAGAGGAAGGTATAATGGAGGGAAAAGTTATCGAAGAGAATTCGATAGGAGATCCATGAGGGATGGGCGGAGTCACAATCACAATCACAATCAAAGAAACCAACCTTACCCTAGGAAGGGAGATAACATCTATGGTACCCTGAGTAACTTATCAAAAACCGCAAAGGAGATCCTAAAACTGGTGGACGCCTATAAAGGGTATCATGAAATACAAATGGCCAAGGAGTATAAAGAGAAAATGACTTTTTACACTGATCGGGGGACATATTGTTACCAAAAAATGCCTTTCGGACTAAAAAATGTTGGAGCAACTTATCAAAGATTGGTTGATATGGCCTTCAAGGAACATACAGGAAAAGGATCAACATGAAATTGAATCCTAAGAAGTGTTCATTCGGCCTTACTGAAGGTAGCTTCCTAGGACACATGATAATTCCAGAAGGGATCAGGACTAACACCTCTAAGGTCCAAGCCATAATTACATGAAATGTCCTTCTACACTCAAGGAGGTCCAAAGCCTCAACTGACGTCTTGCCGCCTTGGGAAGATTCCTATCTAAAGCAGCAAGTAGCAGAAAGATCTTTGCCGTTATTTAAGATTCTTAAAATTTGCATTAATCACAAGAACTTTAAATGGTCAGAACTTGCATTTCAAGAAGTTAAGAAGGTATTACTTGAGTTACCCACTCTTACTGCACCTACCCTTGGAGAAACTTTAACGATGTATCTCTCAGTTTCTCAAGAAACCCTGAGTACGGTGCTCTTAGCTGAAAGGAAGAAAGGCCCAATGCCTATATATTTTGAAAGCAAAGTATTCCAAGGAGCATAAATTAACTATCCAACGATTGAAAAGATGGTCTTAGCCTTGATATAGGCTGTGAGACGATTGAAAAGATACTTCCAAACTCACCAGGTGGTAGTATTGACTGGCCAACCTATATGACATGTCCTTTCTAAACCATAGAATTCAGGAAGACTGGCTAAATGGGCTATTGAATTAGGCGAACATGATATAAGCTTTAAACCCAGGTAGTCGGTAGAAGGATCAAGGAAAGATTAGCCTAACTTGGGAAGTATTGTACCAAGAGACGGTTCATATAATCTGAGAACGATGAGTGGGAAAGACATTGATAGAATTTGGCATCAAATTTAAAAAGGTGTTATATGTAAACCCACTTAGGTTTACACACCATTCAACATCACCATGTAAGGCTCGAGAAGCCATATTAAGTTAATAGGACCATGGAGTTCCTTTGTTATATCATGATGCTTATATGCATTTGATTCTAATACTTATTGATAAATAGAGTTACACTCACCAACTCTTAAGGCACTTATAAATTATTGGGTCACACTTATTGACTCATAAGAGTTACACTTACCAACTCTAAAGGCACATACAAACTGTCGAGTCACACTTGGCTCAGTACAAGAGTTACATTGAGTCACACTTGGCTCAGGACAAGAGTTACATTACTAACTCAAAAGGAGGAGAGTCGCGATCCCTCTTGAAACATTGTCACACTAAGGCAATGCAAAAATCAATATCAAGAAGAACATACACAAGGCAAGGGTAATACCCTAGGGACGACGAACTTGCTTGACGAACTGGCAGACTTTGAAAGTAAGAGCTTGAACTTAAGAGCATGTGAAAATATTACTCACTTTCACCGTGAAGAAACGGAACTGGAATTTTTCCGGGTTTCACCCCGATCTTACTTATCCCACAATACACAAACATGGTTTCAGGAAGGCATCTCTTAAGATCCACCCTAACATTTTCCGATATGAATCGGAACAAGTGTATATCATATTCCTCACTTTTGGGAATACCATTATTCTTAAGTACCTTGTTTTTTTCCCCTATGACATGAAAGGGACAATGCACCGCCACATACCTTTTTTCTACTAAGAAAAAAGAATTAAGTATGCCATTTCTTTAGGGAGTCTCTTGCGGAGACTATTTCAGGTACCTTAGGCCTCCGTTCTATTGTGTATCATCCCCCTTTTACGGTGCCCACTCGAAAGAAGCGCCTATATAGACCCAAAGATGGAATTTGGTCAAGGCATTTGCTAATCACCTCAAAGGTTACGATCTTGCTCATGCTTTGAGGAGACATGAGGGAAATACATACTCCGTAATATCACAATACCTCTTTTACAAAGTCTGAATGAGGAAGTATAAGCCCGGCAGGACTTCGTATAAAGGGCAATAACTTTCCCACCAGGAAAGACACTAATAGTATCATGTTTACCAGCCATAGTGGGGAGAAATTATTCCAAGTCTTTCACACATTTTTCAAATTGGTTAACAGATGATCCACTAGTGATGGTGCTCACTTTATCACTATCAGACATTGTGAAATACACTATCTTAGAGTGCAAAAGTTAAAAACAATGAATTAATTTAGGCATGCATTGAACATAAAAATTCAAGATATTGCAAGATAAACTTGCAAAGAATGACGTACTAACCTGGGCGATAGTGATATGAGCCCCAGGAAGAAAGATTTCGATGGAAAAACACCGGCGAGACACGGCAGTCGACGAGTCACGATGAAGAAGGCGTGAGGCGACATGACAGCACAACAGCAGCAAACGGCGGCGATGTATTCTGCAGTGAAAGTTCGTCATAGCAATGCGGAGGTGTGAAGAGAAAAAGCTGATCGCGTAGACTTGGGAGCCGGATGAACATACGCAACGTCACCTGGTTATCCTTTCTCGGTGATCGATCTGGACCACGGTAAGAAGTATATTATCGATCCCCACTTGGAGAAATAAGGGTGGAATACTTTTGAAGGTAAAAATAAGAAAACCCTAATTTGTGTGGATATCGCCAATTGAAGGTGGGCTTTTGAGTTTTAGCCCATGCGGTTATTACCATGTTATATAGTAAATAGTTTAATGATATTTTATAATAATATAATACATCACTAAACTGGGAGACTTGTTAAGGTACGTGTTACCTATCTTGAATATCACCCGGCCACAAGATCATCCGGCCCGGCCAAGGTCATCCGGACTAAGGGTCATCCGGTTGCGAGTCACTCGGCTGCAAGATCAAGGTCACTCCAAGTCAACGAAACCATCCGGCTCACACATGGAGTACTCGACTACAAAGTCATCCGGACTTGCCCAGTGAGAGTCATCCGGCCATGAGGCCCAGTGAATGTCATTCGGCCATTACACTTCATCCAGCTTCACAAGGTCATCCGGCCTCACAAGGCCACCCGGCCTTACAAGGCCACCCGGCCTTACAAAGTCACCCGGCCGAAGAAAGTCATCTGGTCCACCACTTATCATCCGGTCCATAAGTCATTAGGACAGAGTCATTGGGACAAGGTCATTGTGATACTAGTCATCCGGACACAAAGTCATTGGGACAAATTCATCCGGACACGAAGTCATCCGGACACAAGGTTATCTGGTCACGAAATCATTTGGCCACGAGGTCACTAGGCTATGAATAAATGGAAATGGTGTGTTATAATTATATCTTGATAAATAGGGGATCATGACATCTTTCTTATATGTGTCATTTGCACATGGGACTTGAGGCCTTAAGTCCATCCTAGCCATAGTATTACTAATAAGAGTCCAATAACATTTTTTATTTTTTAAAAAAAATATCATTAGACTCTCGGAGACTTGTTAGTGTACCACGAGGAAAGGACTATCCGGCCCACACTTGTCATCCGGACTACGTCATCCGGACCACACTTGTCATCGGGACTATGTCATCCGGACCATGTCATCCGGCCCACACTCGTCATCGGGACTATGTCATCCGGACCATGTCATCCGGCTCACACTCGTCATCGGGACTATGTCATCCGGACCATGTCATCCGGCTCACACTCGTCATCGGGACTATGTCATCCGGCCCAGTCATCCGGACCATGTCATCCGGCCCGTGACTTGTCATCCATGCTTGTACCCGGTTCGAGTTATCCAGAAACGAGGTTTAGTGAGTTATTGGGTCATAAGTTAGAAGGAATAAACTAATAATTCTAGTTAAGTCATGAACGGAATAAAACTTATGTATTTACTCGTACATTGATGAAAGGGGGACCACGTAAGATCCATTATACACGTGTTAGTATACCATTGGTTAATAACATAACAGAATGG
Source organism: Pulicaria dysenterica (assembly GCA_947179395.2). Classification (NCBI taxonomy): domain Eukaryota; kingdom Viridiplantae; phylum Streptophyta; class Magnoliopsida; order Asterales; family Asteraceae; genus Pulicaria; species Pulicaria dysenterica. The sequence goes on along the minus strand of OX359296.1, from coordinate 42,621,377 downwards.
AATGTTCAAGTAACCACCTGGGACCACTTATCTCCCTTTATATACACTCATCGTCATCTTTTGTGAGGTATGCAAACAGAGCCCTTGAATTCTCTCTGAAACCCCCAACTCTGAACTTAATCTTTTCACTTTATGATCATGTTTCTCAATACTTACTTGATCGTCGGAGGGGTTTACCTCAGGGACTCCCCCTGAGGCCCCGTTTTCTGTCTTGCAGAACCACTACTTCATTGAAGCCTTTGAAGAACATTGATTGAAGAATTGAAGAAGAAGACATAATTCGTTTGTGGTGAAGACGAAGACATTCATGCACAAACAATTATAATGCAAGAATAGTGTATCTACTCATATATATATTTCACCTGCTGCTTTTTTATCTTATATATGACTAATTAAATTTTTTTCCCAATTAGGTGAACTACGTAATGAAAGTGAACATACATTGATCGATGATATCGACAAAAATGGTTATCTTATTTACGATGAAGAAGAAGAAGAAGAAACTGATGAACCAGGTTTGATCATATTCTTCATTATGTTTTTCATGCTTCGTATTATTCGTCATGAACAAAAACTAATTAAGGTTAAAATAGGCTTGATTAAATTCTAACTTTTTTAGTTAGATTGTTAATCATGGTTTTTTATTTTTCATTCTCTTTTCATCATTTGTTGAGTTAGATTAAATACTAGTTTAAAGAAGTGAAATATATGCTGTAGAGAATAATGGATATCTTCAGCATGAGGAAATTGGGACGGAGTCAACTAATTTTTCAACCGAGTGCTCTGTAATTGGTAAAACGTTTGCTGGTGCGGATATCGCGTACAATTTCTATAATGAATATGGTCTTTATAGACGTTTTCGTATTAGAAAGCACTACCATAATAAACATGCAGCTACAAACGAAATATATCGCCACATATATGTAAGCAAAGATGATGACTTGGCAAGATATCGTGTTGGTTATTTAAAAGGTAATACAGAAAACTAGAAAATGGTTGAATATAAAGCTACTTCAGATTTTTTGCTACTTGTTCATGTGCAAGAAAGCTATTAACATCCATTCCAAATCACTATTTAATACCAAGATGGTCAATGAAAGCTACTCACAATACGGGAACTATTGGAATGAGATGGAGGGATATCAATAGTGATGGTACTAAAGAAGTTAGTTTTATGACATTATGGTCTATCAGAGCAAAGTTTAACAAAGTAATTGAAGAAGGACGAGATTCTCCATCTGAAATTGAAAGCTCAATACATTGTTTGATGATTTTCTTGAAGAGCAAAATAGGAGAAAAAGTAGTAGAGTTGAGGTGAATTCTGAAATTAATTCTACTACAAAAAGTGTCATACAAGGGGATATGTCACAACACATTTATGTATATGATCCTAAAAATCCTGTTAAGACAAAAGGGCGTCCGAAGGTTACTACAAGAATAAAATCTGGTATGGAAATAACTATGCAATCGAAAAAGCAAAAAACTTGTGGTTATTGTAAAGCAAAAGGTCATAACAATACGGGGTGTCAAAAGAGAAATGTATGCATTTTAAAATACATGTATTTTATCCTTGTTTTTTGTTTTCTAATTATTATCAATTTCTTGTTTCAGATGGAGAATCCACGCCATGTTAATACGGATGAAGTATCTTGATGATTACTTTGTTATTTTGTTGGTTATTTTCTAGTTTACTTGGTTATTAATTTTGATGCAAACCATGTCACATTGGTAGTTTATTGTTTGGATTAATATTGAATTTGTAGTGGCATTTTAATCTACATATTCTTGTTTATAGTAGGTTTATTGTTGCTTCTTTTGTAATTCGCCGCTCGAATTTACCAGTTAGCGTGATCTTTGATTTGGTTTTCATTTCACTATGTTTTGTGTTTGAGATTGAATCACACATGTGTTTGTTATTTTATAAAGGTTTATATCTCAATGGAAAAAAATATAATAAAGAAAGAAAAAAAATACGTGGAACATAATATATATAAAAAAAGAGTAAAATTAAATTACATGATTGGTTCATATATAGTTTGTATATTGTTCCGTTTCTTTTTCCGTCATCCCAAGGAACGATGCTAACAAAGTCAAAAGAGATTTAAATTACTATATTGTCCCTTGTAGTACCCATGTTAGGTACTGCAGACTGTACCGATGATTTGCCCTTAATTATTTATAACAATCATTCATTTTTGAAAAAATTACTATAACATGTAATTGTATCTAGTTTAAGAAGTTTACTTACATTATCCTTAATTTTATATACGTTTTAATACCTAAAAACAAGCGAAATAACTGGCGTACTGTCATTAACTTCATTTTTGTAAAGGGAGATCAAAGGTTTAAATTTTCCTTTTTTATTCTAAATATATGTATTTGAACATTTAGTTTGTATATTTTATACATTCTTGCTTTTTGTTTCCCGCCGCAACGCGCGGGTAACTCTGACTCGTTTATCACATAACACTTTAATCCTTTTGCTTTCAAGTTTGTTGCATTCATAGTCCCTTAGATAGATGTTTAGTTTTTATTGTTTCTAAATAATTAACTTAAGTTTAATAACTTTAAATTCTATAAATACTTTTAATTAATAAATTAGCTGATTCATATAATTAATTTTGTGATTTGCATTTATTCAAATATATATGGATAGGGGAGGGTTCATGCGAGAACCGTTGTTAGTGCGAGAACCGCGAGAACCAATCTCGGCCGTTCCTTAGATATGAGAAATTTCATGGATGGTGAGCGTGGAGGGATAGAGTGTGGCAGGGTGCATGTGAAGAATTCTTGGGTGGGCAATGACATTGAAGGAGGGGGAATTGGATGACTCAGATTGGTTCTCGCGGTTCTCGCACTAAGAATGGTTCTCGCAAGAACTTTTTCCTATATGGATATTTAGGGGTTCTTGAATTCTTACTTTTATTTTAAAAAAATGGCTCAAGGATATTTTAGTTATTTCAGGTGGGTCAGGGACGGCAGACGTGATAAATTATAAACGTTGGGACGTCTAGTGTAATAAATGAAGCCCAGAAACGAACGGTATAATAAGTGACAAAGCATATGAACGATTTGTGTAATTTATTCATTTAAAAATGTTTAGAAGGGTATAAAGGTCTTTTCCTCCGTGAATGGATTAAAATATCAATCCCCATATAAAATACGTAGCCACCACGCCACTACTCGCGCTTCATCAGTAAAGAGAGAGCACACTTCGGATCCACAGCCTTTTGAATCGCCCCCAATTCTCAAAACCCTAATTTTTATCCCTTTTCCCCCTAATTTTAAATTTTATGTTTTATTTTCTTCTTTTTATTTTCTTTTTTTAATTTTTAATTTTAATATTTTCCCTCTTTCGTTTCGAATCAGGATCGTCCTACCACCTGAAAAACCCTAGTTCCGTCTGAATTCTGATCTCTGTTTTTCTCCGATTCCAAGCTTTGTTCTCACCAGATCTGGTTTTAGGGTTCGATTTTTTGAAGCTTTACGGTTCTGTTTTGTCGTATTGGTTCTTTCTTGGTTGTATTCAGAGGGTTTGATTTCTTGAAACTTTGTGGTTGTTTCAAACCCTAGCTTCGTCGAACCAATTTGATTTCTTCGTTCCTTTCGCAGAAACGGAGATCTTTTGGTTGTTTTGATAAAGTTAGGGTTTTTTTTTCTCACTTTTTTCTTTTCGAAATAATAAAGTTAGGGTTTGTAATTTTTTCGATTTTGTTAATAGTTTTTCTCAGAGCGTGAGTGTTCGTATATGTATGGCTTCAGGAACATTAGATGCGGATAAGATACGCAAAGAGAAGAGCAAGTGGGAGGAGGGCAATAAAGTCTATACAAGGAGACCTAAAAAAGGAACGAAGAATTCCGATTCCGCTACCGCTACCGCGGCCACCACCGCCTCTCCGGTCATCGCGGCGACCCCCGCTTCTCCACCAACCGCCAACAACGGGCATACCCTAACAAACGAAGACGCGAATTTGCAAAGAGAGCAAACGTTGAGTCGGGGAGCCGATGTATCAGGTGATTCTCCCGGCCAAAGTCTACCACATGAAGCGGTGGCTGTACAAACGGTAGGTCCAACTGGAAACGGCGTTGTGAGACCTATTGTTACTTTCGTGGATGATCGGGTCAAGATTTATCTTGATGCTTCTACGTCCAAGATTGATATCAAAGAGCTTAGGGAGAAGCTAAAAGAGGAGCTTGATCAAGTTAGAAGATTAACTCAAAAGCTTGAAGATAAAGAAACTGAGATTACTCATAACTCGAGTCTTGTTGGCACTGCCAACGATGATGAAACTTATAGCCAGTTACAGTATCCAGGTAATGATATAGTAGATAGGAGATCACTGCTTAGAGTTGATTCAGAGATGGGTACAGATTATATGGACAGGAGAGCTTTAGCAAGAGCTAATTCCGGAGTAGGTTCTGATATGATAGATAGGAGAGCCTTGATGAGAGTCAATTCTGAAGTGGGTCCTCCTGCAAATCCAGAAATGACAAGTCTTAGACATCTAAATGTATCAGTTGGTGAATCTGTTGAGAAAGAGAAAAGAACACCGAAAGCTAATCAGTATTATCGGAATTCTGATTTTCTTCTCGGAAAAGATAGATTACCTCCTGAAAGTAACAAGAGACTGAAATCAAATGGGGGTAGAAAATCGGACTACAGTTACTACAAGGTAAATCTTGAAAACCAAAAGAAACAAGTGTTTATAAAGTGTAGCGGTTTGCTTCAGAGGTTGATGAAGCACAAGCATGGTTGGGTGTTCAACGAACCTGTTAATGCAAAGCTGCTTGGGCTTCATGATTACCATGACATCATTAAACATCCTATGGATTTTGGCACAATTAAAAGTCGATTAGACCAGAACTTCTACAAAACCCCTAGTGCATTTGCAGATGATGTCAGACTAACGTTTTATAACGCCATGACTTATAATCCTAAAGGGCAAGATGTTCATATTATGGCCGAGCAGCTGTCAGAAATATTTGAAGAAAAATGGGTAACTATTGAAAACGAGTATAATCGATTCTTGAGATATGGATGGAATTATCACGCAGGCACCCCTACCCCAACATCGAGACCGGTTCATCAGGTTAGGACTCTTGATAGGTCACAGTCAATGGCTTTGCCCTTCATGGCTAGGCCAAAACCTTCAAGTTATGCCCCAGTAAGTAGAAAACCTGCGCCAAAGAAACCTAAAGCCAAGGATCCCAATAAGAGGGATATGACTTATGAAGAGAAGCAAAAGCTGAGTGCAAATCTTCAGAGTTTACCTCCTGAAAAACTCGACAACATCGTGCAGATCATTAACAAGAATAATACACTTGCTCAAAACGATGAGGAGATTGAAGTCGACATTGACAGTGTTGATGCTGAAACCCTATGGGAACTTGATAGGTTTGTCACCAATTACAAAAAGAACTTGAGCAAACACAGAAGGAAGGCTGAACTATCTCAACGGGGGCCAAGACCACTAGCTGGGAATGCTAATCTTGCTATGCTACAAGTATGAACTGTATAAAACTTCTCTTTTTTCTAGTACATGTTTTTCATTCAAGATTCAGATTCTGATGATTTTACATTATTACAGATCCCTACAGCGTCCATCCCTGAGGCACCAAAAGAAAAGAGAACAGGTAACTATTGTAGATTAATTGTTCTCACGTTAAGTTTGATTTTTTGGAGGAATATGGTCAGTGTGCTAATATATTGCAATTGCCTGTGTCTTGTGAATCAGATGAAAAGAGTCCTGCTGATAATCCACCCAACCAAGAAGAGAGAAGAGAGGATAATGTCACTCGGTCCAGTAGTTCTAGTAGTTCAAGCAGCGACTCTGGATCATCTTCAAGCGGTAATTGATTAAATTATGTTTTACTCTTTTTATGAAACTACTCCCTCGTAATATACTTGCTGGTGTTTTATTGATGTGGATGTTAATTCTACCTTGTTGAAATGTTTCATTGTTCTTGTGGTGCTTTCCTTGCAAGTTCAGATAGTGACAGTTCCTCTGGATATGGATCAGATGCTGGGCATTCACCTCGGACTTGAGAGGAGCAACAGATTCAGGTAAGCTTATGCAATTAAACTGTTTAGTTACAAAAGCTAATTAATAATGTAAATGTGTGTATCCCAGTCAGTGTCGACGCATAAATCTATACGGTTGGGATTTTGTATTTTCTTAACATATAAGGGACAACGTCATTTCCTCTCGTCTTAATAATGGTCTGAAGATAACCAATAGTCTAAGAGACCAAGACCATTGTTATTTTCTCTGAATGCTTTATAGGGCTAGTTTTTTCCCAGCCAAATATTTATATGTTTGGCATTCCAATAAATTTATGGAGGATGTTGCATTCCAGAAATGGAATTAATTTCAGCAGTATCTTTTAATATTTCTTGTCTTGATCATTTTGAGTGGCAGTTTATAAACGTACTCACATGTTTCTTTGCCGTATTTACATGAATACAACCATTCAAGAAAGAGGCGGTTTAAATAATATGATTGCTGACGTTTAGATAATCCAAGGAGATAACAAAATTCTTTTGTTTACGTCTGCTAGTTAGTCTTATATTTATCCTTGTTTTGCAGATCGTGGCCGATTTCTTATTAAACAAATGTACTCCTGTGAAAATTGAAAATTCATCTGATAGGCAATGGCCAGACCAGCATGATTTGCAGGATTTTCATCTGCAAAAGCTCTTGAGATGTTTGAAAGTAGGTTAATTGATGCTGGAACATGTAATTTCGTGGTTGGTTCATTTATTAGAAAGTAGGATGTATGGAATAGATTTTTATTCATTTAGGAAATGTGGGCTCTTTGGTGTAGCAAATGTTGGTTGCCAAGTAAGAATTGCTACCAGTTTTAGTTATGAGAACCCATGCTAGGTTTGGTTTTGCTTTATGTCTTGCGTTTGGAGCGACTGGGTACCGGATTGTTTTGCATAAGTTGAATAGGTGGTTTTGCCCTTAATTGCAAGTCGTTCATTTCTTTGTAAGGCTTATGAGACATGACCAATGAAAATCATAGGTAGCGTGTACAGTTATTGCCTGTTGGACTTATCTGTTTTTTTCATTTCTGTTCTTGTGTTTTATGTTATCATATTTTCTTTCCAAGTCACAACTGCTGCTTGTGGTTGCTCGGTTGAATAGACTTCAACTTGCATCTCTTATGAAATCGCATTTGTTATAATTAGTAAATCAATTATGATTGCAATTACCATAGATCAGGAAGCAAGTCATACATGAGAAAACAGTGACAGCAGACCACCAACAACAGGCACATCGGCAAATGTAACATGGGAATATGATTTAGACCCAAAGGTTAAACCAAAGGGATTTTATGTAGCTTCATTAACTTGAAAAAATAGAGAAAATAGGAATTTGATATTCATACCAGCACCTGGAATCTTTGTTTTTCCATCATGAAAAGTCTTTGCCCTAACATCAGGTATGGTCACACCAAACAGCCTCCTCTAGTCACAGGTATCTGCTTTCTTGACAAGTGCACAGTAGAATTAACAAGATTGTTGATCATATTGACAGTGTTGCCAATGATCATGGCGTTGGAATTGCCAATTATGAAACTCACATTGATTTAGAGGGACAGCTTCAATAAATTTTGATTATTACTTGTTTCCCTTCTGATTTGAATGTTCAATTATGTTTTGAGATGATAGTTGATGAATGCCGGATATTCTTGTGTTTATTAAAATAGCAATCTACTTTTTAAAAATTATCTTAATAGGTAACTTACTTTTTTATTACCTAAATAGGTAAACGTACTTTCTGATAACTTGTTAAAATAGGTAAATTACTTTTTTATTACCTAAATAGGTAACGTACTTTCTGATGACTTGTTAAAATAGGTAACCATTTTGAATACAACATGTAAAACATTTTGTGAAATGTACCTTGATCTGAAAACATTTTATTTGATACATAATCTATATTTTATTGGCATTATGACACATATATTAACCCAAAAAACATGGTACATTCCACAAAAAGCCATGACATAAGATGTTTACATGTATTCAAAGTGGTTATCTATTTTAAGAAGTCATCATAAAATACGTTGCCTATTTAAGTACTAAAAAAGTATGCTACTTATTTTAACAAATTATCAGAAAATATGTTACCTATTTAGGTAATAAAAAAATAAGTTATCTACATAGATAATTTTGAAAAAGTAGGTTGCTATTTTATAGCGTTTAACCCTTATTTTAATTCATGAGTGTGTTGGCCATTTAATCATATTCATCAAACAGTCATGAAAAGTTGCATGCCAAAGCTCAAAAGGGTTGTTTAATATAAAGATTTGACTAGACTTGGTAATCATTCAGGATGGTGCGGAGTGTACGCTCGTTCAAGTCTTAGCAGTGTTAATTGAAATTCGTGATACTCTGATAAGAGTCGAGTGACGATGTAGAAGTGATTCAAGTATTTGCTATTGAATTTATATACATAGTTTACACATAATCCTCAACAGGAACAAGGAATAAAACTGTATTCTGGTTTTTGAAGTTGGTGCGGGATACTCACATGAGGGCAGTACTTGGCGATGGCAGTGCATATACCCTTAGTTAATGTAATCTGCGATTGAAGAATTATTAACGGGAAATGATCCAAAATGTAACAGGCAGAGCAGTTGCTAGTACACGGATGACTTTCCAATGGCGTTACAGCATCGGTGGTACGCATGAAACAGTAAAGAGATTGTTATGTTTGAATCAAATTAATCAAAGCAAAACTCGCCAGATCGCATAACAATTACAATTTATAAGGGACGGCAAAAGATTGAAAAGAAACGAAGAAAAGAAGATATCATAGAGAGAAGGGGCTAGAAAAAAGGGGGTTTAACTTGATGAGGTAATTTAGGCGGAGTAAAGAAGAAGAGGAAGAATTCTCAAGATGGCGGTTCAAAAGGCTTTATCAAGGGTTTCGTTTATTTAGATTCAATATATAAAAGTTTAACGTTTGTGTATCATCATCATCATCATATTTAATAATAACTAGTTCAGATACCCGTATAAACAACACGGGTAATCATAATTATTTATTTGAAATAATTTTTTTATTCGTTTAAATAAATATATGATTGTGTTGTATGAGGGAAAGAAAAGCTCAACCCAAAACAATTATTAAGAATTATTTATAATTTTATTATGATAAATTTATAGTATATGTATAATAAACATAGATAAGGACAAACAATTTGAATGTGTGTACTTTTTTTTACTATTGATGTAGCTTAGGATTTAATATATTCTTTTATTTATTTTAAACTAAATGAAAATTAAGATTCTCTAATAACTGATAAAAGTTATTCTTTTATTTATTTTAAAAAATACTTATAATCTATACATATATTTACTTAATTACAACGTAAGAAATTGTTTAAAGTGATACAAAATTATAATTATGATAAGAATATCATTCGTAATTATAGTAAAATTTGAATTTATTATGTATAATAATTTAAAAAATATAAATAAGTAAAAATACCTATTATATGTAAAATATTTACGTTTAAATTATAGTAAGGATTAATTTAGTAGGATAAGATTAAAAAATTATATAGTAAATAAATTGCTTGCATAAGTATAAATACTTTGATTGTGTAGAAAATTTAATAAATATAATTATCTCATATCTTTATGCAAGTTGACTCAAATTCATATCGTGCAAAAGACAATTAAATGATAAAATCTTAAATTTAATCGATATTATAATGATTGTTCCGAATAAAGGTTTAAATTACAGGTCGGTTATTTATTTATATTTAAAATTGATTAAACACATATTATTATAAAGATATTAAATAGTGATGTTTGAATTTGGATAACATTATAGTCTTGATTACTTTTATATAAATTTTAATATGTTGACTCTAAAAAGTCAAAATTGATTTTATAATTTGAAATAAACTAATGATCAAGATTAAATCTTTTCTTGAATAAACGGTTCAGATCGTCTAATAATTTTTTTCCTAATTAGTCTTTTATATATATTAGAAGATAGGTTAACAATATTAATAAGCAAATTTTATTTTTAATAATAATATTATTACTATTATTTAGGATTTTTCCAGAATTGAGTTTTTAAAGGTTTTTACTTTTTGTTCAAATTTGTGTTTTTCAAGGTCTTCAAAGGAACTGCCCAAACTTGGGTTTCCAAACATCATTCCTAGCACGTTACCATCGATTTGGGTCTTGTTGAAATTTAGGGAGTCTTTCCAAAGTTGTGATTTCAAGGTTTTTAAAGTTTCTTGTCCAGATTTGCGTTTTTCAAAAGCTATTACTAGCAAGTCATCGATTTGGTTTTTCATCCGATGATTGTTTAGGAGTTCATTCATCGGTGATTGTTTAGGGCTTTCCTCCATCAGCGTCTCGGTGGCTCTTCATTTGGTTTAGATGATTAAATCAAGACTCTTCATTAGCGATTATTTTGGGTTTCCTCAATCAGCGATTCTTCAGTCGGTTTAGATGATTTGATTAAGATCTCCATCGCCCATTGGCAATTGTTTAGGGTTTCATCCATCGGCGATTCTTTATTTGATTTAGATGATTTAATCAAGATATTGGCAATTCTATAGGGTTTCAATTGCACATGTTTGTGTTCATCTATGTGATTTTGCTTCCGATCTTGTTTGAAGATATAGGGTTTATAATCGATTTGTGTTAATGTTAGAGATATTTTGATTTTGATTTTGATTCTGGTCCATTTTTACTTCTCTTACTGATCTATTAATTGTTTTGTTTCAGTTTTTATTATGATTATTCAGACATCTATTCATGTGTTTAAACAAGATCTGGTTTTGCCCCTCATATGATTTTCTCTGTTCAAACAAGATCTGTTCATGTGTTCTTGTATGTGGATGTGCTCATGGGTCTTGAAAGGGATGAAAATTCATGTGTTTATCATATTACTCTATATATCAATTTACAAAGGCAAAATATCATGAGATATTTAGAGCTACTTTTGTCAGTTTATCATAAACACATAAGATATTGAAATAAGTGAAAATTACAATCTATTATTTTAATATTTTATACTTTACCACTTTGTTTGTGGGTCTGCTTTCTTATTTAAAACCCACTTATTCTTTACCAAATAAATAGTTAAGAAATTATAGTATTTAGCTTGCTTTAATGTTCATTAGCCCACCACCACTGCTAATTGTAGGCATCTTTTTTATGGCTCTAGGACTTTTTCTAAGATTCCAAATAATTTACAGTATTCATATAATTTATGTTCAAAATTTTTTTATATTTTGAAAGTATTTTGCGACACACTATTTATTAATCTGACACATGAATTTTTTTTTATTATTTTATTAAAACTAGCAAAGACATTATTCATAGAGACTTTTATGATACTAGCATGTTATCCGCGTAATGTGGCGTCAATAAACAATTTCTACTCTTTAACATACCTATTTTTATAACGTAAGGAGTATGATATTTATGTAATACGGTGATGACGAATAATTTTCGTTTGATTACATGTCTATTTTCTTTATCTTTTTTCCACATCCTTTACTTTTCAATTCTCCATAATTTAAAAAAAAGGTTATGAAAATATTTTTTAATAATTAAGTTAATTTGTATTGGCTTTAACTTTAAAAAAAATGTATTGACTTTGAATTTCTTAAATATGTAAAGTTTAGTTATTAAAATTGAATATAAGAATTTTATTAACTATATCTAATAGTTACTCAATTTAGTTTATATGAGGGACAATTTAGTAATTTTAAAACACTTAAGAGTTAAAACAAAATGATTAAATGCTTTATAATATAATATAGATACACAAATTCCTAATTATTCATTTTTGTATATAATCAGTTCTTTAATGGGTTAAAGCCATTAAATAGCTGTCATCTTTCTCCCATGTTCTATTGTGGCACCCTCTATTTTATTTTACACATGTGGCAAGTCAAGTCATTAATTATGTGTTAGTGTGCCAAAATTCGACCTGCAACTTATCCAGCAGGTTTCTCGATCCATTCTTGATCGTTTTTGCTAATTCTTTTTGCAGAACCTTGTAAATAATCATTTTACCTTTTAAAGGTCATCAAATTCATGAATTTTCGTCAAGTGTAGCCCAAGAAATTGCTAATTAAAGTCGGTTATGTATCATTCAAGACTATCTTACTGTTTTTTATAATTTGATTCATTTTAAACTCGTTTTTTTTCCGTTCTTTTTATACTACTTTATAGATAACTCGATTACCTTTCCATAGGATCAAGAATTATAAATTTTCATAATGTATTAATGGAGAAATTTGAGATTATAGTGTCGGATTTTTATTCGATTTCAATTAAAAAAAAGGCAGGAAAAAAATCATTTTTACAGATTATAACACGTAATCTTCTTACCTTTCAAAGGACACCAAGTTCATGAATTTTCATCAAGTACAAGCCAAGAAATGTTAATTAAAGTCGGGTATGACTCATTAAGCACCCTTACGGTTTTTTGATTATTTGACTCATATTAGACTCGTTTTTAGTCGGGTTTTTTTGTATTATATTATAGACATCTCGATTGCCTTTTCACATACACAAAAATCATTAATTTTCATCAATTATAAATGGAGAATTTCGAGTTTAAAGTTTCGATTTTAAGGTGAAGATGAGGGGGAAAGGTGACCTGTTATAGCATGTCAAAATCAACAAAATTGCATGTGTAAAAAAAAGTAGACGTGTCACACTGAAACATAGGAGAAAGATGACAGCTATTTAATGACTTTATCCCTTCTTTAATTTTGAAGAACATGTTATTTTATTTTCCTTTGCATAAAACAATTGTACATTTCTTTATATGATTAAAAGTAAGTTGTATTTTACGCTGCTACCCCATAATTTATCTAATACTAATACAGACATACATCAATGTCTACATATGTATGTATGCGTAAAAAATGGTTAATGTGCATTCAAAGTATAATAATATCATTGCTTCGTCGTTGAAGTTCTAATTTTTATTTTGATATAATAAAATATATAATAGAATTAATCGATTACAATCTTAAAAATCTTTAATTTACTCTTATAAAAGTGAAATTTGTACATATAATATTCTTCTAACATCTAGATCAAAATGAATAATATAATTTAACATTTAAAAATAAGTATTCAACCCCGTCGCGAAGCGCAGGTTAACCTCGTAATGAATCCAAATTAAAGAAAATTACCTATTATCTTCCAAACAAGTTTTTCAATCCACTAAATGGTAAATTTTGAAACTTCGATACACTAAATGATAGTTTTCAAAGTTAGATACACAAAATAGCAAAAGATGACAACTTCAATGCATTTTCGAAAATTGAACCGTTACATAAATAACTTAAAAGCAAATGATATAATAGCTTTCTCTTTAATTAAACCCATTTACTATAATTTTAATTTAATATTAGTCTTTTTAATTAGAGACTGATAGATCTCTCTTTCACACACATATATAATACTTGATGCAACTATGTGACGGATACAATGGCTAGTTCCATCACTTCCATGGTATACACACACAACAAAAACGAACTACATTCATTTCTTTCTGTTCTTAATCATCACCAATGGCTCCTCGATTGCTCGTCATCAATCGTTATCACAAAGCTTATGTAGAGTATTACCCGTTTGTTAGATATGAAAGCAATAAAATATACACAATGCAGGATCTCTACGTTACTGGGTTGTGTATTTTTTATTTTAATTTATTTTGTTTCAGCATGAGGTTCCACAAATTTGTAGATGTGTATTTTTAAAGCACCTTTCGACTTTACAGTAAAAAAAAAATTGTTTAGTGAAGAGGATTCGAAGCAATAGTTGATATTGCGGATAGAGTTAACAACACCGTACCTAGGCCTGTCAATGAGTCAGATATTGTTCCATATCCGATCCGATCTGCTCCATTTATATGATCCAACGAGTCTAAAAATTGGATCCATCACCCCAATAAGAGATTCAATAGGTCGACCCATTTAATTGGATCACTACGTGAGTCGATCCAAGATCTGACTGTCTGGGTCGACCCATTTAATATTAAACTACAATTTAATTTCAACAACCACCGACTATCATCAATGTATCAGCCACCACCCGCCACCACCACCATCTGTAACCGTCTCCAACACCGTCACGGCCGCTGTCGCCCCACCGCCACCGCCCGTTACCACTCCCACCACCAACCACCGCCACTGTCACCACCGTCGCCGCCACCGCCACCACCGTCACCGCCACTGGCGGCCACCACCCACCGCTGCCGTCAATACCGTCACAACCGCCATCGCTGCCGCTGCCGCCCGTTACCATTCCCATCACCAATCGCCACCACCGTTACCACCGCCACCTCCACCATAGCTACCGTCACTGCCTTCACCAAGAACAACTACATTGCAATTAACTTCAAGATCAATATGGACTTCCTAAGAGCATTGGGAGTGGTCTCGGCATGGCATCTGTATGCACATGTGGAGCCACAGTACAGAAGCAAACACCACCCCCTTAAGTTGGGGTACCGAAGCATAGCATCTCTTCTCGGCGCTTGAATATCGATGGAGAGAGGAGAGAGAGATGAGAGATAAAGAGAGAAAAAGAGGAGAGAGGAGAGAGGAGAGAGAAAGAGAAGATGGGGTATTTTTTTAAATAAATTTTTTTGAAGCGTTGAAGCATGGGTAGTACGTAAGTTTAAGCATGGTTGAAACATGAGTGATGTGACGTTGATGTGACGCAAAGCATTGGAGGCTTCTCGTGGGGTACTCCCCATGCTCTAATGGATTTGAAACACCGTTGACATTGATACCAAAATTTAAAAGAATAACAAACAATCTATTGTTAATTGTGTTTATATCAATTATTAAATATTTTTATGAATTACTGATCAGCGAACCACCAGTCAAGGTTCTTTCAATTGCAGATGATGAATTGCGGAGCCTCTGTGATGTTGGTTTGACCAAGGAAGGAGTGGGGTTACCGGCGCAGGTTTGATAGGTGGCGAGCTTAAAAATGCCAGAAATTCTGAGAGCATGGACAGCCCCAGCAGCAATGAAGAGGTTATCGTGGTCGCAAACAACCATACGAATAACGACGAGAGCGGCAATGTCGGAAACGAAGGCGATGAAGGCCTTGATTTTGGGCAGTTGGCGACAGAGCCATGCCTGCAACGATTAAAACTGTAGCTTCATTCTATTTTGTGTCGTTGACGTTGTCAAGTAAAACGTGGCATAAATAAAAGCCAAGTTCAACAATAAAAAGGAAGGAAATTGCAACATTCATGCAAAAAAACAAGGGTAGGATAGGGTAGGGTCGGGTTGGTGTGAAAAAATATATGATAGATAATTATATAAATAATAATAAATAAATAATATCAAATGGGGTCAGCATCAAAATCTCAGCTTACAACTTGTAGGATGAGAGCTGTAACAGTCAAGGGTTGTAAGTGAAGTTATGGTAGTAATAAAATGTTTGCTTTTAAAAATAAAATAAAAAATAATATCAAATGAGTCGCTCTGGGTCAAGATCCATTAGCAATGGATCCGATCCAAATCCCCGCTCCATTAACAGCCCTAACCGTACCTACTTAAATATAGATGATTATCTAATTAAACAGCGGCATCATACCTAATTCACTATAGATGATTATGTAATTATAGATTTTTTATGTACTTTTTTGAAATATTAAATGTATGTATAATTTAATCTAATTTTTTGTTACAAATCTTTTGTTATGTACTTGTATAGAAAAATGAAAATTAAAATGAAATTGTTACTAGCTTCGCTATTAATGAAGATAAAGTTCAATAAACAATCTTAAATGATCTACCAAGAAACCAAAATATGCAGCCAATAAAACATTATACAAAATTTTAAAAAAACAGAGCTACTTCTACGCTTCTATGTATGCTAAAGAACATCTATGCTACATCAAAATCCTTGTAGTTCCTGCTACACCAAAATTGAAAAACTTACATTTTCCTTTACATACTACCCTCCAGCTTTTCAAACAACAGCTTCTCATGAACAGGTTTCATCTTGAACTAACTGCATATATTTAAGCAGAAGAGACATCAAATCATTGCTATGGATAATGTTAAAGATGGCAAGATGGACCGGTCTGGAAACGGGTTGGGTCAGCCTAAGACAGAT
The DNA here is from genome assembly GCA_947179395.2 of Pulicaria dysenterica. Lineage (NCBI taxonomy): Eukaryota > Viridiplantae > Streptophyta > Magnoliopsida > Asterales > Asteraceae > Pulicaria > Pulicaria dysenterica. The sequence continues at coordinate 42,605,233 of OX359296.1, read as the reverse complement.
TTTTTTAAAAATTTAACTTTTACTTGCTGTCAAATAAGATTACAAAATTAAACGTATTTGAAAAGTAATGTGATTCTTTGAAAAAAAACGAGCAACACGTTTTACGCGTTAATACACACATCGCGTGTTTCCTTTAAATCTATTTCAATTTAAATTCTATTTTGTTAAGAGATAAAAGCAGAACTCAAATCAACCCATGTATATGTGAATGGGTTGAAACTTATACACCAGTAACTAAAGCAGAAGGGAATGGATTCAGACTGCACCTTTAAAGCAAGCCTAACCAACATGAAAAGGATAACAGGATTAAGTTTGCTGATGCTACAAGCTAATTAGCAATCAATTCGGCTTTTTTTCCTTTGATTATTACTAATCCAGTTGAGAATATCTGAACAATCCTCTTGGTTGATGAAAAGCCTGTTGTATATGCTTAATAAGGTCAGTTTACTCTGATCAAAGAAAAGGAGTTTTAGTTATTATTATACTGTGTAGTGTATACCCTCTTTTAGGTCGATAAATTTTTAGTTGTGCAATTTCTCGTCGATCCGACATATCTTTGTCCATTGTAAGTGATCGAGGTACTGCAAGTTTCCCACTTTCATCATGATATGCATCATATATGAAATTGAGTACCTCTTCCTGCATGTAAGTATAACTTAGAGATTATAAGATTGGAGGATGAGAAATCAAGAGCTACAGTTTAGAAAACGAGAGGCATACAAGGGGTCTTGAAGCATCAATCCACTGATAAATCGGCTCATTGCGAAACCATGTCAACTGTCTTTTTGCAAAATTTCTGCAACATTAAATTGGAATTAGACTGAATTCTAATACTTCAACAGTTCAACTGATAAATTTGACATGATCAAGTGATATATTACCAGAAGATGAACAGATAAAAGTAAAGGTGGCAAAATGGGTGGTTTTGGCCAGGTTGGGTAACTAGTCAAAAAAGGCTTTGATCAAACGGGTTATGGGTCAAACAGGCCAGGTTGGGTAACTAGTCAACTGTCTTTCAGTAACACAATACAGTTATATAAAGTATCATTTGTTAATAAAGTTTAACAACCATGACATAACATGTCAGACTGTCAGTTTAGCTCCTGCGTGACCCATGTTTTTTTCCAAGTACATGAAACAATTAAAGATAATTTCAAATATACATTAAAAAAGATAATTGGACAATATATTTGTGGGGCGTATGGCTGAAATGAACATGAACTGGGCGGGAAGAAAAAATCTTGAGTGGGCAGGTTCTAAAAGCAGATAAGCCCATTGGACTTGCCTGTGACCCAGTTGAATGGTATAATTATATTATGCTTTTATCATTTGACCAAATTAAATTTAAACCAGACCCAAAGAAACTAATGATTTACCCAATTTGATCTATTCTTAAAAGTTTAGGCAAAATTGCCCCCTCTAGATAATATGAAAGAACCACCTTGATGCTTTCTGAAATTCAGATAGAAAAGCATAAAAGTCACGTGTCGAACTTCTGCCACCTTGTTCTTCACAATTTAAAAGGTACTCCATAGCCTACATTTTGTTAAAACGATACAATGTAAAAAATTCAACCTTCAAAAGTAAATCATATTATCATAGTCTATAATCTCTCCAAGTTTTCAGTTTTCACAAGGGTAAAACCATAATTTAGCAAAAAGAAAATTGAATCAGATAACCTTGTAAGAGAGGTTTTAACTTCTATGTGGAGCAGAATACCAAGATGACATGGTAAATACTAAATCGAATTCAACATCTCTACCTTTCAAACTTACATGTCAAAATGACAAAATCAAGTGTTGGTATACTTTCTATTCTGTACATGTGGAACCAGAAAACTTAAGGTGGTAAATGGGTGGGTCAGACAAGTTGTGTAATGTGTCAGAAGGGCTAAAGGTTCACATTGGATTACAACGTGACTCGTAGGGTCGGGCCATCGTAAAACATTGTTCTCTTTTCATTATTAAATTTTATAAACAACTAACGTGTTGAATATTGTTAGAAAAAAGATACTGCATGCTACAATAATAATCTAAAATAGTTTAATGAGACTTATGAAGTTAAATACAATTTGAATACACTTTAAGCAACCTTCTATAAGTCCGACCTGTTCAACCCATTTCATTTTAGCTAACTTCTCTATGTAATTCCAATTTGACCTTTAGAGAAAATTAAATAAATAAATAACCCAAAATTAATCATTCTAGCATGATACATAAATGAGTCAAACTGCCATTTCTATTAAGAAGCACTGTCAGAAGAGATTCTGATGACAGAATATCCAATGAATTGTGTTGTTTTACACACATTAACTTTTTATACCCAGTAAATTGTAATTTTATTGGTTCATAAATTATTTTTGTGATTCACACACATTAACTATTAGAGGTGCAACTGAAATCATATCCATGGAATTACGAGACTAATAATATGCTGAATGAAAGAAACATGAATAGTAAATGATAGAGATATAAGAGCAAAATAAAGTTATAAAAACGAATAGCTGTCGTAGAAGAGATACTCAGAATACCTGTCTGTAACCTATTGCTCGTGTAGCAGAATTTGAATTTGGCTGAAGACCCAAATCAAGAAGCCAACTTGCCTCGGACAAAATGCCATTACTTCCTAATTATAAACATCAGGTCCATAATATATCAATATGAACCTTTAAAAAACGAAGGCTACAAATGTAACTACAGCTTATTGTTATGACTTATGCCGTGTACAAATTCTGCACCAAGTATATAAATGAACTTATAACACGTCAAAAACATGGTGCTTGCTTGTTGTAATAACTTACACCAGCACATATACAGAAATTAAGTAATACGGGCCAATTCTATATAGAAACAATGAAGCAAGTAGTTTAGCTCAATTTGTTACTCAGAACTTGAAACCAAAAAGGCACCAAACATAAATACCCTACAATCATCATTTCCTAATGGACAAAGATAGGTAACCAAATAAACTATAAAAGGTAAAACTTGGTAAGATGTGATTATTCGGTAAGGGCTTTCCTAACCAGATAAGAAACTAAAATATAACTGATATGCCCAATGCTCACCTGAAATCATATCTTCACACCGAAAGTCAATAGACCTATAAAGATCTGTTCTTGACGTTGAAAGAAAGAAACAAATAAAATCATAATCCAAATCCTTTTGCTTTTCATCCAGAATTCCATTAGCAGAAATGTCAATGCCAAGGTCTGTTGAATGTGAATCACTTTGTCCTTTAAAAGAATCATATGGTACTGGAAAAGCCGATGGAGGTAACCCACTAGACTGCAATATCAATGATGACTGTCAATGTCTACAATTGTATTTGACACACTAATTGTTTATTAACAAAAAAAAGTTCAAGAATTTCAGACAAAAAGTGTTCCAATTCAATCCAATCTGAGTACCCGACCCATGTCAAAAGTTACCCGACCGCTTACCCAACCAGAGCATTTGCCACCTCTACATACTGTATACCTTTTATCTATTTAAGTCACGTGCATTTATACAAAATAACATCATTACAAAAGCTGAAATGCAAATAGACCTTGATGACTTCAAGCTTGCGGCGTAAACGATACCAATCATTGGCCGGTAAAGATTGAGCACTTGGGTCACCTGCTTTGGTAACCAACTGCACAGCAGCATCCCAGTCATAGTTTCTCTCAAAATTAGCAAGCTCGGATTGCACTTGCAAACTAATCTCTGGAGTAGCCTTGGGAACGTCTGGTTTCCCATATATGAACCTTATTCATGATTAAAAAAGATTCCATGAACTAGAAAAGCCAGCATCAACAGAATCAAAAGGTCAAATATTCAATGAATTTACCATCTCAAGTATAATCCGGTTCCTCCGGTAACTATGGGAACACGGCCTCTATTGAGAATATCTTTTGTAGCTTGCCTCCCGTCATCATAAAAGTTCCCAGCAGAATAATCTGGTTGGAAAAGACGGTTAGCTTGTCGACTAAAACCATAATCCGTAACATATATCAAAGGTTATATAAACCTTCAGCAGGGTGCAATATGTCAATTAAATGATGTGGTACTTCCTGCAAGGAAATTAGAAATAAGATTAGTCGCAGCTTGAACTGACAAGAAACTATGCATAGCATTTTAAGCTAAGGATTGTGAATGTATCTCAACTCAAGGTTACCTTTCTTTCACTAGTTGAAGGTTTTGCAGATCCAACATCAAGACCTTGATAAACCTGTCAGAATAAAGACAACTAAGAACATTTTTTAGCAATATATTACTGTAGTAAAAATCAGGAGCAATCAAAATCAACCAATTATGTGTAGATTCTGATATCCGCATACTTAATTTAGCATAATTGAACCCTAATAACTTGAGACAACAATTGTTAACATCTTTATCATAATTCACTCATTTACCATTAGCAATTTCAATAATAGAAAGGAATAACGGTTGAGAAGGATATACACACCAATGAATTCGAGAAGAATTAACAGCTAAAAGGTAAACGCTATGGAATAAGATTAAGCAAATTCTGTATATACCTGGACCGAGTCTGCGCTGATGATTTCGCCATTAAGCTTTTTACAGAGCTCTAATGCGAGCCTGCTTTTTCCAGCGCCGGTAGGACCAGATATAACGATGACTTTCTCCTTCTTAGATTTTGTGGAAGCAGAGCACTGGAAGGTACTAAATAGGCGTCTTTGGCAGCACTGACGACGGTGTGTGAGGAAGGATAGTGCGGAAGGTGGGAGGAGAAATGTCTGCGCCGGTGAATACGATAGCCGGAGGTAACTCATGCTAAACCTTCCGGTGAAGATATTCATTCGCTTGATACTTATGTATTTATGTCCATCGTTAGATTACAAACGTTTTATTTGAGGGAAAACGAGATTTCGACTGCCTCGTCGTAAAGAGGGGGCGTAAACGAGTCGGATCTAACATATGAGACTCAAAAATTTTATGTTAATCTCGAAATCGGCTTGATAGCTTGACGAAATTTTATATTTGACGCTTGAGTTAGGCTTGACATGGTATATTATTAGTTTGAGCCCGGTTTAAAAAGCTCGAAATAAGATATAAAAATTAAATTTAAAAATCAAGTTATCCGAAATACAGATAAAATATGATATTGATGATTTTTTAGTAACTACTTATTATAAATAGTATGTATATAAAGTATATTTATTTCAATAAGTACTCTTTTCTAATATGTTTTAATATTATTTCATCATATATACATATTACATATATAAATATACATATGCTATATAAGGTTCGAAAAACTCAATAAGGACTTGAGCCGAGCTCTTAGAAGCTCGAGCTAAGCTAGTTAAATAATTCGAGCTTGTTTTTTGGGCTCGAACTTGAACTCGAGCTCGATAAAGTTCGACTCGAACAAGCCGAGCTCGAGTTACTCAATAAAAGCTCGACTCGTTTACACCCCTAGTCGTTAATTATTTTACCTTTTTACGACATGTATTACTAATAGTATTGGAAAAAAACTAAATTATTTAACGACTTTTATATTTTTTTTAAATTAGGTACTCTACTTTTTTATATAATATATTAGGTATCGTTATACTGCTTGTAACATTTTAATATATTTCCTAAATTATTATAGTATTCGTAATATTAAAAATTGATAATTATAAACTTAATAAATAATTATGTAACTCATATTAATTGACATTAGCCTCTAGATATTATTTTTTCCATCTACTAAACACAGGTCTTAACTTTTTTTTTAAAAAGGAAAGTGTTTTTGAATGTTTTGAAAAGTGACTAACCGAAATCGTTAGCAAACCTGAATTTGTTGTTTTTTGTTTAATAAAATAAAGAGATTCCCAAATTGACGAATCGTTCTCCACAATTTTACAAACGGAAGTTTTTTAGATGTTTTAAGAAAAAGTCCTAAATATTGTCACAACATTTTTTGGTTTATTTAATGTTATCGAATAAAAAACAATAAAATCCAGGTCATCGTTCAACCGAATCAAACTCTTTCTTCAAAACAATTGTAATAAGAACTGGTTTTAAAAAAAGATCAACCAAGGCCTGAACCGGTTTGAAGAATAAGTTTGATACAGTAGTGCTAGGCGAACAAATAGTGGATTTGGTGAGCATAAGGTGGAGATGGCAACAGTGGGGTGACGGCGACAAGTGATGGTGAGGCGACGATGGTGATTTTGTTCCCTGGCGATGGTGATAAATTATGGTGGTGATGCGACAAAGATAGAGAGAGGGAGTGGTGGACCGGTGGTAATGATGGTGAGAGAAAAGACTTCAAGCGATAGACATTCATGGAATTAAGGGGAAAGGTGGATGGTTTTGGTTTTTAAATTTTTAAATTTTTTTTTATTTTAAAATTATTATAGAATTAAGAAAATAAAAAAAAATAGATAAGGGCATCTTGTCCTTCCAAGTACATTCAAACCAACATTAAAACAAATTGTTTAAACCAAGGACCATTGATGTATAAGAGTAATTTTTGTGCCTTTCTTGACTCTTGGTCTTGATTATTAAATTTAGGTTTATATTTTAACCATTTAGGCTTCATGATTCTGTAGGTTCGATGTTTTTAACAACTATGGAAACCACCAACAAATAGATTCCATCACAAACTGTTCCACATTATGTGAACAGTTCAGATGTTATAGGATAAGCGCAGGTGGAAAATAAATCATGACCAAAAGTCAAAATCAGATCTAAAAGAGTATGACAATTGCAACCATTTCCCCCCTAAATTAAGAAAAAATAAAAAAATTCCAGACGAAACCTATAAGAGTACACATAGAAAGAGCATCATAAACACAAATTATCAACACTTATCTCACCTTTACCCGCGAAGAAACTATAATTCAGATAATATCTGTAAAAAAGCAAAATTATCTACAGGAGCTCCCAATCCGAGTCGGCTAAATCTTGAGCTGCTAATGTTGTTGTAATGCCAATGTCAGGTAATTTGTTCATCTCTGTTGGTTGGCTGAATTCATCATCAATATCTCCATACCAAATTGCCAGTTGTTTGTACTCCTTAGTTAACCTCCTTCTCGACATAAAAGCATCTCGTATCATTCTCTAGCAGAGACAATTAAAAAAAAAACACTTTTTTAAGGTCTAAACTTATGTTTGTTCTCAAGAGAAAGAGAGAGGCTTTACCTTGTAAGATTTGGTTCTGGACATCTCTGGAACAGTAAACCGTTCTCTGCTCTCGACCATGACACAACTTTCAACAACCTGCTTTTTATCTGACAAATCAATGGTGTCCATCTTCACGTCTTCAAAGTCAATGGTGGAGCCATCTGCACCTCCAAAACAAGATCTTGCTAAAATGAATTTGAAACAGATCAAATAGTCTTTCATAACAAAAGTAGAAAGAAAATCGAGTAAAAGTGAAGTAAAATTCTTTTTAGATATAAAAACGCAGCATACCAATTCCAGAGCAAGACACTGAAACTTCGTTATTGATGTTGCAGCCAAGTGAAGATGCAGAGATATATTCAACTTTTCCTGTAGTATTATGGTCAGTTTTATTTGGTTTTACAATGAAGTTGCTGAATGATGAGTTTGATGAACCAGTAACATTTTCAGGTAATAAACCACCAGCAAAGATCTGATTAGCATTCTCTTCTTTATTCTCATTCAAAATAACTGAACTTTCTGATTCAGAAGATTGATGAGTGGTTGAAGTATTTGAATCACAATCAAATTCATTAACAGGTCCATTCGGAAGCGCTTTCTTTTCTTCCAAAGGCATCAATGGTTCCCCTTCGATCTTTTTGTCAATGTCAAAATCCAAATCGGTAAGAGTTTCTATTCCCCAATCTGAATATTCAAATGCTGTAGCATCGCTTTCTGAACTTCTATCATAAAGTTTTCCCTTTTCTTCAGATCTTTTATTAAAACGATTCTCTAAAGATTCAATTGAGATTTTGGCAGAATGATCATCGTTGCACTTTTGATGAATGCATCCATTTTCCATAATTGGTTCAAATAAATTATTTTCTTTAGGAATACTAACATCTAGACTATGTGTAGAAGAGATTCGATGAACTTGAGTGGTCTTCTTTATTTCATTATCGCTTTCTCCAATTGGAATCCCACTAATTTCAGTGGTAGTTTTCTCTGAATGGCAAATTTCTGTAGGAACCAAAGGAGGCTCTTTTAGTTCATTTGCGTTACTATCAACAGTGTTTTCTTTAACTGCTGCAAGAGAACACATGGAGGCCTCAACCAAACTAATGCACTTTGAAGGTATAAGCTGTGCAGTCTGTGCTGCATGTTGTATAGGCTCAACCAAAGGAGGAAGAATATCTTGCACAACATCAGAATATAACTTCTTCACACTCTCACCAACAGTTTGCATTTGGTTTCCAACATATAAAACTGAGTCCTGGAAAAAGCACGGAAATACATGAAAATCATGCAGATACTTGATCAAGATCATCATTGAACGTCTTGAGCAGAATCATACAGAAGCATCAAGAAGCATACCTTGTTTACCAGTTCATCAATATCATTACACACAGTCTCTATTCTCTGGTACAAGTTCGCAACCCAAGTTTCATTGTTCGTATTCATTACTATACGGAATGGAAATCAGGATCTTGTGCTGTGAAAGAGAAAAGCATGGAATCCAAGAATGTGAGTTTGTGGCAACAAAATAAATCCCAAAGGAAAATCTATAATTTGTGAACCGAGTTCCATTCCAAATTAAACATATTCAAAGGCATACATGTGCATTAGGACGTTACTGGCAATCAGAGTTGAAGATCCTCTTGCTAATCTAAAACATGAAAAACTAGAAGTAAACTATATTTCCTCTCAATCTCACTATTTAAGATACCAGTTCATCAAACAGATTGTACAAGCACGAGTGATTCGTCATAAATAATAGATAGACAAGATATATACATAAACACACACCATTCAATCAACTTAAAAAATTTGAACACTGGTTTGATTTGAACAGTGGTTTGGAAATATCATGACAGCAGATAATCCAATATGATCTTCAAGAAACACACAAGATCACAATTTAGTTAACCATTTAAGTTTTATTTATAACCGCAATAAAGTGAGGCGAATGTCCCTTGTTCTAGTTTCATGAAACATTATTCCACATTTGTAATTGATTCTATTAGATTCTATTGAAACCGAACCAGATTACTAAATATTATTAGTTAAGTCTAATAAACACAACCATAATCCTGAACAATTGTCTCAAAATCATCCCCTGTTTAGAATCATATAGTGTCACTCAAAACATAACTTTTTCAAGTTTGTAAGTGAGTAAGTCTATGATAATAACAATTTCCTTAAGTTTAACACAATTAATAGACAGTAAATAAGCGACGCACAGAGCTGGATCATCATTAATCAACTCTCAAAAAACCTTACTTGTCCAGTTCGATCACTCTGTTTTCATGTTCAAACAGAATCAGATACTGATACAAACGAAACAAAAGCTTCTTATTATGCGAAAAAATCGAAGCAACTACACAACAGCAACTCCAAAATTCGACTAAAATTTCGGTCGGAAGTATAATCTTTTCTTTAAAGGAAGTAAAAAGCATCGATGAAGAGTATGAAAACCCTACCGGAATTACGGAGTATGAAGAAACAGTAACAGGCGGCCTGAAGTGAAGCGACCGGCGGTGATCAGAAACTCTCGGCTGTTATGCCTCCGCGGCAACTGGGTTTGAGGAGGCGACTTTGATGGGAATGTATATGTAGAATTAACTAATTGCAATTAAACCCTCTACGTAAGCCTTAATTATCACAAAGGCACCCTTTTTTTTCTTTTCTTTTAGTTATCCTATAAAATATTTGAATTTTATTTAATCTCTTAAAATTAAGTAATTTAAAATTACTAATTTACCCTCACATTAAACTAGATAAATTTTTTTAAATTAAGTAACTATTAAATGAATTTAATGAGATTCATATATACCATTTTAGGAAAAAAAAACTTTTCATAATAAGAAATTATTTAAAAAATCAACTCAATACCAATTAGCTTAACAAATACAAAATATTTTAACACATAACAGTTCATTAAAATATTCTATCATATGATAAATAGTTGAACTTATTTATTAGAAAATATATATAAATAAAACTCGTGAATTTGAATAACATATAACCTAAATTTATTAACATGTATGAAATATAAATGACTTAAATTAAAATGGATAAGTTGCCGAGCTAAATTATTCGTCGCCGCTGCATTGACGCGGGTACTATGCTAGTGTATAAAGATACATTTATAGTTTTTGTATATGGATTTTGATAATCACAACCTTTAGCGCTGTGGATAAGAATAATCATAAATTAATTTAGTTTTTAAAAATGATAATCTTGTTTCACGTATGAAAAGTTGAATATGAGTGAAAAGAAAAGTATGAAATATATAGAAAGCTAATTATGAACATATGAGTTGTGATTTTTATTTTTAAAAAGTGAAATTACCTTTTTTGCTCTTATCCACAACCCAACCCTAAGGGTTGTGGTTATCATCCTTCTTTTTATATATACTAGCATATTACCCGCGCAATGCGGCGGCGTCAACTAATTTCTACTTAGTAACCTGCTTGTTTTCGGTATTCATCAATACAATGATAACAAATAATTTTTCTTTGGTAAGTGGCAACATGTCTATTTTCTTTATCTTTTTTCCATTTTCTTTATTATTATTCTATTCTCAATCAACTCTTTTATTATTTTAAAATAAATTTTGAAAATAATTAAATAAGAAAAACGATCTCTACTTATAAAGTAGGTTAAATTACGTGACAATACAGAGCGTAAGTTAGTAATTTGAAACTATTAAAAATTAAGAGATTAAGATTATAGAATAAATTAATTTGAAACTATTAGTTATATGAGCTATTTTAAAAAATTAAAATATATGTTTATAAATTCTAATTATATGTTATTCACATTTATAAGCTCTACTTAATTATACATATTTTTTTGATAAATAAGTTAAAATGTTTATAACATAATTGAATATTTATTATTTGATTTTTTTTAAGTATGGAAGGTTTAGTTATTAAAATGGAATATAAAAATCTTATTAAATGCATCTAGTAGTTACTTTATATAATAGTTTCCATTTTTTTTATATGAAGGGTAATTTAGTATATTCAACTTACTTAAAAATTAAGAGTTTTTAGGTTGTAAATGCTTTATATAGGAGTAAGATTTATTAACATAATTTTCTTATTTTAACAATTAAATTGTTTTTATGTTATTTTTAATAAAAAAAGTTAAGATTAAATTCTATTAAGAACCTATATTGTTGCGAAAGCCAATTTTAATCATCTATTTAATTTCTAATTATAGACATTTTATTAAATTAAAAGGACAACCTATACTTCATGCTTACGTACATCTTTCATGTCTCTCTCTTCCAACTCAACTCATCGATAAATATAATACATGATATCTTAAAGATCTAGATTTTAACTTCGCCTTTATCTCATATCTTTCATTTTGTTAACTCGATACTTCTATCAATCGTCATTTTTCCACACGATCTGTGAATATCGATATTTATAGCTAATAGAGGTAAAGCCAGCGAAAGATATGGTAGGAGTTGGGTTGCTAAAGACAATTTGCAGCTCAAATTGAAGATTTAGATTCTCACGAGTATCTAATCTAATCATATCTATGGGTATTTTGTTTATATTTATGAATTATTTTTGGCTTGTTTGAACTCTCTATTTATGTAACTGTTTCTTGTTTCTATCATGATAAGTAGATTGACGACAACACGTGTATTAATGTTTGCTGGTAGTATCTTTTGTGTGTGTGTGTAATGATCCTAGATTGGTGACAATGAGCTGTTTTGTGTATTTGTATTATAAGCACTTTTGATGAATGAAAAGCTTCGTTGACTGTTCAAAAAAAAAAAATGTTGTAATATACACATAACGAAAAACACATGGAAAAATTGATGGGACTATTTGATACGTAGGCATTTGATATGATGCAAAAATATACACATGATTAAAAAAACACAATTTAAAAGAATTAATGCGAGCGTGTGCGACTTACGTACGTGAGAGGATCTCGTTACTTAAGAGTTGTATGAATATTTGTAAGTAAAGAGAAAATTCTATAAGATAAGCATTACCAGAAGACTTAATTAAACTATGGGAATCTAATATGCATGCCCTCTGAAACTGTATTTGAAAAGATATTGAATATGCAATAAAGAGATTGATATAATCTTAAATATATATACTTTCACGTGGAGATCGATATAGCTTATATATCTACATGCCATGTGTACTTAGAACGCATGCATGGTTGGTTCTTATAATTAGATATGTTTGTTGTACTCAGAGACGCAAACACGATAACTTATCAATTAATCGCTTACAATCCACATGTCAAGAAGATATATATATATATATATATATATATATATATATATATATATATATATATATATATATATATATATATATAGAAAGAGGATTGGACTCGTCAAAGATATAGTTTACACGCAGGATGTAGCAAGTGACTATCTACGTACGTACGTACAAGATACTTATATAAATAGAAAAGATAAAGTTTTTTATGCTACTTGTGCTGATTTGGTAAGGAGAATAGGAAATGGGATCCCTTTGCTTTTTATGAACTGGTCCAAAATCAGGGCTGTGGAATGTTCACCAGTTCGAATTGTCTCCGGTGAGATACCCAGGAGGATGTAGTTGAATTATAAAACTACATTTTATTTAATATTAATTAATAAAACTCATCACTTCACACATTAAAGATATATAGATCTTTAAAATTACAAAAAAATAAAAAATAAAAGTAAAACCTTGAATGCATTCTAATTATGTAATATTAGTAGTTTCATAAAAAAATGTTACACTAAATTTAACGTAATTTTATAAGTATAATTCATATATCATCACACATCATGATATGCAGATTTATTGTTGATATTTTAACGTTTGTTTTTATTATAGTATTTTAGTAAAAACATAATCCCTTAATTTCTTTTTTGTAAGTATTAAGACAAACTAACATCCGGCAAAAAAAACTAAAAAAACTATAACACAAAAAAGTTAAGGGTAAAGAAATATAAATCATATCAAAAGTAGTACATGTTGTGAACTTATAGGTCCCATATAGATTAGCACTTTCATCATTGTTATCTCTTATTATCAAAATTTATTAAAAATAATTCAATTATAAATATGCACGTATAGATTATTCCACTGCTGAAAATGACACTAAATTTGATAAACTTTTACACAATAAAAGTATTATAATAATTTGATTAGTTAGTTAGTTTTAATTAGAGTCCTCTAAATAATCATTTGATTGATTTCTAAACTATTTAGACAAAAGTTCATGCGAGAACCGTTGTTAGCGCGAGAACCGCGAGAACCAATCTAAGCCGTCCAATTCTTCCTCCTTCAATGTCATTGCCCACCCATGAATTCCTCACATGCACCCTGCCACACCCTATCCCTCCACGCTCTCAATCCATGATACTTCCCATATCCAAGGAACGGCTGAGATTGGTTCTCGCGGTTCTCGCACTAACAACGGTTCTCGCATGAACCCTCCCCTATATATATATATATATATATATATATATATTTATTTATTTATTTATTTATTTATTTATCGTTTGAACACATTAAATTTTAACTTCTTATTATTTATCATTTTTTAAGTTTTTATTTTTTCATGTCTTATAATAATTAATATATTCTTATTAATATTTAATATTTATTGTTTACAAACTAACTTATGTATCACACGGATATCTATCTAGTATTCTTGTATAAAATGGTATATATCGAAGGTATATACCCTAAAAACGGAGTTTCATTAATTTCAAGAGCAATTTAGCTCCAACATAATATATCAACGCTATCTTAAAGAAAACTTAAAAAAAGGGTTTAGTTTTAAAAAATGTATCGAACTTGACACTTTTTGCTATTGTATATACCCAATTTTTAAAACTACCATTTAGTGTATCTAACTGTAACACTGTTCTCACTAACACTATTATGAACACGCGCGGAAGCTTAATTAACAAAATATAATATAATATAATATTTGATCAAACACAACTAAACAAATTTGCTTTACAAATCATTTACAGTGTTACTACAAAACAGACTCTTTACAAAAACATCAGATATCAGAGTTAGATCAGTCCCAAAATTCCAGTTTAGCTCTTTAATCCATCTACCTGGATTCTCCTGAAAAGAAATCAACAGTGGGGAATTAGCACAAAGCTAAGTGAGAGAATAGATACCACAAACATACAAGGCATCAAGCCCAAACTAACAATGCTCAAACAAACAAGAGAACCGGCGGTGTTGCAACACCTACAACCAAATGCCGGCCAAAGCATAGGTTTACCGATAGCCCAGTTACAACAGACAACAATAATAGTAATTCTTGATTACAACAAATGCTTATCAAGACAAATACTAATACTGTATATCTCTAAACAAAGACCCAGCTGAATAACAACCGCCAAGCTGATCTCACAACAACATGTATACATACATAAAGGAGCAACAATCAGGTGATATATCTTATACATCCAAGATATATATCCACTCACCGATATCTTCAAATGCTCAGGAAACTCAGTTCTTTCTAACTACTGAGTCTTGCTACCACCTGAACAAACAACCAACAATCAGTATTTGCTTAATCAACAAACAATAAGCAAAATACTAAAATCAAACATATATGCACAATTAACACAAGTACATATCAACTTATGTATATACAACAATATACCACAATTCACGACTACCCTTTACTTACTGTAATCCTGTGAATTCATCCAACTCCTTAGCTTAGGCAAAATATTCATTCCTTTCACAAGCCAAGGCTACAAGTTCATATTTATCTTCATATCGTCAATGAATTTGATAGTTCAAAGCATAATGTTGACATCCAATGCAATTTATCGAATGATTACTTCATTGCGAATCGTACGCGATAGATCCCCTTCGAATCGCATGCGATTGATCCTCTATGAATCGCATGCGATTGATACCATTCAAATCGCATGCAATTAACACAATGTGATTCGAATGCGATTCAAACACGAATAATTTTCTAAGTCAAATCCGATGCGATTCGATTCAATATGATTCAACTCCCATGCATTTAATGCAATATCTCCCATGCATTCAACTTCCATGCGATTCAAGTCAAATGCTATCCAATGCGATTCGGACCATATGCGATCCAAAGAGGGAAATATTCAATCCACTACCATCCAATGCGATTTCAACACAATCAAATGCGATTCAGAATTCATGCTATCCATTATCTTATGCGATTCAAATCCAGCAAAGGCATTTCTAAGTACAATTATTTGGTACAATTTGATTCCAAAGCAATCCATGCGATTCAAATCCAAAGAACCCGGACTTCATCAAAAATCCGATTACTTTAATCCTAAATTCCGATTTATTCATACTTTCATCGAAAATTTCCAGATTAATACCATTCTTAGCATGCATGTTCTAAAATCATTTAAAACATAGTAATGGCATATAAACATAATCAATCTATCATGCTTTCTCCTACATGCATAATATGTTTGGCATGTTCGATCAAGAATGGCATGCAACTCAAAAACCGAATTCAATGACAAATTAACAAGCAAGTATCATATAATCTAACCTTATGAAGCTTGTATACTTGAATTCTACTATCAAACAATATTTGATGCTCAAGAATCGGATCTTCTTTTTTTCTTCTTTCTTCCTCAACCGAGAGCAAAACACACACCAACACACACTCAAGTTTGAGATTTGCATGCAAATGAGAGTGTGAAGAAAGGGTTTATCCCCCTAATTCGGCCAACTATGCATGAAATGGTATTAGTGGCAAGTCTAGGGGTTAGGGTGGTGACTAACCACCCTCACTACGGCCACCTCAATACCACCGCCCCACCCACTCTATTAATTAAATAAATTAATTAATTAACACATTTTCAATTAAAACACATAATCAAATTAATTAAATCACATACTTTAATTAATCAACAATTCAATTAAGAGTAATACTACTTAATTACCCTAATTCAACTAGACCGGTAAGGAGGGTGTTACAAATCTTCCCCCCTTAAGAAGATTCCGTCCTCGGAATCTGATCGCGCTCAAACAAGGTTGGGTAACGACTCCTCATGTCATCCTCAGTCTCCCAAGTCAAATTAGAGCCCAAACTGTGTTTCCACTTTACTAGCACCATCGGTATCTGCTTGTTCCTTAACTTAGTTACCTTTTGATCCAACAACTCAACAGGTTCCTCAATCAACCTTTTATTAGAATCTACACGCAGATCCTGTAATGGTAACACTTGAGTCTGATCCTCTACATTACACTTTCTCAAATAGCAGATATTAAACGTATCATGTATCCCAACTAATTCATCAGGAAGATCCAAAGCCACTGTCTGATCATTTACCACTTTTCTGATTCTGAACGGACCAATATATCTAGGAGCTAATTTTCCACGTTTTCCAAAGCGTATCACGCCCTTCCACGGAGAAACCTTTAAGTAAACTCGTTCACCCTCAACAAATGTCATTGGTCGACGACGCGGATCAGCATACATTTTCTGTCGATCCCTTGCAGCTTTTAACTTTTCTCGAGCCACTGCAACTTTATCCGCTGTAATTTGAACAATATCTGGTCCGTCAAACTGCTTCTCTCCTGCCTCTAACCAACAAGTAGGAGTTCTGAACGGTCGTCCATACAACATCTCATACGGCGGCATCCCGATGCTGGAGTGATAAGAATTGTTGTAAGCAAACTCAACCAGTGGTAGATGTGAATCCCAAGAACCTCCAAATTCTAACACACATGCCCGTAGCATATCTTCTAAAGTTTGAATCGTTCTTTCTGATTGGCCATCTGTCTGGGGATGGTAAGCTGTACTCAAATGAACTCTTGATCCCAATTCTTGCTGCAGTCTATTCCAGAAATTTGACACAAACCTCGAATCCCGATCTGATACAATAGACAAAGGTACTCCGTGTCTAGAAACAATTTCATCAATATACAATTTGGCTAACTTACCCAAATTTGCAGTTTCCGCAGTTGCCAGAAAATATGCACTTTTGGTCAATCTATCAACGATAACCCAAATCATATCATTACCTTTCTGAGTCCTCGGAAGCTTTGTTACAAAATCCATTGTGATGTGATCCCATTTCCATTCAGGTATTTTCAACTGAGTCAAAGTTCCATACGGCTTCTGATGTTCGGCTTTCACTTGTGAACATATATGACACGATCCTACAAAACGTGCAACATCAACCTTCATAGTAGGCCACCAATAGAAAGCTTTCAAGCTGTGATACATTTTGGTGCTACCTGGATGAACATACATCTTAGACTTGTGTGCTTCATTCAAAATGAAATCCCGTAAATTACCAAACTTCGGCACCCAAACACGGTTCTGATACATCTTTAATCCACGAGAATCAGTAGTCAACTCATGCTGTCTCTTAACCATCAATTCATCTTTCAAGTTCTCGTTATTGAGTGCTTCCAACTGAGCAGTCATCAATTGATCAATCAAATCTGACTTAATTTCCAATCTCAAAAACTTTACTGTTTCTGCAGAACCTTTCCGACTGAGTGCATCAGCTACTACGTTAGCTTTCCCGGGATGATACTGGATATCACAGTCGTAATCTTTAATCAACTCTAACCATCGACGCTGTCTCATATTCAATTCCTTCTGTGTAAATACATACTGCAGACTCTTGTGATCAGTGCAAATCGTGCATTTTGTACCATACAAATAATGTCTCCATAGCTTCAAAGCAAACACTACTGCTGCTAACTCCAGATCGTGAGTCGGATAGTTCTTCTCATTGGGTTTCAACTGTCTAGAAGCATAAGCTATTACCTTACCTCTCTGCATCAGTACACACCCTAATCCAACATGTGAAGCATCACAGTAAACCACAAAATCTTCAGATCCTTCAGGTAGCGCAAGAACAGGAGCCTGACACAGAAGTTGCTTCAAAATCTGGAAAGCAGTCTCCTGAGTCTCACTCCACTGAAACTGAACATCTTTTCTGGTTAATTTAGTCAACGGACCAGCAAGCTTCGAAAAGTCTTTTATGAACCTCCTGTAATAACCTGTCAAACCAAGAAAACTCTTGATCTCTGTCGGTGTCTTAGGAGCATCCCAATTCATTACAGCCTCTATCTTTGATGGATCCACTTTCACTCCATCTTTACAAATTACATGACCCAGAAATTTGACTTCACGCAACCAAAATTCGCACTTAGACAACTTGGCATACAGCTTGTGTTGCTTGAGAATCTCCAAAACTTGACGCAGATGCTGATCATGTTCATTCTCCGATTTAGAATACACCAAGATATCATCTATAAACACAATAACAAATTTATCCAGAAAAGGTCGGCAAACCCGATTCATCAGATCCATAAACACTACTGGAGCGTTAGTCAGACCGAACGGCATTACAAGAAACTCATAGTGACCATACCGTGTACGAAAAGCTGTCTTTGGTATATCCTCTTCGGCTACTCTTACTTGATGATAACCCGACCTCAAATCAATCTTTGAGAAGTATGAAGCTCCCTGAAGTTGATCAAACAAATCATCTATCCTTGGCAACGTATACTTATTCTTGACAGTTCTTTTATTCAGATCTCTGTAATCAATACACATACGCATAGTCCCGTCTTTCTTTTTCACAAACAATACTGGTGCACCCCAAGGCGAAGAGCTTGGACGAATAAACCCCTTGTCTAACAGTTCCTGTATCTGAGTCATCATTTCTCTGATTTCTGAAGGAGCTAATCGATACGGAGCTTTCGCAATCGGTGTACTACCAGGTATCAGATCAATCTTATATTCGACATCTCGAACAGGTGGCAACCCTGGCAGATCATCGGGGAATACTTCCGAGTACTCCGAAACAACACGAACATCGGTAACTGGACGCTTCTCTTTCTTCACATCAATAGCATAAGCTAGATACGACGCACACCCTTTGGCTAAAGATTTTCTAGCCTTCATGTATGAGATTATCGGAAGAGAAGAAGAAGATCTATCCCCACGAGCCACGACATGCGACCCGTCAGCCAGAGGAATAGTGATCAGTTTCTTATGACACTGGATACTAGCCCTATGAAGACTCAACCAATCCATGCCTAATACTAAATCAAAACCAGGTATAGGCATCATCAAACAGTCTACAGGGAAACTAGTACCATCAATACTAATCTGAACTCTAGTCACAGAAGTGGTCACAGGTACTACACTACCATCAGCTACTTCTACTTCTAAAGGAGTAGTATTAATAGAAACAGACAATTTCAACTTTTCACATAGAGTCACAGATATAAATGACCTATTTGCACCAGAATCAAACAAAACACGTGCAGGCATAGAGTTAGCTATGAACATACCGGTTATCACATCATCACTGCCAGTAGCTTCCTTGGAAGTCATCTTAAATGCCCTACCTTCAGCAGAAGGTACAATCTTTCTCTTCTGACCTGCAGAAGAAGATCCCCCGGTGATATTTACCCCTGCCCCAGTCCCTGCGGTCTTCAACTTAGGACACGTACCAGCCCTGTGCCCCTCTTCTTTACAGTTCCAGCAGACAAAGGTGTTGAACTTACATGCACCGATATCATGACCTGTTTCACCACACCTCAAACATCTCCGTGTTTGCGGTGTACACTGCCCCGTGTGACGAGCTTTGCAACTATGGCACCATGGCATATTCTGAGGATACCCTGATCCCTTTGGTCTCTGATCTGACTTTCCGCGATGACTCTGCCCTTTGCCATTACCTTGATTCCCACTGGAGCCTCCACCAAACTTGTTAAACGACCCTCTGTTCATCTTCTCACGGTCCTGGGCATCTGACTCTGCAGATCTGGCTAGAGTGAACGCCTGAACAAGTGAAGTTGCCATACGGGTGTTACCCCGATATTCAGGCAATAAAGCCTTCACGAAATGTTGTATTTGTGAATGCTCACTGGGCACCCACTGCCTTGCAAACCTCAAAGTCTCCTGAAATTTGGTAATCAATTCCTCAACATACATCTTATCTGTCTGTGCAAGATCCAGAAATTCCCTCTGAATTTTCTCCATATTAAAAGCGTTGCAAAATTGCTCACAGAACTTATCCTGAAATTGCTCCCAGGTAATGGCATTCACAATCTCTCTCGGTAAATGTGCAGTCAACGAATCCCACCAAGTTAAAGCCTGATCCTTGAAACGTCTAGTTGCGAACTTGACCCAATCTGACTTCTCACAATTACTTGCCTCCAAAGTCTTCACTGTCTCTTTCAACCAGTTTAATGTAACATTCGGGTTCGAACTTCCCGAATATTCAGGTGCTCCGCATGCCACGAAATCCTTATACTGACATTTGTTCCTATTCTCTTGTTGAGGAAACCACGGAATAAAAATATTTTGCGGTTGGGGTTGGCTTGACACTCCCTGTGGTATCTGGAAAAATGGAAAAGATCCATATGGGGTCGACATCGTGCTTACAGGTGCAGTAGTATATACAGGGGGTGGTACCGGTTGAGTAACAGGGGCTGTTACTGATGGCATCTGTACAGTGGTGGTTGGTTGGGAAGACTGGGTTTGGTTTAACTGTTGCTCCAGTTCAAGAATCCGATCCCTCTGAGTCTGTAAAGTGTCTTCCAACTGTAACACATAATCTGGGTTGTCTGACTCCCATGATGAGAAGTACCTGCTCCGTGCTGTTCATTGACACTTTTTGCTATTGTATATACCCAATTTTTAAACTACCATTTAGTGTATCTAACTGTAACACTGTTCTCACTAACACTATTATGAACACGCGCGGAAGCTTAATTAACAAAATATAATATAATATAATATTTGATCAAACACAACTAAACAGATTTGCTTTACAAATCATTTACAGTGTTACTACAAAACAGGCTCTTTACAAAAACATCAGATATCAGAGTTAGATCAGTCCCAAAATTCCAGTTTAGCTCTTTAATCCATCTACCTGGATTCTCCTGAAAAGAAATCAACAGTGGGGAATTAGCACAAAGCTAAGTGAGAGAATAGATACCACAAACATACAAGGCATCAAGCCCAAACTAACAATGCTCAAACAAACAAGAGAACCGGCGGTGTTGCAACACCTACAACCAAATGCCGGCCAAAGCATAGGTTTACCGATAGCCCAGTTACAACAGACAACAATAATAGTACTTCTTGATTACAACAAATGCTTATCAAGACAAATACTAATACTGTATATCTCTAAACATAGGCCCAGCTGAATAACAACCGCCAAGCTGATCTCACAACAACATGTATATATACAGAAAGGAGCAACAATCAGGTGATATATCTTATACATCCAAGATATATATCCACTCACCGATATCTTCAAATGCTCAGGAAACTCAGTTCTTTCTAACTACTGAGTCTTGCTACCACCTGAACAAACAACCAACAATCAGTATTTGCTTAATCAACAAACAATAAGCAAAATACTAAAATCAAACATATATGCACAATTAACACAAGTACATATCAACTTATGTATATACAACAATATACCACAATTCACGACTACCCTTTACTTACTGTAATCCTGTGAATTCATCCAACTCCTTAGCTTAGGCAAAATATTCATTCCTTTCACAAGCCAAGGCTACAAGTTCATATTTATCTTCATATCGTCAATGAATTTGATAGTTCAAAGCATAATGTTGACATCCAATGCAATTTATCGAATGATTACTTCATTGCGAATCGTACGCGATAGATCCCCTTCGAATCGCATGCGATTGATCCTCTATGAATCGCATGCGATTGATACCATTCAAATCGCATGCAATTAACACAATGTGATTCGAATGCGATTCAAACACGAATAATTTTCTAAGTCAAATCAGATGCGATTCGATTCAATATGATTCAACTCCCATGCATTTAATGCAATATCTCCCATGCATTCAACTTCCATGCGATTCAAGTCAAATGCTATCCAATGCGATTCGGACCATATGCGATCCAAAGAGGGAAATATTCAATCCACTACCATCCAATGCGATTTCAACACAATCAAATGCGATTCAGAATTCATGCTATCCATTATCTTATGCGATTCAAATCCAGCAAAGGCATTTCTAAGTACAATTATTTGGTACAATTTGATTCCAAAGCAATCCATGCGATTCAAATCCAAAGAACCCGGACTTCATCAAAAATCCGATTACTTCAATCCTAAATTCCGATTTATTCATACTTTCATCGAAAATTTCCAGATTAATACCATTCTTAGCATGCATGTTCTAAAATCATTTAAAACATAGTAATGGCATATAAACATAATCAATCTATCATGCTTTCTCCTACATGCATAATATGTTTGGCATGTTCGATCAAGAATGGCATGCAACTCAAAAACCGAATTCAATGACAAATTAACAAGCAAGTATCATATAATCTAACCTTATGAAGCTTGTATACTTGAATTCTACTATCAAACAATATTTGATGCTCAAGAATCGGATCTTCTTTTTTTCTTCTTTCTTCCTCAACCGAGAGCAAAACACACACCAACACACACTCAAGTTTGAGATTTGCATGCAAATGAGAGTGTGAAGAAAGGGTTTATCCCCCTAATTCGGCCAACTATGCATGAAATGGTATTAGTGGCAAGTCTAGGGGTTAGGGTGGTGACTAACCACCCTCACTACGGCCACCTCAATACCACCGCCCCACCCACTCTATTAATTAAATAAATTAATTAATTAACACATTTTCAATTAAAACACATAATCAAATTAATTAAATCACATACTTTAATTAATCAACAATTCAATTAAGAGTAATACTACTTAATTACCCTAATTCAACTAGGCCGGTAAGGAGGGTGTTACACTAACTTCCAACTTTTACCATTTAATATACTCGTTTACCTCTTGGTCAGGTAGCAGGTCATTTGAGTATTTTTTATTTATTTTTTATATCTTGATTTGCCACATGTACCTCCACATAAGCACTAATGCCAAGTCATATTTTTTTAAGAACACTATGAAGATCTTCATCTTCAACATCAAGAACACTATGAAGAATACCAAGAACATGAAGAACAAATCTGAACCAAGAACAAACTCATAATCTTGTTTCAAAACAAAAACCCATAAATGAAGAACATAGATGAAAACCCTTAAACGAAGAACATGAATCTCATTTTAGAACACATAAATGAAGAAGCCCTAAGTTTCGTTTCAAAACAGAAACTCATAAACGAAGAACACAGATGAAAACGAAGAACGGAAACCCTAAATCTCGTTTCAAAACACATAAACGAAGAAATATATAAACAGATTCGTGAAGATGGACCACATAAGATGAAAATCCTAGACTTAACTTGAACAGATTCGTGAAGATGGGGCAAGAACTCAAATCTACGTTCGAAAATGAAGCAATAATTCAGATAAACGAAAATCGCTACAAACTCTAATAGAAAATCGCACCTTTAACCCCAAAAAAGAAAATCGCAAAAAACCCTAATCGAGTAAATAACACTGAAAATCACACCTCCGTCATGTTCCCGGTCGTTGTCCTCCGTCTGTCGTTGTCCCCAAAAACCCTAATCGATAGGAATCCTAATCAACTCTGGTGGCTTCAATCGAAGATGAAAAAGCAGGCTTCAATGGAAGATGAAAACGCGAGCTTCAATCGAAGATGAAAAGCAGGATGGAAATCGAAGAGTCAAATCTTCAAACCTATTAATTAGATCTGCTCATAAAGTTTTATTATTATTATTATTATTATTATTATTATTATTATTATTATTATTATTATTAATATTATTATTATATTTACAATAATTTTTAAATACGAAAATTACATGTCATCAAACAAATAGATGCCACATCATGTATTACCTGTTACACATAAGCAATTAACATGTAACAAGTTGCAAAATACATTAAATGGTAAACATAGTAGGTTTGATACATGGAATGGGAGTTTTGATAGTTGGTTATACACAATAGCAAAAAGTGTAAAGTTTGGTACACTTTTTGAAACTAAACCCTTAAAAATGAACGAAAAAACATATTATATATTATATAATATATACATAAGGGAGGAAAAGTTGTCTTTTTGTGAATTAATTTTTTTGTCTTTTTGTAAAGATATTATTATTATTATTATTATTATTATTATTATTATTATTACTTTTATTTTTATTATTATTATTATTATTATTATTATTGTTGTTGTTGTTGTTATTATTATTATTAAATAGACATATATTTTATATTTCATCTGATTTTTGACTTTTTGTGCTAGAAAAGTTATATTTTTTACTCAAAAAGTTAGAGGTTGTAGCGTCAAAAATGTTATTTGTTCTATAACGATATATTTACGTCACGACCTAATGATAATACTATAATACAATATATACCTACATAAAATCGATCACGAAAAATAAGTTTAATAGTTAATAATATACATAAGGGAGGAAAAGTTTTGTCTTTTTGTGAATTAATTTTTTATGTCTTTTTGTAAAGATATTACTAGTTTATTGACCCGTGCACGCACGAGTAGTTTAGAAGTATATTTGGGATATTAAAATTTTCAAATAAAAATAATGCAATAAATGAAATATCACCAAAAACTTTTAATCTTTTTCTAACATGTGCAACGATAACATATAATTGACCATGTGAAAACATGAGGAATAAACCGACTTCTGAAAATGACTGTATTTGACTTTTAGGAATACCCACTACTATTAATGGATAAAAAAAATTAAGAATATACTAATTTTACAAAAGTGTCATTTTACAATAAAATTTACACCAAAACGTAGATAAAAATGAAACGGTCGTAAATATATAATTACTTTTTAACTAAACAAATTATATCACAAGCTATTATACATAATTTATAAATAGCCCATAATTAATTACATTAATTAACAATTTTTATAAAACCCTCTCATATTTTCTTAAAAGTCCCTCGCATATTTTATAAATCTCCCTCACAATTTTCATCAAACCCCCTCCAATTCATTTAAAAATTGAATTGATCAATTTTGCAATTGATTTAAAATTCCGAATCTTGCCAAAATTGTTTTTGATAATGGATTAATTTTACAATTGAGGGTTCCTATTGGTTGATTAAGATTGATTTAATAATTATTTTTGGAAAATTTGCATGTCTTTTATATATAGATATAGATTATTATTATTATTATTATTATTATTATTATTATTATTATTATTATTATTATTATTATTACTACTACTACTACTTTTATTATTGTTATTATTATTATTATTATTATTATTATTATTATTGTTGTTGTTGTTGTTGTTGTTGTTGTTGTTGTTGTTGTTTTGTTGTTGTTGTTGTTGTTATTATTATTAAATAGACATATATTTTATACTTCATCTGATTTTTGACCTTTTGTGCTAGAAAAGTTATATTTTTTACTCAAAAAGTTAGAGGTTGTAGCGTCAAAAATGTTATTTGTTCTATAACGATATATTTACGTCATGACCTAATGATCATACTATAATACAATATATACTTACATAAAATCCATCACGAAAAATAAGTTTAATAGTTAATAAAAATAAACTTAAACTTTAAAGCTTAAACAATTATCAAGAATAAAGGTAATGGTTATAATAAAAAGTTTAAGAGTTTAATCGAATTGAGTTTAAACTTTTTTAACATTAATCAAAACTTTTAAATAATAATAATAATAATAATAATAATAATAATAATAATAATAATAATAAGTGTTATTATTAATAATAATAATAATATTAGATATATAATTTATATTTCATCTCTTATTATCAAAACCTATTAGTTCCGACGCTAAGCGCAGATAGGCTAACACTAGTTAGAGTTACATAGATAAACCAAGTTGAATTCAAGCTTGGTAAAAAATATACACCGATACTTGATCATGAATATGCATATAATCACATTCAATTCGCATTGCTCAAAGACGTCGATAATAACTTAAGGATTTGAAATTTTTGACCCAAACTCTAAAATACGTATATGATACAAAGACGAGAGGAAGCGAGTGAAAAGGAAGGGGGAGAAAGATGATTATTTAAAGCCGATAGTCGAGTAGCTCCTTGTAAGGCTCCTTTACTTGATTGGAAATGACAGGTCGACAACTCCGAATCACAAACTATTGACAACTAAAAATTGACTAATACACTCTTATTTAAAGTGTTTGTGTAGGAAAACATATAACATAAATGCAACTATAAGCATATATCCTGTCCCGGTATAATAAACTTGAAGTTGGTTAAATTTAAATGAAATTGACAAAATGTCCAACGGTTTACACCACATACAAAGAAAGGCTGGGCTAGTTTAAATGGTCAACCAGCAGTTCACCTAGTAAAAGTACTACACACACATACACGCTTACTGTGTGTATTTTCTCTATTAACCAAATTTCCACCCTACCCCCACCAAATCTCATTCACTCTACAACGCAAAATAGTCAACCACCCTTTGCATGTATACACACACAACTTAAGTTGGTTGTGTTAGCTCATCGATCTCCTCTTTCTTTTCTCTTAGCTTCTATCCCAAATAACCCTACTTCCCATCATACTCTCTATCAAACATACACAAATGGAGCTGCCGGTCAGGTCACCGGTGGCCGGAGGTCGCCGGAAAACTTCATACAAGATCGAAACCAGGAATCTTGCATACAAAAGCTCCAATCTTTATGATGAATCCAAGTGGGGTTGTCTTCAAAAGTACTTCAAGAAACCTGCAAAGTATATCTTGAATGATGTTAGTTGTGAAGCTCATCCCGGCAATCTCACCGCAGTAGCCGGCCCGAGTGGGGCCGGAAAGACAACTTTATTGGATATTCTCGCCGGAAATATCCCTTCCACCCAGGTTTCCGGTCTTGTTTTAATCAATAACCATCCTATTGACACCAAACATTTTCGAAAACTCGCGGGATATGTGACTCAAGATGATGCTTTATTCCCATCATTAACCGTTGAAGAAACACTCATGTATAGTGCTTTCTTAAGGCTAAGATGCAGTCGAAAAGAAGCCGCTGACCGTGTCAAGATTCTGATCAACGAGCTCGGTTTGGAGAGGGTATCAAGCTCGAGAATCGGTGAGGGTTCGAACCACGGGATCTCAGGTGGCGAACGAAGACGGGTTTCGATCGGAGTCGAGTTAGTTCATGATCCTTCCGTGATTCTAATCGATGAACCAACTTCGGGGCTCGATTCTAGCTCGGCTTTTGGAGTTGTTTCGCTTCTTAAATCAATGGCTATAAATCGAGGCAAAACAATCGTGTTAACGATCCATCAACCCGGATTCAGAATCTTGGAACTTTTTGATCGACTCATATTACTCTCAAACGGATTCGTTTTACATAACGGATCGTTAAAATCACTCGAACATAGACTCAAAGTTTCCGGCCATTGTATCCCGCCACGTGTCAATGTTCTTGAGTTCGCCATTGATGTCGCCACCACCTTAATCATGAAATCTCCCACACCATCCCCAGAACCGATCAAGAATCGCGAAAATCCCGATAAAGATAGCGACTTTTTTCCGTACCCGAATACCCAATTGGAAGAGATAACAATTTTGAGTAAAAGATTCTTCAAAAACATATTCAGAACCAAACAATTGTTCCTCACGAGAATCATTCAAGCCATACTTTCGGGTCTAATTCTCGGAACCATCTTCGTAAATATGTCGAATAATAAAGGGAAACTCGCATTACAAGCTCGATTAGGATTCTTTGCATTCAGTCTCACTTTCTTGCTTTCTTCATCGACTGAAGGATTACCAATTTTCTTACAAGAAAGACGAATCTTGATGAGGGAAACATCAAGAGGAGCTTACAGAGTTTCTTCATACGTAATCTCGAACACCCTAATATTCCTCCCTTTTCTTCTAATGATCGGAATTCTTTACACAATTCCAGTCTACTGGTTAGTCGGATTACGCGTGGAAATTGAAAGCTTTTTCTACTTTGGATTGGTCGTATGGATGGTAATCTTGATGTCGAATTCGTTTACTGCTTGTTTTAGTGCTCTGGTGCCCAATTTCATCATGGGGAGTTCAGTGATTTCTGGATTGATGGGTTGTTTCTTTCTGTTTTCTGGGTATTTCATCGCGAAAGATAGCATACCCAAATACTGGATCTTTATGCATTATATGAGTTTATTTAAGTACCCATTTGAATGTTTTATGATAAATGAGTATGGAGGTGAAGAAGGGGTGGGAATGTGTGTGGAAATGGAAGGTGGAAATTGCAGAATGTATGGAGATGGGTTCTTGAAGCAGCAGCAGATAAAGGAGACACAGAAATGGAGTAATTTGGGGGTGATGTTAGGGTTTATAATTGGATACAGAGTGCTGTGTTTTATAATTTTGTGGTTTAGATGTCATAAGACCAGAAATTGATTTGTTCTTTCTCTTGTATTATTAACATAAATGGACGTAGAATATTTATTTTACTTGATCTGTTATTTTTTTCATATTTGTATTGACGTTCATAAATCATAATTATAAAATGATGACTTTTATCAACCTGTTCATAGTTGTTAATAGATTTTGTAAAACACAATCATAGAATGGTCTATTATTGATTTTAATTATTTTGTTTAGGTAGCGTAACACCCGGCCGGCGCCTACCGGTCTCATACCGGCGCTACCAACTCCGGCGTGTCAGGTCTGCAGCCTAATACACCCCAACCCTTCCCTCTGATCATTATCCAGAGTAGGTTATTTGTGAGACTTGAACCCAAGACCTCACCCTTTAATAAAGTGCACTTTTTTTTGTAACACCCGGCCGGCGCCTACCGGTCTCATACCGGCGCTACCAACTCCGGCTTGTCAGGTCTGCAGCCCAATACACCCCAACCCTTCCCTCTGATCATTATCCAGAGTAGGTTGTTGCCATGGTTTGAACCCATGACCTTTTATACCACTCCTTCCAGAGTGATATCACCAATTGAGCTGCAGCTCAATTGGTGATATCACTCTGGAAGGAGTGGTATAAAAGGTCATGGGTTCAAACCATGACAACAACCTACTCTGGTATGATAAGCAGAGGGAAGAGTTGGGGTGTATTGGGCTGCAGGCCTAACATCGCCATGTCGGCTGCCGGGTGGTCGATGCGTCGACGCACCGCGGAGCGGTGGGATGTTACAGGTAGATATTTATAGGTCGTCGTCGCCTTCGAGAAATCCTAGTTCGCTAACAATCGACCATCACAGTCGACCTCTTCCTTCGAGAAACCCTAGTTCGCAAACAATCGCCGTCGACCATCACCGTCGACCTCGTCATTCGAGAAACTCTAGTTCGCAAACAGTCGCTGTCGTTGCCTTCGTCGTACGTCGTTCTTTCTGTTGTTCGCCGTTCGAAGAAACGCTAGTCGCCTCCTCTCCTTCGTCGTTCGAAGAAACCCTCGTCGCCTCGTCGCCTTTGCCGTTCGAAGAAACCCTAGCCTCCGCCGTTGCCTTCACCGCCGTCGTTGCCTTCGTCGTTTTCTCTGTTTTCGTTGTTTTTCGTCGCCGTCGTTGGTGGTGGCAACAGTGGGAGCAGATCTTCGATGGTGGCAAAAGGAGATGTGGTTGTTGGTGCCTTGGATGGTGGGAGATATGGTGGTTGGTGGTGGTGTTGATAGGTTTACTGGTGGTGCAAATCCCGCCTCCAAATATGAACCAAACACAAGATTGGGATTCTAAATCCCACCAAATGAAAATCTCATTATAAATCCAAATCCCCTAAAATATAATAATGTTTGCTCGTTGGTATGAACAAGTGCAATAAAGATGAAAGGTGTGAGTCTGGGTATCAGGAGAGGATGCCCAGAGGGAAGATCAATCTACAAAACAGTGTAAACACTACGTGAGAGAGCTTACAGGGACTGGGCCCCGTAAGCTGCTCCGACACTCAAGTTAGCCATTGTTATGGTAAAGAGCTTGAAAGAGAGTTTTAGGGTTATGAGAGGTGCATACCTTAGCAGGAAATGGTGGTTTCCTATTTATGGTTGAGGGTCTTCTAGGATGGACCGTTGTGATGGAGGACAAGTGTCACAATCTCCTGTGAGGGACAAGAAAGGGTCGTACCTTTCTGCCAAAAAGGGGATCTGCTCCCCACTATCAATGTCAGCCAATCGTGAGGCTGCTGGCAGTACTTTTCGTACTGCGGAGGATTTGCTCTCCACTATGGGTGTCCACCAATCACAGCGAGCCTACGTATGTCCTTGTATAGACATGACACGCCTGCTCTGGCCTATGATCTTAGGACACGTGTAGTAGCTAACTGTAGGACTAACTGCGCTATAACATATTATCGTTAAGTCAGGCCTGCTGCAGGCGGGAGTCTTCTGTCGATATAACAGGGCACGCCAGGCCTGCGCATGTCTTGTGGTTTAACGTTTGTCACCTTGTGATGACTACTTAGTCAGGCCTGGGTTGGGCATGACTTCATAACGTTGATAAGGCATTACTAGCAGGCCTGTTAGCTACTTATTGGGCCTGGACGTAGGTACGCCATCAAATACTTTAACCAAACACCCCCTAAGTTATTAACTATAAATTTTGAGTCTTAATTTTAATGGTTTCTAGAACCATCATTATATACCTCATTACACCTACGTAAGTTAGGTAGCAGAAAAAATCGCTAGCAAATTCAAAATTATAAAGTGTAGTTATATTCTGTTGCTCAGGGATTTAGGGTAGTCGGTTTTGATACTGTAACACCACTTTTTCAATTTTACTTAAAAACACAGGCAGTGTTTGGTATACAGGAATGAGAGAATGAATGGAATAACTCAATCCTGCGTAATTGAAAAAACATGTTTGTTTATCACATAGGAACGGAATGATTCATTACACAAGTAATGTGATTCCTTCAATTTCATTCAATAGGAGAGAGGTGTTTTTTCCTCATTCCATCATATGAAAATTTGATAAACAAAGTAGTGTTTTCAATAAAAATATATAAATAAAAAATATTTTATCTTTTTCTAAAATGTGGTATGTAAAGATAATTTTAATAAAAAATTTATCATTTTTAAAATGTCGTATTAATGATAATCTCGTAGGTTTGATATTTATCAATATTTTTAAGATGTGTAAAATGTATTTAAAATAAACTTTTATATATAAAATTACTTAATTTAAGTTGTGTACTTTTTTTAATACAGTGCATTTTGGTCATTATTTATTTATTTTAATACATTTCAATGTTTATTCCACTTTAACAAACATACTACATTAATGATCAATTCCATTCCAAGAAAGCAACCAAACATGCGGATGAAATGTTAATGAACTATTCCATTGCATTCCTTTGTCTATTTCATTCATTTGTCATTCATTTCCGTTCAACCAAACATACTCATACTATTTATAGGTTAGCACCACAAAATCATCAGAGTTTATAATACATGTTCTTATATACACAAGTGCTAACAAGTTTCAAAATAGGTATCAAAAGTTATCATTTTAAAACTCCTAGAGCTATCCAACCCCAATGGAGCTAGGGTCTTTTCCATGCTGGAACGTGAGCCACTTGCCACATAAAACACTGAAACATAAGTTTTCGCTTAGTGATCATACTAGCTGAATTCAAACAATCATATAATAGGAGTAAAATCTCCTCAGGATGTCTCGTATCCAAGCTGGTAACACCTGCAAAACTGTTCACACTGTTACTATTCTTTGGAGTATAGCTACACCACCTGCATAGTCATAACCCCCCCCCCCCTCCCTCCCCCCAAACATTGTCTTTGGTATACAGCTACACCGCGTGCATAGCTCTATACCCTATCACTGGTTGGTACACAACTACACCACCTGCGTAGTTATGTATCCTAACACTGTTCTTTGGTATACAACTGCACCACCTACATAACTATATACCACTGATATACGTTGTATATGTATCATAGCTATATCACATAGATATCATACAATTTATATCATGGATACTTACATGTTTTTCATACAAGAGAAATAGTAAACTTATCTTGTAACTGAGTAAGGCCAAACAAGTAATGTATTCTGACAAGTATTCAGATGATTTTCTCTTGTTGTTCTAAGAGCTATTTTGAATGATATATTGCTTATCTTGCTGTCTTTCTTTTGATCAAAACTCATCAGAGGATGAAGTTACTACACGTATGTATATATGTGGTATAAGAAAGTACTTCAAGCTATTTGCTTATATATGCACAACTATCATCAAAAGACAAGTCAACCTTTCAACTTATCGTCTTTAATTTTAACGGTTTAACCTCTTTATCTTAATAACACCTCATGTCATTGGTAACACTTATTCATAAGAACATATCAATTTTCGAGAGTTACAGATAGAGCCTCCGTTTACAAAAAGGGGAAATGATACATGCAGCTAACATCACATAAGTTAGGTGATGTTGCTCTCACATATCACTTAAATTATTAAAACACTCAAATGACCATAATACCCTTCATTTAAGTGGTATGTGAGAACAACATCGCCTAACTTAGGTGATGTTAGCTGCATGTATCATTTCCCCTTACAAAAATAACCATATTGCTTTATAAATCAAAATAGCCTTGAATGTTAATGCCGTAACTTTCTCTATTCAATTGAACTTAAACAAAACACAATATTGCAAACTTAAACAAAATACAATATTGCAAAAATTGCTAGGCGCTACTCAATATCGGATCATAGAGCAGCGAGTACTCGGACTATACAGGTCAATGTATAAACTTGAAAAGTATACATGTAATATGTTCGTAAATACTCAAATATATATATATATATATTTATAGGACCCAAGAAAGATGTTAGAAGCACGTTGTTAAAAACTTCAAACTGCGTCGTATATTCGATAGTCGTGAGAAAAAGCGGAAGACGGACCATTGGTTTCGTAGTTGTGATAAATAGTGAAAGAGAGGAAATAGATAAAGTTAATTGGTTGAACAATGCAATTGCGTTGCCGTATGCCTTTAAAAATTTTAAAAAAAATTTCCTTAGGTTGACCGAGTGGGGCCGAGTTGGACCGAGTATTGACCAGGCTTTGGCCGCATCCAAGTAATGTTGCCAAGTAGCCCCGCCTCACCTCGGCAGGTGCCTGATTTCCGAGCAATCGGCCGCCTAAGCCAAGTTTTAAAACACTGACAAAATATGTAATTGTTGTGATCAGAAGATAACAGTTAGTTCAACTGCTATCAAATATGAATCGAGACTTCTTGTACAATGCATTGGCGAACCTCTATTGGCTGACACCGTGCTAAAGTCGATCAATTATACATGGTGAAATGTGTTGATATATTTTTCGGTAAAAAATCCAAGTTCATAATTGTGACCAAAATTATTAATTTGTTACTGATAAAACTTAAAACATTAACACTTTTATGTTAAAAACACTATGCTTAAACATTGTTTCCCAGGTAAACTTTTAAATTTTCGTTTAAAAAAACGTGAACTTTTTCACCCGATCCATTTCGTCTCGAAAAGTCAAAATTTGATTGTTTTTATTTAGGGTTAGGATCCTCTCATATAAACATACGATTGGATCCTTATTTTAGTTAAGAATTGGTCCCTTTGACCCAACATAAGAGGAACCTATAACCCTTTTATTTATTTTAATTTGACTATTATGTTGTGCCAACAATCAAACTTTGATCTCAAACACCATTTCCAAGCACCCATATACATATTTGACCTACACATAATCCAAAATGGGGGAGGGTTATTATGAAAATGGATATTTAGATGAGAATGAGAGAACAAATCATATGTCATCAATTAGATGTTGATCTATTATATCTAACCGTCGTAATCACCCATCGCAATTCATGGCCATGGCCCAATTCATGGTTGGATTATGAATTAAATGAGTGGGCAATTGTAAACCATTCGATCAAATCAAATGGAGAGTAAAGATTGAGCCACCCATTCTCACCTAAATATTCATTCTCTTTTGAACTTCCTAAATCCAAAAAGAATGAGAAACAAGAACTAGTGATTAAAGGACCTTAGTCTTGTTCATTTATCACCATAATTACAGAACTCCCAGTACATCTAATCCCCCCAAGTGACTGGGATATTTATTCTTAGTGAGATTTCATGAGTATGCAACTAGACTAATCGTCTCTTTTGGGCAACTGAAATAACCATAAACGCACCAGGACAACAAAGACTTACACAACAAGCATAGCCTTAGCAACCTCTAATGCTTTCTCACGACCCATCAGCTTCTCAACAATGGCCAATGAGAATTCAACGGAAGTGCCTGGACCTCTGCTGGTGATGAGTTTACCATCTACCACGACTCTGTTTTCAGCTTCACTTGGGTCGGACAGTTTGTTACACATTGCTGGGAAAGCTGTCGCCTTTTTTCCCTAATTAATTGCAAAAATCCAAATGAAGTTAATCACACAACTGAATAAACAAGATGATCCTGAAAAGAAATGACTACAGGTAGCAACATAGTCAGGTAAGGTTGGTTTGACCCCGTAATAAGTTTTGGGCCCATACTTTAGGGAAGTGTTTGAAATAATTAATATGCTAATTATGATTACAAGAAAAGTATTGTTACACTTATAGTAATCTAAATATTTCAATAAAAAAGATTTAGGTGGTTGTACGTGTTAAGATATACTCTGGACGGCTTCCAACTCAGTGGACATGTTTCCTTATAGCTAAAAATTTATTTGCCCGTTTAAGAAAACACACACCCAAACCGACCAATCCTTAACTAAATGACCCCAAATTTCCACCTCTAGAAAGAACAAATTTCAGACTAAGTATGTATGTATAAAATATAAACGAAAATGAGGTCAAGTTATTAGTTGAATAATCTCTGTTTATCTTTATGTCATAAAAGATACACAAGACTCCCTCTAGCGGTTAAGGATTACACCTTTTAAACTTTTTCACCAATAATTTAGGACAAATTACTTATTTGTTCAAGGACATCATGTCGTTATTGTAGGTGTTTAAGGTATTTGAATAACAGCAGAAATTATTATTATTATTATTATATTATATAACAATGTCTGTCAAACATTGCACCACCATGAAAACGAGGGGCCTCTTTGTTAAATGATTTTAAGGCATGCTTCTGCTTTCTCATTAAAACGATGAAATTTTTTTAAATCTTTAATGATTTTTTTATGTTGCACTCTTCATAGAGATAAATACCTTGAGTAATCCATGGGGCTCAAGCACAAGA
Organism: Pulicaria dysenterica; assembly: GCA_947179395.2. NCBI lineage: Eukaryota > Viridiplantae > Streptophyta > Magnoliopsida > Asterales > Asteraceae > Pulicaria > Pulicaria dysenterica. Next base: position 42,569,977 of record OX359296.1, on the reverse strand, counting down.
GCGGGGGATGCACAAATTGCTCCATAGTATCTGTCAGACTCACTCTGCTTCTTCAGCAAACTTACAAGTGTTTCAGAACTTGCAAATGCTTGAGCACCACCAAGTCCACCCTAAGTAGATTGAAATACACAGTGAAGGTTACTAATCATCTTATGATCCAACTGAAAAATTAAATAAATTAATAAACAAACTTACAGGCAACACAATTAGGTCATATGAAAGTTTAGCAGCCTCATCGAGGAGCATGTCTGCAACTAGCTTTACTTTACGAGAAGCCACAATCTCAAGTTTATCCCCAACTGATGCCACCACGACTTCAGCTTTTGCGCGTCGAAGAACATCAATGATCATAACAGCTTCCATCTCCTCTGACCCATCAGCAATAGGTACTAGAATCTAAAAGCGAATGGAAGCAAATCTTATCAATAACATTTTTAAGTGTATGTTTTAACGGAAATTACCCAAATCATTAGAAAGTCTAGTCTCACCTTAGGTCCAGAGCTAGTTATCCATTGCAGCTTATTTAGTTCAGTAACAATGAATTCATCGTCAAGCTTGGAACGCATCAACTACAAACAAATAAGACAGTTATACAAATTATCTCCTAAGAAAGTAAAATGTTTATGCCTTAACAGTAACACTATTGATGCACTACTTGAGTAAAAATTAGAACATGAAAACCTAGAACGAACCAGCGGTCCAGAAACTTCATCAGCTTTCTCTTTACCAAACAGCTGTTCGACGAGTGCAACAGAGTACTCCATGGCAGTTCCTGGGCTTCGACTAGTAACAACTTTTCCATCCTGCTGGACTCGCGACTCAACTGTGGTTGCAGAAGATGATAGCTGCTCCATGAAGGATGGGTAACAAGTTGCCTTCAAAAACAAAGTTTATGGATGAGATGTGTATATAACAAGTTGTCAGTAAGAGCACACCACAAACAAATTTCTTAATAATAAACCATCACGAGCTTATTACTTTTAAGCCCTTCAATAAGCCCCATGAACCAAGTGCAACAGCGGGAGCTGCACATATTGCAGCATACAGCCGACCTTCTGCCGCTTGCTTTTTCACTATGTTCTCCAGCGTGTTACTGTTTTTAAGAGTAGTTGCACCTGGCATTCCTCCCTGTAGAAACAAATTGGAGAAAACTAAATAGTCAGCATGAACTTACGATAATTAGCTTTAACCAGAATAATTCACAGAAAACATGACAGCAGAATATTGCAAAAAGGAAGAGTCATGCAAAACAAAAGAAATGAGTTTACATAATCTAACAACTAAAGAGGATGAATTGTGAAATAGGACAATCCACGAGCATTATATAAGATAACAGCATGGTAATCACAACATTTGATTATGCCATATTCGGAGCAGCAAAGGCAATGAAAGCGTAAGTTCAGATAGAGCATAAGTTTGGATTGTTTGTCACATGTAGGAGACACTGAAATCCACAGTACATCAAGTGAAATTGATTGTACATGGTTCAACTATAATTAGATGCAATACTAGTGGATGCCCATTAGGTTATTGTGAGTTAACCTTTGAACATGGCAAAAGAGAATATTACGGATCAGCATAAATATTTTACCATGCCAGATAGAAGAGGATGTTTATAACAAAAAGAGGTCTTAGTGAGAGGCAAATGTCAGCCAAGGTTGATAATGGTGAGTTTAATTCAAGATTTTTGCATGGGTGAAGTACAGACCCTTAGGCCTTACAAAGAAGAGATATGGAATTATATTTTTCATACACTTGAACCCTATGGTTCACATTCTAATGATGGCTTTAGGTTCACCACATTATAACTTTTGGTTTCAGTTTAAACCTCTCCACAACAAGCTTGATTAAGATTTATAATTAGTTAGCAATCAAAAGAGTTTCCCTGTGAGTTAAACAAATCAAAGGTAACCAACCAGCATCACAGTATATCCTAGAAAGAAATGTCAGTTTGTCAAGGTAGTGAAGGTACAACTACAACCTATAGGATATCATAATTTTAAGCATCTTAAAAGCACTTTTGTAACTAAATTCTTGCAAAGTAAAAAAAGTTAACACAATGCTACATGTCATATAATGTAGATGGATAACATCATGGTTCAAGCACCTACAGAAAACTCTTTAGAATAAACAGAATGGTAGAATCATATTCAGAATATGCCATTGGCAATCTCAATCCAATTTTGCTATTTCAGTTTTTTTCCACATAAAAACCCCTTTGAGTTTCAGATAATGATGGAAGAACCCTGCTAGACAGCTCAACCCTTCTCTTTCATTTTGAGTGACCAACTTTTTTGATCCATCAATTACTCTCACCATTGTTCTTCCAAGAATGAAAAAAAGGTCCATATTAAGTTGCCAGGATTAGCAATTTTGGAAAACGTTAGCAGTTTGTTTGCAACCAACAATTTCAGTTAATTTCCTTTAACACATTAACGTTGATTATATAACAACTTAATATGTCCTGTATATGGATATCGCTGATGTTAAATTTGTACCAATTCTGCCTGAAAAGTCTCTATGTCAGGTTTGGATTTCAAAATTTGAGGTATAGCTACTTCTGTAACGAGTAAGTCCGAGTGATAAATGTAAAAGAGAAGAAAAGAAGAGCATACAGGCAGGGAAATAAGATCAAAGACGATGTCAACACAGTCAGAAATCAGAGCATCAGCGACGATTTTAACACCGTGGCAAGCATCAACACTAAGCTGCTTTTCAACGGAAGCGACGGTAACATCAGCTCCAGCCCTACGGAGCACATCGATAGTAATCACAGCCTCCATCGGCTCCGTTCCGTTAGCAATCGGGACAAGCACCTGTAATTGAATCGAAAACAGTGGAATCTCGATTCGAAAATCCAAACAAAGTAGCCAATTCGACATTAATCTCCGACTGCTTTACCTTTCGTGATGCGGACGCCATTACAGCAAAAGAAAATCGGCAGTGACGACGTGAAGTGGTGGAGGAGAGGGTGGGGAACGGCGGAAGACGGCGAGTGAGAGTTGTGAAAGGAGAGAGGGGAGTGAGGTGGCGTAATGCCATTTTTAATAGCCGGTTGGGTGTCACCGCCACAGGCGTGATTTGGAAGTCGGGGTTCAGGCGAGTCGACCCGGTCCAGTTGTAGTTCGAACCGACGATAAAGTGATAAACTAAAATCTTCTGCTAGTCCTAGTGCTTCACCACGTAATCCAGTCCATGTATTACATATATTTGAGGTTTAACTCTAAAATCATATTGTGAAAAAAATATAGTTTTAAAATCTTCTAATTTCATCTAATTAATTAACATGATAAATTTTTATATTTGGTCCTCTAACAAATAGTAAATTTAAATTAACTTTTATATACTTATACTGCTCATTATTGTTTATTCCACTACATTTGTTGTTCCAAAATCATTTTCACATTGGAACAATGACATATAAGGTTTTAAAGTTAAAATATACTAATTTAGTAATTTGCATCCAATAGTTTAAAATAATATACCTAATATAGAAAAACACATCAAATAGGCTCATCTAGTTCTGTCAAATAAAACTCATCTAGTTACATCCTAACAAGTAAAGTAACAAATAATTACATCAAAATCGGTATGTTCTAATTAAATATATTACACTTATTTAATTGTCAACTCAATTCTGAAGAAGTTGCAGGCTTTCTATTCTAAAAAAACAGACAACCTACAATCTCTTTTAGCTTTTTAGAATATATTTATTCACATTAGTTCCCAAATGCCAAATAAAAAGCTCAGGTCTCCACTTTCTAGCCTTCAGTTTAAGTGGTGATAAAGAAGCATAAGAACATTTGAACAAATCTGTTACACAGCAAATCTAGAAGATTGGAACCTACAATCTGCGAAGGGGCTTGCGAGAGTCAAGATCAGAAAACAAATGTGCAAATGATATAAAACTTAACTTATGGAAGTTTTTTTCCCTTTTTCTAAACTATCTGGATTATGTTATTGGGCTTTCTTGGCTAGAAGGTAAGTCCTTTAAACTATTTGAGAGATCCTCAAATTTCTTTCGATATAACTTCCAAAAGTTTCTAAAAAATTAGGTACGTCCTAGGACCTACTTGAACACAATATAAATTCGCCCTTGGTTTGAAAAACATACATGATATTGTTTACTAAGAAGTCAAATTCCTCTTCTAGTACTTTAACTCCATTCTTTTAGTACTTACGGCTAAAGACCAAATCAATTCAATTAATTTGGGCGATGGGTGGAGATTCAAGAAGATAGGTTAATGACACATCTTAATTGTTTGTCTTTCAGCTTTTATCCCTTCTAACATGTGTGTTTGAATTTGAAACCATCCCTTTATAGAAGATTCTTTTCAGTTCATGGTTGATCTCGACATCTTTATTTAAACTAATTTGTGTTTGTAAAATGTATTTAACTTTGTTAAAAGTTTGGCCCTTTTAAAAGTATGTTTGATAATTAATACGAAAATAATATTGAACATACGTCAATTAACCATAGTTGTGTTGTTTGGTGCTACATTAAATTGCTACCTTGGGTGATCGAATCTTGGAAATCTTTGATAGCATGAAAGTTGGATTTTTGTTCTGTTTCCAGACCTTGTACAATCGCATCATGGTGTTACTGCGCATTGATCATTTTACCGGCTTGTGCTTTGCTTTTTTTGTGGCATGCCAGATAGTGGATGGTTACATTACGGTCGAGTCGTGATTCGTCTGCGCTCCATTGTTCTTATACCAACTTTATTGTTTTATCGTTTTTTTTGTATTTGATCTTCAGTTGTTGCATGTGACTACCATATTAGATGTATTTTATGCATGTATGATTAATAATAATTATGATAGTTGATGTTAACTTATTCATATTTTTCCTTACTTGAACACCAATAAAGGTTTCTCTCTGTATTATAACACTAATGTCTTAATCATTTCCTTGAACTTTAAAAGACTTGTATGTATCACTGTCTTCTTTGTGTCAAGGCCGTCGTGTTGTTGCTTCCTAACTACTCTATTTTCATTTATCTATCCATTCACTACTTGTAGATATAAGTATTACATAATTGCATCAGTGAATATGTTGGTTAACATACAAAGATTAAGTATGACTACTTAAATGTTTGTGGTTTTCATGTGATTTGGTGATTCCTTACCAATAACCTGATTATGATAGTTGAATCTTAACAAGTAACAATTTTACACAACTAGTAATATTTTAACAAATTTCTAAACAAACAATTTTAATAATAATGACTAAAATGGTTGTACCAATTTACTTTCATTTAGCTTCAACATAATTTAAAGGTTGGAAATTGTTGGATATGTGTTTCATCCATGCAATAAACGACATGAATTATTTGATAACAGCCAAAATAATAACAATTCAAATAATATACTTTACCATCAATAGTAAATTAGAACAAATACGATTGACAGAAGATCATGCAAATCATTGCACCCACTAAATTTTGTAATTGTGATAAAAAAAATGTAACTTTGAAACGAATGTTATGGAATGTCAAATATAATTGTTAGGGATTCTTATTTAATTATGTAAGTTTATTAAAAAAAAATAGAGAGAAAAACACATTTTTGGTCTTGAGTTTGATCAAAATTACGAACTTGGTCCTCGTGGTTCAAGTTTTATGAGTTTCATCTATTGTTTTTGACACTTGACACGAGAGGGTATGTTTTCATCTGCTACTCATTTACAATTCATCTATTGGATTTTGGGTTTTTGTGATGGTTTGAGGATTTCATCAATGGTTCTTGACACCGAGGGTGTGTTTTCATCTATTGCTCATTTAATACACACACACACACACACACATATATATATATATATAAATATATGTATATATATGTGGTGATGGTTCAAGGATTTCTTCGAGTGTTTGCGACAGTAACAATTACAGTTGCCTCATCTAACGTTTGATGGTGATTTGGTGACTTGTGCAGTGGTGGTCAGAAATGGTGTTAGTGGTCCAAAAGAGTGATGATGGCTAAAAAAGTTGACAGTGGTTGGAAAGGACGTTGATGATGATTTGGTGACTTGTGATGATGTAAGAAATACATACGAATTAACCATTTGATTAACATGACATGATTTATTAACTATAATTAAATATCATTCAATAATTAAAATTGATAAAAAATAAAAACTGAATAAATTAAAAAACCAAGAGTATTTTCGTCATTTTAACTTCATCGGAGATTAAAATTTTAACCACTTCGAATACGAAGTGACTAAACCCGCACTATTTATACAACATAGACTAAATCCATAATTTTAATTAAACATGAGGGTCTAAAATGTAATTTACTCAAATAAGAGGTATTTAGGTTGTTCAATTTCCCGGTAACAATTAACAACCCAATGCACACACAAAATGGGATTCTGAAAACGGTTGTAGACTGAACGACTTGACATGGCTGCCATCTGTTGCTCAATGGAGCATTGTTCGGCTTCTCCAAAGCCCAATCCTTCCGCCACATCTTATGCACACACTACTCTCTGCAGCTCTATTGTTGATATATTCAATGCTTTTCCTTCCATTATTATTATTATTCACATTTTCTTTTCCCTTTTTCATCTACCCAAAAATTCCCATAAACCCTAGTGGAACTTGATCAATGTTACCCGCTGATGAATGCGCTCGACTTTTCTTCATCATCACGATCAAGGTATATGTTATTTCGTATTCGATTGTGGTCCATTCTCCTCGTAATGTCGACATTGTAACATATTCGTCTTGTTCAATTGGTGAATTTTGGGGAAATTTGAGAAATCAACAAATAGGGAAGCTCTATGTGTGTTGGGGATTTTAATTGGATAAAAGCAATTCAAATTTAAAAGGTACATTAATGGATCAGATGCTACTTCATGACCGTATACACTCAATTTGGCCAAAAGTAGCATGTAGGTATTAGAGGTGTGTATTTCATCTGTTTGTGATAATACTTTTTGTTTAATTTATTTTAGAATCTGTGTATTTTATATGGTAATGCAATTGTTTCTGGTTACTATAATGTGGCATATATGGAGGATAATTTAATTTAATCTTCTGTTGGAATTGACCCCTTACAACATTGCAAAATCTATTATGTGGACGGATCAATGGACATTAACTTCTTGTTCTTAATTGCTGGATTCTTTATATTTGAAGATTTAGTATGTTCTTATGTGCATTGATGTGTATTTAACAGAAAATAGTCCCCTGTCGTTTTTCACATACTAGGAGATCAAATCCAGTGGTTTAGCATCTCATTTAATGATTTAAACAAGCGTATTCGGTGATTATGTGGCAGCATGACAGATTTTGGGATCTACTGAAGTAGGAATTTCATAGGTACTAAACAGTCTGGATGCACTCCTTTCACTGATTTCTGTTTTTTTCACCGGTATCTTATTCTTTTAATTAAGTAACGTGCTTGCTATGGTAACTATTGTTATGAAATCGTCTCTATTTCCGTGTGACATAGAGTTTGAAGACCATTATGCTCGAAAAACCTTTTGAATCGAGGTTTACCAATAAATCACTACATACATGTATATTTAGATAATCTGTGTCCAAATACGATAATTAAACATATCTTGAAACATTTAGAGGTTGATGACAAGTTGTCAGTGAAATTCTCAAGGTACTTATTACATTAAATTTTGTAGTGCTGAAGTTTATCAGACGGTGGAGGTGAAAAACACTTGAAATGAAGGGAAAACAGAACAAGTCCTTAAAGATGCTGTTGAGCAGAGGAATTGAGCCTTTGCATGATGATGGCTTTGAAGGTTCACTAAATGAAAACATAATTTTTAGAGAAGTGTTTTTCGGGAACGAAAATGGCAGAAGTAGTAAAAAATGTGTTGTAACCGGAGCAATCCATTTTGAAAATGACAATAAAAACCCTAAAGATGTATCATTTCTATCTCACAGTGAGAATTCGGTTATGACAAATCAAGAAGACATTATGAACAAAGAGGATCATTCCGAATATTTCATTTCATATAAGCGAAGGAAGATGCTGTCTCTAGAACATTCAACTTATAAATCTTATCTAGAAAAGGTTGTTAATCCTTCAACCCCATCAAAAGAAGCTGACTCCTGTTTGTGTCAACCAGTTTCTATTGTAAAATGTTATCTAGTTGAATCAGCTGTCCATGGATTAAAGTACAGTAGTTATTTGCTTAAAGGACATATTGGAGATCGGGATGTCGCAAAATGTAGGTTATCTAGTTTTGATGTAAGTAAAACCGATTATTCACCTGCTTCTCAAGAAAGTAATGCTAGCAAGCTTTTAGTTACTACCCCCACACCTGCTAAATTTTCCAAGAAAATAGGAAAAGATTCTTTTGTTATGGAACTTGAGAATGATGAGATTGTGGCAACCCCGAAAGATGAGATTAGTGAGATTAGTACTCAAATAACATCAACTATAGCAACAAATAACACTGAAGCTAACATAGATAATCAAGAAAGCTGTAGAAAAGTGTCCCTTTGCTCTTTTGAGGACCAAAAGAAAAGGTCAAAGTCAAATTCCAAGAAAAGAGGCCGCCATTCTAGAAGTGATAAGATTTCTGTCAAAATCAAATCTTCACGTATAAAACGGAAATCCCGTGTACGAAATGCTCTAAAGAAGTACAAGAGTCGAAAACGAAGTTGCAGGTTGCTTCCACGTAGCCTAAATTGGTCTGCCATTGGTGCAAGAACAATATTATGCTGGTTAATAGAATCTGAAGTCATCCATTTAAAAGAAGTTATCCAGTACAGGAATCCGAGGGACAATTCGGTAGTTAAGGATGGTTTAGTTACCCAAGATGGTATTCTATGTCGATGTTGTGAAAAGGTGTTTTCAGTCTCTAAGTTCAAAAGCCATGCTGGTTTCAGCCTAAATTGCCCATGTTTGAATCTTTTTATGGAGTCGGGAAAATCCTTCACTTCTTGTCAATTGGAAGCTTGGTCAATGGAATACAAAGTCAAAGAACGGGCCACACAAACTGTACGCATTGAAGAAATCGACCAAAATGATGATACTTGTGGCATGTGTGGTGATGGCGGTGAGTTGATATGCTGTGATAACTGTCCGTCCACCTTTCATCAAGCTTGCTTGTGTGTGCAGGTTTCTCTTGCTTTCCTTGCACCTATATATTCAATTGACTTTTATAATATAATTAAGCAGTATTACTCATTTATACTTTGGGCTATATCTAATCTAAAATGGATAGAACTTTAAATAAGCTAAAACAGAAATGGGTCAGAATTTGCTCAGAAGTGTGTTTAAAAGGCATAAAACCATCTAGTTTAATTTGCATAAAACTCGAATTGCTCATCTTACCACCTCTAGTCAGGTTAAAGTGGTTGGTTTTTTTCTTCTTCATTTTATTAATTATTCTGTTTTCTTTTTTTTTCTAATGATTTTGCTTCTCCAGGAGATACCTGAAGGCAATTGGTATTGTACAAGTTGCTCTTGCTGGAGTTGTGGAAATGCGATCAATAATAACAGGACACCAGTCATGGGTGTTCTTAAATGTTTGCAGTGCAAACATAAATGTATTCTTCTGCACTTTAACCACCATATCTCGTGATATCATGTTGATGTCTTGAGTTTTGAATTGAAAGTTTGGTTGCAATGTTTATTTCATCTGTCCTTTTATTTGGTGTGTTGTATTTCATTTACAAAGAATGCATCTGTATCCTTTAGTGATTTCAAATACTAGGCATTTGTTTATATGATAACAAGGTTTTTTGCACTTGTGCTGTAGAGAAGAGGTTCAATTTGTCATTTTTCTTATATTGTTCCCCTAGACTTCGTTAAAATGTAAATATTACATTCATATTGTTATTTCTCATAAATCCATATTTATTGTTGACAAATATGGTGTTTGTGAACAGACCACAAGGAGTGTGTTAAATTGACAGAACTTGGAAGTGGATTTGCACCTTCTACCTGGTTCTGTAGTGAAACCTGTAAGGAGGTAGGATCCATAATACTTAACTAACTCCAATTTGAATGATCTAATATTAGAGGTGGCAAGATGGATAACGGGTCAAAGTGGGATGGCCAGATTAACCCGCCAGCACTTTTTGTCTATCTTTATTGATGCTTTAAGTATAGTTGTGAAAAAACTTATATCACAGTGGTAATCTAATGTTTGCGTAAAATGATTTAAGAAGAAATCGACCCATACCATCTATAATTGATTTGGATATTCTCAACGATCTTCATTCCTTAACAGATTCACATGGGGCTTAATTCGCGGGTTGGAGTTATGAGTTCGATGTCTGACGGTTTCTCATGGACACTTTTGAGGTGCACTCATGGAGACGAAAAGGTGCTTTCTGAACAGCACTTTGTTGCTCTAAAAGTGGAATGCAATCTGAAACTAGCTGTTGCTCTCAAAATCATGGAGGAGTGTTTTCTTCCCATGTTGGATCCAAGAACAGGGATCGATATAATACCCCATGTACTCTACAATCTGGGGTGACTACTTTTAGTCTTCTTTTCAGAGTTTCCTTTCTGAATTCTTTTTTCTTTACATTACTTACAAATTAACATAAATTATTTTTTATAAATTATGTTCAGATCAGAAATTACACGTCTCGACTATGAGGGATTCTACACAGTGATTTTGGAGAAAGATGACATGTTACTAAGTGTAGCATCCATAAGGTACCTCCTCAAAACAAACTTGTTACTCTGTATATTGCTGATTTCATTATTTTAGAACATTAGATCGACTTGTGATTATCTTGAATACGGGAATACTAATATCTCAGATTTGAGTTGGATCTAATCCCCAACCCAACTGAATGGATCATAGTCTGTCTCATTGGTTACCGAATCTTGATCTGCTCCATGACTTAAGTTAATTAAATAGTTGAATTGTGACCCAGACTGACCAATTAAAATTTTTTATTTTGGTTTGTTATGTGATAAAGTTTCATGATTTGATATGTTAGAATTCTTGTTCAGGATCCATGGTGCAGGTGTTGCAGAAATGCCACTCATTGCAACATGCAGCAAATATCAGCGCCAGGGAATGTGTAGGCGTCTCATGAATGTTATTGAAGAGGTACCCCTCACCCTACATTTGAATCATCATAACGTGTAATACAATATGATTTCTTTTCATGGTCATAGTTTTCATAGAAAACTGACATCCAGCTTCGGAGGTTTGCCCTCGATTTGAAAACCGAGTTTGCTTTTCACGCTCTTTGTAAAGAGGTGGTGGCATAATGGAGAGTCAGTCCAGTTGGGTGATGGTTAGCTTGGATAGGTGGGGTCAAGTTCGCCCAAAACACTCTTGGTCCAAATGTTTAAAAACTTTGAGAAATAATCAGTGTCAAGTATGATTACAAAGATTAAAATATTAGTTCAATAAATAAACTCGTTCTAAGAAAGTGCTTTAGGAGGTTTATGAAATAACAATACACACTTGGGTCAACTTTTGATATGTTTCCTTTAAAACTAATCTATTTTTTAATTTATTAAACATAACCAGAATTGACCCATATGCAGTAAAGAGACACTTCGTCTTTATATTTTGTTTGAGTTGATATTTGGCAATGGTTGATTCATGTGGGTTTGAGTAATCAAGTTATGTTGGGTTATGTTTAGCTGCTAAAGTCATTGAAGATCGAGAAGTTGGTGTTGTGTGCCATCCCGAGTTTAGTTGAAACATGGACGAAAAGCTTCGGTTTCATGCACTTAGAAGCCCAAGACAAGAACAGCCTCATCAAAACGAACCCCATGGTTTTCCCAGGAACAGTATTGCTCAAGAAGCCCATCTACCAGGTAGAGTAACCTCCTTTCAACCTTTTTTTATGACCTCTACTCTTATTTATACTTGGAAAAACAGTAATCGCCCTAGGTTAAAACAAGGTTTCATCCAGATTTTATTTCATAACACATACACACACAAATAACTGCTGTTATATGGTGTTTAGGGAGTGTATGTCTTATGCCGTTTTAGTGTTTATCTATGCACATCTCTTTGTTATAGTGTCTATAGTTGTATACAAATTAAGTATGTATGTATGATTTTATTTTACTAATATCAGAACATATGCAGTCCGAAAACACTGAATTGACCACAGATAAAAAATAACGAAATCTTTAATAAAATAAAAAAGGATTTAGGAAGTTGTAACCCATTAGTAAAATTTACCGACCTTACAATCAATTGACCTGTTTTCTTTTAGTTATATTCTTTGATTTGTTGGCAATAATACCAAAGTAAACTCTTTCACATAATGTGTTAAGATTTCCCTCTGTACCACTTCTACATAGCAAAACCAATCGAATGGTGACCTAATTAAGCCTGAAATTCTCTTCTATGAATAGGGACTCCAATAAAAGCTCTAGCTTCGCATCTGAATTTTGATTTTGAAGATAATAGAATTATGTAAGGAAGGTTTGTTGCAGAAAGATCGAAACCAAGACGATGATTGAAGCTCTTAAATGAAGAACAACTTTCAAGATTTGAAAGAATGGTTTATGGTATAAAATGATCATTACTAATATGTGATGGAAATATCAGAAAATTTGGTTTTGCTACAAACATAGAAGCAACCAGGTTGTACATATTTAAGAAATTGAAGATGGCTGAGATGGAGGCCAAGTTTTGCTAACATGAGCTAGAATATGAACCATGAAATTGTAGTGTAGGCATTTCCTTGTTTCAGGTTTGCTAAACAGGAAATATACAAAAATAAAACAGGAGAGAGGGAGAAGGAACACCGCTAAATATTCAAAACTTACTAGTCCTCCTAGTAGCCTTGCATATTCCACGTCTTTGAATTCGAGATTAATATACATATTCTTCATCATCAACTTATTCTACCTTGTGATGTTGAAAGTTTTAGGGTGTGTTTAACGGAAATAGCTAGAAGCTGGTAACTGAAAATTCAAAGCTGTTAGCTAGAGCTGAAAATGGTATCTTTTCTTTGTATATACGTTTAACAAAAAGCTCAGCTTGAATTTTATAACCCCTAAGGCATCAGCTTGAATCGTGTAACCCTAGACATCTAATAATCAACACGAGGTAGCAATGATGTTTTTATTATATAACAGAGGCTCCCTACCATTATCGATGTTTTTAAAAAACTGACACACTTGAGATCAATATCTTTCCTTTCTCTTATGCATCTACTTTCTTTTATGGTGGCGTTCTAATAGCTAATCAAAGCTTGTAATTAGGTCGAAGTTCTTGAACCTTTACATGAAATTACTTCTTAGTTCCAACTTGCGTAGACAAAAATGATGATAAGCCGATGGTCCTTCCACTCCTGACGATGGTAAATGGATCATTAATTGCATGAACTATTCCTTTATGCATAAATTAGAAATAAAACACAATTTCCTTATGTTTTGAGTTGCAGCATGCCACATAAGCCGATGAAAAACCAACATTAACGTAATTTTGTTGTCTCATCAACAATCGCATAAGAAACGACACTATTAGCATCTTTTATACCAGTCGTTTGCAATTTACCCTTGGTAGAATCCCTTCCACCCTATTCTCGAATTAATTTAAGGAGGGGAAGGAAATGAAGGAGATGGAAACTGTGTTCTTGAGTTTTTTTTAAGGAGGGGAAAGAAAGGAGGGGAAAGAAAGGGTTTGGAGAGGCAATTTTACTATTTTTGTGTGTAAAAACTTCCCCCCACTTTTGAGATGATTGGAAAGAGAAGTTTTTCTATCCTTTCCTTTCCTTTCCTTTCCATCCTTCCCACTCCTTCCCTTCCCTCCATTTAAAAACTCGAGAACAGGCCGTTCAAGCGGGTGTCATCATCGCAAATAAAAATTAATTTTAACAGAAATGTGAATGGTCAGCCTGATGTTTTTCAACTTCGTGTATGCAGATAGTCAGTCTCCAGGAGTATTGATGAGATGATGATTTGAAAACTAAAATGGAAGGTTGGCTATTAATCAATGTATTTTTAGTTAAATGTTTCAGAACATGCAAAAACAAGGGTATTTTAGTAATTCGGTTATTAATCAATTTAAAGATAATCTTCTTTAATTTTAAAATGGTTCGTTATAAACTTATAATGAAAACAAGTGTTTATACATGAGAGTTTATTGGCTTTATAACGGCATATATATAGTTTCAAGTTTTATATTTTATAAGAAAATATATGTAATTAAGAAAGTTTTCAATAAGAAATTTTTGCCAAAAGAAAATCCGAGAAGTCAACCCAAGCACCATACACCATTAGATATATTATAAACAAAATTACGACAATCGTTTCATGTACCAACCTGCCAAACCGCATACTATCAAGACTTAGGATTATACATTTTGTTAGATGAGCAATATATATAAATATATGGGTAAGTTAATCTTCGTCACCAGCCGAGAGAAACCAAGATATGTAGTCAGAACCTTGTAGACGGTCAGATTCAGTCGGTGGTAGAACTCTCTTTCTCATAAGGGTGTCTATCATGGCTGGCAATTTCCTTTTCGCACCACCCCTCGGCCTCGATCGGAATTCATCATCGGCTTCCATAAAATCTCCCTAATATCACAAATAGATGCGCGTTTAATTTCACATTACAATTTGAAATAAATGAATGGTACATTATAATACGATCCAAGCAACTAACTTACCAGTGTGTAAACATGTTTCCCAGATTTCTCATGGTTATCTCTTACATGCTTGAATGAAAACCTCATTCCACAGCCAGAAATGCTGCACACAAATGGCTTTTGTTGAAAATGAGCAGCTTTTATATGCTGTCGGAGATTTGAACCCTGCATTTTCACAATTCACAAAGAATAAGATTTAGATTTCTTGTCCTCTTTAAGTTAAAGTACAAACATGATGATTGCATTAAAAAGAAAATAGTATTAAAGCTAACCATTTTAATGAACAAGTTAGATTAGGGTATGTTTTGTTTCTAGCAGGTCAAATACGTAACATCTAATTAATAGTAACAAAAAAAATGTCATAGGCCGGCCCCAAAGGGTATTATTAATGCAGAAAACTTCCTACATAATATTATTCAAAGATTATTAAGACATTTTAATTGTATCAAGTTTGTAATCACTTTCACACAGACCATGTAAAATAAATTTTTAAAATTTGGACAAGGGATTATATTTCTTACGGTTGAGAATGTCAGGTTGCATCCATCAAAGGTGCAACTGATCCTCTCATCGGAGACCATGTTCTCATGTGAGCGAAGGTGTCGTTTTATATTCTTCTTTAGCTGTTTGCTCCCACAGATCTCACAGTCAATGTGCTGATGGCAAGTCTGGAGGTGAGCCTTTAGACATTTCTCATCAGTAAAATATTTCATACAGCCTGGTTCTCCACACAATGCCTCTATTGTCTCCAATCTAACTGCATTAGTCAACAAAAATTACGACCTCATCAAAACGAATTACAAATGATCAGCAAGAAAGATTGATTTTGACAAACTAAAGCCACGCCTTACCATGAGATTCTTCATGCTTTCTTAACTTTGATGCGTATTTGAAAACTTTCCCACATCCAGATTCCAAACAAGGATATTGCTTCTGCTTGTTCGTGTCTTCTGATGTTGAGCCCAACTCATCATGTATATCTCTAATGTGTCTTGTCATGTTACCTTGAATTGAAAATTTACTCTTGCAGTTTTCAATAGGACACTCAAAGGTTTTACCCTGGTGCTGGATGAGATGGCGGTTCAAGTGATCTTTTCTACGGTAACTTGAGTTACAGTCATCAAATGGACAAGTAAAGGGCCTCTGCAGCAAGAAAATTACATCTTACTGATTAGTATCTCTGTGATAATTAACATATATCAGTGATGCGCAAATAATAGAATCCTGGAACCTCATACTTCAACGCGTGATTGAGGCTCACTTGATGGAGCTTCTCAGGCGGTCCCCCTGCCTGATACTAATCCAATCAAGGTCTCGCATTTTGGAGTTCTCTGTTGGGATCCAATGCTTCACGCAACAAAATCCATTCTTTTCACATAATTTCAAATACCCAATATAACTTTATATCCTGTAGAAGTGAGGATGCAAGTAGAGATTATCAGATTTAAAGAATAAATAAACAAAAGGTAGCAGTCGTGAACTAAAATATACATTAAAATAAAACAGTTAGTAAAGATAAAGTGATAAATCCCACAGCTACATCGTATACCTAACAGACTAACACTGGCAGACCAGAGTTAAAATAGCTTATTAGCCAGATAAACGCATTTACACCTAACCAACACTTGTTGAACCAATTTCTTCTTAACCATAGTACTGAAATTAAGAACATAGCATCAACGTTTCAAAAAAATACCTCCAATGAATGACTTTGCATATGCTGCCTCAGATGCGCAGGTTTTTTAAAAGATGCTCCACATTCCTCGCAAACATTCATCTTCCCCCCTTTTTTCTCATGATCTTCATGGCCTTCTTTTTCTTCAATTTCATCCTAAAATAAAAAATAAAAAAACATTGTAGATCTTATAATTACGACCAGTAGCATCCAAGTTATCGCTTTATATATAGAACTAAGCATTACAGCTCAATGATTTCCTCCTGATCAACACCAACGCATGATATATCACCGCATACGACAATATCTATAAACAGCATCTAATCTATTGCGATTAAATCACTAGTAAAGAATTATACAACAGATCTCATCCATATCAGTACAAATTTATACTCTCACCAGTACTCGCTTAGAGTTTTTTCAACCGATTTAAGTACCTATAAGAAAATACAACCAAACACACACCTGGTGATGAGATTGAATATGAGCTTTTATTATAGTCTTCTTGGAACGAACAATCCCACAGTATTCGCAAGTATAACGTCTTATGTCTCTGAAAATTGGAAAATCGCGTGGCGCTTCTGTGCGTTCTTCTTCCATCTAGAGATATTGTTCTTGGCTTCTCGCGTAGAGGGAGAGTGTGTGTGTGTGTGTGTTGACGGCAGCTCGCATCAAAGCTATGGCAATTTAGCTACTGCTAGGGTTTTCAATGGTGTAGAATAATTGGGCGGGCCGAATTTGAAGCGTGAGTATTGGGCCAAAATGGGCCACAAATAAGGCTACATGTATTATTTCCACAATTTCACGTACTATTCCTAAACATCATTATTTTCTCGTACTTATTTCTCCACGGGTTTATTTTTGTTCTTATGGAAATACGGGAATTATAAATATTCATTGAAACTATTAAACAGCTTGTATTGAGTTTTGTTTCAAAAGGAAAATAGTGTGTTATGCTAACATTGTCGGATTTAATTGATGTTATACTCACATCCTGGATAGTTTAGTCCACTTTTATTTTAATATTTATTCATTTAACTAATTTGTATATGTGATATCACTTAATTTAAATGATGTTAACATTATAGATCATCTATCCTAAAATAATTATATATATCATACATTTTTTGTTTGAATTTGGAGGAACATGTAGTAGCGTATTTGCTAAACCTTGATATCATCACGAAGTAGAACAAAGAAAAAGGAAAATTGTTTCTATATCGTGGTGGAAAGATTGTAGGCTTACCCTCATTCTCTAGCTCTCTTTTCTTTTCTTTTCTTTTTTTTCTTTTGTTTTTTATTTATTTATTTGATTTTTAAATAGTAATGGGTATTAGGTATGTTTCAGAATATGATTTATTAACAACCCTCACATCTCATTGTTGAGTAATGTCCCACATAGGACGGAGATTGATTTTGTAATGAGTTTATAAGAGTTCTGGCCTACTCCTCTCATAACCAATTGGTTTTAAGTTGGAACCCCACAAACTTACACTCATCACAAAAATACACTTTCATATCAGCTTTTGTCTTTCATCAATCAACGTCTCAACCCACTCAGTCCCATAATGAACCCATCTCCCACCCTATCACCGCTCCGGTCACTGATTATATGGTTTCCATACCAGAGTTTAAAGGTCACTGATTAAATGGTTTACAGACCAGAGTTTAAAGTACAGATTGTAATTAGAGTGTTAGGTCCTGAATTCGGATTATAAAATGTTTTGGCGTGTATGTTAGACTTGATACTGCTTAGGTTAGGTAATTAATTTATGGGTGAAAAGTGGGGTCCATTTTGATGTACATTTGTTAAGTTCCCTGTTGTAGACGGAAGAAAAGATAACAGTTATAAATTATAAGCAATTGTTTACGTCTTGGAATAATGGAATGCCAAATTATTTGTGCACAATTGTACAACAACCATGAATATAAATTAATAAATATCAACGGTCCATAGAACCTCTTTATGAACCAAATTCAACTGTAAACATATAAGACAAATAAGAAAATAGAAATTTACATGACTGGCCAACAAATATAAAACACACAAGCTGACAAGGTTCAAACCCAAGTAATACAGGATTCCCTTCACAGCAAACAAAAGCAAAACACTATTCCCATCTAATCAAAAGATTACCAAAACAACACCTCATATCCATTCCCTTGCCTGTAACTTCACTTGTATGAATAAAACATAAGTATTCGCCATCTGTGCAACTTCATAATCTTTCACACACACACATCTCTTTTAGACTTAAACCCATAGCGTGAACCACCTTTGAGTACGGCTAGGTCAAAGACCTCTTAACCAATCCTTCCATACACCAAGACCACACAATCACAAATGATTTAGGTCAGTCAGCGACTGTTTTGTCGCCCACAGGACTGCTGGTAGCAGGTTCTACTTTATCACTCACATGCATGGCATCTGCCACGGGACTGCTGGTAGCAGATTCTACTTTCTCACTCGTATGGGGTTCTGCCATAGGACTGCTGCTAGGGGATGCTTTCATAGATTCGCTATTATGTTTAATCAAATCAATATCGGCACCACCGATTGTTGGAGATGTAGCATCAAGGGTGCTGCTGGTACCTGGAGAACCGGGGCCTGAGTTCCTTGGTCTATTCAGAGCATGACAACGTGGACAATAGTATATAATGAATGGAAAATCCTCTTTCCTAGCAAGACCTGTAAACAAGACATTCTTTTAGCATCATTAAGTTGACAGATGAAATTTACATATTAATATATTATTTTACTGTTTCGTGTGTTGTATATTGGCAGAATAAAAACATGTATGTTTCGAAATCAAATTTAGGCAAATCCTTCTAGAAATGTATTGCCAATAAGGAAAGATAAGTGGAAGGTAGTGAATGCAAAATGGGTGGGTTGGTTACCATGTCAGAATGGATAAATTTTGGTATGGGTTGGATCAGGTTCTACTGAACCATAACACTTTTTGTTCACAAGATTTTTATTTTATTTATAAATAATTAATGTATCAAATATGATAATAAAGATCATATTATTTCCACAATAACCTGACTTTTTCAATAAGATATAGTTAAGAAGGTTTTGTGGATGGAAAAAAAACATGAAGATGCTTTCGACCCAATCATCCTATTTAACATATTAAAGATAAAACACAACCGGAATCGACCCATTCGGTATCAGTATCATGCCATTTTGTAACAAAGACAAAACAAAAATAGATAATTATAACATAAAAAGTTCCCCGTGATGAACATGTTTCAAGCTTGCAGTGACATCATAAAACAACATTTTAATTGCAAGTTGCTATGACTTTTGCAATTATTACTTTATTACCCGTTATTTCTTATGTAATTTTGCTGATGAAACATACATACCATTATGCATATGGCAATTGCCACATATAAGTGCATAAGATTGTGAGGGGTCCTCTCCCACAAGCAATGCAGCAACACGAGCAAGCCAACCCCCATCTTGAGACCCAAAAGCTGCAGGGTTATGATGCTCAACAACAAGCTGATTATGTGGAAGAACCTCATTTTCCACATGCTGAACCATTTCCATGTCATTGCCTGCCTTAGATGCAGCTTCTGTTGTATTTCGTTTCCGCAGACCACTAGATTTCACAGGCTCAACATCATTGCTCTTCCCTGTAGCTTCAAGATTATTCTGCAACTCATCTCCTAAAAACACTTTTAGGCCTGAATCTGCACCTAACTTTGATGCAAGTACAGATGCAGCAGCTGCTTTAGCTGCTGGGTCAGGGTCATATTTCTGCAAACACATGAGAATTGTATTCATGTTATACAACGATAGCAAATAAACTACAAGCCATAATATAAAGCTAATTTCAGATTCTAGAGCTATATAACCATTTTTCAATACATTAAATTACAATGCAATTCCCGTTTTGGCTTAATATGTTGTACCTGAATGAGTTGCTGAGTTGTATAATAATTAGTTCGCTCTTTAAGTTCATCAATTTTTGCTTGTCTTTCAGCCCGAAGCCTGTCTACAGTTTTCTGATCCGTGCCATCGCCTATAGAATAAAGAAGAAGGAAAAGAAGCTATCTAATTACATTGTCTTTACATTTTTAGATGTTAACTACTAGCATTAGTCAGGATAATTGAAGAAGCCAAAAGATGAGATGGTTATTTTCGGATATTTTAAGGTATAACCAACAACAACAAACTATAACCACAAGTTCTTTTCATTAAACTAGGTCAAAAGTTTACCAACTTACGCATTTTTATGAAGCTAAAAAGTGCCCAGTACAGAGCTGACGATACAGCAGGCAAAAGAAATATAGGTAAAACTCGCAATGCCCTCATTTGCCAATCCAAGCCCACTGTTCTTGTTGTAATTATAGCATAAGCCAATGCTATAACCTGTAACCATAGAAAATCAAAATTTTGACAAGAACCTGAAAAATGGAGTAGTTACTTGGGCATCATTTGCTCAATTAAATCATTATAACACTTAAAATAACCACTTACAATAACTAGTTTTGGTTCAAATAAGTTAAACCGAAAAACACATCAAGATACTTGTCTAGAGAATTATGGTGATTCCATTTTGCATTTTACAAGCAATATTTGCGCGAGGAAGGTTGGAAACAAATTTACTTCATTATGAATACAAAGTATCTAAGAAGTTTAGAGGAATAATGTTACAGAAACTTATATCAAGGTTTAGCTACTATTTACACAAAAAATTAAAAGCCTGCAATTTTAATAAAGTATGATTCAAACATGTAGATCATCACGGTCTATGTCTGCAAGTTTGATTAGACTATAATGAAGCAAATACCAACTTAAGTTATCAATAATGAGTTCATAACATCATTCAAACCAGAAAATTTTCCTATATTACCTCAAGAAGAACAGAAACGACGATTAGATTCCTAGCTGTTGACCTCCAACTCGATGATCTCCTCTTCATTCTAGCAAGAAGAGTGGCTTCTTCTTTAGATATATGTTGTAATCTTTTCTCAAAATCATCATCACGTATCCTAAACAATCCATTCCAAACTCGAGACCAAAAACTCCTCTTCGTCGTCTTCTTCTTCTCTCCATCTACTTCCTTTCCGGCTTTCGCTTCAGCCATTTATCCTACTTAAATCAATCAACAGGAACAAATTAAAGCGAAACAAAACACAAAAACAGATCCAGATCATGTGATTTGGACTACGACACCGTTCGCTATCAAAACCCTAATAAAAAAAATACGTTACGTACCTGAAATTCAATAATGGACGTTAAGGTTCTGCAGATGGCGCCAATGCAGAATCTGATTGAAGACGGAAAACGGTTTTAATTGGCGGTGACGGTGAAGCTTTGATTGAATCGAGATTAATCGCGAATTTTGTTGGATCGATGGGAGTTTAGCTGGGTGTGGAGCTTAACGCAGAAGAATTGGGTCCCGCGGAATGGTGGTGGTGGTGGTGAGTTGTGGTGGTCGGAAAGGCAGATAGCAATATAGCATACGCCATACGGCGTGGAAACGCGTATCTCTGTCTCTTCGTTTGCAAGTATTGTAAATTAGTTATTAGTGGATTTTTTTATAAGTTAATTACCAATATAAGCAAAATTAAATAAGCAAAAGCAAAAATAAGCATACAAAACCGAAATTTCGAAAATATTCCAGATTTTCGCTAATAAAGAAGTCAATTTTCGCTAATAAAGAAGTCAAAATCGCTAATGAATATGCTTGCGACACGTGTAATTTTTATATATATATTTTTTTAAAAACCAATATTTTCGCTAATAAAAGGCCAATTTTTCGCTAATAACATTACATTTTCGCTAATGAACCAGATACGGACACGTGTCAAATTTTTTTTTTTTTTTTTTTTTTAGAAATTCGTTAATTAAATTCATGAAATTCGATAATGAATATATATATTTTTTTAATCCGATTTTTTTTTTAATTTTCTTGTAAATAGTCAAATCTATTATGTGTAGTCATGTCATTGGGAAGATGATTTATTGGGAAGAAGTTTTATTGGGAAGAGAAAATTATTGGGAAAAGAAGTTTATTGAAAAATATAAAAAGTAGTATTAAATATTATTTATTAAGTAGGTAGATAAATATTATATAATAGATAGATTTGTAAAAATATGGGATAAATAAGTTGTAACATTTCTCTCTCAAGGACCACAAATTCCGGCGACCACCTCCGGCGACATTTTCCTGCGACCAGTCACCACCTCCGGCCAACTCCTCCGGCGAACCGCCACCTCCTCCGGCGAACAACCACCACCTCCGGCGACCAGCCACCACCTCCGGCGAACTCCTCGGGTGACAAATATTTATGACGGAAAAGAAGACCGGCGACCATCCACCACCTCCGGCGAACAAGTATTCCGGCGAAAACTAATTTCCGGCGAGATTATCAAAGTAGTAAAAAAGAATGGTAAACTTTCTAATTTATAAATTAATTTTTTACATCATGTATATTATGAGTTTTATGTGTATATGGTACATTGTGTAACATTTATTAATATGTATTTTGTTGACATGAAGTGTAGTGATATTTTATGTATGTTTAACATGTTTTTAGATGATGTATATTTAGTGATATAATGTATAATATATTTATAAAATTGTTAACTTTTTATGGTTTAAATAAGTGATATTTCATATCATCTCTTGATTATATTAGTTAAAAATAATATTATTGTTAAGTATGATGATAATTGTTGCTTTAAACACTCTTTTAGTATATTTAACAGGTACTAAATAGTTTTTTTGACATGCATTTTTAAAATATATTATTATGATTAAGTGAAGGTATAATTTGTATTAATTGTAAGATCACATGAAATTTAATGTTTGTTTATTGTTTTACATAAAAAATATATTTATAAACTTATATTCTATACAAAATATGATAGAAATAAACTATAAAAAAAGTAAGCATTCCTTATAAATTATATAAAAATAATAGCAAGATTAATATAAAATTATAAAATCAAATTTTGAAATGAAAGATAATAGAAATCCTTATTAGTTATAGAAAGATAATAGAAAGATTAAAAAAATTATAAAGTTAAACACAATCAATTTTTTAATCGAGTTCCACATAAATCTTTAAACAAAATCAATTTTCAAAAATCTAACCACACTTGAATGTTTAAAAAAAAAAATAAGTATCAAGTAAAACTTAATTATTAAATAATAATACTAACGTATAAACAATTAATATTTTGAAAAAAATAAATATCTTTAATTAAAATAACTTTAAATAATACTATTAAATTAAAAAACCAATTAATATTTTGAACAAAATCGACTTGAGGGTACACGATTTTTGTTAAAACTATAAGAGTACATTTTAACGTGATTAAAAAAGAATATATTTAAAAATTTATGCACTAAGTTATTGTAAATATATTTAGACATGATACAAAAGTTTAAATATTAATAAAAATTTTAAGTTTATAAAAATGTATGTAGACGTGAAATAGTTATAAACGTTTAAAATTATTTAGATAATACACATGTTAATCTAATATTACTAAGGGTTTTGAAATTTTAGTCATATATCAAAGACATGTAATAAAAATCATATAAACTCATTATTTTGTAGGAAATCTACAAAGCAAACCTAACTTGTCGGAACAAGTTAAGTGTGTGTGGAGAAATCAAACAACGCCTAAGCCAAAGGCCTGAAAGTTTAAATTTATTCCGTCAGACTTGTTTCGAGCCGTTTCTCAATGTTAAGGGGCCCAAGAACGATCATATTGTCATACACGCTCTGTTATGTACACAGATGGTTATGCAATTCAAATTACATTATATAAATTTATCAAATTTGTAACAAATGTGTATCATAATCGTATTATATTGTTTTATAGGCTGCCAACACAGAGGCAGGCCCGTCAAACACGTATGACAGGGAGGTTGAAATGCCAAATATATTCGGCAACCCAGATTTTGTATGCTTAATAATATCATATTTATATTATAAATAAATATTAAATTTTAAATAAATCTTTTATTAATACTTTGTATATGTAGTCGCAGTCGAACCTATTTGAAGAGGCTGATAAAAGTGAACTGCATACAACGCCTGTTCATTATGGTGGGACTAATATTATATCGATAAGCAGTTCTGAGCCTCCGACATCGGGTACGGTACCTATTGCGCGTAGGAAGCAACAAAGGCAAACAAGAGCTGCTCCGGCTCTACGTTCACCATACACACAAAAACATGTTAGAAGGAAATCTAAGCCAACTACGTATGGTGATGTTTTGAAGTGGTACCAGTCCCAACACCCCGGTTTCATAAATAAAATAAGCATAAACACGGAGGTAAATTGTGATAAGAAATTCTGGGATCGCATATTGGGTGTTCATGAAGGTTCGGGCGGTTGGTTACATAGCGACGTAAGAAATACTTACTTATTTATTTTATACATGTTAGTAATAAATTTTATAACTAAATATTTTTACTAATGTACAGCATATTAATACCTGGTGCGACTACTTAATGAATAATAGACAGCTAAACTCAAACTACATTATCACAAACACTTGGTTTTACGATAGTTTAAAGAATCGTACAAAACCAAAAAGAGAGCTCACAGGAGTAGATGGACGTCCCAATCTCAGCGATATCGATACGGTACAAAATTTTAAATTGCGCTTTTATATAAGGTAATGGAATAAAAATAAGTTAAATTTTCGTCAATTGTTGTAGATATATTTCCCGGTGAACATTAGACAATTTCATTGGGTGTTGTTCGTGCTCAATATCAATAGATGGCAACTTACATACTACGACAGGTATACATTTGTAAAATGTTCGGTTAATTTTGAAAGTTTTTCATAAGTGTACCTTGTTATGTAACACTTGTGTTTTATTTATACAGTTACATGGATTTGTTTGACGAAAATTTGGTGACAGACTTTGTGCGAGTTGTTAGTACGTATGTACATGAAATGCTTGATACGCTAAAATGGTATGATAAGCATGAAAGCCGAGCACCTAATCAGGGAATATGTTGGGGCGTAGCCAAGAACATACCGCAGCAGGATAATGGCAAGGACTGCGGTGTGTTTGTATGTTGGTTCATAGAGTTATTGATATCGGGGTTTAGGCTATCAGATAGTGATGTCCATGCAGCTGCTCGTGAAGAAATTCCAAAACTTCGTACTCGGATGGCTACTACTTTCTTTGATCATATTATAGAATGATTTGATGTGGTTTGTATTTAATGATGATGAAAAACATTTATTAATTTTAAATCAACTAAAACTTAAATCAAATGTTAAACAAACGAAACAATACATTAACAACATTGATTATAAAAGTGACTGTAATGGCCATGGGTTATTATTGACCAAAGATACAGGTACAACGAATTCTACATCTACCACACAATGGATGAATGGTTATTGACTGCACATTTTTCGTATTTCGCAGCAAAAGTAGTTCAACAGTTTGTGGCAGCAACAAAATCCTACTATAATATTCTGAAAGATCTATCTTCAAGCATTCCACCTGTGGCCATTTCAAATTTGCTTTACGCAGCTCAACAAGAAATTTGCTCAGTAGACCCACCACAGGCTTATTAATCGATAACGTTTTCACGTTAGAAATAGTTCTGAAAATCTTTATCAGATCATTAAAATCGGTTATTTCCTCGACTAATGTGCTATGATTAACAACCACCGTCTCAAGAAGAGGAAATCCAACACCTTCCTTTTGTAGAATTGGAAAGTTAGAAAACCCAAACTCCAAAGTTTGAAGTTTAGGAGTGTTGAGCTTGCAACAATTTAAAGACAACCATGAAGTTATTGATATTTTTAATATATTAACGGAATTTATGTTTAAAATTTATCTGGTGTGTTTATATTACACCTAACTAATTTAAGTTTTTCTAAAAACGGAAATCCACTAAAAGGATCAGTATTGTCAATACTACCTTTTTGTATAAACAGATTTTTAAGATTTCTAAATGGTCCCGATGTTGGGCCTAGAAAAATACATTTAATTTCATAATCACTTTGTAATTTAAGAGTTGAAAGCGATTGAGCTATTTTGTTTAAAGTAACAGGCCAGGGTTTGTTTTTTTTGTAGCGTTTAATTGACACTTCAAACTCAGTAACGTTGTGAGAAATCACATAATCAAATACCTTTGTTAAATTTTTTTTACTACAAACCCCTTCTCGATGAAATACTACCTTATTCGGGTGAATAGAGATATCACCCTCACGTGCAGTTAGAGCTCCTTCGACAAACCTGTCGAATGTGACAAGTCGTCTTCTAAGTTCATACGAACTTAGCTTCAAAACCGATAGCATTTTCCATGAATGCGCCCACTCCCTAGATATTGCGGACGTCCAGATAGCCTCGCGTGTTTTAAGATGAGAGATTATACGAACTCTTAATTCTTCAGGTAAATCATTAACGTTGGTACAACGTGTTACGCTTAAATTTCTACAAATTGTTTTGTTTGACCTAGAGGGTGACATTTTTTAAGGATGAGAAGAAGATAAAATTTTGACTAGATAATTTGATGAAAGTGATAAATGTATAAATGTGGTTCATGTTTTTATAGAGATGGTAATGAACATAATATAATTTGCTACTGTATTAGTCAAATTTGGGTATAGTAATTTTTCTGAAAGCGGTACAATAAACTGTACAATAAAGATGAGTTGTCGTTGTCAACTTTTCCTTAAAAAAAATATAAAAATAGTTTTTAAATTATTTACAAATCCTAAGTGTAATAGTTTTTTTAAAAATCTTATTTTTTAAATGATTATTTACAAATCTTATTTACAAATCTTACATATTTTATGTTGTTATAATTTATTTTTTTATATTTCGTTAGTTAAAAAATATATTATAAATTATTTACAAATCCTAAGTGTAATAGTTTTTTTAAAAATCTTAAATTTTTATAAAATAGTTATTTTACAATTTTTTTGCTGCTGTATTAGTCAAATTGTAATGAACATAATATAATTTGCTACTGTATTAGTCAAATTCGGGTACAATAATTTTTTTGAAAGTGGTACAATAAACCGTACAATCCTAAGTGTAATAGTTTTTTTAAAAGTTATATCTAGTAACTTTAAAAATATATAAAATTAATTTTGAAAATTATAAAAACTCTAAGTGTAGTAGTTTTTTACAAATCTTATTTTATATATATATATGATTATTTACAAAATCTCAAATATTTAATAGTTATTTTTAAAAAAAAATTATTTCTACTTTTTTTCATTTTTTAAAATTTGTAATATTTTTTAATTTTGTAGTATTTTTAAAATTTGTAATATTTATTTTATTTAAATAATTGTAAATACCTATTTAGGTAAATAATTAAAAAAAAAAGTACTCTGCACGAATTTCAAGACAACCAGTCATTGAGACCCACCATTAGCGAAATTCATGTTCTTATTAGCGAAATTTGACCACTATTAGCGTAATTTGACTTTTTATAAGAAAAAAAAATTAACACGTGTCTTTTTTTTAGTGGTTAGCGAAAATCTGGTTATTAGCGAAAATTATTAGCGAAAATTTGGCATATTTTTGCAATTTTGTAGTTCTTTGCTTATTTTAGAGAATTTGATAATATTGTTGCTTATTTTAGTAAAATCCTCTTTTTTTATTTGAAAGAAAAAATGAGTCATATGTTCTCACACTTTTATATATTATTTCAAGATTTTGTTTATTAAAATGTATTTTTGCTATAGAAGTTCTTAAAAATGAGTTGTGTTAAATAAAATTTATATAAAAAATATAGTTATGAAATGTTAATATTCAATCATATGTGATTCAGTATATAATCACATGTGATAGTAAAAACATCACATGTTAATTACAAAAATGTCATTCCGTCCAAAATTTTAAAATTCAATCTGGACTATTGATGAGACTGATTCAAAAGCTAAAATTAGTCCCTTAAAACTATAAATTAAGTGTGAACTAAATTGAACATTTCTCTTTTAAATATATGTATTTGTAAAATGTAACAAGTTAAATATATTTATGTGAACTAAATCATTTTTTTAACATTGTGAGAAAATGATACATGATGTTAACATTACTTTAGTTAAATGATGTTGCTCTTATAGACTAATTAAATGAACAAATAGTAAGAGGTTAAATTGATCCTCATTTAAATAGTTGTGAGAGCAATATCACTTAAAATCATGTTCTAAAAAGTTTGTCTTGGCCATGCCGCCAAGGTTTGACCGTGCCGCCACGACATGGTCCAAGGTTTGAGTGTAAGACTTGGCTTACGCTAGGATCTAGTTTGACATACTTTTACCTGTTATAATCCGTATTTTTAGGCGTGTTAGAGATATTGAGCAATAGGAACTGAATAATATAGTTATTCTGTTATAAGGATGGTTGGATATACCAAAAAAAATAGAAGATTGATAAATAATGTTATAAACCTATAATTATGTATATTTTTTATATTTTTTTGTATAATTTTGTATAAATAATTATAATTTATATACACCATTGTCACCTTAAGTCGCGTCTTTTGAAACGCTATGTCTCCCAAGGCGTGAGGCTTGACCTTACCGTCACGTCACCTCTCACGTTATTTAGAACTTTGCTTAAAATATATGATGTTAACATCACGAGTCATTCCTCTTTTTCTTATTCTAGTTTCTAACTTTTTTTGAAAGTAAGTATTATACTTTTTTACCTTGTATATTAGATATCATGAGTTGATTTAAGCCCGCGCGTTGCGGCGGGATTTTAGGACAAACAAAATTTAAAAATTAATTTTAAATATAGGTATTTAAACTTATGAAGGAAAAATATAAACTTTTACACTTGTAATGCTTCATTTGGTTTTAATTGGAATTGTTTAATGTTTTATTTTTATATTTCATCAAATATAATTGTTTATTATTATTAATTCTTACAATCGAAAGTTTTGTAAGTATAAAGAAAATAAAGAAACTAACATATGAATATAAATACTTAAAATAAAACATGAGAAACTTAAACATTTATAATGTTCAAATTTTCAAACTGGTTTGATTTTTATTTTTATATTATGTCTAACAATTTATCTCTTATAAGTTTGACGAAAAAATAAACATTTAGAATGCTCATATTTATTGGTTCTAGTTTTACTTCTCATACTACGAATAACGTATTTTCTATTATACGTTTTGATGTATAATGTTTGTTAAGAACCGAAAACCCTACCAACCCTTGAATAATGTAATATCTTAATTATGACGAAATATACTGTTGAAAAGTATACAAATTTTATATATGAATTAAAATTGGTAGAGACTCAATGGGCCCCGTCTATAACAAATCAAGGCACATCAATAAAAAAAAGAGATACCAAGATTCGAACCTAGATCAACTACGCCAAGTAAAAGCACCTTACCCCCGGGCTTTTTACTCGCTTTGTTTGTAGTACACAGCTCAAGCTATTTAGCATAGCCTCCAGTTTCTTTCCTTGGAATTATTAGGTATTATAATACTTTCTATAATTTCTTAATATATTTCCTAAACTTTTATATTACATATAAAAACAAAAAAATAATGAAAAGGATAGATTTAACAAATAATTATACGACACAAATTACTTGACATGGAGCCTTCAAATATTTTTTTGTCATATTAATTAACACTTTCAATTCTGCATTTTTCATTAGGGATATAATGTGAAAAAAAGAAAAACATACTTGACGTGACAGGTTGTATAAGGAACTGGTTCGGAGAAGGGTTCATAGGTGACTTAATGTCGTTACCAAACCTGATTTTGTTGTTTTTCATTTTTTAAACTTAAGAAAACAAATTTGAAAAAAAATACATACAATAACTTTTCTTGTTTAATTTAATACATTTAAAATACGTTGCCCTTTTAACTACACACATTTTTTTAATTTTTTTAAAATATTTTGACAAACATATTAAACTTAAAGTGGTTCTCTTTAGACTCTTTTTATTTTATCATTCTTGCAACATATTAGAACCCTAATCCTGTGATTATTTTTTATCACGCATTTAGTTATTTTTGGATGTGTTTTTATAAAATTATTAATATATTATTATATAGATCAACCTAATCCTATATTTATAAAACCCCGCACGGGCTATAAAATCCTAGTTAGCAACAAACTAAAACTATGCATCATAAGTATCATAACTATAATATCAATAAAATGGATTAGATAATTAGAATTTATATCACCTTTAATTACAACATCAAAATAGAATACAAATCCATTCTTCTATTATCTACAGATCACTTAGATACAGAAAGCGTCAGTATTTGTGCAATTTAAAACTAATTATCAATTCTATTCACATAATATGGTATATTCCTATGTGACATTGGAGATGTGTTTTTTAAAATCGAAGTCGATTATTATTCTATGATCACAAACTCGTTTTCTTCTCTAGGTACGCAATAAGTCTCTCGAGCGATAGCGTTACGTCTTTTGTGCACTTCATGAGCTCTCCCGACACTTCCGCAGGCGTCGCGTTT
The DNA here is from genome assembly GCA_947179395.2 of Pulicaria dysenterica. Lineage (NCBI taxonomy): Eukaryota > Viridiplantae > Streptophyta > Magnoliopsida > Asterales > Asteraceae > Pulicaria > Pulicaria dysenterica. The sequence goes on along the minus strand of OX359296.1, from coordinate 42,539,259 downwards.
ACGTTTCTCAACAGCTCTCCAACTCGCTCGAAGTGTCTGTGTTCTTCCACCTCCAAATAACTAAAAGCTAACTGTTTGAATGCCGAAAACGTGCAATACGACATCTGAATATGCATGTCAATCCGACCCGGTCTTAGTAATGTCGGGTCAAGTCTATCCATACATTTGGTCGTGAAAACAAATATCCGTTCTTCTCCACAACACGACCAGATTCCGTCTATGAAGTTTAAGATTCTTTCTATACATTTGGTCGGAAGCTGGTCAAAATCTTCGAAAACCAGCATTGACTTGCTCGGAATTTCGAGCAGAATGCTTTTAAGTTGCGAGTCGGAATCGACTTGTGTAAGATCAACATCGTATAGATCGTAGTTTAAGTAATTCGCCATCGATGCTATCAAGCTTGATTTGCCTGTACCCGAAGGACCGTATATCAAATACCCGCGTTTCCAAGCCTTACCGATTCTTCGATAGTATTCCTTCCCGTTTTTGAAACTGTTCAAATCCTCGATAACCGATTTCTTTAGCTCGGGCTCGATTGCTAGCGTGTTAAAGTTCATCGGGTTATCGAGGATGATGGTTTTCGGTTCGGGATAACCATTGTCGATCATATGAACCTTTAATCCGCTTATTTCGGCTTCAATTTCATCACATCGATCCAAAATGTATGGTAAATAGGACTCAAGAATCTTGTTTCTGTGTTGATTGTGGAAAGTCAGTTCGTAGCTTCTGATTCCCGATTGTGCTAATCTCCATTTTACTTCAACCCCGTCAAATTCATCCACGATTTCATCATTTTCGTTCATTCGAATCGTTAAAGTTTCATTCTTTTTACACACGTTGACTTTTCGAACGCATGATTCGTTGACTTTGGTGCCTAAATAGGTCTCAACGGCCTTGAACATTTGGTCAGCAGTGTTTGACTGAGGTTGGAATTCGTCTATAACAATTGTGAACTCGTTGACGTTTTTACGGATAAGTTTCTGCATTTCATGGATGTAATAATCTTGGTATTCTCGTGGGATGAATTCATCGGCAAGAGTACGGAGTTCTTTACCGACGGTTAGAACATCATTCGCGACACTTCGAGTGAGCATCGCAAAAGCAGCAAATGAAGCAACTGTCACAAATACATATAAACGAGTGATAAGTTTTAGCATCATGCGAATATTAGTGACGAAAATACAATTTGACATTTAAAGTTAAAATTGGGAAAATGGGTACCGTAAGAAGAGGGGTGATGAGTGGCGTTTGGGATCCGGACCCGGTTTGTTTTGTAGTTTGGACTCGGGTTTGGATCGGGTTCTAGTGAACTTAAAGGTCTCGGTGTCCCGAGAAACAATCGTGATGGTTTCGAGCCACTGCAATAGCAACGCAAACAAGTTATAGAAATTGCAAGTGTGGTACCTGTAGTATTGCTTTATTCAACATATTAGTCCCTTGACTTTCTAAATGATAGTTTTTTTTATAGACTTAAACAAGCAGAGCCGAGCAATTATTGAACCGGGAGCTCGTTTAGGCTTTTTTAAGTCCGAGCTCGAGCTCGGTTCGTTTAGGCTCGGGTATTATTTTGATAATAATATTATAATGATATGTATAGATATTAAAAATTAAACAAACAAAATATAAATTATATTAAATATGGAGCTCTCTTAAGCTCGCGAGATTAAACAAGCAAGCCCACTCTTTAGAGCTTAAGCTCGGCTCGTTTACTAGATGAACTCTAATACAGGCTCGAGCTCGTTAAAACTTGACTCTTTTCGAGCTTTTAATGATCTGAACTCGAGTAACTCATGACTCGACCCATTTACATTCTAGTTTTCGGAAGATTATTACACATTTTGCAAGTCGATCGAAGGTGGTTCGACTGGTCGTGAACCTTGTATTGACAAAAGCCTATCAATAGGTATCTTGTTTTCTTCTGCAAATTAAATGCCTAGCTTTTTTTTTTCTTTTCTTTTCTCTAAATTAAGTTAACTAACCGAAAATCATAAATTAAGTATAAGAAACGATCAAAATATTAACGAATAAAACTTTACATCTACATTTAGATAATACAAAGCGTACAAAGATCATAATCAAATTAATTTGTTAAAAAATTAATTTCGATAAAATATTTCAAGATCGATCGATCATGACAGCAATATTCAATCTTCACATCTTCAAACTTATTACATCGTTTCAATAACTTTTAATCAAGATTATCCTGATCCTCAACCTACTTAAGCAAGATTTGCGAACGTTAATTAGGGTTGACATCTAACTAATTATGCAAACATGAAATAGCACCAATTGATCATATCAATCATATATATACATACTACATGTTGTATAGTATCAGATATATAACATATATATACATATATAATATAGATATATATGGGCTAAAAGTCATGGGACTTAATTAATAAAGAAAAGTTGAGAGGTAGCTAGTTTAATCATATAAAGTATCAAACCTGTTGATCATGTTCATGTAAGAGAAAGCCATAGATGATGATCAACCTGCGGATCTACCGACAGCCACCTTTCTTCTTTTATTCTTCTATTTCTGGGTGTTTTATATTTATAAAACAATAACTTGAGGATTGAGGATGTGTTTATTTATATCAGCAAGGATATTTGTGAAGTTTATGTGCAAGCAAAGAAACTAAAACAGAAAACAAGAAAATCAGAAACAGAAAGTAAGTAATTATATTAGGTTTGGTTACTTGCTGCTGAATGAAAAGAAACCCATCACGAAATGATGCCGATCTTTAAGAAATCGGTTCATCCACATAAAGTACAACACTCTTATAACTATCTTATCTTATAAGTTAATAATACATGTATTTTCTATAAATATATCAAATTGTTCCATGGAAAGAATTGTGGTATACCTCTTGAGTTAATTAGCTAGCTAGGTTTCGTTAATTCTCATTAATTCCTTCATTAATTTCCATTTTAATGTTCATCTATGAGTTGGCACCTATAATTCGTGTTTTAAGCTAATTAATTACAGTTTTTATAAATTTTCATGTAATTTAATTTGATATCATTAAGTGGATTATATGTTCGTTGTGTAATTAAGGTAGGTATCTTTATAGATGTGTCGGATTGCTTGGACTCTTGGAGAACATAACAAAACGGGTAATTTTTATTACTTGTTAAAATTGGTCTTCCAAATACTGTTAATATATAATTCGCTTTCTTTCTAATTATATAAATTATAAAGTGATTTTACAACATGATTTTACCTACTTACTATAAATTATTTTTATCGATAACTTTCTACCCAATTTCTATCTTTTTATTATCTTTAACCATTTAAAATTGATTTTTCCTTCAGCCTAATCAAAAGATGTGTTATAACCTAAATAAAATTGAAATAATCACCTCAAGTTATTATTTTTTGAACGACATATACTCTGTTAGTGATGGTAATGAATTGAATATAGATCGGTTGATGTTATATCCACATCCATTTAAATTTCGATCCTCTATATCCATTTAAAATCATTCCATCCATCCATCCATATCCATTTCCACCAGATTAAAACGGGTAAATAGACGTCCGTTGGATGTCGAAAGTTCTAAAGAAAGTAAGATAGTTTTATGTATAATTTACGATTTTTGTTACATATATATGTAATTTCTTCAAAAAAAATAAAAGATAGAAACGAAAGCATAACTTCGAGTCTACATTCAATTCATAGAGCATAGTTATCTTCAATGTTATGTATGTTAAGTATAATTTTTTATAAATTTAAATAATGCTCAGATATATATACTTAGTTAAATAAAATTTTAATGTAGAAAATTCAATTTCGGATTAATGGGTTCGTTCATTGATTGAAAATTTCATCCATATCCTCTTCATATCCAATATTCATCCATTTAGCTTTATTCATGTCTATTAACGACGGATCGAGTCGAATGGATGATCCTCGGGTCGGATAATAGTTGTCATCCCTATGATGTGTACATAAACTTAATTCTAAATCTACACCATTTAATTCATAACAAGACTTGAATTCATAATCTAGTAGGACACTTTACACATACATCTGATACCACCTCTAAGATAATTAACCTTTTATAGTCATGATAACTAATTAAACAATGATCATTAATTAATAGGGCGAGTATCTAGTTTATTTTAGCACAATCTAATACCATCAAATAAATTAATTATCAAATGAATTAAAAATAAATGAGTATATATAGAAAAGAAAAGGGAGCTAGTGTTTACTAGGTTAGAAGTTTGTTGGCCGAAAATAAAGATTAAGATATATAGACTTAGCGTGCACACTGTTGTACGGTTGTACGTGTGTGCAAGAGAAGTCATCTTATGGTCACATGATACGTCAACAATTCATTAAACAATTATATATACATGGACTCAAGTCTTAATATATTATTAACGCCTTGACTACATATATGCTCATGCATGAAAAATGAACCCGCATCAAAGAATGTAGGACTCAACAACTGGAAACAATATATATATATATATAATTAGGTTCAAGTAAAAAGTAAATTAGGGTACTAAATGTAAGAAGAGTTGTGATAGTGACATGTGGCATTAAAAAAAGGGTAAATTGGGTAGTTTATAATTTTATCTTCCTTAAATCCCTCTGCCACGTTGGACCCATCATTTTCTGATCTGCTTCTCCAATTTTGTAAACCCTAGAAAATCCATCGTAGAACCTCCGCCTCCATCCCTTTGCCCCCCTGCAACCGCCGACGGCATCAGTGTTCGCCGCCCCATCTCAGATGCACCGCTGCCCCGTCGTCGAAGGTTATTTTGTGCATCCTCCTCCGCCCAAGTGAAGCCGCCACCGTCTACGCATCCCTCCGTCGCCCCCCGTGAAGTCACATGAATCATAATCCTCCTTTGCACCACCAACACGGCAGAATCAACACATGACCGCCGCCGATGCTCCATCACCGCCTCTGCACCACCACCGCCACTGCACCACAGCAGATTCAAGACGGAACCACCGGCGATGCATCACCGCCGCCCCCATGTCTCATGTGCATCAGATGTACATAAATGTGCATATTTTTTATTCTGTGCATCAAATATTTGTACTTTGTGCATTATATGTAAATTGTGAATCAAAGGTTTGTAGTCTAGTTATTAAATGATTGTATTTTGTGCATTAAGTAGTTGTAACCTAGCTGTGCATCAGGCCTAAGATTTTGCCCTGAGATGGTGGTGATGATAAAAATGGTTTTGATGAAAATGGTTGTATATTGGGGATATTAACCGTGGGTAGGTTTCTTTTAATTTTGATTTTACCTTTCTACCCTTTTCAAACTTTCTTAATATCCGAATTTTATGTTTTTTTTTACTTTATTTTTGATTTTTGAAGATCCTATGGTTGAGATATCTCCTTACATTTTGTACCTTTATTTATTTTGCAGTAGATCCTCACCCTATATATATATATATATATATATATATGTATATATATAGGGTATGGATATAGTACAAAAAATATTATGGTACTAAATGTAAGAAGAGATCTCAATCATAGGATCTCTCCAAAATTCAAAAATAAAGTCAACAAAAATACATGAAATTCGGATATTAAAAAATTTAAAAAAGGGTAGAATGGTAAAATCAAAATTAGAAGAAAAACTTGAACATAAACCCACTATTAATCATCTCCAAAAAAACAACCATTTTCATCATCACCACCGTCTCAAGCCAAATCTTAGTCTGATGCACAGGTTACAACTACTGAATGCACAAAATACAATCATTTAATGCACATAATACAACCCTTTGATTCACATTTTACATATAATGCACAAAGTACAACTATTTGATGCAAAGAATAGAAAATATGCACAGTGTGTACATCTGATGCACATGAGACATGGTGGCAGTGGCGGTGATGCATCGCCGGTGGTTCCGTCTTGAATCTGAAGTGGTGCAGCGGAGGATGCACAAAATAACCTTCGACGACGGGGCATCGGTGCATCTGACTTCCTCTATTGTACATCCGACTTCGATTGCACGTTCGACTACACCTTCAAGCACCAGCGTCGGATGTGAAGCAGTTTGCGAGGGAGGCGGCGGTTGCAGGGAAAAACCGTGAGGGAGGCGGAGGATGCATACGGCGACGCGATATGCGGATATCGTTGCCGGCGACGCTAGGGTACGACAGGGCGACGGTGGAGGCTTGGGAGGTCGACGGCGGCTGCTCATTTTCTAGGGTTTTTGGCTTATGGGGATCGATAAATATAGAGAGGAAAGGGGGAGACGTGGGTCATATGAGAGAGAAGAAAAGTTACAAAATTTTAGGAAATAAAATCAAATTCCTATATTACCCTTTTAACTAAAAATATACGTGGCATTCAGATAACTCTCCTTACATTTAGTACCATAAACTATTTTTTACTTGAACCCAACTATATATATATATATATATATATATATATATATATATATATATATATATATATATATATATATATATATATTTAAGGATTTTTTATTAATTGATGACTCAAAATATGAAATATATATAATGTCAAATAAAATAAAGATTATAAGTTAATTTAAACGCGTGACCAGCTTACTAATTAATCAAAAACCCAAAACGGAATAAGGAAGCATAAGTAAGAATTGTATCATACTCTTTAAGATAATTCAGGTGTAGTGGCTGAATTTTATCATACTCTTTCTCCTTCTAACTTTTAAAAACTCTTTTAAAATTATGTCAATTTCTAATCTCCGTGTCTTTTTATCTAAATTAATCACATCCACTCAATTTTTAACCAATTCTCTTTTATAATAAACTTTAACTTTTTATTTATTTAAAATATTTTTCTCATTAATACACTCTCTTACACAAACACAATTATCCACCCATATCAAGATAATTTTTAAAATCTTATTAACTTCTTTCTTCTTATTTCATAAATATAAATCTTTATTAGTTTTTTTAATGTTTTTTAAAATTAATTTTTAAAATAAATAAAATAGTTAATACAAATATAAGAAAAATTAAAGAAAAAACGGACATGTTGCTGAATATTTTTTTTCGTGACACTGAATTACGCGTTACATCCTTGAAAACATGTTACAAAACAGATTTTATTTACCATCACAGCATTACGCGGATACACTGTTAGTATGTATATATATATATATATAAATATATATATAGGGTAGGGATCCGGTAAAAAAGAAGTTATGGTACTTAATGTAAGGTGAAATCTCAGTCATCCAAAATTTTAAATCTGATCCTAGAAAATAGGCTTTTTTCTTTTTCTTTTAAATATAAAAATAACTATTAAGGGTATAATCGTCCATTAAAGTTTTAAAGTTTTTCTTTTTCTTTTTCTTTTTCCGTCGGCCAGCTCTCTAATGCAAAGGTACAACCATTTTACTGCAGGAAGTGCAAACATCTGATGCACAGAAATACATTGATTCACAGATTACATTCAATACATAAGGTACAACCATTTGATGCACGGAATAAGAAATCATCTTATGCACAACTAACAATAAATAGATACAAATACATCAAAATATAGATTTTTTAACAAAATGATTTCCACAACAACTGATTCATCATTATCACATACACTGATACACAATCTAAAAGAAAATAATCAGATGCACACTCCAAAAATATTTGATTCAGGAAACAAATAATCAGATGCACACTCCAAAAGAAAATAATCAGATGCACAATTCCGGCCACCTGCAGTAAAAGTCCGACCACCACGACCGTGACCACCTCCTCTATTTCCCCTGTATTAAAAAAAATATTTGATTCAAGAAACAATCTGAATCAACAATATAGAACAAACAGTAAACAAAATCTTGACATAAGAAGAGAAGAACATATCTGATTTGAACTCTTGAATGCGAGAAAATAGTCTTTGGATCTGTAGATCTGATTTAAATGCGAGAAAAAAAATAAGCCTCTGATCAAGTCGATGATTATGGTGGCATATTATTCTTCATCTTCTCTGCTGGATTTCCTTTAGATCATGGTGGCGTTGATGCACAACCACGGGAGTGCGTGCATCTGCAATCAGCGTTGGAAAAGAAAGTAGCGGTGTCGACGATGTGTGCAGCGGCGATATTTTTAGGGTTTTCTTGAGGGGAATGGGGGCGGGACTCTCAGATCTTGAATGAGAGGCGTAGGGTTTTTAAGGGTAGGGGACGGCAAGAGAGAGGAGGCCACAGATCTGGATGTTACCGGAGCAGGTATCGCCGGAGGGGGCAGGGAGAAACGACTGTGTGCGATGATCCGGCGGCGATGATCCAGCGACAACTATAGTATTAGGGTTTTCTGTTTTCGTGGGGAAGAGGGCAGGGCGGCTCTAACGATGATTAAATGCTCAGATGTGGGGGAGTGGGGTAACGAGATGAGGGAGAATTTTTTTCCTTTTTTAAAATCTTCCAACTTTACCCTTTTAGTTAAAAGGACACGTGGCGCAACAGGAATTCTCCTTACTCTTTGTACCATAAAACTCTTTTTATTTGATCCTGATTCTATATATATATATATATATATATATATAGGAAAAAGTTCATGCTAGAACCATTCTTAGTGCGAGAACCGCGAGAACCAATCTGAGCCGTCCAATTCTCCATTTTTCAATGTCATTACCCACACATTCATTCCTCACATGCACCATGCCACACTCTATACCTCCACGCTCTCCATCCGTTTAGCTTCCCATATCTAAGGAACGGCTGAGATTGGTTCTCGCGGTTCTCGTGCTAACAACGGTTCTCGCATGAACTCTTCCCTATATATATATATATATACATATACATACATATATATATATATATAGGGTAGGGATCGGGAGAGAACGTTTCATGGGAGAGAACGATGCACAACAAGGATAAAATTGGAAAACTGATAAAAATTTCCTCTCGGCAGTTAGCATTTATCAAGCGTCGTTCATAAAGTTTTTTATAACACCAACATATTTGATTCGATCCATGATATTTAGGAAATTGTTAACTTTTTAATTATGAAAAATACATGAATAAATCAGATATTTAATTCTCTATTATTTGATACCACGATTGCTTTTTTCTAAAAAGATGCATGAGAAATTTCATGCATCAATATTGGTTTCCAAGTAGTTTGTACTGATCGTATATGAAAGAACGAAAAAGAAGTAGAAGAAGAAGTGGTATATGATGGAAGAAGAAGAAGAAATACATTAAAAGTTCATACATACATACCTGGTATGGTGGTTCAGTTCTTCACAATCTGTGAAATTGATGTTCTCCATCTCTTATCACATATTCATTGTTGTTTTCAAATAATGGCGTATAATCAAAAAAGTCTCTGCGTAATAAACTTTGACACTTTATTACTTTTGACTTGTTTTGTGCAGAAGATGAACTTGAAGAATGAGTAATACTGATGCAGTGTTTCCAAAATTTGCATCTGTAAACTAAAAATTAATATGCATCAACGCATCATATCATCCCACTAGAACAATACATATGTTTAAAATTAAGGATAAATCTTCCAAAGCAATGCATACATTATGTAATGATGAACTTGTTGAGATGTATTGTTAGATGACCAAATCATAAGCAATATAACAAGTAACAACCTATGAAATTAGAACAAAGTATAAACAAACTACTAGACACAATCATAACCTTAAACCAATCAACTCATATTATACTTTTAAAACAAAACTAGCTGAAAAGATTATCTCAATGGACATTAGGTATATGTTTCAAGAATCATAATCTCATAACAAACCAGAAGATGATCTCATGAAACCAATGTAAACCCACTTGACAATAAAGTTACTTATTTAAATGACTATTTTAGCATTATCAAGCAAACTATGAATTGCCATCAAGAATTACATTGAAAACATAACATAATCAATCTGCACCTGTGTTAGAAACAATTTTAGCAACTAGAAACTTAAACACCAATGAGATTTGCCCAACAGAGTTCAATTGTGAAGACACCTTAGCTTAGCACTTGAACCAATGAGTGTTCCTTCTCAACCAGGAGCCTAGTTCATTCAAGAAACTTATGTGCACTTGAACCATAGTTCTTGTTGTAACATGAAAATGTAAGGAATTTAGATATCAAATAACAACAAGAGATTGACAAAGCATCCAAATAGAAATCAAACTTGAAATTGATTTTAAAAAGTCATTAATAATAAGTAACTACCCTACAAATATTCCTTCGCCTCCGCATCAGTCAGTACTTAGGACTTAGGACTTACTGGTGTTTCAAATGAATGAATATGTAATTTGATGCATCAAATGCATGAGCGTGTAACTTGATGCATCACATACATTGACATTGAATGTTTTTCTTTTCCAAGATTGACAATGCATACACACAAAAATGATGTGTGTACTTTGAAATTGATGCATCATGTCTGAAGAATTTAATGTGTTCTTAACTGATACAATAAACTCAAAGAGATGCATTAGATTGTATATGATGCATCTAAATTATTATGCATGTCTACACTTGTGAGTTGCAAGGTTTCTTTGCCAAGATCAGATACATTCTGTAGCCACGTAATTCTACACATATCTATTGATTAGAAACTCCACCACTAACTTTATGAAATAAAGATTGAGCCTCATTTAACTTTATGAACTAAATGTTGAAACCTACAAAATTCATACAAAAAATATACTATCAAACTAATATAGCAAGAATTAATAAGAATGCCCAAATTCTTGATGTGTTTTCCCAGAATACGAGTAGAGTAAGGATACCCAAATTCTCTACCAACAGATGCCTAAATTTCAAATTCCTCTTATCCATAATAAATTCAAGTATGTAGCATATACAAATAACTGATCTCCTTTTAACATAATAAATCAAAGGAATATAAATTCCCAGCCAACAAGGATGCTAAACTCTGCTTTTGTGATTTATTAGGTCAAAATCAAAACCCATTTCTAACTTACCTTAATCGACATACATAGAGTAGATAGATGAATATATGTGAGTATAGATCCTTGAGAAATAAAGGAGGCTTGAGGAACCCGACAAATGAAGACTTCGTGTCGCTACCTAGGAAGTGAACGACGAGGTTGGGTAATGATGTTGTCTGTTATAGGAGGATCGGACGGGAGACGAAGTCGACATATAATTAGGATAACGATATCGAGATCGGAGAAGTTCGTTGTCGGTGACTGAGAGGTGAGGTTGGGAGTGTGAGGGTGGATAATTTTGGTGGGTGCTTGATTCTGGGGAAGGAGATGAAGTCAACCAGGATTTTGAGAGAGAGAACAGACGTAGTTGAGTGGTTTTTTTTTGTTTTCTCTATTATGCCCTTATACTCACTAAGAACCCATAGAAACGTGGTTAATCCTCCACCACTCGATTAATGTAATCAAAGGCCCATAACTGTTCTCTTTGTTGTGTAACTTTAAATTGTTCTCTCCTGATACTAACTCTCTCTCTCTCTCTCTCTCTCTCTCTCTATATATATATATATATATATATATATATATATATATATATATATATATATATATATATATATATATATATATATATATATATATATAGTATTAGGATCAAGGGAGAACGCTCTTAAATAGAGAACATAGAGAACACTTTTGAAACTTTGATTTCATTGATCAGATGGTTCAAAAATTGTCACAATTTATTTAGACATTTGATTCCATTGATCATCGGATTTAAAATATGTCACGTTTTTTTGATAATATGTTCGAATATAATCCTGATGCATCGATGCATACAAAAGTGTTATTTGATGCATCAATGCATCCAAAATTTTAAATTGTTAATAATTATAGAAATAATTTTGATTTTAAGATTTAGAATGTAAAGTTGACTTTTAAGTAGCTATGGGTGAACATGAACGTAAAGAAGAAATAATAAATTACAAGTTTACACGTGTTCTCTCTGTTCTTTATTTAAAAGGGTTCTCTCTTGAACCTCACCCTATATATATATATATATATATATATATATATATATATATATATATATATATATATATATATAGATAGATAGATAGATATATACATGTATGTATAATCTCATGAAAAATAAGTGTTTCCTTTCCTAAGGTGGAGGCATTATAACGTAGGCAACAAAAAACGGCGTAAATTAACATGTTTTTATATTTCTTCACTTACATATATATTTTTTTATTTGTAAAAGTATAACAAATATTATCAAAATTATCACTATATTCAAGTAAACTATATATTGTAGTTAAGAATTCAAACCAGTTAGGGTTAAATACTTTTTTTTTCTCATTTTGTGTATTTATGTTCTTGGGATTTTCTTGGGATTTTCTTGATATCTTCTTATCATCTTCATTATTCAAGAAAGTACAAACCAAGAGACCAAACTATCGATCAAGAACAAAATCAGATCGAGCCATTTCTACAAATATTACCAATTCAAATGAACAAATACACTAAATTAAATCAGACAACAAAAAACAAAAAAGAGATCGCTTCCTCGCTAATTAAATCGGATATGGACTAAAAATCAATCTACCAAAAGCATAAGCAAAACATGATTTGAGCCAATACAATCGTACAATTAAAGTGTAGAACCCAATTGACGTTATAACTGACTAATGTAAGGTTACTTTTGGTTAAAAACGCGAAAACAAGAATACTTCAATAAATTCATGAATGACATGGATGATTACACTCTAATCTAGAGGTAGAAGTTATAATTTAACGCATTTGTGTCGATCACAATCACACAATATGAGTTATGACATGTTATAAGTGTAGTAATTTACAAAATAGCGTATACTTTTTAACCAATCATATAATTGGAAAGCGTACATGTATGTACGTAATTCCTTTATGCATAGAAATTGTTACTAAAAAGGAAAGGAAAGCGGGAAATGGGACATATGTATTCATGTGTTTATTCCGTGCAAGAAAACTGCCAAAAAAGTGGATTGCGCCTATCCTTTCACTTTCTGTTCATGTTTAACACCAAACAAAAAGAAATGAATAGCACCAAAACACATGGATCGATGGATCGATCAATCGGACATGTAACGAATTAAACATATCGGCACACCTGTTTTTCTTAAATGATAATTTTTTTCACGAAAGAAATTGATTTATCCATAAACATGTATGTTTCACTAAGTAATAACATAGTTACAAGGTACTGTATCTCATACGAAAGAATCTGTTGAGTAATGTCACACATCCGATTATAAAAGACTTTGTAATCTGCTTTATAAGTATCATAGGGTATTCCTCTCATAACCAATTAGTTTTGAGTTAAAATCTCACAAACTTACAAAATCAATTTCTTTCGTAAAAGAATATCTCCTATCTTTCTTTGATTAGAAGGTAAAACTTTTATTGAATATATAAGAAAACAATATGTACATGACTTTAATTTTTTATATTGCTTTGGTGAAGTGGTAGAGCATATTTTTATTTATTTTTTATTATGAGTTAAACACATCATTTTTCCCGATTAAGGTTTTTTAACAATCCTGTTCGTTTTTTCTCTTCATATTATTTCATTTTTTGTTATTTTAGAAAATAATTAATTGAAAAAAGGTTTTATTTTAAAGTTTGATTTTTGTGTTTTTTTAATGAGAAAATCAGAAACTTCTGAAGTTTTTTTTAATGTTTTTCTACTTTCGTGATAAAATAAATAATTTGTTTCGTACTTTTACTTTAAAATTTAGTTTTTATATTTCGTACGAGAACTGCGAGAACCAATCTTAGCCGTTGATTTGATAAGTGAAATTCATGGATGTAGAGCGTGAGGGGATCAAATGTGGCAATGTGCATGTGATGAATTCATGGGTGGTGATGACATTAAAGAAGGGCGAATTGGATGACTCAGATTGATTCTCGCAGTTCTCGTTTGAACTTTTGCCTATAATGTTAAACGTACGTTATACGAAAACAATACATAAAAATACCCAGAGTCCATATATTGGCATTCTTTGATGTAACAAAAATTAAGGATGGTTTGTTTTAAACTATGAGCACATAATTTTAAGGTTTTATTTCATATGATAGTAATTAACTTTGTTTTAATATAATCAAGGTCATCTATGAGTTATTTTATAATATTAATTATATGAATTAGTGATGATGATAGAATACTTTCAAACTTAAAACTCTTTTGTAAATTTTCCCCTTGTTAATTTTGAATATGAATTTCAACTTATGTATCCCTCGTCTTGTGATGTTTCAAAATGACATTTGCTTCATTTTAATGTGACATAATATATAACACTTTATTTGTAAGCCAAAAATTTAGGGTTTTGTCACATATAATGCATATGTTTCTTATGTGTCAACCCTCCTCCATCCTATATACTAACTACTAAGGTATAAATATAATATTGTAAACTTTCTCAGGTAGCTCAATTTTATTATACGAACTTTAAATTATTGGCAAGGCTCGCTGGTGCAAGTTTTAGAACTCAGACACGCCTCTCAACTTTTGAAGGCAAAATATTTAACAAAAATATTAATTAAGCTTATAAAAACTTAGAGGATCATAATTAATTAAACCGATCGAATACTTTCATATATATTAGATTAGATTAAATTACATGTATAAAACAAATTAATTAGTCATTAATATTACGTTCGTAAACACTTAGATGACAATGAATTAAAACCGGATGGATATGAATATATGATCATCTTGGTCGAACAAAGTCAAAACACTAATTAATAATGTTACTACGTACGTACAAAATAAACAAGGCAATCTAATTCTAGAAGATCGATCACCTTCCAAATTAATGCTTGGTTCTCCTTTCAAACGCATCACCATTCATCATTTCTCTAGAAAAAAAAAGCTTCTCCTTCAAAATGAAATTCTACAACTTTATCCTTGTATTTATTAATTAGAGTATTGACATATATAAGTTATTCTAAAATGTTCTTCCTTAAATGAAAGTATATATAATAGCATCTAATTGACAATTATATTGTTGATCCAGAATATTCCGTTCTAGAAAACAAAGAATCACTTTACAATGAAGTAGACGATAATCCAATATTTAATAGGTTTAAAAAGTAAGGTTTAGTTCACAAAAAATATATCTAATTTTATATGTTTTGTTATATATATATAGACAAAAGTTCAAACGAGAATTGTTTTTCGTACGAGAATTGCTTATAACGTTATTAATGACTCACAAATAGGAGTATTTTGGTAATTTATATATTTACGCAACCGTGAATTGCGTCCAGGTAAGCCATAATTAATTTGCGAAGCTTGATTTTCCTAAAATAACCCTCATTAATGCGTCATTAACAAGACATTAATGAAACATTAATGAGCACCAAAAAAATCTTAGCTATTGATTAATATTAATCAAGGGCTAATATTGGTTCCGGCAGTTTTCATACAAAAACAATTCTCGTTTGAACTGTTCCCTATATATATATATTCATCTTTTAAATGTATATTGTAATGTATTCAACTTTTAAAACTTGTTATTTGACATTTTAACATATTCGGTTTGAAAATTGGATTAGTATAGCACAATATGTAAGTAAAGCATTGATTACATAAAGTTTTGGAGAATTCCATATATTAAAGATAAGTTTTTAGAGTTCCGTACATTAAAATGTAACTTACATGAAAATTTAATAAACATTTTCTTAGTTATTATTGTATACATCTAACTTTAATTTTTTTAAGTAATACAATATACTTTCATAATTTTTCAATGTATGCACATAACTTTTTGCCGCATCTAGTATGTTGCTAACATTGTATACAGTGAACTTTGTCATGATCTTCATTGTCTACAAAACTTACATACATGTAAAGATTACAAAAGTTGATTGTATTTTTTTAAAAACATTGTTGTATACAACAGGAACCAAGACAAAGTTTGTTGTAGTATAGTCGTGCAATTTACCCTAAATTAAGAGGTAACTTGAAAGTTAAATACATACATTGACAAAATTTATAAATATAATTATATAGCACTAATACTCATTGGTGTATGATAAACTTTAACCTATGTATATGAGTGTAAAGCCCATATCTTTTACGGTGTGACATAAATTTTCAAACAGTTAACATAATTTAAAAGATATTTTGTTAAATCTCTCTATAATCAGCACTTACATATAAAACAATATTCTATGTTGCATATCATTTCTTTTATCCTTCACTAGAAGCCTTGTCCTCCATGTCCTTGAAAATATAGAAACAACCAACGAAATATATAAATCAACAGGCCACTGCTATTAGACATGGGCCTTGGAGACCGACCGGACCGGTCCTACGAGAACCGCCCAGACCGAGCCGGTCCAAGACTGAAATTGCGAAAAACGGTCCGAACCGGTCCAGAACCCGAACCGGTCCAAACTCGGTCCAAACCGGTCCAAGAGTTCCAACGGGAATTTTTTTGAAAAAAACGGTAAAAAACCGGTCCGAACCGGTCCCAACGGCTAGTTTTTTAAAAAAAAAAATTCCCGAATTTTGCCCTATAAATACCCCATTCTTGAAGCCATAATCTTTGCACCACTCTTTCTCACATTCTCTCATTCTCCAAATCTCCAATTCTCTCATTCTTGAATCTTGATTTTTCTAGTTTTATTTTTCAAGAAAATTCAAGTTTGTGTTCTATATATAATACAAGTGTTATATATAATATTTCGATTTGCTTCAAGATTATAAAAAATGGCGGGTGAAGGATCTAGCAATTTGAACGCGGGTCGAAGTGATTTCAATGTAAGTCTCCCGTATGAAGTTCCAAAAACAAATCGACATGCGGAAATTTGGAACGATTTTGTACAACTCAAACAAAATAACAAAAAATATGCGAAGTGTACGCATTGTGGAGGAATCTTATCCGGCTCTAATTCTTCTCTCGCTCGGCATTTAGTAAGTATTCTTTTATATATTTAAGTTTAATTTATTTAAATACTAGTTTTTATATATTTAAGTTTAGTTTATTTAAATACTAGTTTTTATATATTTAAGTTTAGTTTATTTAAATACTAGTTTTTTTATATTTAATATATTCATGAAATTGAAAATACACGAACGAAAAACGGACCGGTCCAGGACCGAAGTCGGACCGGTCCGGACTTGGACCGGTCCGGAAGTGGTCTAGGACCGCCCGAAGACCGAATTTATCGAAATGGTCTTACGCGAAGACCGGTCCGCCGAGGACCGGACCGGCCCGGGACCGACTAGGTCCGGACCGGACCGGACCGGCTGTGATCCAGGACCGGTCCAGGACCGATTTTGCCCATCTCTAACTGCTATAACACCACAATATCTCATAAAGGCCAATTTGTATCAACAATCCAATCAATTATGTGGTTACATCGACTATTAGTAAATCTTGACTACTGAAAGTCACGTCGCGTTAACTAACGGTTTGCCACATCAGCTATCTTTACATCATACATCAAGCATACAATCATCATACATATAGCCGCACCGGCTCAAGCAGACATTCACATATACCCACATCGGCTTACACATGCATCATCCATCAGTCACATCGGCTTACTCAAATCACACATATAGCCACATCGGCTCGCACAGTTATTATTAAGATCACATTGGCCTACACTTACATCTCTAATACCACAGCAATTTTATCATCATATTATTGAGTATTTGGTTTACAAATAGTTCTCGCACAAAAAATAATTCTTAGTTGAACTTGTTTCTCGAAGGAACATATTCATAAATCAAGAAAAAATCATCAATTTCCCCGCAGATTACCTTAATACCCAATGTAGTTTGACTTTTGGTGATCAAGGTAGTTTTCAAGGCCTTGTTTTGGAGAAGAGAGATTATTTAATTGTTCGGGTCTAATACCCGTCAACTATCAAGGAAGCTATCATCGATAGGTGTCGGTATAGGTGATCTATTTGGTCACTTATCTCTTAACAGCTATTGAGCTAACATTTTATCCCCTTATATTAATTTTTTGGGTTAATCAATTGGATTCAATCTGAATATTGTTAGGTTCATGCAAATCGACTTATAAATGCCTTCCGCCTTCGTTCATGTCTCAGCTGTGTTTTATGTTTCGACATATTGAATCCAGGAATTGCTTATTGGATCGTCTCGTAGAAGAGCAACCTACTTCCTTTATTGAAATCCTGGTATGATCAACTTCTAAGTCAGAAATCACTTGAGATGAATCCCTGAGCTTCATCTTTGGTGTGACTTTCCTTTCTCCCTGGCCAACTTCGACCTTTGAAACAGCCTTATGTAGGTTTTGTTGTAGACATCAGCCAAATTCTCTTCAACCTCCTCTAAATATATCAAGGCTGATACTAAGTTACATAACACATGAGTAACTTCTCAGTTTATTTCCTAAGTTAGCAAACCCACCTATGAATAATGACTTTACTTTCCATAAACATGTACAGAAGTTTCAAAATAGTTAAATTAAATCATTATATATAACATATCTTCAAGCAATTGATCCATCCATGAGCATGAATCAATAAGAGGAAAACTTAATAATCAAGAACCATTCACATTGAAATGAGAAAGCAATCTTAATCAATAGATCTCTGGAATGAATAAGCGACCCAAAACCATTTAACTAAGAGCCAAACAAGCAGAACCTAAAATGATTTAATTCAAGCTTACAAATAACATACACTGCCCTTTCTTACTCCAGGCATCGAAGGATGCAATTGTTGTCATACAATTTTACTGCACAACAGGTGTTCAAAAGAAAAACATTAGACATTGCATTTAAGAAGATATATAAAAAAACCAGTGAGCATTTTACCGCTATGCATTTTTTACTCCTATTTTTTTATTTTGTATGTTTTTATATCTATTCTCCTCAGATCGACTCTCCTACTTGTAGAGGTAACGATTTTAACTTAAGTAAAGAACAAGTCGCTTGGACTGTTTACATCAAACAGGTATAATACAAGAAAATAGCCATATGAAAACAGGATGGATGGATTAAAAATCACATGAGCGCACATTTTCAATATGAGAGTTATAAGTTATAACCTTTAAAATCATTTAACTATTTTTTTAAATTATTATAATAATAATATAGTTTTAAAATCATATTTATACATTTATCATTTATAATTTTAAATAGTTGACAAAAAGTGGTATGGACGGATAAACTCAACTTGACCCTAACCTAATTTGACACATTACCCAACTTGTCCGTTTTCGACCTCTCCAATCATATCAATGGGACTCAAAAGATGAAAATGTCCAATGGTTTAACTGAATAGAGCATGATGATAATATACTGCTTACCTCTGCATCTTCCGCCCCAGGTTTGGTGATCTCCATCTTTTGGTCTTCTGTGAATACAAGACACAGTAATAAATATAGTGCATAGAATTTCACTTTGTTATTAAATTCAAATGAAGGCAAATTTAATGATCTTTGGTCTTGAACCGAAGTTTGGGCCTATGGTGTATACCAACAACATTCATGGCCATCGAGTGAACTAAGCAACAAGATTGGTTAGTTCTTATAATCCAAGATAGAATAGTGAAGAAGATAGTAATGATCAATATTTGACAATCCAAATAATCTTTTATAATTTCGAAGTCCAAGAAGAGAAAGATTCAACATATAAAAAGCCTCCTCAAGGCACATGCAGTACATAGCTACATACACAACCTTGGTTTAGAAAAAGCTATGTCAGATTCATAAATGTAAAAGTCTGAACCACTATAACTTTATAACATGCATATTGTACTTTAATCATTGTTTTTCTCTATCCTTAAGTCTTATACTGTAGCATTTGGCCTTTTGGTGCAACTAGCTTCATAAACAGTTATGAAAATTAAAATGATTGGTAAAATGGAAAGGAACTAAAAATAACAGCCGAAGCTAAATAGTACTATGCAAAATACCTCCATCCTCCGGGATGTCCGAAGTCCACAAAGTGAGGTTGTCCCTCAGGAGCTGCATAATTAAAGTGCTATCTTTGTAAGATTCTTCACTCAGGGAATCAAGCTCCGAGATAGCTTCATCAAAAGCTTGTTTTGCAAGGTGGCAGGCCCTAAAAAGTAAAAGAAAAAAAATGAAGGAAAAGCAGTTCAGCATGTACATTATATCAAACAAATTGTGAAGATCGTTAGAGAATGTATAAGAAGTACCTTTCAGGAGAGTTCATGATCTCGTAATAGAACACAGAAAAGTTTAAAGCCAAACCCAGCCTGATTGGGTGAGTTGGAGATAGATCGGCTTCGGCAGAGGTGGAAGCCAACTGCAAACAGCAAAATTTAACTGGTTAGCAAACAAGGAAAATAAGAGTATGTACCAAACTTAGGAAACTTCTATGTGCTGTCTTAAATTCTTAAGTGTGTTTTGTTGGCTAGGCTACAAAACAATAGTTCATACAACTGTAACGTGGGTTGCAAACCAATCCTAACCCTGTGATACAATAAAAGAAGATGATAATGATGATTAAAGGGTATACATGGACTGATGATGGATGTGTTCATAAATGACACTAAACTTGTATTACCTTCCTAATTGAAAGTTTAACTACAAGCAACGAAAGGGAAAAAGAACTAAAAATGATAAGCAAGTGAACTGAAACCAATTACTGCTATCTTATCGAAAAGGAAAAGCTACACTAAAACAGTTACTTACTTGATAAGCCTTCAGCGACTGGTCTGCTGCCTCTTTCTTATCATTACCAGTCTTGAACTCTGCAAGATACCTATAATAATCTCCTTTCCTGCACTCAAACAAAACCCACCAAGAAATCAGTATGAGCAAACAAATTCAAGTCATTGGGTCGATCAGGCGATCAGTTTTATCTAAATTCCCAAAAAGGCCATAAAACCTTATCATGGAACAATATCTAACAAACGCTTAAACCCTGCCAGTTGGACATAAAAATTCGTTGAAAATTGAAGAATTTCAATATATGTGTAGATGCTCACATTTTGTAGTAGAAAACAGTAGATTCACCAGCAGATGAAGACGGAATCAGATGCTCATCAATCACAACCATGATATCATTACAAATGTCGGTCAATTCTGTTTCAACCTTCTGCCTATATTCCTTAATGCGCTTTACATTCACTTCATTTCCTCTAGATTCCTCCTTCTGCTCAATTGAAGACAATATTCTCCAGGACGCCCTACGTGAACCCACCACATTCTTGTACCCGACTGAAAGCAAGTTCCTCTCTTCAACAGTCAGTTCAACATCCAACTTTGCTACCTTCTTCATAGCATCCACCATTTCTGCACAAAAGCAAAAAAAAAAAAAAAAGAGTTGATGCAAGATCAAATTACAATGATAACCTTGAACGAAATTTTACAAGTTCAAATCTTCACCCTGAATATTTCTGAAGATTTTTAATGCAGTTGATATGTAAAAAAACTCCACAAGTTATAATTCAAACAGTAAGTATTATTCCTCTATATGAGAAATTATGTTACAGTGTCGACGTGTAAGGAATAAATCATTGTCATTAATTAATGCCTCAAATACTATCGAAGATATAACAGAAAGTATGAGTGCAATTAGTTTCAAATGTCTGAATCTGCATATGCCCTTCACAATATGCCTGACAGCTCAATACTTACCTTCTACATATGGCTTGATATATGTGATTTAAGATTTAAGCATTTTAAGATTTAGCATAGAACAATCATCAGCTTCCATCTTAAAAACGACTACCTCTCAAACAGATTAATATAGCATTCAACACTTTTCTTTATACTTCAATAAAAATCATACAGATTTCAAGCTCCTCACTGGCACCATTCACGATAGCAATACTGTCAAATTCTCGCATATAATAAGATAGTGATTCAGTATCTCTCTTTTTTTTCCTTTTCAACTTTAATCCACTTCACACTAGATGTTAGTTATTTTACTTTCTCTGTCTACTTTTTCTTCAGATCAAATGAGCATACTCCAGACCTCCAATGTACAAGATTCCAAAGAATTTGCTCATTTGTTCTTAACCTAATTGGAATCTCAAATCATCAACAAAATTCGACTACATCCACAGCTTCTACAAACAGGTGTTTACATCTACGAAGGATTTGAATCTTAAGTACAACAACAGAAGCAAAAAAGGAATCGACATGGAACAACGGATCTAGAAGAAGAAGGAACATGAAAGGTGCTAACCGTCATAACGTTCGGCTTGCTCGGCGAGCTTGGCAACATAGATGAAGTTGTCACGTTCAGTTGATGAAGCCATGGCCGCCGATCTTTGAGCTCACCGACTAATTTCTCTCTCTAGTCTGTCAAAAGGAGTGGAAAGTGGAGAGAAAGACTCGTGAGTGAATTGATGTGTTTGTGGTAAATTTTGGGGAAATTCATTTTGACCACAAAACTTTATATATTTTATAGTTTGGACATAAAACCATCAGAAATCAAAATATGGCCACTGCATTACATTAAAATTTATTTTCAGGTAGCCTCTCCATTTATTACTAGCATCCATCACATCCTTTACACAGCCATATCAGCGTCACATCAGCATCCTATCATTTTCTCATCATATCACACAAACCCCTGCATCCATCACACCTTTCACATCCTTTTTCTTTTTCTTTTTTTATCTTTTTTTTAACATTATTTAATTTTTAAAACAATATAATTAAAACATAATAATTATAAAAAACACTAAATAATAATATAAATTCAAATATTAAAAATTAAAAAGTACATAACTTAAAAAAATAAAAATAAAAAGTACATAATTTAAAAAAAAGGAAAATCTACCACCCGTATTTTTTCTTGATAATTTCCTTTCGTTTGTTCACCGCATCCAACGCTTCCCCCGTGAGATGATCGTGCCGGGCATAGACAAAATCGAAATCTTTGTTTTCTTGTCTTTCTTTCATTAGACGGTTTTTCTCTCTTATCGACTCGGCTACGTTATTCATTGCTTTTATTTTTTGTTGCTCGGTTTTAATCACTTCTTCGTTCTTGGATGCGAACTTGTCAACGTAATCCTTGAATTCCGCCATCACGTCCATGATACCCGAGCCCGAGCCTCTTCCCGTGTTTTTTTCTTTGCTAGCACGTTTAGATTTGTCCCGCCCCGGTGGGCGTATCGGCTCGTGAACTTGAACATCATCGTCATCCTCGTCGATGTCTTCTAAGTTAAGATCGATGTTCACCCCGGCATTGGAAGACGCAGTGTGCGGGGTTGACGGGTCCGAAGACTTGCGTCTTTTAGATGGTCTCGGGGTTTTAACCATCATTTGGGTCACATTTGACCATTTAGGATGGTCTTTCAATTTTCTCCATGCCTCCTCGTGAGCAAACGCTTGATTTTTATTTTATAGCCGATATTGTTTGTTGGCTTTCTTGAGGATGTCCATCTCACTCCATCCGGATTGGGAGTTGTTAGTGAAATTATTGTACAAGCCATTAAACAAAGTTATTTTTTTTCGCATATCGTTCCACTTGCCCGTGAGTTGGTCTTTGGTGCGTTCAATGTAGTCCATTCTCTTTTCGTTGTAAAAATCACGCATCTTCCCCCAAAAATTTACTACAAATAATAATACATAAATATATTAAATAATAATATATACATTTAAATAATAATATATATATATTTAAATAATAATAATATATATATATATATACTTACTTGCTTTTTGGTTGTTGCTGGTTACACAATTCTCGGATATTGTAACCCATGCCGTAGCCAACAAAACCTCTTCCCCGGCACTCCACGGCACCGCCCTTCTTTTCCTTTTTGCCCGGGATCGGGTTGTGTTTCGGGTACCACCTCCTCGCGTGGGGTGTCGGGAATAGCCTCCTCGTCCTCATCTTCTTCCATCTTAGGCTCATCATCACCCAGATACGTTTGGTTTGAAGGAGGGTTGTAAAACCACCTTGAGTCATGTTTTGAAAATCCGAAAAACCCATTTGGAATTGATTGAACAACTGGGGTTGTGGCCGGTAAACTCCACTATGAAAACCACCGGGAATCGGAGTAGGTGAACACATCGGAAATTGTTGTATATTTTGGATGTAGTTCGGTGGTGGAGATGACATCCCGAACATGTTATCCGGTGGGGTCGGTTGCGGGCTCGTGCCTTTTCCCGTCTTTGAAACCCGTCGTGGGGTTTTGAACGATTGTTTGCCCTTGTCAATTTGTGAAATATATTTTTGATGAGAGAAAAGATGAATGTAGAGAATATATGAGATGAGTAAAATTTTGTGTGAAAAAAAGGGTTGAATATATGTGTATTTATAGGAGATAAATTGATCAAATAAAAAAAAAATTTGAAAACCCACCCCAACAACTACCCCCCAACGGTCAACTCTTCCCTCCTCCTCTCTCACTCGCGCGACCCGGCTCACGGATGTGAGCGTGAGCAGCTCCTCACGCATGCCAGCGATGGTGTGCTGGGCTTGTGAGCGGCCCTCACTCGGCCCCCACGCGATGGATGCGGGCAGTCTTATGTTGTTGTAATAAATGTAACTTACAACGCTTCCCAGTTTTCTTCCTTTTTAACTATTTATTATTTATTATTTAAATTAAAAAGAAGTAATATTCAAGTTCCAAGTTTTAAAAAAATATTTGATTAGTTATTAAATAATCGAATCGTAAAAACTATATATTGAAACTTCGATATTTATTTTATTGCTATGAAAAGATGTTGATATTGATCCAGTAATTGTGAATTTAATTATTATTTCATAAACTTATGATTTAAAGTTGAATGTTATTTATGTTAATTGAAAAAAAAAGGTAAGAAGTCCTCTTCTTTTATTTCAGAAGTGGTTCACAAATCATTTTTATTTGATAAAGATTTATGTAAAGAGAGATAAAAACTTTGTTCATCGACTTTACCACCTTCGTTGTTAATTTTCTCGTCTATTCCGTCGACCACCCCACCTTCAATGTCTACTTCATGAACATTAACCAAAAGTCTTTCACTAGCAAACTCATAGTTGTTCTACCCTAATCAGAACTTTTTTTCAGAACCTTAATCAACTTCACCATCGAATTTGGATGTCCATTGTTGTTGATCTTCATTTCATCGTCGCTTATTTGGCTCCATATTCGATTCATCCTTTGATTTCACTGACGAATTTCATCATTCGTCTCATCTCCACCATTAATTTTCATCCTTCGTCTTGCCATACCCAATTTGGCTAAGTCGGAACCCTAATCGACTTCACCGCCAATTTTCATCATTCTTAAAAATGTGACTCCTTTTTTGCGAGTGTTCAAATAGAGATGTTTGGGAGCAAACACTCTTCTCAGTTTTAAAAATGACTTCAAAACCATATCTTCTCTTGAAGTGTAGAATCGGATATAAGTGATTTTACCTTATAAAAAACACGCGTAACACGTTTCATATTGAGATTATTGGTAGAATACACAAATCATTATTTGCAATGAATAAAACGCTTTATTGTACGGATTCATACCAATTGCAAATTGTTTTGTAGAAATTTAAGGTAAAATATAGGTTGCAAGTAAGCTTAATGTTTAGCCATCATCAAAAGTGAATACCTTGTGTAAGGGTTGATACATCCACACCACCAAATTGAAATTTTTTGCGGGTTGTCACTCAAGGGGATCGGGAAAAAGAAATGCAAAGGCGGTCAACCATAGTTCGAAGGCGGTGGCAAAGAGGCAGTGAGAGTGGGAGAACGAGAAGATATAACCAAGATCTAAGACTGTGATACCATGTAACATAATAAAATTCTTGTAGGTATTGTGTGTTACATTGAACACTATTTATAGTGTACATGGATACCAAGAAAATCCTAATGGACCTTGTCTAATTTATACAATTAGGCCGGTCTATACATGCATACCCGATTAACTTTTTTAGAGAAAAAATATTCATTACTAATACAATGTTAGCATAGGAAAACTTCTATTTTTTTATTGTTACTTTGTAGAAGTTAATAAGCATACCTTTTGTTCAAAAAACGTGAGTAGAAGAATTAAAAATAAAAAGGTAATCCCTCCTTTGCATTGTGGTTTGAGATAATCATATAGCAGGTGGATGGACAAGTTTCGTAGAAGATTTGGATAATGGTTGTTTAGACCGAGCAAGCACATACCAGGATTGGAGCTTTGGTTTGTTTCAAGAATGAATCATAGGATTCTTGGTGGTTAGTTTTAAGAATGAATCAAAGGAGTCTTGGCTATAATTTCAGCAATCTCGTACGCGGCCAGGTGGACTTCATGGTTAACGGCGTTTCTGTCTATTCTGAAGTTCAGGTTGATGGTCAGCTTAGATAGTTGGTTTAGCCCCCCCAACCAGCGCTGCACACTTGCGGTGCTGCTGGTTGGCACGGGTCCGACCATCGGCTAGCTAGTGAACCCGCCGCTGGTAAGTCTTTTTCCTTTTTTTTCTTTTTTTTTCCCTTTATTACTCCTTTATCTCTCCTCTTAATATATATTTTATAATTAATAATATATATAGGTTGGATGTAGACGTTTTGGTGTTAGAGAGAGTTGGAAGTAGGAGATGATATGAATGCTGATATGACAATAAAAACTTCAGAAAGTTCCAAGTATTTTGATTATCAAAAAGACATGGTGTGAACATAGTCGTGCACCAGATATTATAAATATATACAATTGTAGGGTCTTATTATGCGCATTTTCGTTGTTCATAAATGAGTTTCTCTAAAATGCATTGGTTACACTTATAGATTAGATATCGGAAATAATTGCTAAGTTATGCTTACACTCTTGTTAGGGTGTGCGTTTGACATATATGGATAACTTGAGAATTTATAATCAATGGTAATACACTTCCTAAATCTATACTTTTTTACAACTACGAGACTTGAACTCATAACCTTATGAAAACACCTAGAACACCAGATAGTCTAGACACTTTTGTCATATTGTAGCAAAGATTTTGATCATCTAGATGGGCGATCACATGATGGGTGTTTAGTTTGGAGGTAATAAACTCGCAAACAAAATAATAGATTACTTGAATCGATAATGCAAACCCCAAATAGAAAGGGGAGATAACTCAACAAAAACCGAAAGAAAGGCAACATGTTACCAAAAAAGGTCATGTATTTCTCCTGCAATTAGTCAAATCTAAGAAGTCCCAATATCGCTTTTGTGTGGTTACCTACTACCTGCCCGCAAAATCTACGGCTGCTGTTTGTGTCTCTTCAATAATTTGTACATCCCGAATATGTTTTTCTCTTCCCACATATATGGTATGAAGAACGATCGGTGTAAAGGAGGTGAAAATTCCCTATCTAGGTATGGCAATGCCGCAACCACCTACAAAACAAACACATATCATTAGATGTAACTCATCAAACAAGTACTTCTTAGTACGGTATGCGATGAGTTATCAGGTCTGGTCAACCTGTAAACACTTATTTTTATTCATTTATAAAAAAGAAATTGTTAATGCATTAAGCATTAGTGCAGAAACTTAATATTTATAGCAATGAAGAACGCTTTAGAATAGAATGTCATAAGATATTTGATCGATACGTGTAGCGAATTTAACCATATTGGGTTGGTTCGGGTTATATTTTCTTTCTAATTGGCCAAACGGGTAATGTTAAAAGTTTGGCTAAAGAGGGAGTACCTCCCATTTTGATAAGTTACTGCCTCGAGAAAGAAAGGGTCTCTGAAGCTGCAGCTCAACAAGAAAATCACAGCTTTCAACATCCTGGAGCTGTTGATAGATCAACAGAATTACATTCTCAAAAAACCGGGTGTACTTTAATGACAGAACAACGATAACAGAAATTTGAGGAAAGAAGCTTACAAATTGATTAGGAGATGCCTTGTTCTTATTGTTAAAATATGGTGGTGATGCGGAAGTTCCACCCAAGGTTGAATTAAACGGGAAAGGAAGCAGACCCCTGAAGCCGTCATCAATCCACCTCACTTCACCTACGTACTCTGGGATAAAGAAAGAAGATGGAAAACGGTGCCACTCACTTCCCACGCACACGACTGCACCTGCATTCAAAAAAATCAATATATTAGATGAGGTTTCAAATCAAAAAGAAAGAAAATTTACACCTTGACTATCAGTTAAATTTTATTACTCCCCAAACATCCTTGACATATGCACCATTTCCATTTTGGGTTTTTCCTTTTTTTTGGAAAATATTTAGAGTCAGGAGTAATTTATTTGCCTGATGACATCGTTGCTAATAATTAATGCTAATCTGTAAGCAAGATTTATACTTTGTATTGGAGGACAATGAAGGTATTTGACTAATAGTGAACCATGTTCATATAACTATTTTTCCTTTCGGATATTAAAATCATGGGATGAGCTATGGAGGGAGGTGAACCATTGATATCTTTCCCGAAATTGTCAGAATTGTAGCATCTGTCATGCCATTGACATCCAATGACATGAACCAATTTATGGCAATTTTGTCTCGCTTCCTTATACATAAGTCATTCTGGTTATCTTTTATCTCTAATAGGTCAAATCATCAAATGCATAAACATTAAAATATCTATCTTAAAAGGAAATAGGTCAAACGAAACCTAAAGTGTAATTTATATGCACATAACCTCCAAAATTAGTTTATTAATTCTTGAAATGATATAATTTCGTCAACATTATCGGCAGGGGCGGACCCAGAATTTTTTTTGACCGGTGGCACCATATAACGGCGAAAATAAAATTACTTAAGATTAAGGGTGTTGTTCGGGTTTTTTCTCGGGTTTTCAGTTAATCGGGTCGGATTAACGACGTTTTAGTTGTTGCTCCGGTATTTTAGGGCCAAAATTAAAACAAAACACAATTTATATGAAGCCATGTTAATTAAATTGCTATTTTTAGGATAAACTAAAGTATTTTAAATGTATAAATCGAAGATTGAACTATATTTTATCATTTTTGTTAAAAAAAAAAATCATTTTTCCTTTGGTTTTGGTGTCATCAAAAATCACCGGTGGCACCCTAAAATTTGACTGATTGCACCGGCTCGAAAACGTTGAAATTTTACATTGTTTCTGCAAAAATGACCGGTGTCCCGTGCCACCACTCGGACACACATAGGTCTGCCCATGATTATCGGAAACATTAATTACCTAAAAAAGTTGGTTAGTAAATTTGTTGGACAAATAGTGTTTCAAGTCAACCTGCCTGACTTACATTGACCTATAGAAAATTTCCCCTTTTGACCTAAACCCGTTTTGAACCGTTACCCAACACATTCATTTTACCACCTCTACAGAAAACAGTTTTACCTGTTCCAGCATCATCATGATGTTCAAAGTGCTTGTAAATCTCTAAAGGCGCAGCATAACCATTTATGATAGAAAATGTCCTAGAGTGAGACACGCAAAGAATGAGGCCAATAAGCAGCGGTCTCAGGTATTTAGCCATCTGCAATGCAAGAGGCTAATTATAACCAAAAAAACACAATGAAATTGTTAAATGATGCTTTAAACGGAGCTTACAAATACCTTGTAGAGCAGAGATTGTTCGCTTCTATAGCGGTCATAAAAGAAATCAGGAAAGCTCTCAATAACAGCTGCAGCAGCAACACATATAAGAGGGTATATAGGATAAAGAAACCTGCAAGTCAAAGAGCCACTTTTGTCAAAGTTAGACACTCCTTGTATAGCCTAAACTTCCATATTACATATATTCTCTTCAGATAATATCGATTCACTAAACCCCAGATGCAATCACAAACATATGGAATAACTCTTTCAAAGCACCCTCGTGAAGTTCCTGTTTATTACTAATTAAGAACAAAAAGTACTCACGAAAGGTGGCCAAGTATGATTTGGGTATACGTATATGGGTCAACACATGTTCAGGTTGAAATGGAAAGTATCGAGTTAGGTTGACCCAGTGAACAATTTATGTCGGTTTTTAGAAGGAAAAATTCAATAACTGATGCACTATATGTTAATAAAAATACAGTATTAGAATAACAATATATATATTTCTAAATAAAGAGACTTACAAGGTTGTATCATGTATGTGCTTAAATTCCAGTTTCGGCGAATTTTGACCCATTCGACTCATTCATTTACCAGCTAAATTTCTTATTTGACCATTATAGTTAACATATAACCAAATTTCCTCATTAAAAAGAAAAGGGGTCATAATTGTCACCTCTAGCAAAAACATTTCCTTCTTGATAACCAATGGCCTCAGCATATCAAAATTAAATGAACACAATTAGACCTTCTTGATAAACACCAATAGTATAAGATAAGTACATATCTTGGCTCTCATTTCAAATTATATATGTACATGCTTGAGTGGTAATGTATTATCAATGCCCATTGCATGAAGCAATTGACGAACACTCAAAACGGAGAGAAAGGAGCCACCTTAATTCCTAACAAAGACCAAAAACAATTAATAACCAAAGATCTCCTGGGAAACCCTAATTATTAATTAGCTGAAAAAGAAAAGAAAAAACAGACAAACAAGTCTGACCTTTCTTCTTTGTGTGGCTGCAAAGACATGAATGCCAACCAGATATAAACAGGGGACACCACAATTAACATGTCAGGAGCATACTTCTTCTTTGTAACTGGGAGAGTAGCCAAGAAGAGCAGTGCAAAAACAAAAGCAAAATTGAAGTTATTGAATCCGTTCTTCAAGTAAAATAACGGTCCTTCTGTTCCATACAAATGACTCTCACCACCTCCTAAGACATTATACACCAACAGATTCATCACAGACGATGTCCACTTTCCATAGTAATGGTAGTCCACTATTACTGAGAGTGTCTGGAGAGAATTTCAAATTTATTAAAATCAAGAGAATTTTGGATAGATATGACATATTGATATCACAATTCAAGTACCCCCAAAGAGATTTAAAAAAAGGATAATTAGAATACAACCATATATAGGTTATAGCAAACATGTTCACTAGAATCATGACACACATAAAAACACAAAAGTAAGAGCAGAACTTACCAAAAGAAAAAGAGAAATGAATGCCCCTGAGAGAAATGCTTGTTTGAACCTTCTATGTAGAGAGTACACCGTTACCGGAAGAAAAGCAAGGACTGAGAATGGCCAGCCAAGAATAACGCCAGTTGCTGCAACCGCAACAGCCATGGCATGCATACCACAAAGAAACAGTGCTGAGGAGAGAGAGATAGCATACATTGAAAAAGAGCTTGGCAAAAAACCTGCACATCAACAAGGGTGGAGGTGAAAACAGTTATTGGTCAAATAAAGATACACACATCTCTTCTATATTATCAAAAATAAAATGCAATATGTTTGAAATTTGTAGAAATATGTGAATAAACAAAGTTACAAAATTGATACTGACTTTGAAACTTACATTTATATATTATATCATTTATGGTGAGGTGACGAGACGTTATGAACAGTAAGTGTTTTTTCTTTTCGAATAACAAGCATATTTACATTGTCTACTTCATTTGCTGTTTTTGAAATAGTTTAAGGGTTTGCCCAATGGTTAGTCAACTCCAGCTTGGGGCAAGCAACGTAGGTTCAAGCCTTGCTTCTTCACATTCAAATTTCTGTTTTTCTTTTTTCTAAAGCAAGGGGTACTATTAAATATCTAAAAGTGTTTTTTTTTCCTAAAACAAAGGCTACTGTTAAATATTTAAAGGTGGCAATGTAAAAGAGAAGGGATTTATATTGGCTGGCTAAAACACAATGGTATAGAAATATGGAGGTCGTGCATTTTACTCTCACAATGAGGTTTTGGTTTTCATTTTTTTTCTTTTTTGCCTTAAGCTACTATCTTTTTCTCATATATAATATGCCAACAAAAGATAATAAGAAGCAAAACATAGCTTAGTAATAAATTGTTGAATTTAAAAAGTTCAGATTTTAGGTATGGGTTCAACACTTCAACCTCATGCAACCTCAAAATAAGTTTTTTCTTTTTCCTTTTTGAAGTTTAGATTTTGGCTCAAATCCATGTAGCCCAAAAATGAATTTATTTTTTAGTCTAAAGGTTCAAACTTATGAAAGAGATTAATGAGTTTATTTCTTTCTAATTTATTTATTATTGGCATTTTATGTCTGCCCTATTTGTTTTTCTTTTTTTTAGCTTGAATTTTGAGTTCAAACTTATGTAGGTCTAATATATAAAATTCAAATCACTAATAAAAATATTAATAATCATATTAGAAGCACGTAAAAGTTATACTTAAAAACTCCGTAGCATGGCGTGAGTTAACACACTCGTGTGCAAAATTATCCATAGAAACCAAAAACCAACATTTATAATCATCCAATACCATTAATCTGATTACAAACTAACATTTGTACTTTATCCGCAGAAAGGAGTAACCAACATTCATAATCTTCCAATAGCATTGCCTTATTATTTTTCCTGTTGGCTATTGTGTTTGACCAAGTCCTTCTGGATAAGCCAGGCTATAAACAATAACTAATAACGGGATACGACAAACGTACTGGAGTTGAGCTTAAAACGAACTAGTTAACTTGGTAAATTGTCTTAATTAGTTTTAACTTTTAATTAGTCCACTTGCAGGATACATGATGGCTGATTGATCACACAAACACTTCATTTGCTGGTTAGAAGGAAAACAGGAACCAATAAACGAAACAAAAGAAACTATGATAAAGCAAATTTAATGGCTACTCACTAGTGCTAGCGAAAAAGCAACCACTTGTTAAGCACAAGAAGGCAAGTGTATAACAAGCAAGGCGTTTTCCATACTTCCTGGAAATTGCTACTACCAAAGCAGCTTCAGTTATGACAGAGATAAGGCCAAGAAATATCCTCACAGCATAGAATACTCTTACCTGGAACGAGCACAATAAAATAAAAAGATTATGCTAATAAAGATAACAGGCGACATGGTTATACATATAATAAATTGAGCAAGTACTAAGTTCTGTACTTTTTCCTCTTCAAGCCAATTATAACACAGTGAAGCTGGCCAGCCCACCAAATAGTGGAAAAGAATGTACAGGTAGGAACGCAATGCAAACTGAGAACTGCAAGAAATACACATATGACTTCGTAAAGAAGAAAACCAAAAGAATTCATATTCGGGCAATGATCAGACCATTAGTAACATTCACAACCATAGGCTAAAACAGAAGAACAGGGACCCACAACTCCAGGATGACATTATGGTGTAATATATCTGTCAATGTTTGTGACATACAAACTTCCATGACTCAATATAGCTACAAAACTTCTATGAAAGAGCTTGTAAAACCAAGAGGAAGTAAGAATATAATTCAACACACTAATTGCTGATGTATTTATTGTCTATATATAAGGATGCATATTACTCAATTGGCCCACCATACAGCTTATGTTCACTATTACTTTATCAAACACATGTCGTGTATATATATAATACAATGTAAACTTGGCTTTTTAGCCAACGGGTGTTAGTTAGGCAAGCACAGAAAATTGGAAATTCCACCATTAAATCTAGATGAGATATATAGAGCACTAAACATACATAAATGCATATTTGCTTAGCTAAATTTCCATCCTTGAGAAGTGATGGACAAGGGTCAACTGTCAAGCAGTTTGATTAGTACAATGTATGGTTGCTGAACTTGCAAGTTTTGTGCTCCCTATCTGTTCGGCTACTTGTGCTATGTTTCTCAACAATCTAAGTGCAGCATAAAGTCATCTAGGCGAACATTTAGAAGTAATGCAGTCTATATTGTTTATCCCAACCAGAAATTTTTCATATATTTTTTTAATTTTTTAACATTGAAAAAGGATAATGCCTTAGTTCTGAGAGAAAATTCTATATACAAGAACCTTGCCATGTAGGATAGAAACACTGTCAGGTCCTTACAATTCAGATAAAATGTACTCAAGATGTAAAAGATTAACTTCTCTGTAATAGTTAGAGCGTTAGAGCTTAGTAATTGAGGCGCAGGAATTCACTTAGTATTACAACATTAAAACTGTCGGAAGGAATTAAACCATGTAACATTGGAAACATATAAGTAAAAGTTGCAACGTTTATCACTACTTCGCACAACTGTGTATGTATGTGCGAGTGTGGAACAATGACTGTGCAAATTCTGGACAATCCTTAGCTTGTACTTCTAACATGTAAAACAAGAGATGCACAAAATTATTACAAAATCATATGTTTCAAGACTAATATCGAATCACAGTAAAGGTAGAATCACATGAGAGGTGGATAGAGAATACCTGTACTCCCAAGTTTGAAAGCCTGATTTGTAGAGGAGGAAGTGAAGAGGCTCCCAATAATTGAAGACTTCATCACAGTCATGAATGATATTCGTAGTAGCACTCAAATACCTCAATAATCCTAGGGCAAATACAGGAAACGTCCATGACAAGCCCTTCTCCACCTCGGCTCCTGGTTTCACCGGCGGCTTATCTACCTTGGTATAACCATCCGTCGACGTTGAGGGTAACAAACGATCGGATTCCGACGGTCTCCTTCTCCTTGTTGCAAGCGCTGCCATTGCTCTGCTCTCTAGATCCTTCTCCAAAACCAAAACCAGTGTGTTGGGTTTGCTTTTATGTTTGTTTCTTTTCTGCTTTTCGGCTTTTTTGCTTTGAAAATGAAGAAAGAAAGAAGGTGGTCGGAGGACCCTGATCGGGACCGTTGATTCCGTTAATCCCTTGACAGAGAAGCCCAAATGCAAAACTAAATTTAAATTAGATAGCCCAATACCACACATGATTATAGGGGTGTTCACGGGGCGGGGCGGGGCGGGTAGTGCCATTTTTACTAACCGTTGGTACGGGGCGGGTACCCAGATTTGCGAACCGAAACCGAACCGCATGTAGCGGGTACCCGCTGTACGGGTACCCGCAGAGAGACGGGTACCCACGGTCCGGGTCACGGGTATCCGAAAATTAAACTATTCTTTATTTTTGCTATTTTTCAACTAGTTCAAAGTCACAAAATAGAAGTTTCAAACATACAAATTAAAAGATTAAAACACAAAACACCAAGTATCATATTTCATGACCCATCTTTATAATTTCCCGAAAGTTAATAAAATAAAAGTGATTAAAATTATGTATACTATTTCTAGAACTTTAATGCCTTATATGTTCATACAGTTCGAAGAAAACTAGCATCAGCCATCAGCCATCAGTAATACAGTTCGAAGAAAACTTTAATGAACCTTCAATCGCTAGCAGACTTCTAATTGAGGTGAGCCGCTGACATCGAGGACGTGAAAGAGATGTAACCGCTGCCGATACGAAGACTGAAGAGGACAGAGAAGATTCGAGGATGAAATCGCCGCTGCTGACTGCAGTCTGCTGGTGAGTTCGCCGCTGCCGGCAGCCGTGAGTGGAGGAGAGATTCGAGGAAGAAATCGCCGTAAAGGCGTAAAGGAAGCGGGAACGGGACTACGGGAGGAGAAGCATAAGGCTGCGCTTTTGTTTTCTTTCACTCTAGGGTTTTACACTTAAGTTTTAATGTGGGCTTTGATATTGGGTAGAGTGAATTTTGCATAAATTTTACATATATAAAAATTTTTTTAAATGAAATGCGGGTTGGCGGATACCCGCGGGTACCCGAAAAATAAAACCCGAACCGACCCGCCAACAGCGGGTACCCTAATTTTCGGGTTTTTTCGGATATCGGGTTTCTCGGTTTACGGTTTTTTCGGTTTCGGATCAGCCGGTTCGGTTCGGTTTCACGGTTTCTCGGTTTTTTTGAACACCCCTACATGATTATATTATAAGATAAGATAGTATATTATTTTTTAAAATAATATTAGAGTAAAATAGTTTGTGCTTAATGTTCATAACATACTTTAAGGTAGAATGATTCAGAGCGTCGGCCGTTTCATTCAGTACATTATTCATTCAGACTTCAGAGACAGTAATCAAACACGCTGAATGTTGAACTTTTCCTAATTCGGCGCTAAATGGTACCATTAAGCATCAAACAAACAACCCGTTATTCTTTATATATTAAATAGTCTAACTTATTTATTAGTTGAATTATTTCAGAGATGTTGTTCCGTACCAAAATCCCCCCCCCCCTCTCAACATCTGTCGCAAATACCTTAGACTCATTAGATTCCAAATCGTCACAATCTACAAGTGGATTTAGAAAGATGACGGCCAATTATTCATCCAACTTCCCCCAATATTTTTTTGTATGTTGTGTGATTCGAATCCATGACCTTGCTCTGATACCAATTGTTAGGATCAATGTGCTTACCACTAAGCCAAAAGAAATTTATGGTGGTTAAAGCGCTATCTCTTTATAATATACTGAGTAGACTAGCTCGCTCATAGGTCGAATTATTTCGGAGATGTTGTTTCATACCAACATCAATTATTTAAGTGATTTAGAGGTTTCATATAAAACTAGTTTAATACCTTATGTATAATCATCGGAATGGTTGGTGTATATTTTCAGTGTGAAATACTACTAACGGATATAGTAAAATAATTGTAAACAGTACATAGTGATATAAAATCACCTAAAAGAATGGTAAATTTATTAGAAATCATAATTTCATACATAAGATTATCATTATATTTTTTGTAAAACATCTTTTTAGACGACATTTATCGTTTTATTTTAGGCTTCCCCTTTTTATCACTACTAAAAAAAAAATTAACCTCTCATACTTTTTACTCAAGAAACCACAACATTTAACTGCCCGTAAGGAAAAACATGACGTCTCAGAAACAACCAAACATTAGATAACGATTGACGTTGGTTTTTGTTTATCGTCCTTGGAAAACAAATCAACCAATGAAATTGTCTTTGTTGAAAGGTTGCACGTATAAAGAGAGAGATGTTTAATGTAACTTTAACATATACAATGTAAAATACTACAAATAGATATAATAACAGAAAATAATAAATAATTCATAGTAATATAAATATTAATAAAAGAGTAAATATATTAAAAATCAGATATCCAAACAAAATTCTAAAGTTTATTAGGTAAATAAATCATAAAGTTTGATAACCATATTTGATGCAAAAAATTACTTCCCATATATAAGGTACGATAGCTCACATTCATTGATTTTTAATGAAAATTTCATATATTTACGTGTTTAAAAAGCCTATTTTGTAATTATAACTTAAATTCATGTGAAGATCCTTCTTTTTTCTAAAGGTAGCAACTTTAAAAAATAAAATAAAATAGCAAGATGCTATAGATACCAAAAGAAAAGAGGAAGAACAACTAATACAAAAAAACAACGTCCACAGCAGATTATGAAACACCAAATGAAAGTTAAATCACCAATCTAACCAACTAATTCTCCTATCATCTAGAACTTAACAAATAAATCAAAACTTTTCCCTTTTCCAAATATATACACAGCATCCTTTGAAGAAATTTTTTAAAGTTGGTCCTTTTTGGACTATAGATACATTTTTACAAAGAAATTGCCCAAGACTAACGATTTCATTTCGGCCTTCCATATTACCCAGCATAGGAAGAAAAGAATAGGGAGGTTTCAAAAACCTTTAAACAATTGGCTTTAAGACCACATCTGGAACACCAGTTGAACAGACATAAAAGATCATATAAACAAAAAGAAATAGACAATATTCCAACTGAACGTAGTCTTTATTCGGAAAGTACAATAGTTTATCAGTTTCGTGGGCAAGGTACCTTCAACAATGGACGCCGTACACTTCACCACCACACTCATTAGCAACCACCATCCTCAACAACGAGATTTCCCTCGGCAAACAACCACAACAACTCGATTTAATACACATTAGATACCACTTAATAATAAAAACCACCCTAAACATCATTTATTAACCGGTGTTTTGCATTCCTGCAGCGATACCCTTCATGGTTAAGATGAGTGTATCTTCCAAACCCGGGGCGTACTCGCTCTTTGGGTTTAGCTTGATGTACTCATCAGCTGGTTTGGTGCATGGCTCTGCATACTCTTTTGAGATATGTGGCCTCAATGTCACATGATAGTTTGGATCACGGATTCGTTTCAGTGTGTAAGCTTGGCATACGTTCAGGGTCGTGATGTATGAGTCACGCAGACGAAGTCTTTGTCTCAAGTATGGATCACCTTCTAGAAGATCCTTATGCCCAGCAATCTACCACAAGAAATAAAGGATGTTATAAAGCAGAGGTGGCCATTTTGACCCATTTATATTATTGATTTGGGCTTTCATACCTTAAGGAGAAGACTCTTGGTTTCCTCATAGCTAGCTCTTAAGGATTCGCCAAACGACCACAAGTCTTCAGAGACGAGGAGTTTGTCATTCAAAGCAGCAATACCCGGGTCACCCTTAGCAAACACCATTTCAACTAAATCAATAGTAACTCTAAAGAAAGGCCATGTTTTATACATGTCTTGTAGCATATGAAGATTCTTGATGTCCTTTTCAATCGCGTGTTTGAATGCTGCCCCGAATCCAAGCCAAACCGGGAGATGGAACCGGGTTTGAGTCCATGCAAAGATCCATGGAATGGCACGTAGTGATTCTATGCCGCCACTTGGCTTTCGTTTTGATGGACGGCTCCCAATGTTCATCCGTCCATACTCAAGTTCTGGCGTGGCCTATAACCGTAATCAAAGGTCAAACCAAAAGAAAGCTACATATTAAATTTATTCTTATTCACAATTGCAATAACATATATTTTGTATTCAACCCGTTACCCGACCCCGCCTATGTGTTACCACTACATGTAATATGTGAAATTAATATGCAGTGCATGATACTAAATTACTGATACTCACAAGGCGGAAATACTCGACAAAACGTGGTTCATTGAAGACAATTTGACGGTATTCCTCAGTTGCATAAACTGCTATCTGATCCATCAGTGCACGCCACTCAGGCCGTGGTGAGATAGGGGGGTTCATCCCATGCTCAAGGGTAGCTGCACAAAACCGCTGAAGTGTTCTAAAGCACAAATGTTCTTCACCAAAAGATTGCTCGATAACCTCACCCTGAACCGTGACTCTAAGAGACCCGTGAATGGTCTCAGGCGGTTGAGACAGTATAGCAAGATGAGTGGGCCCACCTCCTCGCCCAACTGTCCCACCACGTCCATGAAACATAGTGAGCTTAACGCCAAACTTCTTAGCAACATTTATCAGCTCTTCTTGAGCCTTATACAGCTGCCATGCAGCAGAAAGCCTTCCTGCATCTTTTCCTGAATCAGAATACCCAATCATAACTTCTTGCTTACCATCAATCCGGTTTTTGTACCACTCAATCGAGAAAAGACGGGCCACAGCAGCAGGAGCTGCATCGAGATCTGCGAGTTTTTCAAAAAGAGGGACAACCCGCAAAGGTTTTTTTACATGGCATTCCCGTTGAAGCAACTCAACAGCAAGCACATCAGAAGGCGATGTAGCCATGGAGATGATGTAAGCACCAAAGCAATCAGCTGGAAGTTCTGCCAGCACATAGAATGTATCCAAAACATCTGCAATTTCCTCGGTTTTAGGGAGATCGGGCCCGAATAGAGGGCGTTTTCCACTTAACTCAGATAGAAGCCATTCTTGGCGTTTCTCTTCAGACCATTCTCGGTATGACCCGATTTCCAAATGTTGAGTAATTGCATCAAGAACATCCGTGTGGCGATCAGATTCTTGACGTATATCAAGTCTCACAAGCGAGAGTCCAAAAGTGGAGACTTGCCTTAAGAAATCCAGAAGACTACCATCAGCAATCACACGATCACCACAAGCGCATAGTGATCTGTAGCACAGCTCAAGTGGT
Source organism: Pulicaria dysenterica (assembly GCA_947179395.2). NCBI lineage: Eukaryota > Viridiplantae > Streptophyta > Magnoliopsida > Asterales > Asteraceae > Pulicaria > Pulicaria dysenterica. The sequence continues at coordinate 42,499,680 of OX359296.1, read as the reverse complement.
TCCAAGAACTGCAACATTTTGAAACTTGGTGAGAAATTTAGCACACAAATTTGGAATAATTAGATTAAATTTATCAAGTATCCTGTTTCATAATGGCCAGTAACTCTAACATGAAAGGGTATGGAATACCTGTTCAACATTGGTATAAACCAACTCCTCTGGTATGTCAGACACGTCATGGGCTAGCAGATGGCGAGATCTTTCACGCGTGTTATACAATTTGTCTCTCACATCACCAAGAATAACACGATATGGTTCAGTAGGAGGAACCTGTTTCCAGAACTCTGAAAAAACAAAAGAACATTGAGCAACTCCAAAAGGTCCAGAATCATATTATAACTTAGATGTGCCTATAAGCATATTATAGGTGGCAATATGGGCAGGCCACATAGAAAGTCTTTGCATGAGTCACCTATGTAATGCTTGACATCTCTCTTCGAAGATGATCTATTATGAAGTTCTTCGGCTCGGACACGGAGTTCATCACTGCAACGCCACATAGACATCTGGCAAGAATAATCCCACTGTTAAAAAAACAATTCATAGAAATATGCATGAAGCAGGAGTAAGCCATTTACATACCTCAAACATAAGATCCTCAATCTGGGAAAAGTACATGTTTGCAGCCATCATTCTGGCAAGTAAGCACACATCCCTTGTAACTTCAGGAGTTACCCTTGGGTTACCTGCAAATTTTTATGACAATTATTGGCTTTTAACAAAAGATCATATAGATCAGATTGACTATTTATTAGCTTAAATGTGTTGAGAGGACATATACCATCACGGTCACCACCCATCCATGAAGAAAATTGAATAAGAGGGGCGTTATACGGAACACGTTCATTGATCCCGATGTTCTTAAGAGCAGTGTCAACACGACGTAAGAATTTAGGAACTCCCTTCCAAATTGTTTCATGAAAGTAGCTCATTCCAGCTCTCATTTCATCTTGTGGGGTTGGAGGCGTCCTCCTGATCTCATCAGTGCGGAAAGCAGCTTGAATCTACATAATTTCATATAATAAATAAAAAAAGAAAGACCATCTTGCAGTTCCAGTTGAAGAATTGAAGTAAAAAAATCTAATGAACTAGTATTAGAGTTGGCAGTATGGGTGGGCCACACGATGATTCAAAAAAAAGTGGATCAAAACAAGGAATTCTGTAAGGTTCATCTCAGTTTGATCAGGACACTTGTCCAAAAAAAATCAGGTCTTTTTATTAAAAGTTAGCATCAGAAATAATTAGTAAAAGTTATATTTACTTGACTATTAGGAGGTTCTATCTATTACAAATACACTTTTAGCGACTTATGAACCATTTGACATGTATCGTTTTTAGCTAATTTGTTTAAATTATACGTGTTTAACCCATTGGAGACATAACCTAACCTGAACCAACCCATTTATAAGTCAATTGGTCTAAATATATCAAGTGCTGATACATACTGGAACTCCTTTTTCAACCAAACATGCAAGAAACAAATTTAGAATGCTACAACTTTAAAGTTTAAAAATATATCAAGTGCTGATACATACTTCTCTATGCAAAGCCTCATCCAGTTCCTGTTTATCATCAGGTGTGATGTCTTTGGCATATAACTGCGCAAGACAGTCCCGAATCCTGAAAAAGAACAAATCAAAAGTCAAATTCACTATTTTCTTAAGATCATACCTGATTCAAATTCAAACTAGAGTGTATACCTTCCATGCTTCTGAAGCAAAGATCTGCGGACAGATTGAGTTGGATGAGCAGTGAAGACCAGATCCACAGTTTGATTCTTGAGTGCATCAAAAACTTCTTCAGGAGACTTATTGAGCTTATGTACAAGTTTCTTAAGAGTTTCTTCAATATCGGATTCAGTTGTTGCATTAGCCTCATCAACAAAGTCGCCCTTTTTCAACTTAATCCTCCTACGATATGCAATCTGAACCTCTTCTGCAAGATTAGCCAAGTTAAGCATGTGAGAGAAGGCTTTTGCAATGACAATGGAATCCCCTGGATCTAAACTTGTCAACACATTCCCAAGCTCCTCTAGCTTTTTAGGATCATGTTTTCCTTCATACTCAGCAGAAAGCTCATAGCACTCTTGAACCTATATGAAGAAACATTTTAGTCATATTGGGAGTTTGGATGTGCGTTTTGTAGTGATTAATTGCAACTTGAATAATCATAAACAGATAATCAGTTCATTAGTTTAGCTTCTAGACGTTATGATCAGTTAAAGGCATGTCCAGATACCTCCTGTAACAGTTTGAATATGTGGGAAATTTTGCCAAACAGTTGACAATCAAAGTCACAGTTGGAGTCTCTCCTTATTAGTACAAATGGATGTTTATCATATGATCAATCACTTGACAACTAGAGATAAATTTCTTAATCAAATAGAACTCAAAACAGCAGTCAAATTTACAAATCCAATGTGGTATTGAAACGTTAATACTAAGAAATACGCTGAAAATTGTGTGTTGACTGGGAAGAGCCTATGAAGTAAACAAATCAAAATCAAAATAAATGAATAAACGAACAAAAAGAAAATAGAAATCCATACCGTTTCTTTGAGATCCTCTCCATGTAAATCCTGAAGAATATCAAGAAACTTGTCCAAAAGCAAAGCATCATACTCAATTAGCTTATCATCCTCGGAAACTTTCCCAGGAACCAAAAGCCTCAACTGAGCGTCGATCGATGCCAACTTTTCGATATTCCGATTAGCCATTCACCACACACACTCCTTTCAAGTCCTGGAAGATCAAAAAAGAAAATAAAAAAACTAAAATCATTTTGAAGTCAATGGATTAGTAAACTTGGAAAGTAACGCATTTGTATGTATATGAAGAAGAAGAAGAAGAAGAAGAAGAAAAGAGTGTAGAAAAGTGACATACCTGATTGTTTGTGGGTGTGAGTCAAAACCTGAAAAGAGGGAATTGAGCAGAGAAAGGTAGGGGTGGGGTTGGGTGAGTGGAGATCTACGGAGAAACATGAAACGGGGGTTTGGATATATATAGAAAACGAAGTGACGATGGTGAAAGGAGGACTAGGATGGCAGAGGTGGATACACCGGGCGGAAATATCAGTATCAGCCCCTCCGTTTTGGCTTTTTCCACGCCATCAGTTATGTTTTAGCAGCCTCTCTATTTTCCTTTTTTTATTACACATTGTGCTTCTGGAACTAAGCCCATTCGAATAGAATATGGTTTGGATTTATCTTTCATTTTTTATACTCTTTTCCTAATTCAATCTTTATTTGTTTTTTATTTTTTAATTATATATTAATAGACGAAGAAGAAAGAGGAAAGAGAAATAGAGAGAATATGAGGTCTGGGTGAGATGAGATGGTATAAAGATCGGGTTCCTCAACCCAAATGGCCAAGCCAACCAGGTTCATAGAGAGGGCATATAGGTGTCCTTGAGCTATCCGATCAACCCAACCTACTACCCAATCACTTCGGGCGAGGTCATAAACTTGGTCTAATAACTAGTTGCTACATTATCGTTGTATTATTTTTTCTTTCCAATTCAAAAGTTAGTATAGTTTAAAACAACCTTAACTCACGTGTTATATATATATATATGTGTGTGTGTGTTGGGGGGGGGGGGGGGGGGAGGATTATTATAAGAATGGGTACTTAGATGAAAATTAAAAAAAATAGTTAGCAATTAAATGTTGAAATATTAGATTTAACGGTCATAATCATTTGTCGCAATTAATAGCCGTCATAATTCTTGGTTAGGTTATGAATTAAAATAAGGGCAATTGTAAACTATTCGATCAAATCAAATGAAGGGTTAATATTAAGTTTATCGTTCTCACCTAAATATATTTTCTTATTTAAACCTCTCATTATATATATATATAATCAGGATCAAATAAAAAGAGAATTAAGGTAAAAAGAGTAGGGAGAATCCTGAGCATGACACGTGTCTTTTTATAACAAAATTAGTTTAGGGGTATTTGAGACATTTTACAACATTTTATCTCACATCCCTTGATACTCGGTCCCATTTTCTAGATTCACACATCTTAGTCCCGCCCTGCCCTCTTCCTCATATGCACCATGCCACACTCTATCCCTCCACGCTCTCCATTCATGATACTTGCCATATCCAAGGAACGGCTGAGATTGGTTCTCGTGGTTTTCGCACTAACAACGATTCTCGCATGAACCCTCCCCTATATATATATATATATATATATATATATATATATATATATATATATATATATTAGAGATAGAAAGAGAGAAGATGAAAGAGAATTATATTTTCTTTGTTTGGTAAGTCAAAAAAATATATGGAAATTTGTCATTTCAATATAATTTAGTCGTATCTTAAATTCTTTCTTTTTTTTATCTTTGGAAAGAAAATACATTTTCATTAACATATTTTATTTATGAATGTTTGTTCTTTTTTTATATTAGTTTTTGTTCATTTAGTTTTATTATTTGATTATTGGTTTATTTTTTATGTTAACGTATATATCTTGGAAAACAGTCTCTCTACTTTATGCACAGTTATGAGTGTGAGGTGATACTACAACTGGCGATGATTCTTGTTCACAGCCATCTGGTTCATTTCACATATTAATTTTTTTGTTGATACCAAACAGTAGAATCAATTTTCATTTTCAACACTAATTCTCTTTCTCTATAATTCTATTATCTGTTCTTATTTCTCTGTAATTTCATTATATGTACCAAACACACTCTTAGAGCATTTATCCCTTATATTTCCATCAATGACACTTTAAGTTTTGTACAAATATCTTATTCAACGTGCAAGCGATCTCCTTATTGTTGATGGATTATAAAGATTGCAAATTGGATACAATCAAGTAATAAATTGTATGAGCAACACCATGGGGTTTAAATTAGGGTACAATTAGTTGGTCGGAGATGGAAAGAGGAACTATGTGGTGAAAATATTTAAATGGCAATAAATGGTATGATGGATAAGGGTTTCAAACAAAGGCCTAACCAAAGGGTTGATAAAAATTGTACTCTAACTACGAATATGAAAATTGAACTTTGGCATGCTTCCTCCCAGTTTCACACAAGAACCAGAACACCCAATTCAACAGCTTTGTCATTCTTTTCTCTCTCTACATATCAATTGTTAATTGGAGGAGAGAGACGTATCATTGGCACTTTGGCACAATGTTATGGAAAAGACGAATCACTAGTTAGAAATAAGCTATTGCGTTGCCAGAGAGACAAATCCAATGCCTGAGATTCGTGGCTATAACAGTGTTTATGTGTGTATAATCTAATTATTGAACTAACAAATAGGGGCAAAGGTCAAGTGTTCGAGTCATGTCGTGGATAAAAAAAATGTAAATTAGAAAAAATGTGTAGATTAGAGAGTGTGTGCGTTCTGCCGTTTAAAAAAACAAATAGGGGCAAAAAGGTCATTGTACTAAAAGTAACATACAAATGTTACATTTAATGGTTCTAGTTACGGAAACTATAAAATATTTTATAAATAGTAATTATTTACGTAAATTTTAAAGCTTAAGGACTGCAAGCAAGAAATAAAAAATTATAATAAATAAATTTATAATTTACAAATGATGTGACAAATATTTTATCCAATGTTAAAACTATATTCTTCACTATCCATTTCTTTTAATTCTATTATTTATCCTTCTCTTTTTCATCTATATCGAGTCCAATGAGAACACAAGGGAAGCTAGGAGCTTTTCTGGTACTGAACTTTACAAAACCTTACAAATCAAATGCACAAAAGTGTACATGACTATCCACATGGGAAAAAATTAAGTTTTACTTCGTTTTATATTCTTTTATAGCGTAATTTGTAAATTCACTTAATAACTTTTTTGTTTATCTTTTTAATTTTAAAAATATGTACGATAATTAACTCAAAACCCTATCATATAGATTAAAACATGTATTAGATACTTTAAATTATTAATGACGTCAATAATCAAGAAATACATATGTGGGAGGATTATTATGAGAATGAATATTTAGTGAGAATGAGAGAATGAATTCTAGTCATTAATCAATAATGGTCGTAATCGTCTGTCGTAATCCATGGCCATCGCGATTCATGGTCGGATTATGAATTAAATGAGGGAACAATTGTAAACCATCTGATCAAATTAAATAGAGGGCCAACATTGAGTCTCTCATTCTCACCAAAATATACAATCTTATTTGAATCTTCCAATATATATATATATAGGAAGAAGTTCATTTGAGAATCATTCTTAGTGCGAGAACCGCGAGAACCAATCTGAGCCGTCCAATTCCCCCTCTTTCAATGTCATTGCCCACCCATGAAGTCCTTACATGCCCTCTGCCACACTCTATTCTTCCACGCTCTCCATCCATGAACTTCTCATATCTAAGGAACGGCTGAGATTGGTTCTCGCAGTTCTTGCACTAACAACAGTTTTCAAATGAACCCTCCCCTACACACACACACACAAACACACATAGGGGAATGTTCAAACGATAACTGTTTTTTCATACGAGAACTGCGAGAACAAATCTTAGCCCTTGGTTAAAACTAATAAATGACTAAGATTTTTTGGCGGCTCATTAATGCTTCATTAATGGATCATTAATGACACATTAATGAGGGGTATTTCAGGAAAATCAAGTCTCGTAAATTAATGAAGGCTCATCCGGACGCAATTCACGGTTGAATAAATATTTAAATAACGAGAATACCCCTATTAATGAGTCGTTAATTGTGTTAAAAACAGAGTCATCGTAAAAACTTTTCTCTCTATATATATATTTGAAAAATTGTCTACAACAATAGACAAGTATAACATTAGATATTGCTTAGTTTCATGAAAAAAAGTAAACAAAAGATTATCTGATAATGTTTAATAGTAGATAAAATATATACGCAAAGAAATAGGGTAGACTGATAAGTTTTTGGTGGAAAATAAACACGAATGGAACTATATATTAAATTATATTAAATTAAAATTAAAGCGAAGGGTCAAAATAAAGGAGGAAGAATCTAAGGAACATTAATTTCCAAAAGAATATGCTTCCAATATCCAATTCTGTTTCCTTTGCAAACAATTGACCGATGCTATTCGTCTTGCTTTTTTTCTTTCAAAAAAAATAATATATATATATATATATATATATATATATATATATATATATATATATTCTCTCTAGTCTCTACTAAATTAAATAGCCTATCGATTTGTGAACAACATAAACTATTTACACATAATTTATTATCAACTTAAACCATATGTTATTAGATATTTATATTCATAGTGTATAGATTGATTTTATTGTGTATGAATCAGCTCACAACTAATTAAATATGTAGTTCACACCTTAAACTATTTGGTTATTCATATTTTATATTTATCTTTTATTATTAACTAGATTAAATCCTCGTGTAATACATAATTTTGATATTATTAAATAAATTATAAAACACAATAAATGAGAATTTTAAAATACGACGACGCAAACTTTCAACAATTAGACAAGCTGTAGAAGCGTAGATGCAATGGGAAGGGTAAATGTGACAGCAGAAACGTCATATTATTATACGAAAAGACGTGCTTGTATTTATGGTAAAAGTCATTAATCATTATTGTTACAATTATGATCACTAAGGTTAATTATTTGTTGGTAATAATTAAAAAGGATTTGAAATAATCGTAAAATAATTTAAAACGGTAAAACTAAAAAGTTGGATAAATATGATATTTGTAAATCAGGATGATCAAACAATGCATTTTAAGTTTTAAGAGCTTCATATACAAATACTTTTTAATAATCTAGAGTTAAATTAAATAAAAAATGAATCCATATTTGGCTAAAAAAATATCAAAATTGAATTTCAATTTTCATTAAAATAGATGGCTCATATTTTAACTTTTATGTAGATCGATGGCTAAATTTATCTAATAACTTTATTTAAGTTAGTCTTTTATTTATATTAAAAGATTGGGTGAATCGTTAACTAAACAATATCATATTCACTCAACTTATATGCACACATTCAAACTTTATAGAAAATTATAGAGGTATGTTATCCATCTAAGCATTGACACATATAATGTGTATGCTATGTTTGCTTATTGCATGTCTAAATGTTTGGATGATCATTTTGTCGAACTCTTTGTTGGGTATGATCGATGGATTGAATGTAACCGGCCAACTGACTATTTGTCTTAGCTAGTGTGTGATTCCTTGATATGATTGAAACGACCAAATACATAGACGTGCTCGATCGAAGTGATATGTTGGATGTCACATTATTTAGTATAGGTTGATGAATCGACAAACAAGTTTTTTTAGTAATAGAATCGACCCGATTTAATCACCATCTTGATGGTCTACTAGTTAATTAGTACTCTTGCTTTTCATTGGGAAGTTAGATGTTCAAATCTTGGGGGATACTTCGGAAACAATCACGGGTAATACTAGTTAGACGATGTACGTCAAAGGCAAAACCTCGGTATCCGAAGAAACCTGTACAGAGAAAAACTCATTTAAAAAGAGTTTTTTTCTTTAAAAAATAATTAATTAACATGATTCATGATCTTACTCATAAATAATATATCGTGTTGTTAAACGGAAAATCTAATTATACATATTTATTCAATACGGGATCCTTTAATTTGTTATATAACCATATGAATATAAGTGTTATTACATATGAGATAGACTAACTATCACTAAATTATAACGTCACAGTCAATATTATAGTCCAGTTAATCTATACTACATTATAAAACATTTAACACTTTTGCTTAAACTCTTAAAATTGAAGTAAGATAAATTTACTAATATACCCTCATTTAAACCTAAAAGAAAACAACTAAATGGACTTAATTATATTCTTAATTACCATTATAATAACTAAGCATTTCATAATAAATGATGTTTTAAAAAGTCAAGTCAAAATAAATTAATTTGTAACCTATAAGATATTAAAACAAATTAAATAAAAATTAATAAATAGTTTTTGCAATAAAGAAATTGAAAAGTAGAAAAAAATATAGATGTTGCGGATGAAAACTATTCAAAATCATCATAGAGCGTGATTATGGTACCCCTACTTTATCGAAAATAGACATTTTATCGAGTGAGAATTATTTGTCTTCGCCGCATGCGCGGGTATATGCTAATGCTAATAGGTAAGTAAACAGTTTCAGAGATTAAGATAATTAATTTATGAGATAGCTCAGTTTGAAGGTTCTATCTTGTAAACTAGTTACGAATAATGGAAGTTATAAAATTTAACTTGGATTTAATAAAATTGGATAATACTTATAGATTTATTTAGTTAACAAATTTAATTTGTTGAAAGGTTTATATATAGATTAAATTAAAGTGTTTATTCTTAAAAAATAAATATATGTAATTAACTAATTGATATAATAAAACTAGATTATCTGTCTCGTATACTAATCTGTGAGTTTGATATATAAATTAAATGAACATAAATCAATTTTATGGGAGATAAATTAAAAAACTACAATTTGATTTAAAAATATGAATACACTAGTTATTTATAAGTTAATTATTAATTTAGAGGATATTTAAGCTGTAAGGTTCCTATACACTTGTAAATAACCTACTTGCAAAATAATTAAAGTTGTTTGTACTAAGACACTGGAAAACTAGGTGATGTAACAAGTACAAAAGAAAAAGGCTATAAAACTTTTTTCACTGGACTAAATCTTAAACTAAGAAAAAAAAATTATTTTTTTAAGCTCCATCACTAGGTGGTGAATAATTATCGCATGAACCTCTAGATAACCTATCTGGAAACACCAAGTTTATTATTTAAGATAAATATCTGTGTATCTTAGAAGTTAGAACTTTTCCTATTGTTTAATGTATGCACCTTATGAGCTTTCAAATAGAAACATAGTGCAATTTTACATAAAAAAAAATCAATAACTAAGAAATAAAAGTAAAGAATTCCCAAAAAGGATTACTTTGCTTTCGCTTAACATATATATGCAATTTTAATCATTTATTTAAGGGTTAATACTGGCTTAACTTTAATGTTTTGGTTGAGTATTAATTTAACTATCAAAGTTTTTTTATAGACTAATTTTATTATAAAGTTTTAAATTTTTTTATGATCTAAACCTTAAACTTTTTCCTCGATAGTTTAAACTTTATAAAATTTATTAAATAAACTATTAATTTCTTAAGTTATAGTTTCCGATTTTACCCTCTCTACTTCATTATGCATATAAGTTTTATTAAAAACTTAGAGGGCTTGACAATCTTTTAGCAAAAATTTAAGGGTTAAAAAAATTTGGAAAAATTAAAAGTTTAAACCAAAAAAGGTGTAATTTTAAGAATTAAATCATAACAAAATCAAAATTTATGGTAAAACCATTTACAAAAAACTTTAATGATCAGTGTAAGATCGCAACCAGGGAACCGACTAATGATATTGTCCGCTATGGGTTGCCCCTCACGGCTTTAAAACACGTCAATTTGTATGAGTAAGATACACTCTCCTTATAAGGAATAAGAATCCCCCTCGCCTCACCGATGTGGGATGCTTCAGCATTGCTACATGAGCGGTGTGAGTTTAAGAATCACGGATTTTATCAGCTCGAATGAACGATAAACCCCGTAAACCCAAGAATTAAACTAAAATTTTGATGGTTAGAATATTACTAACACTTTATACAATAACTGGTCAGATTAGTAACATTGTAGCCGTATAATCGTCATTAATCTTGACCCAAATTTAAACATTCATATCATTTAATCTGTTTGTAGTTTTAAACACATTATATAAGTATAAACCATTTTTTATGTATTTTTGAAACTTTAAGCTGTAAAAACATTTCGAGTCCACCAGGTGATTGCCCTTTGTTCTTTACGAGTTTTAGATAGGTTGACCCGATTAGTTTGTCGATGTTAGATATTATTAGTTTAGCGGGTTAGGTGTTCATGTTTAAATTTTGGTGTTTGAATCGTTGTGTTAACTAGTATCTAGCTAGTTTTTAACTTATATATAAAAATATATTGCCTTTAAAAAAACATTCATATACTCAACACTTGATCTACTAACGAATTTTACCAAAAGAAGAAGACTAAGTTGTTATTAACCTTTTCTTTCTTGCTGTATTTTAAAAACTTCATGACATCGTATTAGTGAACCCAACAACACCATATTTAGGATGTGTTTGGCAACGGGTCTATAGGGGATTATAGGGGTTTGAGATTCTTGTTTTCATAATCCCCAGCTCTCTAACTTAGCTCATTCGGGTGTTAAATCTTGAAGGAATTGTTAAAAACATAATTCCTTATAAGCCTACAAAATAAAAGCCATTTCAAATAACTTATAACTTAGACTTTGAATTATCAATTAATCAGCCATCTAGTTTTATCAAACACACAATAACTAATATACCATCAACATAAATTAAAATCATTTATCTCAAATCAATATAAAATTTGTTACCATATTCACCATCTGTGAGCAACCATCATAAACTTCACATAATTCATCTATATTTGTAGCCGTAATATAACACGAATAAAATATTAGCATAAAATTTTAACTATACCACAAATTTAGAGTTAAATGACTGATTTGGTCCTTGTGATTTACAATTTTCTACTAATTCAGTCATTAACTTTAAAAAAGTACATGAATGGTCCCTACTGTAGCAAACTTGTTACACCCATGGTCCATGTACCATTAAAACTAACGACCTGTCTGTTAAATATTCTAAAATGACCATTTTGCCATTTTTAACATTTCAAGCTTAGTCCCGTTGTCACATAGTCTTGCATTTAAACCTTTACTTATTATATAAACCTAAATATTTAATATTAAATAAAAATAATAATAATAAAAAAATAAAAAAACCAGGTCATCGATCTTCATCTTTATAAATCTGTTGCTAAACCCAGCCACCACCGACTTCATCTTCAAACCCAGGTCATCGATCACCAGCCACCACCGGCTTCATCTTCAAACCCAGGTCATCGATCTTCATCTTCAGAAGCTTCCAAATCTGATTCGCTAAACCCAAACACCACCACCAGCGACTGAACCACCATCACCGCCTTCAACACCTCCGGCCGCCTCCAACAGCTCCGGCCGCCATCAACTTCATGGAGAACACCATCTTCATCGAGAACACCAACGCCTTTAGTTGCTAAAAATGACAAGATCTTTATCGTCTTCAACTTCATGGAGATTATAGAAGTGTGTGTTTTTTATTGAAACAGAAATAGAAGTGTGTTTTCTTCTTTTGATTTAGGGTTCGATTTAGGGTTTTTTCTTCTTTTGATTTAGGGTACGATTTAGGGTTTTACAGATCTTCAACATCGTACGACAGATCTGGTTTGTGCAAGATCGAAGCAGCAGTTGAGTACGGTAGATCTATTTTCGAGGGTTTATGCTTTCAACATCGTACTAGGGTTCATGGCTCGATCTTAGCAAACGCAGATTCGCAAACAACATATCGATCTGTTTGTTTCATCTTCATCGATTTGTTTGTTTCATCTTCATCGTACGAAGTAAGTTTAGGGTTTTTGATTTGGGGCGATTAAGGGTTCTTGGTTTATTGTTCCTCACCGATTCTTGAATGTTCTTAGGTTTTTAGGGTTTTTGTTCTTCACTGATTCTTTAATGTTCTCCATGGGGTTGACATGGCATTCATGTTGTTCTTCACTGAGATTTCATTTTCTTATTGATTGTTACTAAGATTTCAATTTCTAGATTGTTTTGTGGGGTTAGATTTGCATGTTCTTCAATTTTAGATTCAAGTTGTTATTTAGGGTTCATAATATTACTTGCATATTCATCTTCTTCATATGAGTTCATCTTCATCATCGTTTCATATTACATGTGTTTTTCATGGGTTTTCACTTTAATACCAGATCTACAATTGTGTTAAATTGATAAAGAATGAAGATCTTTGAATTTTTTGTGTTCTTCATAGGTTTCCACTTTAATACCAGATCTTCATAATGTTTTATTTTTTATTTTTTTCTGAAGAAAGCGAAAGATTGAAGATGATATTATTTATTATTATTATTATTATATAAATTATTTTAGAAAAAGGTTAAAAGACTAAATGCGAGACTATTTGGCAACTATAGGGACTAAGGTTGTAATGTTAGAAAGGGCAAAATGGTCATTTTAAAATATTTAACAGTCAGGCCGTTAGTTTTATTGGTTCATCTACATAACAAGTTTGCTACAGTACTGTAGGGACCATATACGTACTTTTTAAAAAAAAAGGACTGAACTAGTTAAAATGTGTTAACCACATGGACCAAATTTAATATAGACCAATCAATCTTATTGGTTGCTTCTATAAAATTATATCTAAACTACTCTCCTTAAGGTTAAAAACGGTGATTGGCAAGCTAATTACGGATGTACAGTCTGCTTTCCTAAAAGATAGATCTATCTTGGACGGAATCTTGATTTGTAGTGAAGTAATAAACGAGTCCAAAAGAAAGAAACAGAAAGGATTGATCCTCAAATTGGATTTCGAAAAAGCGTACGACAATCTTGATTGGAATTTTTTGTTCGAAGTTTTATCCTTTACGGGGTTCGAATCAAGATGGGTTCAATGGATAAGGACCTGCCTAGAGTCTGCTCAAATATCAATATTGATAAATGGTTCTCCAACTAATCAGTTCAAAGTGGAAAAAGGTGTTAGGCAGAGTGACCCGTTGGCGCCGTATTTGTTCTTGTTAGCTGCCGAAGGACTTAATGTAATGATACATCAGGCCATCAAATCAAAGTTGTTTGTGGGTTTAGAGATTGGTAAAGATAAGATAATGGTATCCCACCTGCAATATGCAGATGATACCATCCTGTTTGCCAAATGGTCACCGAAAAACATAAAAGTGATTGGTTCAATGCTAAAATGCTGGTCATTATGGTCGGGTATGAACATCAATTGGGATAAAAGTTGTTTGGTAGGCATCGGAGTGGGGATTACGGAACAACAGTCGTTTGCAAACATGCTAGGGTGTAAAACAGGTACGTCTAAATTCAGCTATTTAGGTGTTCCTGTTAATTCGTCAATGAAAAGAAGAGAAAATTGGGAAAAAGTGTTAACTAAATTCGAAAACAAGCTCAACACGTGGAAAGCGGGGTCCTTATCTTTTGGTGGTCGTTTAACTCTCGTCAAAGCCGTGCTAACCAGCTTGCCCATATACTACCTCTCGGTGTTTCGTGCTCCCAACAGTATCCTTGCTATTTTAGATAAATTTAGAAGAGTCTTCTTTTGGGGTGGGGGTATTTCAAAGCCTAAAATAGTGTGGGTAGCTTGGGAAAAAGTAATTAAATCTAGAGATAGGGGTGGGTTAGATGTGGGTAATCTAAAAGCTTTTAACAGGAGTCTACTAGCCAAATGGTGGTGGAGGTTCCTAAATGAAAAAAACTCCCTTTGGGTAAAAATTATTTCGAGTATTCACGGACCAAACGGTGGTCTATTGGTCAATTCTTCTAAAAAGGTCTCGGGTATGTGGGGGTATAATAAAAGTGGGTATGGATTTCCAAAAGAACGGAATTAACTTACATACAACTTTTAATTGCAAAGTGGGAAACGTGAAGAAAACTCTTTTTTGGTCTGATATTTGGGTAGGGGAAACGACTTTGATCAACTCTTTTCCAAGAGTTTTTAAAAAAATTGGGAATTCTAATCATCTGGTTAGCCAAATGGGAGAGTGGATTGGGAATGTGTGGGTCTGGAAAGTTGGAAACATGCAGCAGGTCACAGGAAGAGTCAAATCTGAATTAGAACGACTTATGGAGGCTATTAATTCGATACCGGTGCAAAAAGATTCGGAAGACAGATGGAGCTGCAAACTTTCGGAAGATGGATACTTCTCAGTCAAAGCTTGCAGACTTGCTATTGAAGACTTTCTCCATGATGAAGGGGTGATTGAATCTAAGACATTCTGGTCATCGTTGGTTCCGAAGAAGATTTGTGTGTTCGTGTGGAGAGTGGACAATCATAGGCTGCCAGTAAGATCAAACTTAGCGGAAAGAGGGGTCGATATCCCTTCTATTTTATGCCCGTGGTGCGAGGATCATGCAGAAACGGTAAACCACGCGATTTTTGAATGCCAAAAACTTGCTAATATTTGGGAAGACATTCATACTTGGTGGGGTGTGCAGTTTTTACGAGGAAGCTCTTTCGCGGATTTAGCTAACAAGACGGCAGGTAAAATTCTCCCTGGAAATGTAA
The DNA here is from genome assembly GCA_947179395.2 of Pulicaria dysenterica. Lineage (NCBI taxonomy): Eukaryota > Viridiplantae > Streptophyta > Magnoliopsida > Asterales > Asteraceae > Pulicaria > Pulicaria dysenterica. Next base: position 42,484,475 of record OX359296.1, on the reverse strand, counting down.
AATTATGGGAGTTAGTTATTAGATCTACGGCGTACGTCATATGGAGATTAAGAAATGAAAAAATCTTTGGTAAGAAAAATGTTAACACTTGGAGAGCTGCTTTCCAAGTTAAAATCCTCCTTTTTCAATGGTTAAAAGCAAGAGGAAAGAAAGGGAGTTCGATTACTTGGTTTGACTGGTTCACAAAGTAGTCAAGATTTTGGGAGCCTAAGACTAAGTGTAACACCGGTTTTACGAGCTTAAAATTAGAGTAAATTAAAACTTTATTTACACCAAAAGTTCGCAGCGGAATAAACCACTGATTACATATTAAGTATTTCTTATCAACTTGACGATCACAAACAACGGATCAAGCCAAGTACCAAAATTAAGCCAGTGTTACCACTACGCACCGACCATCGTTAAACAGTATCAGAGTTAATAAACTACAAGTGTTCCAAAAGATATATACAATAACACTACCCACAGCAACCCGCCTCGCCAGGCCATCTGATCACTAACCTGCGAAAAGGGAAATATCACAAACCATTAGCTACACTAGCTAGTGAGTACAAGTATCACATAAGCACCAATAAGCATGCTATCACGTCACCATAAAACACGCAATGCTAAGTTATCACGTAGCGGTGTGCCAACATGTCAGCAGGATCATATCTTGCGGGGTTGCAAATCCCGCTCAACGAATCTAACTGAGAAAATCAGCAACACCAATCCATGCTGGAGGGAAACGAAAAGCAACCCCCCGAGCACGTTGCGGAGCCACATGGACTCAATTAGGCCTTAGTTACAAACCAAGACCCCCCTGTTTTTTGTCGAGGAACGGCGGCCTGCAGAACCTTTACCCCAGAAAATCACTCGTGGGAACCGCTAATCCCTGAATAACACTCAAGGGACCCAGCCGCATCGGCGACTGACCTCAACCCCTGCGTCTGTCCGGACAGGAAATCATAAACACGTTTGACCCATAGGGTCCACAGTACGCATGCGTATCACATATCACAATATATATATCACATGGTATCACTTATAACACCGTATCACTATATCACATAGCACATAACACAGGCACACAATAGCCCTACTTACTGAGTCTTATGGGAAACCGGTACTCACCTCGATATCACAAGAGGCAGATATGGATCCGAGAATCCCAAGAACACACCGAGTCGTCCGAATCACCTAACACATAAGGTTCAGGCTTGGTTATCACTTACACGTAACACACACAGGTTAGAACACAAGTTACATAAGTTGTCCACACTGAACAGCTTACTACGACCGTAGTGTACATGTCCTACGGCCGTAGAACACATAACAACACCCTACTACGGCCATAGGGTCAACCCACTACGCCCTCAGAGTTTCCTTCCAATGAATCATGTACTACGGCCGTAGGAACCTATTCCTACACCCGTAGTAGCTATTCTTTGATGAACTACGACCGTAGGTTACATACCTACACCCGTAGTCCTTGTTTCATCGTCCGTAGACGGTAACCCACACAAAAACACATCCTACGGCCGCAATGACCTTGCCTACGGCCGTAGTGTATACACAAGGTTTACTACGGCCGTAGGTAATACCCACTACGCCCGTAGGAAGTCGACGAACAGCAGACCTTCGTCCCTGTTTTCGCACAGTTCTGTTAATACCCATTTTCAACACCAAAACTCGATTGAAACTAGATTCAATCGTTTGTACATGTTGTTTAACACTCTTAGACACTTATAAACACATTTGACACGGTTTAAACCATAAGAACACATTCATACACCATCAAATGGTGTAACTTCACCAAGAACACCAAACTAGGGCTATTGAAGAATAATCACTTACAAATTAGACGAAGAACAGTAGCTAGATCACGAATTTGACACTGAAATCTCTTACTCAAGCTTACTCCTTGATTGATTCAGCAAATCCCACGAAAAAAACGAAGCATATGTGTGTGTACGTATGTAGTAATGTGTAGTGTGTATGCTTTTGTCTTTGACCCAGGGGATAAGGCTCAAAGAAGCCGACCTTGGGTTTTACTATTAAAACACGGGGTATTTTATTCCCCTTTTTAACTTACAACTTAACGCACGCTATCCCGTTTTAACCAACGAGGATATTTACGGAATCATTTCGCGAAACCGTATAACACGACATCACTTTTAGACACAACCAACACTTTTCACATAATCACATTAATTAACACGAGACACGTTAGTCACACAAAACACTTAATTAATTTCACTTAACGTCACTGTACAAGCTCTAAAGCACAAAGTACAACCCTACACTGCTAGGCCCAATTACAGGGTGTTACACTAAGTCTTCATTCTGGTTCTGTTTTTTTTTCTTTTTTCTTTTTAAGTTTGTAACTGCCTCTGTTGGCTTTGCTTTTGTAATGTTTTGTTGAGTGTCTTTTTTGGGAGTGTTAGTTTGGTAAATGCTATTAATTTTGTGGCATTTATAAAACTAACATTCTGCTTGTACATTTGTATCTCATCTCTCATGGGATGCTTCAAGGTGGTATTATATATTCATGTTGCTTTTCAAAAAAAAAAAAAATAGCTTATTATTTTGTTATAATTGTAACAATATTATTAATTAAAATAAAAAGTTTAGAGTTTGTGATTAATCATTATGAGCACTACCTGCGGGATTAATAATCAATTTAACTAAATCCTAGCCACTGTTTTAATTTATGTCAACATGATGACAGGAATAATACCGACTTCACCAACCACGATTCAATCTGAACGTTACGATATTTTATTTAACACATTATTAAATCAATTAATATAATTTAAAGCAAATTCATTCGCTAAAATAAGCTTTACTTCGTTGTTATGTATAATAAAAAAATAAATTATTTAAATAAAATGATAGTCGTGATTTGTGAAGGCTCTCTACGTACTCACAATGACATTGAATCCGATTCCCCTTTTGTTGTTAAATAGTCTCGAAACCAATTGGGAATCTTCGTTGGTGGATTATTTGTTATGCATATTTCTGTGTTCTCGAGTTATTTTTTGAAAGGAAAGAAAACAATTAATGGTATGTGTTCTTAAGTTTTTTGAAGAACAGAAACGATGGGAAGGGAGAGGGAGAGTGGCTTATTTGGTTAAAAAATCATCCTCCCAAATATGGGATGATTTGAAAGGAAATGATTCCTCCTTCTTCCCTTTTTTTTCCTTCCGTCTCAAAACATAACCTAGTCATTTCTTTTTCTACCCTTTTTTTCCTTTCACTTTCATTCCATCCCCTTTCCTTCATCAAAAACTCAGAAACTTGGCGTTTGATTTGATTATGAAACTAGAGATGATGTATGGGGAGATTAATAATGTATAGTATTTAGGATACTTAAAATGTTATGAGAAGGTTGCATAACCCCAAATCAAGATAGTAACTACAAACAACGTTTTTGTAGAGAGATATACTTTGGAGACAGGAAAATTAAGGAAAGAGATTGACATTACTCTTTTTATCGTCTTTTATGACTGTTTAACATGTGTTTGTCTTGTCGTTTTAGTGTTCTTTTATCTATGTCTATGCTTTTCTTCTTTTTATATTTTATATTTTATTATTTTGTTCGCTTCTGTGTAAGCGTCCAATCCCCTACCACCCTCACTGCAGGGAGTGTTAGATATATATATATATATATTATGCTTTAGTGTAGGGCAAACCTGCCCAATTGTATAAATGTGTCAGGGTTCATTAGAGTTTCCTTAATACAGTTGTACTCTATGAATGGTGTTCACTTTAATTCATTATGCTAAAAAAATTCATTATTATACATTGTATTAGAGTCTTAGGCTTCTAGTCATATTATTAATTTGTTTCTCTTCTTTCCGATGCTTTTGCGGTGCCACCACCACTAAACTATAGTTGGCCGCCGCCGCTTTCCTTCTCTCGCCGTCCTGTTTGAGTGACAACTTTCTTTCTTTTATTCACCCTCTTGTCCCGCATTGTAAATAAAAGCAGATTATTATTCTTTCTGTTTCTGATGCCAGCATGCCTCTTGTCACGGACGCACCTCTTGCTCCTGCCGCGCTTTTTGTTGTAACCGTACTTGTAACTCCTTTTAATGTAGTCATAGATCCTACCGAAGCCGCCACGCTTCTTTCCGTCACTGCTGTTGTAAATTCTGTTTTCGTAGTCATAGCTCCTAGCGCCGCCACCAAGTTATAGCCCCTACCACTATAGTCATAATTCTTACGTACCTCCGCCACCACAATTTTTGTCGTCACTCCATCCTCGCATTGCCGCCAAAAAGTTCTTATACAAAATTATAATAAACCTTGACTTATCTATATAATGAAGTCGATGTATCCTACATTAAACTCTGATATACATATTTTTAACATCACAAGTGATCGATCAATCTTTTTTCAGTGTCCAAAAAAAGATATCAATATTTGTTTATTATACGTAACTCTTTATGCAAGAGAAAGCACACCTTTCTCACGTATTTTTTTAATCCAAAATTTATCTTTAATTAACCTAATATTATCAATTTTTATTTATATTATAAAGAAGAAAGAGACAATATTATTAGTTTATTACACACAAAAAAAGACAAAACGCAAAAATAATACTCTCCCATGTTCTTTTGGATGCCAACGGGAGGTGAGAGAGAAAGAGAAAACAAATATTAAATATTTTTATATAAACTAGTAATTTGACAAACGAGAATCCACTAATCCGGTTCACGAGCAAACTAGTAAATCTTCTCTCTTGCGTCATCCAACACGAATGAAGAACAACAGTGTCATTATTATTATAAAATAATACAATATTATATTAAATCAATTACATAAATTGTCTCTCATTAACATTAGTTAAAAAGATGAAAGGGTGTTTCTCTTAACTTATTTTATGGGGTTTTTAGGTTTTTAGCTTGGTTTTTGAGTTTATTGAAAATATGTGTTTCGCTTAAGTTATTAGCTTAAGTTTATAAGTTGTTTTTAGTAAAAATAAGTTAATTTTTATAAGAAAAGTAAAAGCAACTTTCTTTTATATGGGCTTATTTTTATATATCTACATATATACTCTTATCATTTTTTATGTTCTCTCACACCTTCTTTTTTGCAAATGTAAGCATTATTAGAAAATAGAGAATAATGTAATTAGGGTTTAATATATTTGGGCTTGACCCATTAGGGTTTCATATTACGGTTTCTATCATACATTTGTAATCTATAAATAGGCTTTATTGTAATACAATATATCTATGAGGTTTTTATTATTATTCATGGTATCAGAGCCTTAGGTATTAGAAAATAGAGAATAATGTAATTAGGGTTTAGTATAGTTGGGCTTGACCCATTAGGGTTTCATATTAGGGTTTCTACCCTACAGTTGTAATCTATAAATAGGCTTTATTGTAATACAATATACCTACGGGGTTTTCATTATTTTTCATGGTATCAAAGCCTTAGGATTCTGGCTATATATATCTCCTCTCCCTCCCGCTGCCTCTCCACATGCCGCCTCCGCGCTTCCTGCCGCCGCTGTCGTACCTCCTCTTTCGCCGCTGCGGCGCCTCCTGCCGCAGCCGCCGCTCTCCCCTCTTGCCACCGCGCCTCCTGCCGCTGCCACCACACCTTCTCTTGTCACCTTTCTTTTCTTTTATCTTATGTATTTAATTTTCTTTATCTTTTTTATTGTATTGTTTTGCTCCAGTGTAAGCGTCCGATCTCCTAACACTCTAACTGCGGGAGAGTATTAAAAAATAAAGAATAATGTAATTAGGGTTTAGTATAGTTGAGTTTGACCCATTAGGGTTTCATATTAGGGTTTCTACCCTACGGTTGTAATATATAAATAGACTTTATTGTAATACAATATATCTACGGGTTTTCATTATTCTTCAAGCATAGCCTTTTTGTTATTTTATAATAATAAGCTAAGCCAAACACTTTTAAAAAATAAGTTTATTAGCTTATAAGTCAAGTTAATTTAAACACTTTTTCAAAGTTAATTTAAACACTTTTTCAAGTAATAAGTTAAAAAGCTCTTAAACTAAAAGATATATAAGCTTTTCCAAACACCCCTGAAGTGTATAACAATTATAACTTTCTTACTCTTTTTATCTATTGTTGTATATAAATCATTTAGTACGTTTGGTTTTTCGATCTATGTCCTAAAAGAAACCTTTTAAAAAAGGCTAACACAACCCTCTAGTCTTAAATTAAAAATTAATGCAAAGATTATTGCATTTTTATATAATTTTCTTTGAACTTCATAATCCTTTGAAACTGTTATGATGTTCATCAAACAATAAAATAGTTGGCCATCGAGCGACTATTGTTGTTGACCACTATTGACTAGCCTAAATAAGAAAAACACACACAAACACAAAAACAGCTATGCAAACAAACACATTAAATAAAGTGCTATAACTAAATAAAAACTAAAGCTAACGATAACTACACACAAATACATCAATAGTACACTCAAATCTAGAATCATAAACATGAAGATACATATAAACACACTCAAATCTAGAATTATAAAGATGAAGATAGATATAAACACACCAAAACACACACATAAAACACTTACTAAATTACACTAATTTTAACCTTATATTACTTTTCTTGGCACAAAACTCTACTTGAAACGAGTTTCATTGTTCAATATGGTTGTTACATATAATTAAAATCATCCCGAAGGTTGGTAATATTTTTCATAAATATTCTAGCTTTCCATGTGAAACTTGAGCTGACCTTAAGTCATCTTGTCTCAACTTTCACCATGAAGGCCTGCCAAGTTCAAATTTACCCTAAAATAATTAAACCAAGCTCGAACTATGTAGATTGGAGCATGAATCAATCCATTTACAACCTAATATAGCGGTCCCATTAGCATTCACCATTTTCCGTTTAACCTACCTATCTAGAAAACCTACCATATAAACCACCAGACTATATAGGTATCATGTTTATTTATACCAATGTTACCAAAATAACATGCTTTATGACAAAAATATAAACTTAGAATTTTAAAAAAAATATAAGAATATATTTAATGAGGAGATGACATAATATTATAGATTAAAAGGGAGAATTTTCATACTGTTAACTACATATAAATCATTATAAAACTTAAATTTACATCGAAACTTTATATACAACAATTTTAAGAGTAAATTACAAATTTCGCCCCTGTGGTTTACAAAAAATCACACTTTTCGTCCTTTATAATGAAAAATTACGCTGACAGTCCTTGTGGTTGACATTTTGTTACACGTTTGATCCTTTACGCAAACAGACGTTAACTTTTCTGTTAAGGTCTCCTCATGTGCAAGGCACATGAGGGTATATTTGTCATTTCAACCCTTTATGTATTACAATTGAAAAGGGAAAAAAGCAAATCAACTTTTATGTCTGCAATGGACAACCACCATCGAAACCCTTCACCATCAATGTCACACCCCGCCAAGGCGGAAACGCGAGGCGCGACGGAGAGGATCGTCATAACACATTGTTACGTTAATAGAGAATCTAAATGCAATTAACCAACGTGTCACGACGTTCCCCTTACACAAGAGGGGACTTGTGCCGCGTAAAGTCGGTATTCACGGCAAACATAGTCAAGGGACATGAACACAAATAGTAAAAACCCACAACCCGGGTCAAGTTCACGGGACCACATGTCCAACAAAGAAATGTAAAGTGGTACTAAGGTTAAATTTCTAGAAAGTAATAAAATGCTCATGCAGTTATCATATCCAACTAGAGTCCGCTAAGAGTCCGTCTAAAGTCCTTAAGCGTTGTTATTAGTATTACCTGAAAATGGACACTCAAAAACGTCAACATAATGTTGGTGAGTTCGTAGGTTTATATAAAAAATATATAATTGCCGTGTAGTATTTGAGTAAAACAACCTTGCACGTTTAGCATGTTAAGTGTGTGGATGTCGTGTCCAACATCCGAACCATAAGGCGCAATACAAATCAATAGCATACAAATCATTGTCTTCCAAACAGTTATTATCGCATACCCAGCTGGAGCATAAACCGTTGGCTTATAGCATACAAATTTGTCTTCAACTAGGATTCAAAACCCATAGTTGGATAGTATTCAATTGTCTTCAACTAGGATTCAATAACCCATAGTTGGATAGTATTCAATTGTCTTCAACTAGGATTCAATAACCCATAGTTGGATAGCATTTAATTGTCTTCAACTAGGATTCAATAACCCATAGTTGGATAGCATTCAATTGTCTTCAACTAGGATTCAATAACCCATAGTTGGATAGCATGCAAACAATATATCTCACAGATAGCCAAAAGTTTAACACATCATGAAAACAATTTGAACATGTATGGAGTGTCATTTTCCCCCAAAAATGTATAAAAATGGGGCTACGAAACTCACCTTGATTTTGATGAAGTTGACCTTGCAAAGTACGAGTATGGGAATCTACAAATAATTATAATACACATAAGCTTCATGTAGAAGTGTTTAAACCTTCTATGGTAGCCTAAATGCATGTGTAGTACTCCTAGATTGATCCTAAGCCACAATGCACATTTTCTGATTTTACAACCCTAACTTTAAACAATTTTAAAGTGACTCAAACCACCAAAATAAAATCCTAAAATTAATATCCAGAAAGCTTAACACTTTAACCTTTTACTGGAATTTTCCCAAAATTTAATAACTACTCTACCTATTTTTAAAAAAAAATCCAAGAACTCAACTCCACCAGAAATCTGACTGAAACAGCGCAACAAGAAGTTTAAATTTTATAAAAATATCAAACGAGAACCAAAAATTATGAAAATTTTCCAGAATTCCCTAAACACAGCAAACTTGTGATCATAAAATTTTCAACTCAAAATTCGAAGCTTTGGTCACAAAGAAAAATTGAAACTTTTGGCACTTAATCCACCGAAAATTACAATCAGCTGCACACCTAAATGGTAAAATCAAGTTGACCGATCAAACGAGCTCCAAAAATTACAAAACTTGATTTAAGTGAAACTAGACTCGACGAACTACAACCTAGACTCAAAAACCGAATTAAAACATCAAAAATCGATCGAGTTATGGCATTGCAAACATAACCCTAATTCTCTGCCAGAAACTGTTTTGAAGGAAATCAATCATTAGGGGTCAAAGACTCAATCTTTACTATATAAAACCCTAAACTAAACATGAGAAACGAAATTTTTGAATACTATGATGATCATGGACAGGTCTCAATGATTTAAGAATAAGGAGAACATAACATTAGATGAGGGAAAGTGAATGTATACCTTGAATGTCAATAATCCAAACTAGTGAAAGATTGAATCTTGAACTTGATTCTTGAAGCAAAATTGAAACTTGAAAGGATTGGATGATGAATTTTCGATGAAGAGAGGTGGGGAGGGGGGTTACGGCTCTAATAGAATATTAGGGTAGGATTAGGGTTTGTTTAAGTATTTATATAGGATTAGGATTAGGGATTAAATAATTAATTAATAAATAAAACAAAATATATATATAAAAAAATATATATATACCGTAGGTATAAATGTATATGTATATTATTATTATTTTTTTTTCTAAAACAAACATAATAGAATTGTGGCATGTGACTTTCTAATGCAATTATCTAAATGAATAATTAACTAGGCACTAATTAAAACTTAGGATAAACTAAAATTTCTAAAATTTTCTAATGCTAACTAAATGCTAAAATACTAAAATTAACCTAATATATAAATACTAACAAAAATTAAAGTCTAAAAGAGTACGGTTTTAGAGACTAACCGAATCATTGGTGACGGATGTCACAGTATCCCCCACTTGAGAGAATTTCGTCCCGAAATTCAACTTGTACTGCTATTAAATGAACCGAGTGGTCGGGCTGAAAACTAGGCTTATGACTAGATTGACTCGAAAAAGGAATGTACAAAACTTTTAAGTATGGTCTGGATGAGAGAGAGTCTTTGTATTGGTTATTTGCTTACTTGTTTATTTACGATTGGTAGTTCTACATCTTTCAGTAGGTGCTTACCTAAATTTAGGTAACTGGATTTCTTAAAATATGTTTTGATGGTTCAAAACATCACTGATCTGGTAGTGATGATGGAGATGGACCTATGAAATCTCGTGTTAATTTTACTAAGTCTATCTGATGATGTAGGTGTGCCTAGGGAGCATGTTTCAGGCTGTTGAGGAAATTTTAGCTATGGATATCCCGATTGAAAATACTGCAAAGGACTGATGTTTTGATCGCGGGTGGTAATACAAAATCAATGAGGCATTTGCTTGTTAAAAAGAGCTATACAAGTCTTTTTCTAGGGTTATGTAGTGCTCTAGTGACAGAGAAACCTATGCATTAATAGTAGTAATATATCATTTTCTGTCAGATTGATGTTTATTCAAGATAGTGTTAATGACACCTAACGGTTAAATCATACAAAATCTGCTGATTAGAAGCGATTCCTATACAAATTTCTAGAGAGTGATTTAAGGGATTGTGGCCGTAAGTATAAGATATTACATTAGTGATCTTAGAGATGAACAGACGAAATTCACTGGTCTGCTAGATGTAGCAAGACTGTTTACATTGGAAATCATATGAAAGGATGCATGTGGAACATGCTATTATGTTCATTATTATAAAAGTTTGATGAGTAATCAGGTTGAATCCCAAGAATGGATGGAATTCCAAGTGACATATTGAGAAAAATGATGAAGAAGAAGTTAGATTTGGAGTCTTAACGGTAAAACCATTACTTGCGAATGCATTATTCGTTTTCAAATTAAATGAATTGTAGTGATTTGATTGCTCTATGGGTACGCGAGGCAATGGTGTGATGTTGCTAATAAAATAATTAAAGATTCATTAGATACTAATGTTTAGTTATAACTAAAGTGTATGGTTTTGTAGAATTTTAGTTGAAACGCTAGGTTAGATTCTAAGGAAGAAATCTTTTCAATTGAAGATGACTATGACATTCTTATTTTCGTTGGAGGTGGATCACAATTAAATAAAGATTTAATAGGGAGGTAAGATTATTGAAAGTTTTTTTTTGATAAACCTGCTGAGACTATATTATTAAGCATCAATGTTCGTTGAACGTGTTCGAGATTTACTAGTTGTCTTATATACAATTATAATGGAAGGAAAAGAAGGACAAAAGGAAAAGAAAATGGACTTTAGGAGTTAAGCAGTGTTCAAAATAATGGAGCGCGTGTGTATTGTAATCAGATTGACTAAGAGAGAAGAACAAGAGATCGAGTTCTGGAGTTATGAGTCTAAGTCTCTTGGGCCTACTAAGTATGAGTTTCAACTATATAATGTTTTATAAGTCTTTGAGTAATGTTGCTGATGTGGGTATCGTTGTCCTTCATGGATGAAATTATGATCTCAAGAGTATATGAGTATTTGAAATTTGTTCTAAAAATTGAAGATATGATATTTCTAGTTGAAAGTATATTTAACTAGGATTTTCTTCAATGTTTGGTGATTGCTTGTAAACTACGAAAAATCAAATGTGGTCTGGAGTTGTCCACCACGGGACTAACATTGTTGAGATTTTTTTTTTTTTAATTTTTTTTAAAGCTATACGCGTAGTACATTCTCATGTTTAATTACGGATTTCATCCTTTTACATTATCATTTGTTTCAATGTTGGTCCCTGGTCCATTTGAAAAGACTAAAATAACCCTCTGCCCTTAATTTATCATTTTATCCTTCTAAATAATATTGATAAATAATTAATAATACATAATTATTATACAAATTAAGTAATAATATAAAAAACCACGTCTCTCTGATCCCTCCCCCCCTCTCTCTCTCTCTCCAGTACCTTGCACCGCCTCTCCAACCTGCCATCTCCGCCTTTCTCCACCGCCAACACCATTGCCTTCCCCCCGTCAACTACAGCCCACCGCCGTCCATCACCACCACCCGCCGTCAAGAACCAAAATATAAAAAAACCAATAATCGATCTAAACAAAGGATCATGAATCAAAGCAGATCAAAATCAGCTCTGTAACAAGAATCAAAATCAGATATGGACCAAGAAACAATCTAAACAAAGAATCATAAACCAACCTACCATCACCGCCACACCAATCTGACCGGCTACCATCGCCACCACCAACCTCCCACTCCACTGACAAGTCACACCTACTCTCAAACCCTTAAAAACATCACCACCACCGTGAAATTTCATCACCTCCATCACCACCACAGGCCGCCTACCACCAACACAACCACCACCTATCCTCACCATAGATCACCAACCACTGCCTACTATCACCCAGAACTACCCTCATCAGTCTAAATAATGTGACTGCATTCCTCCACTAAAACCACCGCCACCTTCACCCCCTCCCTTCACTGATACCACCTCCACCTTCACCGCCTTCCTCTGCTTAAACCACCGCCACCTTCGCCGCCTCCCTCCACTGAAACCACCGCCACCTTCACCGCCTCCCTCCACTAAAACCACCGTCACCTTTGAATAAACCCAGGAATTATACAAATTGAGAAACAGTAACAAAGGACTTAAAATCATGATGATGAAGTGCATAAATCTAAGAAGAACGAGTCATATGAAACCCTAAAATCGATAGGCATATGAAACCCTAAAACCGATTGAGTCAAAGAACTCAAATCGACCCACAAAGACGAATCACATGAACCTAAGGATTGAGTCAAAGAACCCAAATCAACCCAGGAAGATGAATCTCTATTCTGGTTGATTAATATTTATTCTTTATTCCGATCCATGCTTATATTCATTTTGATTTCATTTCTTCAATTGTAATGGGGATACCAACAGGGGGTAGGGAAATAAATGAGAGAAAAAGGGGATGAGGGTGGCCAGAGATGGTGATGGGTATAATATGGTCGGAGATGGTGTTTACCGGGCGAAGACGGTGGTGGTCGGAGGGAGATGGTGGTGGCCAGAGGGAGACGGCGGTGGTATGTGCAGAGAGAAAGTAACAATGGAGACGGCGGTGGTACGTGCAAAGAACCCAAATTAACTCTGGAGAGAGAGAGAGACAGAGAGAGAAGGGGGAGGGATGAGAGAGACGTGGGGAGGGTGAAGTGGATTCATTTTTATTTTTTATTATTTATTTTGTATAATAATTATCTATTATTAATTATTTATCAATAATATTTAGAAGGATAAAATGATAAATTAAGTGCAGAAGGGTATTTTAGTCTTTTTAAATGGGTCAGGGACCAACATTGAAACTGTTGGTGCATACATGGTCACACATTAAGAAATGCACTCCTTATTTTGATGATGATAAAAATATGAACAAGTAATATTATTGCTTATCAAATTTATTCATATGTTCATCTTTACATTCTTTAAAAGGTTAACAAACCTAAAATTAATGATCAAGAGTAAAAAAAAGAAGAAAACAAGATAAAAGCAAAACATTCAACCTTCACGGTCGATCCCACGGTCGACCGTGAATCAACCGTCGCTGCTCAGCTCACAACTCTTAAATATTGTTCTTCTTCAAGTCAACCAAACTTGTACTCAACAAGTGAAGATGACATTTTCAAAGCCGGTGATGAAGATATCTACAAACAAGAGTTCGAAATATACGAGCTTACAAAATAATTAATTAAACAAGGTTAAGTTTTTATAAAATAATTTTTATAAAAATTTTATAAAAATTGAAAAACTTTTTATAAAACTCACAAGCTTGGTTGGTAAAGTATAAGACTTCCCATTTTGGCAAATACCAAACGTAATCTTCCATTGAAATAACACAACACCACTTATAGGAAAAGGAATCTCCCAAAGAAGCAAACTTCCAACATGTTTTATGAATTTGCTTTATAAACTTCCATTTTGATGCTTAAATTCAAACATAAGAAGTATTGCATCAAACCAACTTTTTCAAGGTTCCTTTTCAGCACATTTTTATGGTAAAAATGGGTTGTGTGTGGTTTTGGTAAAAGGCCAATGTCTTTATTTACAAGGCTCAAAAAGTTCCATCATGCTGACGGAAGATGCCACGGTCAACGTGGATCAACCGTGGGATCGACCGTGGACAGTCTGGACACTTTTTGAGCTTGCACTTTTTTCCTTATTTAAAACAACTCAAGTCTTGTGTTTTATTAACCTCTTGCACAGCAAAAACACAGAACATATATTCTTATCTTGTGAGCTTATATTCTTTGATAATTCATTTATTATTCAAGATCAAGAATTAAGCAAGAGCAAAGCTTTCAAAGCTTAAACACTACATCATCTTTCTACATATTTTGTAATAGTGTAAGGATCAACTCTAGCCTTTCTAATTAGAGTGAAGTGAGGATTATCTCTTGCCCATAGAATTAGAGAGGAGTGAGGATTAACTCTAGCCAACACAATTAGAGTGAAGTTAGACTTATCTTAGCCTTGTTTGCAAGAGAGAAGATTATTTCTTGTAAGCTAAAGAGAGAAGTTGTAAAGGTTTATCTCTACCTTCAAAGAGAGAAGTTTTAGTGGAGCAAACTCTTGGTGGGTGATGCCAAGGAGTGGATGTAGTGCAAGTTTGTTAACACTTGCATGAACCAATATAAATCTCTTGTCTACTCTTGGTGATATCTCTCTATCTCTACTCTCTTTAAAATTTTGCAAATATTTGTTGTGTTGCTATAAACTTCAAGATTAATTCTTATAACACAACTTATAACACAACTTACTAATTTTTATAAGTGTAAAAATTGGTAAACTAAGTAAAAGAACCTATTCACCCCCACTCTAGGTTCCAACAGAAACAAATGGTAATGTACAAGGATGAAATCCGTAATTAATGAAGCCTAAGGACCAAATGTGCAATTTTATGTAAACCTAAGGGACCAAAAATGTAATTAACTCTAAATAATATTAGTTAAAACGTTAATTATTTGGGTGGGCAAATAAGTTAAGTACAACAATATGTCACTATCCATTTCAGAACTCATTTATTATACACAAAACATTCGATCGATTAATATGTAGTTGTCTTATCAGATAATCAATTAAATTTGCTAACATTTTAAAACTTAAATAAAGTTTTAATTAATATTTTTTCAATAACTTTAAAGTCAAAGAAGAAAGAAGTATGTATCATATTTGAACTAGAAAAGAAGGCGTGATTGATGTTGTCATGCATGAAGTCTTACATCCTTGCACACGTAACACAAACCTTTCAAAACGCAAATGACCACGTTATAATATATACAAAAGTTTAAAAGAGAATTTTTTTCCGTATGAGAACGGCAAGAATCAATTTTGAGTCGTTCAATTCCTCTTTCTTTAATGTCATCACCCAACCAAGAATTCATCATATGCACTCTTCTACACTTGACTCCCATGCTCTACATCTATGAATCCCCTTACCAAATCAACATCTAAGATTGGTTCTCGCAGTTCTCGTACGAAAAGCAATTCTCGTTGGAATGGAGAGACTCAATCTCAGCCGTTCATTTTGCAAGTAAAATTCATGGATGGAGAACGTGGAAGAATAGAGTGTGGTAAGGTGCATGTGATATATATATATATATATATATATATATATATATATATAGGGAGGTTCAAATGAGAACTTTATATTAAATGAGAATGAAAGACTTAATCTCAGTCATCCAATTCCCCCTCCTTAAATGTCATTATCCACCCATGAATTTATCACATGCACCCTGCCACACTCTATCCCCCACGCTCTCCCTCCATGAATTCCACTTACAAAATAAACGGCTGAGATTGAGTATCTCATTCTCATTTAAACCTTTCCTTATATATATATATATATATAGGAAAAAGTTCATGCGATAACCATTCTTATTGCGAGAACCAATCTGAGCCGTCCAATTCCCCCTCCTTCAATGTCATTACCCACCCATGAATTCCTCAAATGGACCCTGCCACACTCTATCCCTCCACGCTCACCATCCATGAAACTTCTCATATCCAAGGAACGGCCGAGATTGGTTCTCGCGGTTCTCGCACTAACAACGGTTCTCGCATGAACCCTCCCATATATATATATATATATATATATATATATATATATATGTGTGTGTGTGTGTGTGTGTGTGTGTGTGTGTGTGTGTGTGTTTTCAAACGAGAACTGTTTTTTGTACAAGAATTACAACAACAAATCTTAGCCATTGTTAAAATTATTCAATGGCTATGATTTTTTGGCGGCTCAATAATGCTTCATTAATTACTCATTAATGACGGATTAATGTGGGTTATTTCGGGAAAATCAAGTTTTGCAAATTAATGACGGCTCACCTATTCACGCTTGGGTATGTATATAAATTATCAAAATACGCATATTATTGATTCATTAATGATGTTAAAAACAACTCTCATAATTCTCGTATGAAAAACAAATCTTGTTTAAAGTTTTGTTTATATTAATTCACGCTCATTCCTTCTCTTAGGATGATGTACGCCATGACGATCTTAATCTTAATGCAACTTACGTCGGTTTTATTATTATTATTATTATTATTATTATTATTATTATTATTTATTTTTTGGTAAAACTAAGGTTAAAACCGACAATGAAACACAAGTAGTGTGAATACAAAATGGCAAAACAACTTAAATAAGAAGATTGTAGCATACAGATAATATGTCATAATAATTAAAGTAATATATAATACCCACATAATTTTCATTATTTTTGCCTTTCAAAATTTTTTTTTCTCATTATTTTACGATATCATGTATCTGTTAATTATGTAGATTGTGTATATGGTCATTAGTTCATTACGTGCAAGATGCATATAGCATACGTGTTACAAAGCTTTGTTAATTATTTGGCCGTATTTAGTATAATTTTTTAACATCCATTAAATAAAAGGGGTAAAATGATTAAAACATTTGTATTTTTGTAAAACGTCTATATATAATTCCAAAGCCCAATCTACTTTATGCTTAGGCCCAATTCCTCCATATACTTAGTCTATTTTTAAACCTTACCAAGTCCACTTACTCTCATATGGGATTATGGGCTATGGCCATGTCAAAAACATTTTTTAATAAAGAGAAATATTCGTTGTTTTTTATGTTTACTATTTCCATATTTGATTAAATATTTACAATTTCATGACTACAAAAGTTACATGATTTACCACACGCACTTGTAAAGCTTGAAAAACTTTGGCTTGGTTCGTTATAAATTTCGAGCTTATATTTTATACTCAAGCTTATCCCACTTGGAAAAGTTTTGGCTCATTTGATGCTTTATGAATTAATGCAAGAACTATAATAGGTAGATGCACCAAAGGAAAAATAAGAAGTAAAAACTACCTCACATATGATTAGTGTCTATTGTAAAAATATTGACAGATATGTAAAATCTCAAAATTAAACAACTAACCAATGGGATATCAAGAACAATCTTTGAAATCTTTGATTTATATTTAAAACATCTATATAAAACAACCGTATGAAGTAGAGGTGCTCACACTCGGTCCTGAACCAGTTCGGATTCGGATTAGTTTGGACTGTAAAAACTAGCCGTTGGACCCTTTGTTTGAAAATTAGTTGTCGGACCTGGGCTGACTTTCGGTCCAGCTCGTGGTAGTCTGAGCACTTCTACTTTATATAGTTTGATTAAAATATAAATAAAATATTTTAAAGACTTTTCTTGATATGCCATCGGCTACTTGCTTAATTTTAAGATTTTGATATATCTGTCAATATTTTTACAATAAACACTAATCATATGTGAGGTAGTTTGGACCTGGAAGACAGGTCGAACCTAACATAACATCTAATACACTGCTTCTAAGTTTTGTTAAATTATATAAAATTGACAAAAAAGAAATATGTAGATAGTTAAGAAGGGAACGTGGGGTGATGAGGTTGAACGTTGATGGGATTGTCTTTGATTAATATGAAGGAAAATGGACAAGAGTGAGAAAGTAACAGCAACATTTTTCATCACAAAAGCATGTACTGTTGTTTTGTCAGTTGAGCTCCAACTATGGAAATATGGTCTTTTTTACACCTTAGGCATCTATTCATTTGCAGACTTATTTTCAACTAAACATACAAAAAGAAGTCATGGATGTAGAAAAATAGAAACAAAACACATGATATCATCTTCATCATCTTCTTCAACTATCATGATTTAATATTAATTAATATTATCTTAAATCAAGATTCAAGGCTTTAATTCTTTTCAAGAAAACGTATCTCGTACGTCTCATAAATTAAGTTTTACTTCATTTAGGCCTATTTGATTTCAGCTAAATGTAATTTCTCAACGTTATTCTTATTTTTGAATTAATATCGTGTTAAATGAAACAAAATTATATTGCTAAATGATTCCCGCTTAATGGATTATCTGTTGCTTTATTTTGATGATATCATTGTGGCGACTTCATCTGACAACGTTTTTACATTGGATTGTCTGCACACTTGTCAAGGAATTTGCCATGATAATTTGTGTCTCTTTATCTTACTTTTTGAAAATCTCAACCGACATAATTTCGATCAACTACAACCCAAGTCATACCTCCAACATGCAACAAACACATCGACTAGCTATTTGGATACATGTGTCAGATCCACCACTCTATTGCTGTTTGGAAGAGGTACTACAGTAATTAATGTTACAACCTAGAGGGAGGTTGCATAGGTCCACTTTTTAAAGAATTTATAAGCTTTTATAAGATTTCAAGAATTGTAAGAAATAATAAGAGTTTATGGGAGGAAAGATATCACCAATCAAGAGAACACAAGAGATTTATAGTAGTTCAAACAAATGTCTACAAACTTTCTCTACATTCACTCATTGGCTTCACCCATCAAGAGTTGCTCCACTATTCTCTCTTTATGGTAGAGATAAACCTTTTACAATCTTCTCTATTTTGTTTACAAGAATTACTCTTCACTTTTGAAAACTAGGCTAAGATGAACCTCACTTCTCTCTAATTTTATAGGCTAGAGATGATCCTCAC
The DNA here is from genome assembly GCA_947179395.2 of Pulicaria dysenterica. NCBI lineage: Eukaryota > Viridiplantae > Streptophyta > Magnoliopsida > Asterales > Asteraceae > Pulicaria > Pulicaria dysenterica. Next base: position 42,465,557 of record OX359296.1, on the reverse strand, counting down.
ACTATTACAAAAATATAAATAAGTAATGTAATGTTTGAACTTTGAAGGCTTTCACTCTTGCCTGATTCTTGATCTTGAAAGATTGAATAATATCAAAGTATATGAGCTCACAAGATTTTGTATGTATTCTGTGTTTTTTCAGATTGCAAGAGGTAAGTAAAACACAAGACTTGAGTTGCTTTAAATAAGAAAAAATGTGCAAGCTCAAAAAGTGTCCAGACAATCCACAGTCGACATTGGCATCGACCGTCGGTCTGCTGAAATTTTTTGAGCCTTGCAATAAAGACGTTGGGCTTTGACCTAAACCACACATAACCCATTTTTACCATAAAAATGTACTGAAAAAGAGCTCTGGAAAGTTGGATTGGTGCAAGCCTTCTTATGTTTGAATATAATATGAAAATGAAAGTTTAGAAAACAAATGCACAAATCATGTTGAAAGTTTACTTCTTTGGTAGATGTCTTTTACTAGAAATGGTGTTGTCTTCATTCAATAAAAGACTGTGTTTAGTATTTGGCAAAATAGGAAGTCTTTTGTTTTTTTTTGCAAACTTGTGATGTTTACAATATTTTTATAATAGTTTCTCAATTTTTATAAAAAATATTTTATAAAAACGTAAACTTATTTAACTATTTATTTTGTAAGCTCATAAATTCCGAACACGTGTTTGTAGGTATTCTGATATTGTCTTGTACTTGAACGCGGATCTTGATGGTTGGAGCTTGGCTAATTGATGGAGCTTATTTGTAGGTACGTATTCTGACATTGTCTTGTACTTGAACGCGGATCTTGATGATCAGAGCTTGGCTAATTGATGAAGCTTACTTTGTAGTTGATATATATAAATATTTATTTGTACACATGTTAATGTTTTATATACAATTTAAAAACATGTTTACAATTTTTATGTCAACAAAAGATGATGTATATTTAACATAATTTTTCCCAACAATTAACTATCATTTACCAAAGCGAACCTCACTTACATGCTAGTTAGAGATTCTTTGTTATGTTTAGACTACAATAGACTATGGTGTTTAGGCGTTTAGCTATATACCTCCTCACTTAACTGTCTTATTGATGCAAATTATGGAAATTATCATGCCACTCGAAGTTTCACTAGTGGTTTCCATGTCTTTTCTTGGCGATAATTTAATTTCATGCTCTTTTAAATGGCAACCTAGGATTTCTCTCTCTAAAGCATAAGCGGAATGTGGGAGTGTCGTTAGTTTTATGGTTAAAACATGTTGAATTTGACGTAAATATGTTTAGAAGACGGTTCTTGATGAGCAGAAAACTAAACTAATCTAATGTTTTATTAATGTTATAAATTTTGTTAAACAACTATGTGTCTAATAAAAATATAAAAAATAAGTGGGGACGAAGATTGCCTTTCAAAGAAAAAAAAAGTGGGGTGAAGATTGGGTATATTAGGTCAAATATATAATTTTTCGGTTGAAAAAAAAAACAGAAGAAAATGATAATATTATTGTACTGATAAAAGAGCTAGGTTAGAAAACCTGAAAAACATGCTACACAAATAGTCTTATTTTTTCTTGCAGAAATATTTTCTCATCGGAAGCAAAAATGAATGATCTTAGCATTTGTGGAACTACTAGAGAAATAATACTATGTTGGAAGAGTCTACTTCAATAATTAAACTTACACCATGTTCACAAAGACAGAAATTAAAAGGAATGATGATGCTTATGTTTTTAAGTTAGGAAAGGAAAGACAGTGTTAAAAAAACCTCATTGTCTTTTTAATATCTCACATTTAAAAGGAAATGCTTTAGACATATCAAATCTTTTATTCCTATCGATAATTTTCTCTCTTTCCAGTTTCCTCGCTATGTTTCTAAGTTTTAGATACAAAAGGAAAAAAAAAAGATAATTAATGAGAGAACGGAGATGATACTAATTTTAATTTTTTATCTTCACATGTTTGAAAGAAGAGAAATAAAAAGAAGAGTACGTATTATTCTAAAATTATTAGTTTGTAGGGTAAATACTCTTTTCTTCTTAAAAAACTCAACACATTTTCTTTTTTAAATTTTTTTCTCCATTCCTTCTAAATTCTTTGTTTTTCCTTTAAAACAAAACTCTAAAACAAAATGTAAAAGAATACTCACTACAAGAATAATGGCCGACGACAAAATTCATCGCAAAAAATTTGTCGCCGTATCATCGTGGCTTATACTTTTTTACGATAACAATTTTTACTTTATTGCGAGGACATATAATACACGACATGTCGTCACAATAAGTCATCATAGACAAATTATTTGTTTCATTTTCTAACCGAAAAACTGGACATTATAACGTTAAAAGGCTTCTTTAACTTATTTTATTAAGCTTGTTTAAATGAAAGTATACATGTATGGTGAAGTCAAAACATGTGTCCGATAAACATATATAACTCTTTTTTTTTTTTGGTGTTCTTTATATTTCTTTAATTAGTTAGCTATGTAACGAACCTTCTTTCTCAAAAGCAAAAGTCACGAGTCTAAAGAAATTGACTTTTAAAATCTTGTTATGTCTTATTTGTAACCATGTCGTTTGAACTTTAATAAGAAACACAAGAAATGTCGTTAACATATATTAGAATGATATGAAATTTTTTATAAGTATATGAGATTCAAACATAGCTACTTTATGTATTTATATTACATTATAATACATTTAATACACTAAATTATACTTTACTTAAAATATTAAAATTGCAGCTATAAAAAAAACTAATATACCCCTCAAAGTTTTCTCTTCTGATTTACACACTATTTCATAATTACATACTTCTTCACGTAAAAAATAAAATTAAAAAAGGAGTTGTTTTTAAAAATTTTGAAAATAAAGAAAATAGTTTTTTTCCACCAAAAATGAATGTTAAGAGTTTCTTTTTAAAGTGAATAAAAGAGTTGATAGAAAGAAAAGAGAAAGAAATTAAATGGCATGTCACCGGGTATAATTTATTCGTCAAATATCATAGTTTTATATTTTATAAAACGGCATGTTAGGAGGCAAAAACTATTTGCTTATACAACATTACACGGGTGTCATGCTAGTCACATATAAAAGAGTTACATTTTCAAAAACTTATTAAAGTTGTCACCTTTTGCTACTATATATGCTAAACTTTAAAAACTACCATATAGTATATCAAACTTTCAAAAGTTATCACTTAGTATATGTGGCTACCTATTCAATAGGTAACCAGTAATTAAACTTTTATAATTTAATTTATTTATAATGCTACCTACATCAGCCGTGGATGATCTTAAATTACATTTAGAAAACTAGGATATTCATCTTCATCATAGATAGTGAAGATAAAAGACCATATGAAACAAAACCAAATCAAAAAGCAAAAACATATATATTCATGTTCATATCTCATGAACACATAAATATGCCATATCAAGAACATTATTTGAATCATCTAATTAAAAATGATCTAGATGAAACTACGAATCAACATGAACCCTTGAAGAAGAAACCTAAAGAAGAATCAAATCAAAACCTAATTAATTTGTTCAATCAACATGAACCCATAAAGAAGAAACCTAAAGAAGAATCAAATCAAAACCCAAATCTGTTCATCTTCATATTTCGAAGATGAACAAAATCGAATGAAGAACAATATCTATACCATATTAAGAACATAACTGAATAAAAAACCTAAACATATCATCTTATGATTCTTATATACTTAGTACTTACCCATATAAAAAACCCATACGAACACAAAATCATAAGGTTATGTATCTTAAACTTAAGAATCAAACCTTTGAAGTACAAGGAGATGTCGAACATAAAAATACCATAAATCTGAACCCTCGAAATGAATATCAAAGATCTACGATTCAAGTATTGAAATCTTGGTGAAGGTTCGAGCAGATCTGGTCATATCGGCACTATTGATAGTAATTTTTTTGCCACTAGAAGTACAGGAAACCGACGGTGGCAATGCATTTGTTTTCCGATTATCATATTGTTGGGGAGATAATCACTTCAGCCCGATAATCAAACATGTCTATTGAAATATATAGGATTTGATGTTAACAAAACCATACATTCAGTTAGACTTAGAATGTTTCCAAATATGTATTGTTTGAAACAGACTTGAAGAATTTCCTAAGTATGAAGTATCAAGTGAGGATCATCTTAGTATTGAGTATCAGCCGAAGAGCCATCATCTGAGGACAGCCGAGAAGAAAAGACAAGTGTAGAAGACCATCAGCTGAGGAATTACAACCGTCAGCTGAGGGATAGCTCTGATCAGCTGAGTAGTGAAAGTGATTAGCTGAGTCCTCAAATTTGATCAGCTAAGGTCATCATGCATCAGCTAAGTAAACTTTACCCGACTTAATTTATTTCTCATAAGTTTACCACTCTGAATGATCAGCTGAGCATAACTGATCAACTAGATTGATTAGCTTACACCTCACCTTAGTCTAATTTATGATCAGCTGAGCATCTCTATGATCAGATGAGTAAGTGTTGGCAGCTGAGCCTTATGATTTGATCAACTGATCATTCCTCACTTAGGTTGAGAAAACTTGCAATTGCAGTTTAGTACATTTTCATCAGCTGAGTCACGAAAATATTAAATCAACCTGCTGTTTACTTTGTTTTGTTCTTAAGTTAAAGACAGAACATGTGTTGTTCTATCATGTCTTTAGATTTGTTTTATAAAAGTATAAGCACTTTTTGAATCAACTCTGATACAAAAAGGATCGATTTTATCCTCTGTAAAAGGAGAAAGATACTTTAGAAGAATAAGACCTCGAAGATTGGTTTCAATAAGTAAGTATGTCTGGAAACTCTATACTTAGTAAAGTCAAGTCTAAAGAAAACAAATGTCGACACCAAAATCCGAGTAAAAACCTCAAATTTGATTTTCTTTATCCGTTTGTTTTAAACCACTAGCACTTTATCTTTGCAATGCGGTGGTAGATAATAATTTCTACTCAGTAACATGCAACGTTTTCAAGACGTTGGGGTATGATATCTACGTAGTACGCTGACAACGAATAATACTGTTTTGGTAACATGTCTTTTTTCTTTATCCTTTTCATTTTCTTTATTTTTCTTTTCTCCCATAAATTCTTTATTAATTTGTAAAATAAAATTTGAAAACATAATAAAATAAAGGTCCCTACTCATAAAATAAGGTAAATTGCATGAATATATATGGTGTAAAGTAGTGGATATTTATTTTATTTGATTAATTTAAGTATACGAGTTATTTAAACATGTTTATATATTCTAGTTCTATGTTATTTAGGTTTATGAGTTCTACTTGTACATATTCTCCAATAATTAAGTTAAATTATTTATTATACAATAGAATATTTAAAATGAAAGATTTGGTTATGATTTATTTTTTTGATAATTACGTTAATTTGTATTGAGTTAATATTTTTAATATGGAAGGTGTAGTTACTAAAAAGATTATGTGCACCGAAATGTAATTAACTATTCCCATATTAATATTGTGTGTAACGAACTAAACTTTCTTCGCTAAAATGCGTTAAACCACTCAAAAGTTGCAATTTTTGTAATTTTGACTTGTAAAACAGGTAAATACTGACGTGCGCGGTAAACTTACTATTTTATTCTATTTTCTTATTTTTTCTTCTTCTTCTTATTATTATTATTATTATAAAGATAATAAGATCTAGACTTGTGATGAATATGTTTTTATTCGTCATCAATAGGTTCAAGATGATGAAACAATAGCTCATCACCAATTCATTATCAAAGAACACGGATTCATCAATGATCTGCTTATTCCTATTTATTTTTACAAAACACAGATTCATCATCGATTTGCATATTTATATTTATCTTTAAAGGAGTTAAATGTGAAAAACTCGAAATTGAAAAACCCAAATTATACACATTGGAAACATAACTTACATAATCATCGTCATATTCATCATTGGAACCTTACATATGTTCATCATCAGAAACGTAACAACATATGTTCATATGTAAATCCAAAATATAAAATGGGCATTCACGTATTTCACATGATGACCGAACCTAGATCTTTTAGAAAGTGAAGAACTCAAAATTGAAAAAGAAATTATTTAAGAAACCCTAGATCTGAATCATAAATCATCATGACACTCAATCATTGTTTGGATCATCTTCATACATAGATGAGTTGTTAGATTATAGGGGTTGCGACGTGATTTGAACCTCCTTAGCACCACCGCAGATCTGAGATTCATCGCACCTCCCCATCACCACCTTCATCATTTTTGTTTGGCTGTAGATTTGGTTTAAACTTAGATCAGAGGAACTAGGGCTTGTGCGATTATGGTGATGGTGGTGGCGCCGCATTGTCGTATGAGCAAGGGTGAGGTCTCCGGCGATGTGCAGAAGCAGAGAGAGAGAGAGAGAAAGAGGGAGAGAGAGAGATGGGCATCTCCGATTCAATTAAGGTTTTGCGGCAATGATGGTAGGGGTGGGGTTTCTGGCGATGATGGTGGCATCGACAAGGGTGAGGTCTTCGTCGATGGGGTAGAGATGGCAAGGGTGGGTATCTCCGGCGAGATGGACATCTCCAGTTCAATTAAGGTTTTGCAGCAATTTAACTCTTTGTTCAATTAGGCGTTCTTCTTCCCAAGAAAAGTTAACCTATATAGAAATGAATAATAACAATAATAATAATAATAATAATAATAATAATAATAATAATAATAATAATAATAATAATAATAATAATATATTAATAATAAAAATAAAATATAAAAAAATCAAGATGACCGGGTAACCTTCAATAGAAGTCATGTTACATTAATTGCAAGTTTCGGGTAGTTTAATGCATTTTTACAAAGAAAGTTTAGTTCGTTACACACAATATTAGATTAGGCACATTTCATTACATTTCAGTGCACATAACCCATATTAAAATAGTACAAGAATCATTTTAACTCTATTTAATAGTTACTTCATTTAATAGTTTTAATTTAGTTTATATGAAGTAACTTAGTAATTTTAAAATAGGGTTTAGTATCAAAAAATGTATCGAATTTGTCACTTTTTTCTATGGGAGCTGATTCGTACACAACAGATTTTAGCCATACACAACAGGGTGTAAGCAGTTATTACATATGGTACAAGTTGATGATGCATAACATTGTTGTGTATGGCCAAAATTGTTGTGTAAGGATCACCTCTCTTTTTCTATTATATATACCAAATTTGAAAACTATCATTTAATGTATTAAACATTGAAAAACTTCCAATTAGTGTATTGTTACCTTTGATAGCAAGTTACAAGTGTGACTAGCAGGTCATCCTCTTTTAAACATACTTTTAATTAAAAATTAGCATTTAATTATTATTATTATTATTAGTTTTTTGTATGAACATATGAAGGGATTCCTTTATATGGAAGAACATTCAAACACATCTTCAAGTACAATAGTAGCAGATCTAGAATCACATGGAGCCACAAATCAAATTAATACCATAACTTAGATCTTGGGAACAAAATAAGCCCTGAAACAAAATCTGGGGAACAAAACCGAACACAAATTCATAAACAAAAACCCATGAAGAAGAAGAAGATGCAAGAACCCAATATCACAAAGAAAAAGGAAAAAGTTAAAAACAAAGATCTCTTGGTGGACCTTAATCGAAAAGAAGCACCCAAGCAAGTACCTGAATCACATCGTCGATTAAAACACAGAGCAATGTTATGAAACCTAAACCCAAATTCAAATCTGTCGCCTGAGAATCGAACCAAATCTTGAAATCATATGGAATTGTATGAACATAATCGAACCAGGAAACCAAGAACCAACATAATCGCAGGTCGTATGAATTCGTTTTAGGGTTTCGATAATTCAAACCCATCTAATATTGTAGTTACGAACCCAGATTGGGGAATCTTCATACAAACCCAGATTGAGGTTTCTTTGTCCAAATCAAGACGGGGTTTCTCGATACAAACCAGATTGGGGTTAGAACCAACTGTGATGAAGAAGCCGTAACAGATTTGCGTTTCTATTAACGGATGGTTTGATTCGTATGAAGAAATAAATAGTGTTCATCTTTTACGGTTTGAACACAAATATGAGCTTGTATGAAGAAGTCGTGACACTACCAGATCTCGCTTTATTGAATATGGGTTTTCTCATTTGATTTTTTCAAATTTGTCTTTCTTCATTTGAAATCATCAAGTTATTTAAGATATAAATGCTCTATCTTAGTTAGAAGTTGGATATTATCTTTTGTTCAAGGTATTGAAATTATGAAGATGATGAGTGTTCATATGTTAATTATATAATAATAATAATAATAATAATAATATTTTTGTATTTAAAATACATCAAAATTCAGATTATTACCTGTACTTGAACAATAGGTTTTCCAATACATTAATTGGTAGATTTTCAAACTTGAGTATATTAAATAGTAGTTTTCAAAGTTGGAGATATAAAATAGCAAAAAGTGACAAGTTCGATACACTTTTATATACTAAATCCTTTAAAATACTTAAAATTTAAAAGTTTAAATAAAATAATTAAATACCTTATAATGTATATAGATAAACTTATAAAGGATAATTTGATTTTTTTCAGTTTATTTTCAAATCATAAAAGTCCAAGCCAATTGCCACATTGTTTGTCATGCTATCAATTAAAATGTGTATGACATCATCGTGCAACTTTCTATAGCAAATTGACTATAGTAAATGATAAGTTTGATATACTAAATGTTAGTTTTTAAATTTGGATATAAACAATAATAAAAGATGACAGATTTGATATATTTTTTAAGACTAATTAGTAAACCACATATATAAAGTATAAACTGCGGTTGTATCTTTAGTTGTAATTTATATAGAATAATCTTACATGAGTTCCAATAATCTCACAATATAAACGTACGGAAAGCATTTATTCTTTTAATTATGATTGTCTAATCTTTGATTTTTACCCTTTCTTGCTTCTAATTTTTTTTTTCAAGGATAACTAATCATATACATTGAATCTATGCAATAAAAAGAGGGAACAGTTTTCAATTTGTGTAGGCTAAATTATAATTATAATTTAGATTTAAACTAATAAATCATTGTGAAAGGGATATCCAAACGGATAAAAACGAAAACATCACCAACACCAGTTAAAATATAATAATAATAATAATGCTAATTAAATAATAAAAAAGAAAAAGAAAATGGAGGTAAAAATAACAATATTTCCTCAAAGTAATTATATCCATATGCGGTTGGTGGAGGTAATAATTTAAAAATAATCTTTTTTCCATTTATAAATTAATTAGTGGGGGTTTTCTAATTTTTATTTTTATTTTCTGGTTTTACGGATTGTAACTTTCTTATTTCCACTTACTGGTAGTACAAGCGTAATGCCTAATGACATAACCAAAACTGATGATAATATATACTGTTACTCGTGAATTATGAAAAAAAAAATGTAGTACTCTTTTTATAATTTTTTAATTAATTAATATGAAGCAAATCTTTGAGAGTCAACACGATCATCTTAGAATATAAGATATGCCAACCACCAATAGGGTCAATAAAATTAAAATAACCAGAGAAAGTTTTAAAAGTTAGGACTAGGATTTGAGTGTGTAGATCAACTTTCTCTTGTGGTATGCATGGGGCACCCTTTCATATAATTAATATATTTATGATTATCAAATAATTTAACATATCAGTAACTTTTCCACTTAACTGAAGCAATTTCTAGAAATATATATAAATTTGATTCCCTTAGAACTAACTATGAATTGAATTGAAGTATTTTCAAGAAAGTTGGCATTTCTTGAAATTCCAAAAATTCTATTTTTGGTATCTTAACTAATCTTAGATTCTTCTTCTTTAATGGAAAAGCCTTTCTTCATCAAATATCCTATTAATGAAATTCTTTCGAATATTATTAATATTGAATATATATTGCATTACAGTTCAATTCCTCCAGAATAATAATACTCAAAATTATTAATGACGCCATTTCTAATGATGATGATCGAATCAAGAAATTATTTCTAAAATGAAACTGCGACAATTTTTATTTTGTAAGCAAAAAGAAAGAGAAACCTTCAGACTTATGCAGATTAGAATAGAGCTTCTGGAATTTTAATTTATATTTTCAAGATGGATTAATCCGTAGAGGGTAAATAAGTATCAAGTGATCGTACGTCCTTTTTAACCATTAATTTATTTTACTTGTTGTTACAACTGTGTTATGTTAAGAATTATTGAGAGGCGATATAGCTTTTTTGATTATTTTATTTTATTTATTCTTTTACTTAAAAGATTACTATAGGTGTTAATTATTTTTTTTTAAACAGCATGCGTAATATTATCCACACAAAAATACATAATGTGTTCTCCCCACAATTACACAATTGCACCAATCAAGTCTAATGATCTAAACATATCCATCTAACATCACATCTATGATAGCTACATAGCACCAGATCAATGAATAGGTTAGACGTACAACAATCGAATACAAGCCTCAGCAAAACGGTTGCTAACCCTCATAGCAGCGGTACAACAACGTCCAGCAGCAGGCAGCATTCAGCAGCAAGTAAGCGCATTCGAAACAACATCAGAAGCGAATACAACACGGAAACAGAAGCATATAGCCCACCATTACAGCAGTGAACAATCAACAGTATGTCCAAACGACACAGACAGCACCCAAAACAGCATCTTCATGTCCAACATCGAAACAACACCAAAGCATGTGTCCGCCTTAAGCGCGCAATGGAACAACGACGTATCCAACATCCCCGCCCATCCCGCCCCGTGACCAGTCACTGATGTTTAATTAAACACACACATAAGGGGATTAAACATCAGAGACCAAAAGACTCAGTGGCTCAAAGAGGTTTGATCAAAGAATTATTGGAATTTCCTATTTGAATATCCTTCCCACCACTCACTAATAACTATAAGTATATTGTATTCCGCATGCATGATACGAATAAGACTCAGAGGCTCGAAGGTCTAAAAATGGGTTAGGGAATTCCCAAACAACTCCACCCTTCCTCCTATCCTCCAAACACCAAAAGCTCCCTACCACCCCCTTATGACTTTCTCCAAAAAACCTATCGTGACCAACCCTCCACGTGGACCTCTATCATTCCATAGACATGATAAACGTTAAAAAAGCCGAAACATTAATACTGCAGATCCCACTAAAACCCATCCCCTCCCAAAACCCATGAGGAAACACAAAACTCTGGAGCTTGAAAGAAGGATTTGCATTAGCTTAGGGAAAATGGCCTAGCAAATCAATCAAGGATTGTTATGCCCCCCTTATCACACCATGGTTTCCAAAGAGTGCAAGCCTCCTGCACCGTAAGAAAATAGCCCCAAACTAACCTATGACCATGGCTTAATAATGTAGGATTACAAAGTGGGTGTGTGCTAAAAGACAGTACGTGCCACCTTATAACCACAGAAAAAAGTTTAGCCATAGCCTCTAAACCTACCTACGCCACCCTTATAACACCAACCTACACCCCCTCCCAAGAAGACAACAACAAGCGAGACTTTTCAAAGGGTTAGGATTATTTTGGCTTTTCAATTACCCAAACCCCCCTCCCATAAAACAGCCCAAGCTCCACCCATATAACACCCAGCTGAGCCTAACATTACCCGCAAAGAGAGAAAAAACAGATAGAAACCCCTAAGTTCCCTTCCAACCCAACTTCAATAGCTGCAAGCCATCATCCTTTAGTTGCCCTTGGTTCTTTCAATCTTCCTAGTGTCTTCATCCTGTACAAGTCAAATCTGCAAGCAAAACAAAGAGTAGAAAACATAGAACCATATATAAAACTCTCTAACATACACTATACCCACGCAAGCCATAAAGCATGCCTTGAAATTCCGGTTTTTACGAGGTGGTCGGCTTCATCGTTGCTGCACCGGTTAATGTGCTTTACATCCACTTTGTTGAATTGTTTTTGCAACATCTCAATTCTGCCAACCACCTCCAGACTATAGGTGTTAAAATTAATAAAAATTATAAAAAAAGATAATTAGTTGATTACACATATTATCTTATTTTGACTAAAAAAATAAACCATGAACAAATAAGAAAAAGATATATCATTTTTGAAATTATTTTTAAAATATTGATCATAATGACGGTACTAAAAGAAACCCTAATAAGTCTTTTCATACAACCGGGCTAATTAAGTACGTTGATCTATATTAAAAGCTTAATATATGGTTGTATACACATTATATATTATTATTATTATTATTATAATTACTATTATTATTATTATTGTTGTTGTTATTATTGTTGTTGTTGATGATGATGATGATGAGTTTCTTGTCGAATCACTTTGCAAGTTATGGATGAATTTTGGACAATTTAATTATGGGTATGCAATTACACATGATAGGTTTTTTCCCTTCATGATCTTCCTACAAAACTATAAAGAAATATATATTTGAAAATGAAATAAAATAAAAAGATAATGCGGGGACAAGATCTTAATCACTTAAAGTTTGTGAATTATTCGATGTTTATTATCTTTTTCTACTATTAGCTTTGTCTTATAATTAGATTCCACTTTTGATATTAAAAATCCAAGATTAATACTTTTAAATAACTTGCTTAACATCATTAAGATTTAATTTCTAAACTTAATTCTTTATCGGAAAATTTATTCGATCTTAGTTCAAAGAAACACATCATTTTTCCCAATTATTACATTGAGATCGAGGAGTTTCATTTTAAATTCAAGATGATAAGTTTTGCTTTTAAAATGGAAATGACATGTGATTAACTCGGGTTAATTACTACATCAATTTTCAGAGCTTAGTTAAAAGTCTAATCATAGACCCATATTTTGCTATGCTTATTAATGATTGCATCCAAAGATGATATGGATCGATGCATAGTGTTAAATCATGAACTAATAAATTAAATAATTGCGTTTTAAGAATAAAATTATACTCTATTTGATTCATAAAATTGCTTGAAATCTGATTGACATAGAATCTTATTATTGGACTTAATATCGCGTATTTGACAGACTAAATCTTGTGTTTATTGAGTAATTTCTCGAGTTAGAAGAAAATATGATTTTGTAATGTGTTTAATAAGAGTCTTGTACTACTTCATTTATAGTGTAACCTCAGAAACTTACATGGTAATAGAACCGAGTGCACTTGTTGTTGGTCAAAGGTCACACGAATTTCACGTAACTTATACGCATCCAAGTGTTAGGTGCGGAAAAAAGAACACCACAAATGAGCGGGTGTGTTGACTAATGTCCCACATGAGACGTAAAGTGATATTCTAATGTGCTTAATAAGGGTCCTGAGATAGTCCTTTCATAGGCTTGGCCAATTGTCTTTGAGTTGGAACATCACAAACTTACAACATTTATATTTTTTACATGCATGACCTTCAAGGATCTAGTTGGGATGGAAGACAGTGATGTGAAGTGGAGGAGGGATATGGTGGGAGTTATGTAGAAGAGAGTTCGGTGTTTAAAGTTGATGGGGTCGGTAGGTAGATCTAACAGGGAAAGTGATACAGATCCATGTCAAAGTGTAGAACTGATCACCCTTTATAAATGGCTTGTAGACAGGGTCGACCCTAATATTTTGTAGGCCATATACAATTTAATAAAAATAGGTCCTATAAATAAAAATAAAATTAATGAGTTTTCATTCAAAAAACACATACTACACTAAAAAAAACAGATTTATATCATAATTAAACTAAAAATTCAGATAATGAACACTAGTCTACTAACCTTGATTAGTCTATTCAATCCATTAACTCAAAAAGAAATTCAGATAATCAGAATAAAACTCAATACTCAAACGAAAATTGAGCTCTGTAATAAAAAATTAAAAATTAGTCATTACCTTAAAAGTTAGAAAAAAACATTAAGAATGAAAGATAAACATATACACTTTGAAATTTTCGATGGCCACATAAACAATCTTGGATGGTTTATTTGGCTACCTCATATAAACTTTGAGTCTTTGATGAAATGGCTTGCTGCATAGTGCAGAAACAGTAGAAATAATTTATAATTGCAGACCCAATTTCACAATTTGTATCAAGAATTCGAGACTTGAAGCTTAGAAGCAAGAAACAGAGCTAAGAAGCAAGAACTCAAGACTTGAATTCGAGATGGTACAGTCTGTCGAGAAGCTTAGTAGACAAAATTGCCAGTTGTTACGTTTGTATCGAGACTACAAGATTCCATCTTCGACCCTTTCATCTTCGTCAGATTAGTGTACTTGACTATCGAGATGGTTTCATGGAAATCCATAAATCGACTCTTGAAAACTCTAGTCGCTCAATGCCTCAATCGCGCACCCTCTCTCTCTCTCTCTGGAAGTCGACAAGTCGAGGTTGGAATCGGAAGCAGGAAGGACTTTTTGGTCGGCTGCGTAAATGCGTATCAGGCTTCGCTTGGCTAACCTAGACGCCTTCAATACCTTTTGCTAGTTTGGATTTAGGCCCAGGACAAACAAATGCATGCTTCATCTGTTGGGCTTACTATATACTACTATGGACAATAAAAAAAAATTGGGCCCTAGGATTTTGTGGGCCCTGTGCATGGGCACACTATGAACTTCCTATAGGCCGGGTCTGCTTGTAAAGCGAGACAGTACCACCTAGACTTATAAACAAAAAACTTAACTTACTTCGACTAATGTGAGAACGTAACAATACCACACACCACTATTACGTTAGTCACTACTAACAAGCCACCAGTCCACAGGTCAGCACTTTGATTCCTCATTGGTCATGGTTAAAACCCTTTTTTAAGGTCCAAGCCACAACTTAATAGACAAACACCCTGAGTGTTGGAACCTTGCAAGATAGGAATGATTGACTCTGATACAAATTGATACAAACCCATATCATATAGGTCCAAATCACGCAATATGTCCAAGTGTGAACTAAACCCTTAAAACCCACTTGTAGGGAAGATGACACCTAGACTTATAAGTCACCAACTTAATTTACTTTTGAACAATGTGGGATCGTGACACAAAGCAGTATTGGGTTGTTCTTGTTGATGATAAAGGTAACTTAAGATGTGTTTTCTATAGGTCTTCTAGTTTGTCTTCGGTAGAGGAGGCTGAGGGAGAAGCGACTTCAGAAGTGTTAGTAACCTAAAAGGTGAAAAGACGTGGCAAGATGGGAGTGATGCAAAAGATGTGGTTCCGATATCTAGCTTTGTGACTAAAAAGGAGTGTCGGAAAGCATTAGACAGTATAAGGAAGACCAAATCAATTGTGGATCAAGATGGGAGACTCAAAATGAGTTTGTAGTTGGAAAGAACAACACCGATGAGGATCTACTTGTTAAGGAAGGCATTTTCAAGGTGTTGAAATTGATTATGTGGAATGGTCTCGAGCGCTAATTAAGGGTGAATGTCATCTCCATTCAAGTTGAGTCTGGGTTGGGTTGGGTTGCATAAGGGTGTTGCCTATAACCGGCTTTTTACGTTCATTTGTAATCTGATTTTTAGATATGTAGAGTTTATAATCACCCTTTAAACCCTAAAGCTATTTCACATGAAGTTTAATAGTTGAATTAATTCTCGAACATTTAACTTTATGGATTAAATATTCTAATTAACGATATAGAATGATTCTTATTTATTCTTATTATTTTATATTGGTTTTAAATAGTACCTCATAGGTTATATATATATATATATATATATATATATATATATATATATATATATATATATATATATATATATATATATATAACAAAAGAAAAGTATTCTTAGAGAGACTAATAGTGACAATTAAAGGATGAGAATAATGCAATCTGGTGAAGAAAAAAAAAAGCCTAATTGCCTTAAAGCACTTTCAAATGGACCCATGTCTTGTCTTCTCAATACCTCCTCCTCCATGATTTGATTTTTGATTTTTGATTTTTGAATTTCCATTTTTCCATTTTAGTTTCTCATCTCTCTTCAATTATATAACATCTCTTAATTCCATTTTCTGTTCTCTCTAAGCCAATAATCTAATTCTTATCATTATAAAAGGTACTCGCTTGCTAAAATCTGATGTCTAGTGATCACCAGATTAAGGGGAGATCAGAAATAGGTGAAGGATCATCACGCAGTGGTGGCGGCGGCGGTGGTATTCTCATACCTTCTGATTCACAACAAGTATCGGCAGCACCTCCACAACTTAGCCGATATGAGTCACAAAAGAGGCGCGATTGGAACACTTTCGGGCAGTACTTGAAGAACCAGCGACCATCGGTGGCTTTGTCTCACTGTAACTACAGTCATGTACTAGATTTCCTCCGTTATCTCGACCAGTTTGGAAAGACTAAGGTTCACTTACAAGGTTGTGTCTTTTTCGGTCACCCTGATCCGGCTGGCCCTTGTACTTGCCCACTTAGGCAAGCTTGGGGCAGCCTTGACGCACTCATCGGGCGTCTCAGGGCAGCTTACGAAGAAAATGGCGGAATGCCTGAAATGAACCCGTTTGCTAGCGGTGCAATTCGAGTTTATCTACGCGAAATCCGTGACTCGCAGGCTAAAGCAAGAGGGATACCTTACAAGAAAAAGAAGAAGAAGAGAAATACTCCGCTTGTAAAGGCCGCAAATGAAGAAACATCTGGTTTTCAAATGCAACAATCATGATCGATCTATATATGGTTCTTCTTCAAGAAACTGGTAATAATACAGCTTTTAATGAATCAATTATTTATATATCTGATGTTAGATTTAAATTGGTTAATAATCTTTCACCTCATAAATATATGATTATATTAGATGATCTTTTCATAAAGATTACCAAAGCATATATATATATATATATATATATATATATATATATATATATATATATATATATATATATATATATATATATATATATATATGACAAACACTAGATTTGCAGTTCAAAAAGAAATTTTTTCTTGGGTAAAAAGCAAGCCAGCCCTAGCAGACAGCATATAGTTTTGGAAACCCTAATTTGCATGGAGAACACCTCAGTTCTCTATCTGTATAACTGGTTCACCATTTAAAAAAATAAAAAATAATTTGTTTCAGAATTTATTTGATTTTAAATGTCTGATGAATTATTAATATTGTTACTAATTTTTAGAAAATTTTCCTTTATTAACTACTATTTAGAAATAGGTAGTCTTGTCTCTTTTAGGATTCTGCACTATATGGAGTGGCCATCTCAAGATTTGATAGCATTACCTCAATTTATAAACACAGTTAATTAATTTAATACTCATTAATACATCATACATTAACAGAGTGTGACTGTGTGAGTCTGTGTTTGATTATACATTAATTAACGCATAAATCAGCTATAACTAGTTTCATTAATAAATTAAATATCTAAATTTATTATCACATCTAGCTTAAAACAAGTAATATATATCATATTATCATCTACTATATATTCATTTATTTCATCTCCTTCCGATCAGAAATATTACAACATTCTCAAATTATAACACGAGACTCGATATCTTTACCTTGGATGAATGAATTAATGTGACTAATTAAGAGAAATCAATCTGTTAAATGATCATATGATCTCATAAAGTATGATATCCAAACTTTGGATTTGCTTTATATATTAGTTTGATCTTAACTCAAATGGATGCCGATCGCCTTAGCAATTTGCGAGTTCATGGTTCGAGTTGATCAGTTTATGTTAAAGAATGATAACAAAACAGTCAATCCCGGTTTCAAGATATTAAACCACACCAGACCCTTAATTAATTAGCCAAACTAAATCACACCAACTATCAGGAACCAGCTGTTTGGTTTGAGTTGGTCTCATTGTTTTTAGCCTTTATTTGTGCTTTTTAGTTTAACTCTACATGTCTTGATCAGGCGTCACAAATTATGTTTTCAAAAATGAAATAATGTACTACTATTAAACATATAGGTACAAGTTTATGTTTTTTTTTACGGCAAACTCACACACCGACCACTAAGCCTATTCATAAATTTACTCTATTGTTCACAGTCGGACATGAACCCATAACCTCTTAGGAGGGGGCAACTCGATCCACAACCACGAAATACCATTGAGCTACAAGCCATTTAATAGGTACAAGTTTGTGATGATAATAACATAGTTAAACTACCTACATCATGATAACATGATACCAACATATCAATTTTGAATTTCTTTTACATAGATACTACTTTAAAATATAACAAATCTATAACATAAATAAAATTAAGCTATACACTAATAGTTCGGTCTAGGTTTATACGGATTATTTCCGAACAAAAACCGTGAACAAAATCATGATATAAAGACAGTCTAACATATTGAAAACCATTGCTTTGATATATATTACACTTCCCAAACCGATCAAACCAACTACTTAGACTCAGTCAATTTAGATGGTTTGATCAGTTTTTACGGGTTCATATGCTAACTCCTAGCTAGCTAGCACAAGAAAATCAACAATATCGGAGCATTCAGTTGGTTTCTTTCTATTAATGCAATTTCTCGATATATGAAGGTGTAGAATTAATTTTATGATTGATCATATGGTTTTCAATGGTGTGTCTTTGTCCTTAATTGTGTGATAGCATATCAAGAAATCTGATTAATTACTTACCGTTATCATCTTTTCTCTTCTGAATACTTAGACAAACATACACACACGTACACATATTTTTAATTGCATTGACGGATCGATCATATATAATAAATCATCAACTTGTTCATTTCTGTATAAATTGTTGGATACAGTTGAAGATCAGAACAAAATATCGATAAACTATGATAGACCGATCGATGATAGATCGACTTATATATATTTAAGCTCAAAATTGTTATTTAGTTACGCTAGCATTTTGAATTAATTAATGATAAATCAACTTGTATATAATATATATATATATGTAGGGGAGGTTTCAAGCGAGAACTGCGAGAATCAATCTTAGTCGTTGATTTGATAAAGTGGAACTCATTGATGTGGAGCGTGAGGGGATTAAGTGTGGCAGGGTGAATGTGATGAATTCATGGGTGGGCAATGACATTGAAGGAGGTAGAATTGGACGTCTCAGATTGGTTCTCGCAGTTCTCATACGAAAAACAGTTCTCGTTTGAACTTTTACCTATATATATATATATATATATATATATATATATATATATATATATATATATAGGGGAGGGTTCATGCGAGAACCGTTGTTAGTGCGAGAACCGCGAGAACCAATCTCAGCCGTTCCTTGGATATGGGAAGTTAAACGGATGGAGAGCGTGGAGGGATAGAGTGTGGCAGGGTGCATGTGAGGAATTCATGGGTGGGCAATGACATTGAAGGAGGGGGAATTGGACGGCTCAGATTGGTTCTCGCGGTTCTCGCACTAATAATGGTTCTCGCATGAACTTTTTTCTATATATATATATTCGAGAATTGTTGTTAGGGTGAGAACTGCTAGAACCAAGCTCAGTCGTTCCTTGGATATGGGAAGTTCATGGATGGAGAGCGTGGAGGGATAAAGTGTGGCAAAGTGCATGTAAGGAAGTCATGGGTGGGCAATGACATTGAAGGAGAGGAAATCGGACGGCTCAGATTGGTTTTTACGGTTCTCGTACTAAGAATGGTTCTCAAATGAACTTCTTTATATATATATATATATATATATATATATATATATATATATATATATAGAGAGAGAGAGAGAGAGAGAGAGAGAGAGAGAGAGATAGAGAGAGAGAGAAAAGTTCATTCGAGAACCGTTGTTAGCGCGAGAAAATCGTGAGAACCAATCTGAGCCGTCCAATTTCTCCTCCTTTAATGTCATCACTCACCCATGAATTCCTCACATGCACCCTGCCACACTCTTTCCCTCCACGCGATCCATCCATGATCTTCCCTATCCAAGGAACTGCTGAGATGAATTGGTTCTCGCGCTAATAACGGTTCTCGAATAAACCCTCATATATATATATATATTATATATATAGAGAGAGAGAGAGGAAAGTTCATTTGAGAACCAATTTTAGTGTGAGTACCGCGAGAAACAATCTTAGCCGCTGATTTGATAAGTGAAATTCATGGATGTATAGCGTAGGAAATCAAATATGACAGAGTGTATGTGATGAATTCATGGATAGATGATAACATTAAAAGAGAGAAAAATGAACGACTCAGATTAATTATTGCAATAAAAATTGTTCTCAAATTTAATAAACTTCTTCCAAAATATTGGCATATATCTTAATAAGCTTAATCGAAATTATGATTTACATTGCAATTTGTTAACTAATTAAATAATATATATTGGCATCATCTCATTAGTTAAGTTGTATAAAATCTTTAGTACGTACGTATATATAATAAAATAACTCGATCTAGCTTCAACTTAAAGCAAGCGGAGCCTGAGATATAATTATATTTCATATATAATTAACTCTCTAGTAATAATTAATTAATTAATGATTTTAATTTCAGGTGGACGTACGTACAATATGGCCGGGCATACAGTGATCAAGTTATTGAAATATGTCACGGACTTCCATTAATGGAGTGGATACAAATGCTCCAACTCCATAAGCAACTAGCTAGAGCTCTGGTTTGGTTATATATATATGGTCATGATATTTATAATATAATAATTAATAATTAAGAGTATAATTTATTATTGATATATAATAATAATAATAATAATAATAATAATAATAATAATAATAATAATAATAATAATAATACTTTATCTATATATATAATAAAGAAAATTAAAGATAATTATTAATTAGATCAAACCTATCGATCTGTATATTGATTGTCTTATTAAATCAAATGCTAGCTTTTCATTCTTGTTAAATTCGAAAATGGGTTTACTTTGAACACCTAGCTAGCTAGCTAATTACTCATTTGTTTTATATTGGTACGTACTTTTAATTAATTATAAGAACCGAATCTTGTATAGTACTTTGTTTCATAAAATGAATTTAAGTTCATGATATGAATTAGGGTTTAGTTTATTAAAATGTATTTAGCTTGTTATATTTTGCTATTGTTGTTATCGAACTTTAAAAGTTTTAATTGTATGTGTATCAAACTTTTAGTTTGTTGTTATTAAATGTACCATGGATACATAGTATAAATTTAGTACACACAGTAGAAAGTTTAATACACATAATAACACAAAATTAAATGTTCGATACACGCAATAGAAAATTTTAAATTCCGATACACGTAGACAATAACAAAATATGACAAGTTGAATACGTTTTAATAAACTAAAAGCTAAAATTGATATATATATATATATATATATATATATATATATATATATATATATATATATATATATATATATATATATATATATAGGAAAGAATGTAAAAGCGAATAGCTAGATCGAGAAAAAGACATTAATTCCATGTAGGTAAGGATGTCAACGAGACGGGGGTATCGGGGATCGCTCTCCCCATCTGCATCCCCGTTCCCTACCCCCACTCCACATCCCCGTCCCCAACCCCGCCGGAAAATTGACTTGCATCTCAACCCCCGCCCGCGTCGGGTATCGGGGATCCCCACAGGGGAATCGGGATTTTCTTCATCTATAAAATTGATTTTTCTTTATAGATATACATGAGAATTTGCATAGAAAATTAATATTACAAATCTATATTAACCTTACCTATCGGTTCTATCATAATGTAGTCAATCAAGTATTTTGATAGTTTTGTAAGATCGATAATGTTCTTGATATCGACATAATATGTTTACTATATCGTTTTATATACACATAACATTATCGACTGAAAAGATGATCTATCTAACATATATATCCGTGAAAGACGCTTATAATACGTTGATAGATGATTATTCAGAAACTATATTAGTTTTTTTCTTTCTGTATATTTATAATAAATCGTATGAAATATTTCAAAACAAAAAACAATCTTAAAGATAAGCATATAAATGTAAGAAAGTTAAATTAGATATATATATATATATATATATATATATATATATATATATATATATATATATATATATATATATATATATATATATATAAAATTGGGGTCGAGTACGGGTTCGGGAACCTAAGGTTATCCTCATCCCCTCTCCGTCCCTGTTTCTAGGTTCGGAGAATTCCTATATCTATCACCGGTTAACTCGGGGATTCTCCATTCAAATAAGGATCGAAGAACGGTTTTTTTTACCGGATACTGGGTTTATGACATCCCTACATGTAGGAGAAGGGAGGGGGATCGTTCGATATTTATCACGACCGTACGTACGTGTGATACAATTATCACATATCTATGTCACTCCAGCCACGGACAGTGTGCAGATGGGTGCATATATATATAGTGTACCTGAAGCTTCTAGTGTGACGATCGAGTTCCTACTACATGAATATACATCACTCTGATATGATGTACATGTGAGTATTTTCTGTTTTTTTTTTATTAATTTATAATTAAACATCAGTGTGATAAAACGTGTTGCATGACATGAAAAAGAAAAGTCTAGCATTTTACTACCATGATACTCACCTCATTTACTTATTCAAGTAATACAGCTAGTTCAACAAATAATTAACTATGTCTTTAATTACTAGTTATATAATAAAAAAGAAAAAAAAAGAAAACAGTACTATATGCCTTCACAAAAATCGCTTTGATGAAACTTCAAGTGTAACACTGTACTTTTAAATAACAATAAACTGCGTGCGGAAGCTAATTACATATAATTAGATTTAAATCCAGAGTTAATACAATTTTGACTGGTTATCATTTACAAAATACCACTACATTGTTGATTTACAAAAACAGACTCTATACAAAATCTTGGACATCAGAGTATTGATCTGTCTATATTCCCAGTCATCAGCATCAGAACTCACCAGGGAGTATCTGCAAAACAATCTAGTGGGGAATTAGCACAAAGCTAAGTGAGGGAACATATATCACACAAAGTACAAGGCTAACAGCCCAACAAGTTAACCAAGCTCAAACTCAAGAGGACCGGCGGTGTTGCAACCACCTACAACCAAATGCCGGCCAAAGCATAGGTTTACCGATAGCTCTGCTAACATGGATAACAGTAAAAGCACCCTTGAGTGCAACAGATGCACCTCAAGATCAGATACTGTAAATCCCTAATCAACAAGCCCAGCCTACAAAACTGTCAAGGCTGACCCCCACAATAACATGTATATATATCCAATGAGCACATATTCAATCAAGATGTTACATCCTGTACCATCTGTATATAAATCCACTCACCACAGTCAACAAGGCTGTAGCACACTCAGTTGACTAACTCACTGAGTCTTCTCAGTTCCTGAGATTAAGTGAACACAAGTCAGTATTCAATTCAAAATACTGATTCATAATAAATATCATATTTATTCATACATCACATGAATATCACACACACACACACACACACACACACACACACACACACACACACACACACATATATATATATATATATATATATATATATATATATATATATATATATATATATATATATATATATATATATATATATATATATATCATGTGTACCAAATCATAGTTTGATTATTAAGAATCACTCTTAAAATCCCAAAATCCGATTAAGTCCATTTCCGATAGAAATCGAATTCCGAGGGAAAGGTCAATTCCGAGAACATCCAATTCCGATGAAATCATACTTAGATTCCGAAAAAAGACACATTCCGAGAACATAGGCAATTCCGAGAAAATAGGAAATCCCGAGAAAATAGGCAATCCCGAGAAAATGTCCAATTCCGAAAAAATAAGCAATTCCGAGAAAATGTCCAATTCCGAGAAAGCCAATTCCGAAACAATCAAATCCGAGAAAATGTTAAGACCAACAGTTTATCTTTTATTGGTATTTAACATAATCCTATCAAATTTCTCGGATTCATCCTTCATTCCGAGAATATTCTATCGGAATTCATCAATTCCGATACACTCATAGCATGAATCCCGATACATTCATATATATATATAAATCAGTTTACTTCTAACATCATTTTCAATCTGTTTTCAAACATGCAAGTGTTCTATATTTCCAGAATTCATTCTAAGCTTATAAACAACATGTATTGATCATAAAATCTAACATACATTCAATTCTAAATCATCATTAATATCAAGAATCAATCGGAATTCACATAAACATTCAAAACCGAATATATATAACAATTAATCAATTAATATTCCGAATTCTAACCTTTAGATGATATCAAATAATCAACTAATATGCACACAAGATTGAAGTTGTTTTTCTTTTCTTCTTTCTTCTTCTTCTTCTTCTTCTCGGCCGAGAGCACACAAAGAAACACACACACTCACTTTGTTCACTTCACAAGTAATGAGGTATGGGTGTTGTACTCAAATACTCCATCATACCACTTTATTAAAATATCATTTCTAATAAAGTAAAATAAAACAAATAATACAAACAATTATTAAATAACACATATAGGCTAGTAATTCTTAATAGATATAAATCTCAAAGTTAATTAACCTAATTACCTTAATTAATCCAGACCGGTAAAAAGGGTGTTACAAATCTACCCTCCTTAAGAAGATTCCGTCCTCGGAATCTCTGCACACTCGAACAAGGAAGGATAACGATTTCTCATATCTGCTTCCGTCTCCGAAGTCAAGTCTGAACCCAAACTGTGCTTCCACCTGATTAATACCATCGGTATCTGCTTCTTTCTCAGTTTAGTCACTTTACGGTCAAGTAGCTCAATTGGTTCCTTAATAAGTTTCTGATTCATATCCACACGAAGATCCTGAATCGGGAGAACCTGTGTCTGATCCTCTACATTGCATTTCCTCAAATAACAAACATTGAAAGTATCATGGATACCCGCTAATTCATCAGGAAGATCTAATCCAACAGCCTGATCGTTAACCACTCGTCTGATTCTGAAAGGGCCAATGTAACGGGGAGCCAACTTCCCGCGTTTCCCAAAACGAATCACACCCTTCCACGGAGAGACTTTTAAATAAACCATTTCTCCCTCAACAAAAGATACCGGTCGACTACGTGGATCAGCATACATTTTCTGTCTATCCCTTGCAGCTTTTAGTTTATCCCGAGCAATAACAACCTTATCAGCTGTCATCTGTACAATATCAGGCCCTGCAAATTGCTTTTCCCCGGCCTCTAACCAACAAGTCGGAGTTCTACAAGGACGACCATACAACATTTCATACGGAGGCATACCAATGCTGGAATGATATGAATTTTTGTACGCAAACTCAACCAATGGCAGATGCGAATCCCATGAACCCCCAAACTCTAACACACATGCTCGAAGCATATCTTCTAAAGTGTGAATGGTTCTCTCTGACTGACCATCTGTCTGTGGATGATAAGTTGTACTCAAGTTAACCCTGGACCCCAATTCTTGTTGTAGTCTATTCCAGAAGTTAGACACAAATCTTGAATCCCGATCTGAAACAATGGACAGTGGAACCCCATGTCTAGATACTATCTCATCGATGTACAGTTGTGCCAGTTTACTCAAAGAATCAGTTTCAGCTGTAGCGAGAAAGTGTGCACTCTTGGTCAATCTATCAATAACAACCCAAATCATATCATGACCTCTCTGAGTTCGTGGAAGTTTAGTTACAAAATCCATCGTAATATGATCCCACTTCCACTCAGGTATTTCCAACTGTTTCAATGATCCGTACGGTTACTGATGTTCAGCTTTAACTTGCGCACAAATATGACATGTCCCAACAAATTTAGCAATATCTGTTTTCATTGTATGCCACCAATAACGAGTCTTCAAATCATGGTACATCTTCGTACTACCTGGATGTATCGACAATCTAGACTTATGAGCCTCATTTAGAATTAATTCTCTCAAATTACCAAACTTCGGTACCCAAATGCGTGCATGATAAACCCTCAAACCACGTGAGTCAGTAGTTAACTCATGTTGTCGTTTAATCATCAGTACATCCTTCAGATTCTCATCTTTCAAAGCTTCAAGCTGAGCAGCCAAAAGTTGATCCACTAAATCAGACTTGATTTCTAATCGCATAAATTTCACTGTATCCGAAGATCCCCTTCCGCTAAGTGCATCAGCAACCACATTAGCTTTCCCCGGATGATACTGAATGTCACAATCATAATCCTTGATCAGTTCTAACCAACGAAGTTGTCTCATATTCAATTCTTTCTGAGTAAACACATACTGAAGACTTTTATGATCAGTGCAAATCATACATTTCGTTCCATACAGATAATGTCTCCACAGTTTCAAAGCAAATACCACAGCTGCTAACTCTAAATCATGAGTCGGGTAATTTCGTTCATTAGGTTTCAATTGTCTTGAAGCGTAAGCAATTACTTTACCCCTCTGCATCAAAACACATCCCAAACCAGCATGAGAAGCATCGCAGTAAACCACAAAGTCTTCCGAACCCTCGGGTAAAGAAAGAATAGGAGCTTGACACAACAACTGTTTCAACGTCTGAAAAGCATCTTCCTGAGATGAACCCCATTGGAACGGTACATCCTTTCTAGTCAACTTAGTCAATGGACCGGCAAGCTTAAAAAATCCTTGATAAACCTACGGTAATAACCCGTCAAACCAAGGAAACTCTTTATCTCTGTAGGTGTTTTCGGAGCACTCCAATTCATCACAACCTCAATTTTAGATGGATCCACTTTAATACCTTCTTGACAGATTACATGACCCAGAAACTGAACTTCACGTAACCAAAATTCGCATTTTAAAAACTTAGCATATAACTTGTGCTGTTTTAGAATCTCCAAAACTTGTCTCAAATGCTGATCATGTTCATCCTCTGTCTTTGAATACACCAGAATATCGTCGATGAACACAATAACAAACTTATCTTAGAAAGATCTGCACACACGATTCATCAAATCCATAAATACAGCAGGTGCATTCGTCAAACCAAACGACATCACTAAGAATTCGTAATGACCATATCGAGTACGGAAAGCAGTCTTAGGTATATCCTCCTCTGCTACTCTGACTTGGTGATACCCTGGTCGTAGATCAATCTTTGAAAAGTACGAAGCCCCTTGTAGTTGATCAAACAAATCATCAATTCTGGGCAATGGATACTTGTTCTTGATGGTTCTTGGTGTGCTCTCGACTGCTGGTTTTTCCTTATAAAATCTTGGGACACAACCTCGTTTTAAATTTATAAAAACGATGTTACTAAGCAGATACTACACACGACTCAGGCAAGTGTAACCTGGTCAATAGTAGTATAGACTCGGTAAGACCAGATATCGTTCCACCAGGACAGGAAGCTACCAATACTTAAGTCTCATTGTTGTTCGATCATCAGAATAAAGCAAGTGACAGAATGAACTAAATTAAACAGGAAATACATCAACTAAAACAGATTAACACTGAAGGCAAACAGGTAGGATAACAGATTCACTCAGGCTTTCGAATCATCGAGACTAGTCATGGCAATGACACAATACAAAACATAATATGAAGACTTGAATAGATTAAGCGCATAGCATGATGTTCTAATACTCACAAGACTACATTATCATGCAGAAATCATCACTCGAGTTATCAAGACTCAGACTTAGCAATTAAACATAATCAGGCAAGCAACGGCATATAAGAATTTAACTACAGATCCACCAGATCACGTCCAAATCAGACTACAAAGACAACATCTTTTCAAATGACATATCCAGTAGTCCTCAGAACCCAAAAAGGTGTTAAAGTGGTTAAATAAGTTAAAACAAGCAAAAACAACAAACTGTTGTGAAAATAACCTCCTACGGCCGTAGCAAATTGTACAAGGATTCAAAACATATTCCAATAATGATATCTAAAGACAACCATGCAAGATGTATCATTTTTAATAACAAACTCAACATGGAATTAGTAAAATCAACCATCATTCTTGAATATCCACATGCTTAAACATGAAGGAGTTATCCTATACATATTATCACACATGAACATGGTAAGATTAAACATACTAAGTTGATAAAACATACTTGTATTCAAGATCAAAACATGCATATTTGAATCAAGTCATCATAAAAGTCAAATATATTGCCATAACTAGCCAAGAATCATCTTGGCCCAAATGAAATAAGTTTAGCTATCCATATACATCAATAAAAGCACTACAACATCTTGAACACATGGGTACATGATGGAATTTAGAAATGGAAAGAGTATACCCAAGCTAATCAATGATAAAACTAGTGAATCCAAGCTCCAAGATGTTTTTTTCAAGCCTTCTAATCCAATCCCTACTCCTTTGAATCACCAAGAGAAGTCCCCTGGAGTGTTAGAGTGTTTAGAGAGGGTATATCGATGTGTTTTTCCGGAGTGGAGGTGAAATTGGTAACCCTTTACAAAATGGCAGAATTCTGAATTTAATCTGCTGTAGGTGGACTTCCGACGGCCGTAGGAAATCATGACCCGGATTTTCTCCACACGCAATGTTAAACCAATCGACCGGGACACGCAAAGATCTGGCAGGCAATGATGGTTTCTAGAAGACAGACTCCTACGGCCGTAGGGATTATCTTCTACGGCCGTAGGGATCACTTTTTCACTATTCTTCAATTTTCTTCAATTTTTTCCTTGTTTTGCCCCTTTTTCATACTTAAAGCTCTTTTTAACCTGCATGGTGAATGTTAAGCATAATAAATCAATTATAACAAGAATCACCTTGAATTTGGGCTAAGTACGGGGTATTCTATCATGTAAAACATGCATAAAAACGCATATATCAGTTCTCTTATTCAAATCCCTGTAATCAATACACATACGGAGACTTCCATCTTTCTTTTTCACAAACAGTACAGGTGCACCCCACGGCGAAGAACTCGGGCGGATAAACCCCTTGTCAAGCAATTCCTGAATCTGAGTCATCATCTCCCGGATCTCAGATGGAGCCAAACGATACGGAGATTTTGCAATCGGTGTAGTACCTGGTACCAATTCTATCTTATACTCAACATCCCGTACAGGTGGCAACCCTGGCAGATCATCTGGAAATACCTCTGGATATTCGGAGACAACACGAACCTCGGTAACAGGTCGCTTCTCTTTCTTCACATCAATGGCGTAAGCCAGAAAAGACGCACACCCTTTGGCTAAAGATTTTCTAGCCTTCATAAACGAGATGATTGGAAAAGAAAATCGAGATCTATCCCCACGAGCCACGACATGTGACCCGTCAGCCAAAGGAATAGTAATCAGTTTCTTATGGCACTGGATACTAGCTCTATGGAGACTTAACCAATCCATGGCTAGTACTAAGTCAAACCCTGGTATAGGCATTAGCAAACAGTCTACAAGCAAACTAGTACCATCAATGTCTATCGACACCCCAGCCACATAAGAGGTTACAGGAACTATCTTACCATCTGCTATCTCTACTTCTAAAGGAGTAGTAATAACAGAAGCAGGCAGTTTCAGTTTGTCAAACAAAGTTACAGATATAAAAGATCTATTTGCACCAGAATCAAATAACACACGGGCAGGCACATAGTTTACAATAAACATACCCGTGATCACATCACTATTTTCAACAGCCTCTGTAACAGTCATCTTGAAGGCTCTCCCTTCCGCAGAAGGTGCAACCTTTCTCTTCTGAGCTGTAGAAGATGATCCCCCGACATTTGCTACCCCCTGCCCCGTCCCTGTTGATCTCTGCTTTGTGCAAGCCCCAGACCTGTGACCTTCCTAATGACAGTTCCAGCAAACATTTGTTTTGAACTTATAATTTTATGGTTCATGACCCAATCCGCCACAACGCAAACACTTTCTAGTCTGTGGTGTGCACGGACCTGTATGTCGATACTTGCAAGGTCCACATCAAGGTTTACTCTGATAAAATCCTGAACCCTTAGATTTTTTATCCCCACGGTTCTGATTTCCCTGCCATTTGCCTTTACCCTGGTTTCCACCAGACTTGTGAAACGATCCTTTCTCTCTGTTCATCCTTTCTCGGGCCTTCACATCACCATCAGCAGCTCTAGCAACAATAAATTCCTGAACTAAAGATGTTGCCATTCGGGTGTTACCCCGATATTCAGGCAACAGTGCTTGAACGAAATGATCAATCTGAGATGGCTCATCTGGTACCCACTGTTTGGGCAAACCTTAGCTTTTCATTAAACTTTGCAATCAATTCATCAACTGTCATTTTATCATCCTGAGCCAGATCCATAAATTCCCGCTTTACTTTGGCCAAATCATAGGTATTACAGAAGTGTTCACAGAACTTGGTTTGAAATTGATCCCAAGTAACATAATTTACAACCTCCCTGGATAGATGAGTAGTAAAAGAATCCCACCAGGTTGCAGCTTGGCCCTTCAGCCTCCTAGTTGCAAAATTAACTCTATCGGATTCCTCACAATTGCAGGCATCTAAAGCCTTTACCATTTTCCTTAACCAGTTCAAAGTATCACTTGGATTTATGCTTCCAGAATACTCAGGTGGCTGGTAACCCATAAAATCCTTGTATTGCCCTTTCGGTTTAAAGCCTTCTTCGGTTGGGTACCAGGGAATGAAAAAGTTCTGCTGATGCGGTTGGTGCTGTTGTTGGGGTTGTGATACAGTAACAAATGGTAAAGAACCAAATGGTGTTGACACTGTGTTGAAGGGTGCAGCAGGAAAACAGGAGGTGGTATAGATTAGGTAAATACAGCTGACTCTCGAGGCATATGAATGGTCTGAGTTTGATGAGAGGACTGAGTCTGACGTTGCTGCTATTACAACTCCTGAACCCGATCTCTCAGAATTTGCAGAGTGTCTTCCAATTGCAGTACATAATCCTGCTGATCAGATTCACCATCATGTGAAGTACCAGCTCTGTTGTGTTGTTCATTGGCTGCGGTGGAGGACTGATTGTTTCTTTTGGGGGATGCAGGGGTAGTTATATGGTTCACATTGTCAGCCATTTTCTGTTCTATACACAGCATCTCACCAGTTGTTAGATATAATTCGTTAGCATAAGCACACTAACCACACTCAAAGCTACACTACTAATTACCCACCCTGGGAATACTGGACAGACCAGAGCCTCGGTTCGAGTATTGCACAAATCATTCATGCAAATCCTCAAACCAGGGCTCTGATACCAATTTGTAACACTGTACTTTTAAATAACAATAAACTGCGTGCGAAAGCTAATTACATATAATTAGATTTAAATCAAGAGTTATATCAACTTTGACTGGTTATCATTTACAAAATACCACCACAGTGTTGATTTACAAAAACAGGCTCTATACAAAATCTTGGACATCAGAGTATTGGTCTGTCCATATTCCCAGTCATCAGCATCAGAACTCACCAGGGAGTATCTGCAAAACAATCTAGTGGGGAATTAGCACAAAGCTAAGTGAGGGAACATATATCACACAAAGTACAAGGCTAATAGCCCAACAAGTTAACCAAGCTCAAACTCAAGAGGACCGGCGGTGTTGCAACCACCTACAACCAAATGCCGGCCAAAGCATAGGTTTACCGATAGCTCTGCTAACATGGATAACAGTAAAAGCACCCTTGAGTGCAACAGATGCACCT
Organism: Pulicaria dysenterica; assembly: GCA_947179395.2. Classification (NCBI taxonomy): domain Eukaryota; kingdom Viridiplantae; phylum Streptophyta; class Magnoliopsida; order Asterales; family Asteraceae; genus Pulicaria; species Pulicaria dysenterica. The sequence goes on along the minus strand of OX359296.1, from coordinate 42,433,978 downwards.
CAAGATCAGATACTGTAAATCCCCAATCAACAAGCCCAGCCTACAAAACTGTCACGGCTGACCCTCACAATAACATGTATACATATCCAATGAGCACATATTCAATCAAGATGTTACATCATGTACCATCTGTATATAAATCCACTCACCACAGTCAACAAGGCTGTAGCACACTCAGTTGACTAACTCACTGAGTCTTCTCAGTTCCTGAGATTAAGTGAACACAAGTCAGTATTCAATTCAAAATACTGATTCATAATAAATATCATATTTATTCATACATCACATGAATATCACACACACACACACACACACACACACACACACACACACACACACACATATATATATATATATATATATATATATATATATATATATATATATATATATATATATATATATCATGTGTACCAAATCATAGTTTGATTATTAAGAATCACTCTTAAACTCCCAAAATCCGATTAAGTTCATTTCCGATAGAAATCGAATTCCGAGGGAAAGGTCAATTCCGAGAACATCCAATTCCGATGAAATCATACTTAGATTCCGAGAAAAGACACATTCCGAGAACATAGGCAATTCCGAGAAAATAGGAAATCCCGAGAAAATAGGCAATCCCGATAAAATGTCCAATTCCGATAAAATAAGCAATTCCGAGAAAATGTCCAATTCCGAGAAAGCCAATTCCGAAACAATCAAATCCGAGAAAATGTTAAGACCATCAGTTTATCTTTTATCGGTATTTAACATAATCCTATCAAATTTCTCGGATTCATCCTTCATTCCGAGAATATTCTATCGGAATTCATCAACTCCGATACACTCATAGCATGAATCCTGATACATTCATATATATATAAATCAGTTTACTTCTAACATCATTTCCAATCTGTTTTCAAACATGCAAGTGTTCTATATTTCCAGAATTCATTCTAAGCTTATAAACAACATGTATTGATCATAAAATCTAACATACATTCAATTCTAAATCATCATTAATATCAAGAATCAATCGAAATTCACATAAACATTCAAAACCGAATATATATAACAATTAATCAATTAATATTCCGAATTCTAACCTTTAGATGATATCAAATAATCAACTAATATGAACACAAGATTGAAGTTGTTTTTCTTTTCTTCCTTCTTCTTCTTCTCGGCCGAGAGCACACAAAGAAACACACACACTCACTTTGTTCACTTCACAAGTAATGAGGTATGGGTGTTGTACTCAAATACTCCACCATACCACTTTATTAAAATATCATTTCTAATAAAGTAAAATAAAACAAATAATACAAACAATTATTAAATAACACATATAGGCTAGTAATTCTTAATAGATATAAATCTCAAAGTTAATTAACCTAATTACCTTAATTAATCCAGACTGGTAAAGAGGGTGTTACATCAAGACATTCTTCCTATAGAAGTCAACAAATTTAGGATAAAGTTATAATACTAAAATTGTGAATTTTATTAATTTAGTGTAAAGTTATAAGAAGAACAACCTTTTTTATCAAGTATACAAAAAACGTTAATAAAATGAAGAAAATTAACTAAGATTTTTCTATTTTTAATTTACAGTAACATCAAAACAATAAACTTTTAGATTATATTAACAAACAATGTATATATAAAATAGATAAATATATTATATGCATAGTGAGCATCTAGTTTTTCATTACAAGACAACATTCTTCTTTTGTGTCGGACGAATCCGTGAAAAATCCGTGGGAAATGGATGTTCCTCTCGGATTTCCCACGGAATCGATCGTGGCTAAAAGCTTCGTGGGAAATCTGTCGCTGATGCCTGATTTTCTTGAAGTGTTTGTAACCGTTAGATTAGTTTTTAAGGTTTAAATCTATTCTCCCTGAAAAAAAACTTTTTTAGTATAGAAAAAATACATACACAGAGAGAGTAACAAGAGTGAACAATACTTTCCAAAGTACGCGGAGAACCTTAAAAAATTACTAGATGCATAGTATATCTAGCACATGCAGTATGCAATCTAATTTTTGTAGCTGTTATATTAGTTTTTTTAAGCACTCACCTATGATCTCTAAGTTCTTCATCAAACAATATCTCACTTAATTTTGTGTGTGTCCCCATATATATTTATATATGGAAAAGTTTGGTATGAAAATCATTCTTATTGTGATTACCACAAAAATCAATCTGAAGTGTCCAATTCTCCTTCCTTCAATTTCATCACTCACCAATGAAATCACCACATTCACTTTGACACACTCTATATCACTACGCTCCCTACCATGCATTCCACTTACCAAATAGATTGCTAAGATTGGTTTTGACTATACTTGTAACAAGGATGATTCTCAAATGAGAAATTAAATGAGAATGAGAGATTCAATATCAACCATCCAATCTGGAAGTCGATATAAAAAAGTCACGCGGTGGCAATTTCGTAATTAAGCGCAATGATCATGTGCAGATCTTTGATATATAAGATATGAATTATTGATACATATATTATTTAATATTTCAGATATCAACCAACTATATGCTTGATTATACTCTGCTGCTTCACTTTTTCTCTTCGATATTTCAGTCATTAAACAGTAGTATTTCACTTCCGAAATATCAACAATAAAGTGAAGCGGTGACATTTTTCCTTTGATATTTCCGTCATTAAACAGTAGTATTTCAGTTATAAAATATCAAATAAAAAAGTGAAGTGGTTATTTTCATTCTTTATATTTTAATCATGAAACACTAGTATTTCAGCTCTGAAATATCAAAAATTGCCACCTCGTGACTTTTTTAGATCGACGTTTAGATCGAATGGCTGAGATTGAGTCTCTCATTCTTATATGAACCTTCTTTATATACGTATACATATATATATATATATATATATATATATATATAGTGAATGGATCAACATAGAACCATGTCTTATACATAGAACCTAAAGAACTAATCTAAGCCTTTGGATTAAAGATGGATTAAGGATCAAATGGCTACTATTATTTCCATAATTAAATATTTGAAAAACAAATCATCAGGTAAAATATAAAGAAGGGAGGGCAATTTAGGTATAACATAATCAATCCTCTGCTCCACGTTTACCAATCTAAAAAACAAATCATCTCTCTTTTCTTGTTCTTCTTTCTCTGCTATTTCTCTTTTCTTGTTTTTCTCTCTCTGGTAGTCATCATTTCTTAGTTCTCAATCTTGCTTCATGTTTACCAATCTGAAGTCATAGATGTCCAATTGTCATTCCACCTCCGGATCAAGTTCCTCCGTCGACGTTTTCGTCCACAGCCTCGTATGCAGCGGCGTTTCTTTTTTCCGATATGTAGTGGCCGGCGATTTACCCCCTCATCCATACCCTCAATGACACTAGAGAGTTTATATTAACCGTAAATGGATCGAAACTAGAATACGTGTTCTGGATTTTGATTGATTTACACAAAAAAGGTTGATTTTCTTGTTCCTTATCAGAAGTCGGTGAATCTCCTCTTTGTTGTCGAAAACCCACTTGTTCGTTGATGTCGGTGAATTTCTCAAGCAGAGCTTCATAATCAACTTTGCTACTATATCAGATAAGCAGATTTAAATTGCTAAAGATCTCCTACAGTAGGTTTAGATCTGAAAAGAAACCGCATGGCTAACAAGGATGTGTAGTTAGATCACGAAAAAAAGTGGGATTTGTGAAAATGCAAATTAAAAATCGTGAGATGCATTTTCATCTGGGTTTCATTTACAGCATTTACAGTTAGTTCTTCTTAGCATTTTCATTTTTAACTCAACTATGTATTCATTTGATAAGAATAAGAATAATATATCATTTTCGGTTAGTTCTTGTTAGGTTATTTGGGACACATGTTAATGACTTAATGTTTATTGTTTTGGGGGGTAAATGGTTGCATTTTCGGCTAATCATGTTATCTGGGTTGCATTTTGGTTATCTTCTTCGTCTAGATTGCGTTTTAAGTTCTTCATCTCGATTGTGGTTTCTGCATTTTCGTTCTTGATATGCTGTGTTTCAGCATTTTCGTTCTTGATATGCTAGGTTTATGTTTAATTTTAACTGCTGCTTGAGTTCCTTTGCATAAATATTGTATTGCATTTCTATTTATCAGTTGAGTTCCTTTTGTAAATAAATTGTATTGCATTTCTATTTATCAATAGTGTTTGTGTTTCTTGTTTGCATTTTGAGTTACACAGTTTTGCATTTTATTTATTCTAGTTGGTACTTTGATCTGCATTTTCGTTCTTGATATGTTTGGTTTCTGCATTTTCATTCTTGATATGCTGGTTTTATGTTTAATTTTAAAAATGCAAATATTTTGCAAATGTAAAAATGCAACTGCTGTTGAGTTCTTTGTATATAAATTGTATTGAATTTTTATTTATCCATTAAGTTCCTATTGTATATAAATTGTATTGCATTTCTATTTAAATAGTGTTTATGTTTGTTGTTTGCATTTTGAGTAACACTGATCTGCACTTTGTTTATTCTAAATGGTACTTAGATCCGTATTTTCGTTTTTGATATGCTGGGTTTATGTTTAATTTTGAAAATGCAAATATGTTTTTTGATGTAAAAATGCAACTGATGCTTGAGTTCCTTTTGTATATAAATTGTATTGCATTTCCATTTATCAATTGTATTTATGTTTCTTGTTTGCATTTTAAGTTACACAGTGCTCCATTTTGTTTATTCTTGTGAGTATTTTGATCTGTATTTTCGTATTTGCATGTTCAGATTTGACACTTGCATTTTTAGTTTTCAATTATGAAGATGCAGAGATGTTTGAATTACAACACTTTGTTTTAGTCTGAATCTGCATTTCGATATCTGGGTTTTGATGTTGTTACTTGCATTTTCAAAGAAGGTTTTTTGATTTGTGAGTCTTTGATATTATTTCCTGCATTTTCAACATGTAACTTCTTAAAAATACATATCATGTTTTAGGTTTTGATGTTTTAAAAATGCATATCATGTATGTAACTTTAAAAATGCATATGCTATGAAGAAGTTGTTTCTTAAATCAGAAAAAAAGATTTGATTTCTGGGTTTTTATCCTGTTTTTTGCATTTTCAGTATGTTGGTATTTTTTAGTGGATTGTATCAAGGTTGTGCATTTTAGTTTGATGCATTTTCGTTATTTGCATTTCGGTTTTTGAATGTGGGTTGGATATGCATTTCCAGTTCTTTGAAACATTTTGGTTTTTTGCATTTCTAGTTCTTATCATTTTCATATGGGTTTTATTTTAGTTATCATCTTCATTTTGGTTGGATTTTTGTTATCATCTTCATTTGAGTAGCATTTTGGTTATCATTTTCATATGGTTATTTTGCATTTTGGATCTCTTTACTTCACTAGTTCTTTTTATTCTTTTTCTAAGTCACCTGCATTTTTCGCCAGACGATTTTGCATTTTCGTAGTTGTATATTCAAAATTCTTTCTTTCAAACTATATTGCATTTTCGTTTTTTGCATTTTGGCATTTTGAAAATGAAACCCAGATGAACATGCAAAATTTGAAACATTTGCATTTTCAAAAATAAAAAAAGTTTCAGAAATATATCAAGCCTAGTCTTGTTTGAAAAAGGACGAAAAACTAAATCTAATGATCTAATTTGTTTGCTTAAACTCTTAAAAACAAAGAAGTTATGATAATTTAAATGTTTGAGTGGGTTTTTTTTTTTTTAAATTTGTTTGTCTGGAGTTTGAAGCTGGGGAGCGCGTGAGTCAAGTTTT